>CM054112.1:177472247-178672247 GCA_028673005.1 Tanypteryx hageni | reverse complement strand
GCAATGGCTTTCTCGTTGAAAAGTCCTCAATCGCCTGTTTGAGCTGCGAGATGAACTTAAAAATTTTCTAGATGACACCTTTAATCTGCGGGACCATTTACATGACTGGAGATGGCTATGTAAATTAGCATATCTTGCAGATGTCTTTGCCCATTTAAACAATCTCAATCTATTCATGCAAGGAAAAATAATAACTATATTTCATGTTCATGACAAAGTGAACTCCATGATTGCAACATTGCGACTGTGGCATAAACGCCTTAATCGTGGAGAATTAGATTCCTGTCCATCTCTTTATGATTTAGTAATACAATCAGGTAACAAACTTGATGATGATATGTTACAAATTATAAAACAACATTTGGAAAGTTTGCAGAAAAATCGACGTAAATATTTCTCTGAATTGGAAAACAATTTGGAATGGATAAGGAACCCTTTCATTATCACTGTTCAAACATTGCCAAATAACTTGACAAATTCAGAAGAAGAACAGCTCTTGGAATTGGTTGCAGATGGCTTCTTAAAAAGAAAATTTGAGCAAAATACAGTCATCATTTTGGTTGAATATTCAACAATATCTGACAAAGCTATTAAGTATCTTCTACCCTTCCCCACTTCGTATTTATGTGAAGTCAGATTCTCTGTGCTGGTTGGCATCAAAACAAAAAAATGAAACCGTCTTATTGACTTGGAACCCCATCTTCATCTGAAAATCACAAACATCAACCCGGATATCCCTGCATTGGTGTCTGATCAAAAGCAGTTCCATCCCTCGCACTAAACAGCTTCAATACCAAAATGATAAGTATTAAAAACGTGCGTTTTTTGGTCATTTATCCATACCGCAATTGTCTGCGAATGGGTTAAGGAACTGCGAGAAAAATTCAACTTTACAAGGAAATGAAATAAACTCAAACCGTAGCCTTCTGATATTGATTATATAGCCACAAAGCTACAACAATTAAGAAAATAAAAAGGAAAGTTATTAAGATGTAACTAAGCTTAAAGTGTTTACAAAATTCGCCGGTAGGTGGTGTGGTGGTGGCAGTTAAAAAATATAATTTTATAAATATCTCTTAAACGTTGCATTATATGGAAAAATGTTTCAAACAAAGTTTGTAGAAAATTAAATTTTCTACAATATTTATTTCAATACTTTTTTACATTAATCAAATATTAAAGCAAATATTTCAAAAACATCAGATGTGGCCACCACATGACTTTATACATACCTGTAATATTTCTAAAAATTTCAAATAGTTTAAATGATAATAAATATTTGAAGGGACTGCGAGAAAAATTTAAAGACTTTACAAAGAACAGAAATAAACTCAAACCATAGCCTTCTGATATTGGATATTGCCCCAAAACTCCAACAATTAAGAAAATAAAAAGGAGCGTAATGTGTTTACAATAGTCACCAGTAGGTGGTGTGGTGGTGGCACCTAAAATTTAGTTTTTACAATATCTCTTCAGCAATGCATTATATGGGAAAATGTTTCAAACAAAGGTTGTAGAAAATTAAATTTCCTACAACTTTTATTCTAGTACTTTTTTACATTTATCAAATATTAAAGCAAATATTTAAAAAAATGGATAAGTGACGAGAGTAAACACCCACTTCCGATTGACTGATTTTTACCAAACACTAATCCGCACGTCTTCCTTTAACAAAAATGCCAAATATAAAATTTCACGCTGATCTGATTAATAGTTTTTGAGTTAGAGCACCCACAAAATCCCGGTCACAGACACAAACACAAACAGACATCATTGAGAAAATAGTCAAAACGTGTACAGGGGACCTTAAAACATGTATTTCCGTTGAAATCTCGAATTCGATTTTTTTCGTAAAAACAATACTTTGTATATGGAGAAAGTAAAAATGAAAACTTTCCAAAAACAGTTGTAGTTTTAGTCCAAGAAAATGCCTGGATGATGGAAGACTGGTTTAAGACTGTATGAGAGCAGAGGCCTGGACATCTCCTGAAGCAACGGTCCATGTTGGTTTTGGATGCCTTCAGAGCCCATCTATCCGAATAAGTGAGGCAGAGAATGATGAAAAGCAAATGTGATAAAGTGGTGATTCCAAGTGGTATGACATCTCAGCTTCAGCCGCTTGATGTCTGCATGAATAAACCATTTAAGGACAAAGTATGGCAGTTCTACGCTGAGTGGTTTTCTTCTGAGGATCACTAGTTAACACCAACTGGGAAAATAAAGAGAGTATCTCTTTCCAAGCTGGCTAGTTTTATTTCCACTGAATGGCATAGTATTCTACATGAGCTTGTTGCTAATGCATTCAAAAAGTGCTGCATCTCTAATGAATTAGATGGTGTAGAGGACGATATATTGTGGGACATGAGTACTGATGATGAAAATTACCGAGTATTGTAGAACTCCTAAGGCAATAAAATTTTTCGTATATTTGAATTTCCGTTAATTTTGTTTTTTATGTATTATACAATGCAGATTATCCACCGCAACATCTGCATTCGCTGAATTCATTGTGAGCTCTCAATGGTCTTTTAACATAAGAGGGGTGACTACCGAGGAGGGGATTTCTGCTATAGCATCGGCATTAAAAAGATCACCAAATAAATTGTGTCACGCAGACAGGAGGAAGGAGATGTTTAACTTGGGTTAACCCTGTGTGGAGGAAGGAGAATCTGTAAGAGACAACCTTTTTTTCTAATCCCAGATGTCAACTTATTCCAGCATGAATTAATTTTTTTGCTCTCCGAACTGGCACAAAAATAGGGATGCGCTTGGTAAAAGAGGGTGGGGATTACACGAGTAAATACAGTATTTCTTTCTGCTTAGTTATCCTTTGCTTCCTGTGGTCGCATCTTACTCATTAGAAGCAGGTGGAGAGAAGGAGAGGAAAATCGTGGATTTCTTGTGTATGCATCCTGGCAAAGTCAGCTGAGAAAGTCGGATAATCGACGTTCTAATACACTTGTAACTTCAATTATTCTCCAGGAGAACTTTTAAATTGATGCCTCCTATTGCAGTCTTATTTTTGAGTTGGCAATGCGGCTTATATCCAGGAAAGTTTATATGTGAGTAAATATGGTATATCTTTTGGGCACCATCTAAATTTTTAAAATCCAAAGCTATAGGATTTGAACCACCTCAACTCATATTACCCGTACATAAGACGGGAGAATTAGTCACCTCGGCCACCAGAGCTTTTCGTTGGTGCTGTGATAATTATCAATTTAAATTATGCGTGAGAAGGTCAAGGTATACTGTAATGGCATTTTTCATCTTTATTTATTTAAATTATGATTTCATTTTGGTTGTTATTTTTATCATTTTATTATTTTGACAATATTTATCACATTTTCTCTATTATATAACCGTAGTGATCCTATTCAGAATTTATATTGTAGATTCGAATATAAACAAATTGTTGTCATCCTTTGTAGCAATGAGTATAAACAAATTATTCTCATTGTTCTTAGCAATGAGTATAAACAAAGTATGTTTACTTCAATGTGTATTTGCATTAATTCAACCATTCCTATGTTTCTTCAAGATATATTTTTATCAATAATAACAAGTTTTTATTTAACCTAAAATCTTTATATCTTTATTTCTTTAGGCAATATGAATGGACAAATCATTATTTTCGTTAATGAAACAAAAGATATTCAAGTATATAATCCAACTTCTTACTACAGTAAACCTTTAACATTCCCGAATTTAACATTCGTGGTATCGAATATTCGCAAATGATCCCCCGAGGTCCCTCGTTGGTAGTTGCATTGCTAGACATTTCAGCACCCTAGGTAAACTTCTCTTTTGGTGCCCCTGACCTATTGCAATTTTTTCTAATAATCTCAATAAATGAAATATTATATTATGTACTATTAACCTTTAAACTCCGAATTTATTTTGGAATATTTTTGTTCATTTTATGGTCAAATCACATAACTCATGAATTATTGGTACTAAAATGTTCAAATAAAAAAATCATTTTATTGCAAAAATAATGAAGTATTGCATACTTCTGTTTTGCAGGGGAAAGAAACATGTCGAAACATGAAAAATATATGTCCGTGAGCTATTGCATATTGTGTCCATATGGGCACATTCGGCATTTAAAGGTTAAGATAATAAATCTCTCATTGGGTCCATACCAGGAGATGTATAAGGAACTCCAACAGAAAAGAAAACAGCTGCCAATCACGATGTTCTTTAAGAAAGAGCCAACCGCTTTGCGACTGCCCTCTCCCTCTACTTCGCGAAAGGCTTCACAATTTCCTCCTTTATCTCTATCACCAGCTACTTCCTCTGATTTTGATGATGATTAAATATTAATTTGAATATTAAGCATTACTTCAGTTAATGTAATTTTTTTATATTGTACATAAGAGAATAATTAAAATTATTTAAATGTTGATGAGTTTTCAGTCGAATTCTTACTTAAGTTTTTCAGCCATACTTTATATTTCATTAAATTTTATGGGGAAAATTAGGTAGTAGAGCCATTATTCGCAAATTCAGGCATTCACAATGTTCATGGAATGGAACCCACGTGAATATTGAGGGTCTACTGTACTTATATACTAAACATCCCTACGTTTACCACTGAGTTGTCTACTTCTGTCTGCCATTCTCTCAGCTGTAAAAAGGTTAAAGCTTAGAATAAAAGACCATTCAACGTCTAGTAGATGCCATGCAACTTTTTATGCCCATGCAAGTAGAAAGGTTATCATAATTATGTTATAGTGTTTATTCATATTAAGATGTTAACTATATAAAAGTTGGTTATAAAAATCCATTTTTATGTTTTAATTTGTTCGTATCTCTTCTACCTTTCATTAGCCTGGATAATCAAGAGCATTTGTTTTTGTTCAATACCCATTTCTGGAAAGATTACTTTCCTTAGTTTTGGTCTATCTCTCAGAAAAGATTTTTTATTTTTAAAGTTGAAAAAATTAATGCATGGTATAACTCTTTTGCTGTACAGGAGAGAGGTTGTGGAGTCCTTCGAGACTGCTTATCTCACATCCTCAATGTCTCGTCTGTATGACCCAGTTGAAGGAATGTTCTTAGGAGGAGGTACTGGCAGCAGCAAAGGAAGTGGAGGGGTCGTTTTGAGAAGTGGTGGAAGCGGCAGTATGGGCAATAATGGAGTGGGTAGTAGCGGAGCTGCTGCTGAAGCTTTAGCAGGAGAAGCAGCAAATGTCCCAGCACAGGACAAGTTGGACTTATTTGTCCGAACAATCACAAGGTGAAAATATAAATGAATGAAATGCATTGTATTAATGTTTATGCAGTAAAACTCCTATTTAACGTTTTTCTTATGGGTAATAACTTTTTGTTCACTAAATCCAGGTAAACCAATTGAGGGTTACATACAAATACAGGGGTCTCCAAACCTTTTTACAAGTGGGCCACTTGGTTTATAAATTTTATGCTTGTGGGCCCGAGTATCAACATGAAAAACTTTTTGAAAATATAGGCACACAATATGCAAATGTAGGCTATTTTCATAGGTGGTTTAGTGAATTGGGTAAATTTTGATTTTTTCTGAAAATTCTTGTAGCATCTCCCATTTCTGCATCAAATGCAATAAGAAAAAAGCAGAAATATTTCTGTTGTATACATGCATTAGAATTGTGAGTTTATCTGCTTGGGAGAGTTGCTACATTCTTAAAACATCGATTTTGTATATCTGCTGTAACTTTTCTGTCCCATCCAAGTTAGCATAGAGTGAGATTGTGAGTCTTTCTTCACTTTTTTGCCACCATGGCTTAGACTTTTGGTTTTCTCTGGCTAAAGGTTTAAAAACCAATGTTGCATTGCATATGTTTTATGGATCATTCCAGAAGATGTTTTGCTGATGTTTCCTCTTTCCAATGTTACACTGTGTACTTTCATTAACATTGACTCTCTCTCCACACTCACATTTTTGTAGGTAATGTCATTTCTCCTTTTCAACCTATCAAGCCACCTATTGGAGGCCTTGTAATTTTGTGATTATGCATCCTTTCGCGTCTCCATGGATAGTGTGCACTATGCAAATCTCTCTGATCCCTCCCTCTGGCCCCAAAATGTTTGCCTAAAGTGATTTATTTTTCTGAAAAGCAAGAGAGAAATCTCTATGGATTCTCCCTGCTGGTTTATCCCTTCAGTCAACCATTTCTGATGTACATGACTTCCTGAAGCATGTTACTAGTGTAAACAGTGTCCTCTCACCAGTTCATCATGTTAGTCCATTGATAATCAGTGACAAATGTCTGTCCGGCCATTACAATCAAGCATTGTGTACCCCCAATATGGCTGTTAGTGTTGCTCCCACATCTTCCAATCACAACCCTTGTATCAGCATAAAATGGTATAAGTAAGCCAAAAGAGAAGTGACTAGGTGATGATTCTAAAAACTTGGGATTAGATGGTTCACGTCCACTCAGTGCTTTCTTTCTGAATATTCAATGTCTCAGAAATAAAATTCCTGCTCTTGAGGATTATCTTAGTGCATCTAACCATGATGTCTTGTGTGTGAATGAGCTCTGGCTTCATGGTGAAGGAGTGGATTTCTACACTATTAAAAATTTTGCTCTTTCTACTATTTATTGTCACAGATCTTTTAATAATTGTGGTACTTGTGTATTCATATCTAAAGAATTATCTTACATGCCATTAGACTTAGGAAACTACTGTATTGACTTGCATTTGAAATTGCCGGAGCTATCGTGAAAGATTATAATGTTATATTTGCATCCATTTATCGCTCACCTAATGGAGATCTTATTATTTTGTATTTGTATTTTGTCAACAGTTGGAGAAGGTCCTGGACTACTTCCTCAAACTTGATCTCCACATTGTCCTTGGTGCTCACTTAAATGTTGACATGCGCTTTGCCTCAATGAACAGCATTGCTCTTGGTAGCCTCCTCAGATCCTACAACCTTCATTGCACAAATTTTGAACTAACCAGGATGGCCTCTTGCCTTGATAATATTATTATTAACTTTAATAAGAAAATATATAGCATCAAAGTAATTGATCCATTACTTTCTGACCTCTGCACAGTAGAATTTCTTTTAAATATAGATGTAGTTAGCAAAGTCTTCGGTAGTATCTCAAAGCCTGCTTATGTCAGGCCACTTATACCTGAACATTTATATAACTTTAAATTTCTTCCATCTTTAGTGAACTGGGTGTCCATTTTAACTCACAATGATGAGCAATTAAATTTCTTGGCCTTATTTGATATCTTCATGGAATTTTTTTACAACTGCTTCCCTCTCAGGTTAATTCAGAAAACTCCTAGAAAGACTTACAGAAATAGCTGGTTTACTCCTGAGCTCGGGTGCATTTGAAGTGAATTATTATTGCTGTATCATGATTTCAAAACTTCTAATAATGATAATACCAAAAAGTTGTATACCAATTTAAAGAAGGAATATCACAGAAAACTAATGCAAGCCAATGTTAACTTTATTAATAATGCTCCTAACAAATGTAAAGCTGCTTGGTCTATCATCAAAGGTGAAATTGGCTGTAATAATGATCCAAGTGATCTTCCTATTGTACCAGATATATTCAATAATTTTTTATCAGCTCTGTCGAGTCCATAATTCCTAAGATTGGCATTCCTCGGGCCAATACCAATGAACTGCTCAAAAACTTAATATCACTACTGAACCATTCAAATGGAAATATGTTACACCTTTTAATATTATCAAAGTAGTTAATAACTTTAAAAGATCTAAAAGTAGGCTTTTATGGCCTCACAAATGAGTTTCTCAAATCTGTGATACATATAGTTGCACTTACTCTCTCTCAATAGTTCTCAATACTTGCTTTCAATCTGGTGTCTTTTCTAGTGCACTTAAATTTGCAAAAGTTGTACCGATTTACAAAGGTGATGACAAAAATGTCCCTAGCAATTACCGTCCAATATCCACTGTACCGGTTCTAGCCAAAATCTTTGAAACTATCATTAATGATCAAATTTTTACTCATTTTGAACGTAACAACCTCTTCAGGGCCTCTCAGTTTGGTTTTTGTCCTAGGAAATCAACTACTGAAGCAGTTGAAACTGATAAATAGCATCCTGAATGCCTTTGAAGAAAGATATTGCATTTCTTTAACCCTTTGTGATTTGTCTAAAGCTTGACTGTGTTTCACATCTTATCCTTGTTAAAAAATTGAGACATGGTTTTCACAGATCTGCATTGAATCTCATACCTATGTGAGAGGAAACAAATAGTTGAAGCTAATGGCTTTCAGTCAGACAGTGTCACAGTTGAGCATGGAGTGCCTCAGAGCTCTGTTTTGGGCCCTCTGCTGTTTTTAATTATGGTTAATGACCTACCTTCTAATATTTCTTGCAATTCAGTATTGTACGCTAATGATATCTGCAAGTATACACCTCAGGCCAAGGGTTTATCTTTAGCACTACAAAGAGAAGCTAATGTCTGGTTCACTGCAAATGGTTTCTTATTAAACAATGACAAAATGCAACACTTGATCTGCAGTTTAAGTAATCAAAACAGTTCTATTAACTCTCAAATCACTTGAGATAAATATTGACTCTAAGATATGCTGGGATAGTCATGTCTCATGTGTCCCTAAAAACTCTCACTATACCTATTTAGGAAGCTTAAAATGGCTGTCACTAATGATTTTTTTGCATTTTTCCACAGTCACTTAAGTTATGGGTTTAAATTATGGGATCATCCAGCCAACGTGAAACTTCTATTCACTTTCCAGAAGAAAGCTGTTCAAGTTTTGGCAAGCTTGCCTCCCAGAGAGCATTGAAAACCACTCTTTGTACAGCTAAATATTATGACTCTATATAGTTTATATATCTATCTAAATCTTACCTATGTTAAATATAATTTTGAAAATTTTCCTCTCAGGTCCAATGTTCATACCCACTATACAAGAAGGAATGCTAACTTAGATGTTCATCATTGTAGACTAACTAATAATTACAATTCCAAAATAAATTGTGTGTTCATCTCTTCAATGTTCTACCTTTAACTGCCATGGTGGTCAGTATGGCCGTATTTAAATGTGTTATAGCATCATGGCTGACATACAAAGCTCTTTATTCTGTTGACAAATTCTTTGAATGTAACCATAGTGAAATCAATTTCTGATATTTTCTATGTTGAGACGAAACTGTCTCATTTTACATTAATCTCTCGTAATACTATAAGTATTATAAAATAGTTAAACGATACGTTACATTCGGAGACACTGCTGCTGCCGACCAATTAACAAAAGCATACACTGGATAAATGTCACGAAACGTACTAACAATTATATTGCAGTGACGTTATACAAAACACAAATATATTACAATACTTATTAGAAATGTCCACTTGAATCAGAAATGATATGCCAAAGAGTTCGACGCGCCGATCACCTTTCCCACGGCTGCGTTCACTCCGCTGTCTTCGCTCTCTCTTCCCACGTCTTATCTCGCTCTTCCCCTTTCCTTCACTGCTCCCCTCACTTTCGACGTTGTCGGCTCGCAACTAACGCCGTTTACAGTCAGGTGCCGGTAGATTGCATTCCACTCGCGAACGCTAATTGGTTCTACCCGCGTTCTACTAGTGCCCTCTTCCGGGCTAATGTCCGTTGCTATAAAAGCAGGATTCCCGCGAAAAAGGGTGCGTCGCACGCAGGGTGCGTCGCAGGCAGGGGTCGTCATTTGCTGGAGTTCGGCATTGGAAAGAGTTCGAACACAAAAACTTCTGGCGAACATGGAAAACTTATGGGGAACTCGAAAAACCGTCAAAAGTAGGAAAATGCTGCAATGTTATTGTGTTTATGTATATTTAATTTGACAATATCTATTGCGGCAATTCCATTTAATGATAAACAAAGTAATATTATTATTACACGATATTTGCCCCTTCATCTTTTGATGGTAGGCCACCCCTGAAATGATTACTAACACTGCTTGCCTGGCGTGAGATGAATAGGCATTTTCTTCAGTATGCTCAATATGCCGTACATTTTGTTTTCCTGATTTAACCATGGTATTTTTAAAAATTGTGTAGAATAATATAAAATGCACGATATTTATCAGGTATTTTTAAAAATTCCTTGCCAGCTGTCAGTAGTAAACCTAAATCATGTAAATATTCTATGGAAATAGAAGAGTGTCAGACCGAGTTCATTCTCATAGAAAAGATGATGTATGAAAAACAAACAACTGAATTGCATATATTTTTCATTAAATACAAATGAATTCTGTTAGATTGCCTTTTAATTTATGACATGCTAAATCACATTTTACTGTAAGTGCATTTTTTTGGGCCCCTTTTACATTACGCAATCTTAAAAGAATATACATACTTTCATTACTCTGTATAAAAGCAAAGAACAGAATCTTGCAATGGAAATGTGTCACTAAATAGCTGTTGGAGTTGTTCGTTTGTGCTTTCTGAAAACTGTAAGAGATACATTTCATCCGCAGAAACGTGAGAAATGCTTCTATGCAACCGAGTCATATTGTGTTTAGTGACAGGTTTATTTTTGGTATTGTGTGTTTATTTCTGTAAAATTTGCTCTTTTTCTAGGTGAAAAATGGCTGTTAGCATGATATCACAAAATTAGTGAAAATTACTCATTTTAAATTGAATAACTTGAGAATGTGCAATGGCTCAAAATTAAACCTTTCTGCGAGATTAAGGAGCTAGATTCCAAAATAGGTTTTTGTCTCCGAGTAATATAATGACAATGGATGTCAATTTTTCATGATTGTGCACTTTTAAAAAGTACAAAAAATAATTTTTGGAAGTCACTTCTTAAATATTTGCTTTTTGCGGTAATTATATCATCAAACTTGGCTTCAGATAGATTATTCAACTGATGTATCCGTAAAATATCAACATTGAAATTTCGAAGTGCTGACATTACACAAATTCCAGTTTTTTCAGATTTTTAGCTCTGGGGTGCAGGCATTGCATGCATGTGGGTATTACACGAGTAAATATGGTAACAATATTTTTATTTAAAATCTAAAAATGGTTATATAAGAACTAGATATTCAAATTCATTTTATAATTAAACATGTTTAAAATTGCATGTAAATTATTAAAAATAATATCAGTTAATATTTTATAACATTTATCTATAAAAGTATTTTTTTTTCTTTTTAGAGAATTGAGTGTTTCCCTAGTTGACATTGTTTTGAGTCGAAAAGTAGCAAAAAATGTGAAAAATGCACTGAAACTCTTCTGTGTTAAATGTGAACAGACAGCAGCACATGGTTCATCAGCCACGCAAGTAATTGGTAAGGTTTACTTTTAGAAATGCTGATGTTTAAATTGAAGTAAAATATTTATCTTTTATATGAAGAGGTGCTAAAAAAATTTTCATTCGTAAAAGCTAGTTTTATTTATTTATTTATTAACAGACATCCCTTTTATAATAATTTATATAAATGTACAAATACTAGCATCTGTGTTTAGTCACACATTATGGATGGATTACATAACATCAAATCAGTATACATAAGGTAATTAAGGAATTTAACAATAAGAATAACATTTAAAAATATTAACATAAAACATGAAAAGCAAGAAGGAAAGAATATATAATATATAAATAAAGTATCAGTAATCAAATAAGAATATAGAAGGTAAAAGATGTGTTTTTCTAAGGATCTTGATTGAGTATAGTAATACTGTTATTGCCAATAGATGTATAAATGAAAATTAATTAAGATATTTTTATCATTGTTTGTTCTGGATAACATATCTGTTCTGTTTTTTTCAGAGGCCTTTACACCATCACAGAACTTGAATGCCACATTAGTTAACTTACTAAGCTACTTAGATGGTGAAGTTTCTAGAGCCATTGCTAACTTAGGTGGCCCATCTGTGGCTGTAATTAATGGCATCTCAGCTACCAGTTCCTCCTCAACACTCTCAGAAGAGGCTTCTTCTTTGGTTCTTGATGCTCTTGCAGATGCAAAATCACTTGCTGCTAATATTCTTCAGCCATTACTTGGTTCTGTTTCAGAAGCAATCGAGGCTATTCTTTCTACCATGCACAATGAAGATTTTTCTGGGTAAGTAATTGTATTAGACAAAAACTTTTAATTTACACAGTCGTTATATAGAGAAATCAACAAATTTTATTTTTTATGGCTAGCATAAAATTGAGAAATGTTTGCAAAGTTCATTCAAGACTAGAATGAAAATGAGTTTGCATTAATGCAAGTATAATTTTCAGTACATTGAATGAGATTATGAATCTAGTTTACTGACAACCTTTACCAAGGTAGTCATTAATCTTTGGTTCTGTTGTACCATAGCATCTTGTAGTTAATGATGTTTCATTTACGAGTTTGTAGAATATCTTCATCGATTGCACATTTTGAATCCTGTTCACTGCAAATATTTTGCTAAAATTTATTTGCAGTTAAGATATCAACTTGAACATAAATAAATGTTTTACCTAAAGACCATCAGTAATTTTTGTTAAACAAAGTTGGAGTGATGATATGCAGTGTAATTAATAGAATTCTTTATTCATGTGAGCTATTTATAATTCTTGCAATAAGAACGAGGCACCAAAATAATAATAATTAATTTAACTAGTAGCCCATGACACAGCTACGCTTGTGTACATTTTTTATAAAATATAGTTGGCTGTCTACATTTCTTTAAAATATAGTCGGTTGTTCACATTAGTTAGTACATTGTTATTTTAATTTATTGAAAATATTTTTTAAATCATGATATACAATATTTCTGGTTAATTTTATTGGATAATCAAGTAAACCAAACATGATATTTGCAGGGTTATTGACTCTGGAGACAGCTACATAAAGTTGCCTATGTGTAAACACAAGTTCCTTCTGGTCTACACCGACCCTCTCCAAAGTCTGACCTTGTGCTTGGTTAATGGCCATGGCAAAGGCAGGAGACTCGGGGTCTCGTTTTCCATATAATACAGTTTAATATACATAATTTCACTAATTTTGCTACAATGCGGTATTCGTTAACATCCAAAAATTGTCACCTCTTAAACAATATTTTCAAGTTAAATTGACTTTTGTGGACAATTCAACCTGTATAGGGAAATTGACGATAAGAATAAGAAACTACATATTAATTTTCTTTTAAAAAGGTCCAAAGATTGAAAGTCAATTTTTTCTCATTTTAATTTGTAAAAGAAAAGAAGCCTGCACATCAACAAATGAATTTCTCCTCCCCAAGAAGTGTTGGGCGATTGAAAGACACATTTCGTCTGGAGAGAGAGCCATTCATGGACAAATAAACATCTCCTCTGGTCTTCAAATCGAAACAGCTCATATCTATACTGCACAGAGATTTTTAGAGGCCGCAATTCCCCAGTCTGTGCTCTTTGCGCTTGCAGGTTTTGATCACTTTCTCAGCTGAACGCATCTATCTTTACGTATATATGGACACACAATTGATATGTCACACCGCATTTTTTTGGTCACACCATATTTTCTGGTCACCCTAATAAGTGACGTTGGTCACTCTGGGGTGCCTCAGGCACCCGGTTGGGAATCACTGATATATAAGGTGCTTCATTGAAATTATTTGAATACAGTAAATACCCATGTAGCTTGAGAGTTATGTTCTAGGAAAATGCCGCATCTTATACAATCACATTTTTTAGGTATTTAGTTGAGCTTTATGGGACTAAAGGGAACTTAAGTTCCCATTAAATGTAGAATCCAAGGGACTAATGGTAACTTTGGATCCCTGGAGTTTTGTACTCGTGTATTTTATTTCATAGAAGCCGTCCAGCTATGGTTTCAAGTGCCTAGCCTGTTCCCAATTCCCACAAAAGTCCTTTTAGTGGAATGAATCATGATCTTGTCAGTATCACTCAAATAGTATACAATATCACAAAGGTGAGTTTGTTTTCAGCATAAGCATTCAGTCCTTTCTTAGTTAATCAGCACATCTTCTCTTAACAAAAAGGTCAAATGTAAAATTTCACGCTGATCTGATTAATAGTTTTTGAGTTAGAGCACCCACAAAATCCCGGTCACAGACACGCCCCACAGACATCATTGAGAAAATAGTCAAAACATGTTCAGTGGATCTTAAAATGTATTTCCATTGAAATCTCAAACTCGATTCTTTTCATGAAAACAATATTCTCTATACTTCTTATATGGAGAAAGTCAAAATTATGGAAAAGGAAATGTCTGCAGAGTCGAATTTAAATCTCCATTAAAAAACTCGGCCCACCAGTGCCTACATTTGGATTTAAATGCAGTATGATAAAGTTTAATGGAAAATAGTGTGTTAGGTTCTCAGGTCTCAGATTTTTAAATAAATTTTTGACATATTTAAGTAAATAAACTGGTTAATATTACTCTCACTACCATTTAGTAATGTCAGAAAGCTTCAAATGGTCCATGAATGCTCACAAGACTTTTGCTTCAATAACATAAATTTTAATATTAGCAGCAAGAAGAATTGTGAATACTCAAGACTGGATCTCATGGTAGAGAAAACATGCAGATTACTAACTGCCAGACCCACGACTAGCGCTTGTTCAGTTTCTTCATAAAATAATGTCAGCCAACAACTGAGGCATCTGACCCTTAAAACATAAATTAAATAGTGTAAAGTTTATGCAATAAATACTTTTGTTTAAACTTTATAGGATGTATCCTGTTTTATATTAACTTGTGTTATCCAAATTCATGTTCCATACATAAGGTGGCAGTCATATCAAAGAAAATAGAGTGCCCTCTTCTCTGTAAAATACTGGCAGACTATACTCTATGCGCGATCCTGCAAACAATGGATATTCAAAACCATGCTTGGTGAGGGACTACTGTACTTTTAAAGTATTTGTAGTTCTGCATTAAATTTAAAATTTAGTTCATGAGGTGAACCAAAATGTCTCTGGTAGTTTGTTATGGATTTGCATACCACATTCTAGTAAATTCACATCTTCTGAAGTTATGTTAAATTTTACTGTATTTACATGTTTTGCTTTTCCAGAGAAGTGACATCTGACAAAAGGAAGAGTGGTGTTGGAGCATCCCCATACATGAAAGAGTTGCAGAGATTTTTGGCTCGTGTTGCATCTGATTATCTATCAAAATTTAACAGTCAAGAGCTTGTTATAGCTTGGTATTTATATTTACATTTTTTAATACTAAATTACAAGAAAATGATTAAAACAAAATTTTAATCATTAACCTTAAATTTATTTTCTTGGATATCTATCTTTCATTATTGTGCATTGTGCTGTCTTAACGGTAGCAATAAATATTTTCCAGTTTCATTTTGTTAAATCTAAGAGTTGGCGGCAATTATATTTTCAAAAATGCTAAGAATGCTGGAGGTTTTTTTGCATGTTACTCATGTTTTCTTTATTTTATTGTATATGTAAATGTAAAATTTCTTCAGTATTAATCATTAATGCTCACTTTAAAATCATCTCTTTATTAGTGGATGATTGAATTGTGAAATTTTATCTTCCACCATCAAGAATTGAAAATATAAGTATTTATCTCAGGTATCCCCAATAGCCAGTAGAATTAAATTTAATTTTTAGTCAGTAGAAGGTTATGAATAGCTTTAGTTTTTAGGTGCGTTTTGTTTCCAATGTGAGTGGTTATTAGCTTCAGTTTGTCTGTCCGCGTCCTTATGCATGTTTGTTCTCAGCTTCTACCTAAGAGATTTTAACGAAATTTGCTATGTATTAATGACTTCTGGGTAAAGGCAATAAGAAAATGATATAGGTGGTTTGCATGACTCAATCAGGAATGCCACTTTACTAGGAAAAAAAAAACTTTCTATCATTTCTTGTAAAATATCTACCAAAAATGCCATCAAATAAAATTTGTAGAACTAATTCTTACCCAACACATTTTTTTAAAAGTTGTGATTTTCAAGAAAATCTTACAAGAAAATCGTAAATCATGGAAATTTCTTGCAGTTACTTAATTGCTGTCAACAAAATCATTCTTCATAGCACCTGAAGTAAACAAGATCTACTATATATGCATAAATATATTTAATTCCCTTTCATGTATACACAAATTCAGTAAGTAAAATGGATTATCTGCAATGAAAAAATCTGATGTGGCCACCACATGACTTTCTTCATATCTGAAATATTTCTAAAAATTCCAAATAGGTTGCATAATAATAAATATTTTAAGAAACTTTGAGAAAATTTTAGACTAAAAAGAACAGAAATAAACTCAAACCATAGCCTTCTGATATTGGATATAGCCACAAAGCTCCAACAATTAAGAAAAGAAATTGGGGCGTTACTAAAATGTAACTAAGTGTCAATTGTTAACAATAGTCATCGGTAGGTGGCGTGGTGGTGGCAGCTAAAATATAAGATATCTCTTAAACAATGGATTATATTGGAAAATGTTTCAAATAAAGATTGTAGAAAATTAAATTTCCTACAACTTTTATTCCAATACATTTTTACATTTATCAAATATTAAAGCAAATATTTCAAAATTATGGATAAGTGACAAGAGTAAACACCCACTTCCGGTTGACCGATTTTTACCAAAAACTAATCAGTTCTGATATTTATAAAAATGTTAAATTTAAAATTTCGCGTTGACCTGATTAATAGTTTTTGAGTTAGAGCACCCACAAATAGCTATCACATACACTCACTCACACACACACACACACAGACATCATCGATAAAATGGTCAAAACATGTTCAGGGGACCTCAAAATTTATATTTACATTGAAATCTCGAAGTCAATTTTTTTCATGAATACAATACTTTCCCCTATACTACTTATATGGAGAAAGTGAAAAATGAATGTAAATACCTTTATTTTCCTTGTATACTCGTAGCATTTTAAGTAAAAAGAAACAATTTATGATGAAGGAATGAATGTAAATGTGAAGATTACATTATCGCTACTTAACTCATGTGAGGTGTTTTAAATAGTTTTCAATTTTTACTTTCTCCATATACGAAGTATCAAGTGTTTTCGTGAAAAAAATTGAATTCGAGATTTCAGTGGTAATACATGTTTTAAGGTCCCCTGAACACGTTTTGACTATTTTCTCGATGATGTCCATGTCTGTATGTCAGTTGGTCTGTCGGTCGGTCTGTATGTGATAGGATTTTGTGGGTGCTCTAACTCAAAAACTTACACTCATATCAATACCAAATTTTATATTTCGAAAGAGTACTATATAATGAAGAACTGATTAGGTTTGGGCAATAATTGCTCAACCGTAAGTGGCTGTTTACTCTAGTCATATTTTGGTTTTTGGCAAATAAATCTTTTAAATCTTCATAAATGTAAATTTTGTTTATGATAAACTTAATAGATAATGTTATATTCTATTTATTTAATATTTGATAAATTTAAAACAGTACTGGAATAAAAGTCATAGGAAATTTAATTTTCTCCAACTTTTGTTCAAAACATTTTCCCACATAATGCATTGTTTAAGAGATATTTTAAAAACTAAATTCGTAGCTGCCACAACCACACCACCTACTGGCGACTCTTGCAAACACTTGATGTTCCTTTTTATTTTCTTAATTGTTGGAGCTTTGGGGCTATATTGAATATCAGAAGGCTATGGTTTGAGTTTATTTCTGCTCTTTGTAAAGTCTTTAAATTTTTTCGCAGTTCCTTCAAATATTTATTGTCATTTAACTTATTTGGAATTATTAGAAATATTACAGGTATGGAGAAAGTCATGTGGTGGCCACATCAGATTTTTTTATTAATCACAATTGATTAGAAAATAAATTGGTATATCAAAAATTTAAAATTTATTTGGCATTATTTCTGATATATCGTTTTGCAGTTTTCAGTCATTTTACTGAAATTATGTAAATATGTTTATTAAAAGCAGAGAAAGAAGTAATTTTTAGTAGAAAGACATAATCAGGTCATGGTGTTTCGGTATTTTATTATGTACCTTCATTCAAACTATATTGTTTAGTTTTAAATATGTACTCTATCACACAAAACACACCTTTTTGTGATACACTCAGTAGTGGGTTTGAAATGCGGCCAAAGTAGGCAATGGCCTATGGGCAGTGAGATTTCAGGGTGGCAATAAAAATGGGGTTTCAGGGCTGAAATAAAAAAATAATGTTATGCAATCTTTTGATGAATTCAACTATTTTGAACCAAAGACAGACCGATGGACTGACAAACCACATACATGAATGATTCCTTTTAGGAAAAAAATGCTATAAAGGGAGGATGGAAAAATAATTTGGCCTATGGGCAGGAAATTTCCAAATCTGTCACTTGGTACACTGTACACTTCCCTAACTTGTTTATAACCTTGTTAAGGCTATTGGAGATACCTAAAATAACTATCTATTTTTTTCAGTTTTTCATAATTAGGTGCTTATTTTTTAATTTTTTGCAGCCACAAGATGAGCTTGATAATTCTCTAGTGAACATGCTATGTAGTTGGTTTTTAGAAATTTTATTTGGCCTTAGTCCAATTTTTTCAGTTTATTGTATGAGTCATATATGAGTATTTTGTATTATATTAACAGTGTCCATCCAGTGGTTGAAAGGTGTTTGGAATTATTCATGAGGCATGCATGTTTAATTAGACCAATGGGACCTGGTGGCCGAGCTAAGTTAGCTGCTGATTTTACACAGGTGAATATATTTTATTTATGTTATCATGAATATTTTCTGGCTAAACTTAAAAATTATTATATGCTAAAATTCAGTAGCTATATATTTTGAGTCCATTCTCTAGGTTACAATTTTCCTAGCTTGATAAAAATTATAACCTCAAAATTAAACTTCTTTTCATTTGTTTAATTTTCACCGCATGTTATATGCATGTTATATTCTCATATGGATTTTTCTATCTTTCCATCCCATACTTTTATCTAGCTATCATTGATCATTTTCTGTAGTGTCTCACATGCCAGGGTTATTTGGTCATCCGCTTATTGAAGTTCCTTGAATCTTCAGATATTCATTATTTCATAATGCAGATAGCATTAGTTTTTCTCCACATATATTAAATTGTACAGATGACAAGCAACAACTTCATCTTACTTCTTATATTTATTGTGCTTGCACTTATCTGACTTTTATCTCGTGATTTATTGTAATTTTCTATTTATAATATGCAATTTTTTGTAAAAAATTAGCCAAAAAGTTAGGTGCATATTATACATGGTAACACCTGCAAACGTTTTTTCAGCCAGTCAATATTAGTTACTTCGGACACATTGTCACTGATAAAGCATATTTGTTACTAATGTTGCATTTCGATGTAATTTCTATTTAAATTTTACTTGTTTCAAAAGCAAAAATAAGAATTTTCTTTTACTTTCAGCCTTATAAAGCTGGTTTTTAGAAGAAATAATCAAGAAGATAAACTTTTAGATTTTTTATAATTATTATACTTATATTATTTAATCAATATTTAGTTGGAAACTTTGGTAAACTTGCATTTTATGTTTTGCTATGTATTAAAAGTTCGTAATCATCTTCATGGAAACCTGCACGGTTTAATCGATCTTATTAACATAATTTTAGGTGCATATTATGCATGGTGTTTAGGCAATTTCAATGTTTCACTCATGAAAACCTGGGTTTGTATTATATTGGGTGTTCATTATAATTGGAAAATTACAGTATGTCTAAATTCCTTTTATAGTCCATATTGATATCCTTCAATAACTCCAACTTTATCCAGTTCATTTAATTAAAGGCCTTCTTCCAATCAATGATATATGCAGGCAGTCATGGTTACATTTCATTGTCCTTTCTGATATGAACCTCATCACTTGTTCCTATACCTGTTCTGAAAGCAAATTAATCTTCTCCAAAAATTTCTTCCACTCTTTTCTCTACTCTTGTGGTAAGGAGTCTTGTAATTATCTTTGAGATGTGAGGCAATAGACTGATTGTTTTGTACTATTTATACTGTATTGCATGGAATTTTGTTTTTAGAAGGATGATTATACTAGATGTTGAAACTAGTTGTAAGTTATAAATAAAAACTATTTCTTCTTAATTGTAGTTTTAAGTTTTTTTTCTCAAGCATTTCTCTTAAGTATTTAACAATACACTTGTCATCAAAACTTCTTTGGTGAACAAATCTATGACTCATTACTGTTTGCTTTAGGTGGAGATAGCTGTACACCCCCTCTTAACTGGTGGCTTTGACCCTCGTGGTATGGACATTGCATCGTTTGAGACAAGCCACCCTCATGTATTTCACACATTGCGTTCACTCCGCCCACTCCTGATTTCAATGGAAATGCCGTCACTTGAAGAACTGACCAATCCAGATGCTCTTGTTCCACCCAGTCTTGTAATGTTTTCACTATTTGCTCGTGGACCATCTGAGCTACTCTCACCTCATCAGGTTGGTAAATTAGAATGTCTTAGGTTCTCACTTTTTTATGACCCTTTTCTATTATATTTTTAAACTTCGTGAGTATGGATAATTTGGAAGGGTAAAAATATTATACATTTAATCTCACTATACCATCAAATGACTGTTGAATTGATTTTTAAGCAAATTGAGGTGAATTATATTTTCAAGGACATTTATAAATTTTTGCAAGTATGGTAATTTTCTGAAATGCTTGGTTTCATAGTAATTTGTTCAAAAGCTATTTATGGGGTGGCAGTGGAGGAGTGATTAGAGTGTTGGTCTTCCATGAAGTGGTCCCAGGTTCAAATTCGGCAAACATCGGATTTTTCAACCTGGGATTTTCCCATCCTCTACTTGTGTGGTTTGACCATGCAGGTCAGCGCTCCATCCTTCGGAAGGGATGCTAAGTAGTTGGTCTCCTTGGCAGTCTGTGGAAGGAGTTATGGCTTAAATTAATTAGCCATAAATACAAATCAACAACAACAAAAGCTATCCTCAACATCGATATTGTAACCCTTTTATAATGCTTGTTTTGAACTTTGGCAAATTCTACTTTTTGCTACTTTTCATTAATATGCAGCAATATATCAGTTAAAAAGAATCAGGCACTTTAGGACTTTGTTTTGTTAGTAAATTTCTGCTTAAGAAAATGAACTAAAAATGAGGAAAGAAAGGAAAGCCCACAGAACTGGTTGAATAAAAGTAAAAGAAGCATAAATAGAGCAGGACATAAAGAGAGTGTTTTCCATGAACTTGGTGAAACAAATAAAATTTACATTGTCTTGAAATTTTCCACTATTTAAGTAACTTTTAAGTTGCACAATATTAAGTGAAAATAGAAATAATAAGTATTATATTAAATTTACAATTTGTCGTCAAACTCCTTACTATTTTTGCATAATTTTTTATTATTTGATCATTTTATAGTTTGACCAGAATATCTCTGTTCGCCGACATACTGTTAAAAGAATCAACATTTTGATCTCCTAGTCTATTTCATAATTTATTTTTAATATAGGTAACTTAAAATGTTGAAACTTCTCTCACAATAAACTTGAGTAACAGATAATTATGTTTTTATATATGCTTTATAAATATTGTTATAAGCAGAACTGTATAAGTTATATTCATTTAATACTTACTTTGAAATAACATATAAACATTTTTTACAAGATTTACATTCTGTCATTTTATCATCATTTAGAAACTCAAAAATGTCATCAAAATTATCTTCAAGTACATTTTCTTCATGAACTTCTAAAGTGACATAAATATCAGGGACTGTTTGTTTTCAAGATTCATTTTAGCGCAAAATCGTTGTATTTGGCGACTAAATCAGATACTTGAAAATTTTTTCATTGATTTTTCAAAATTAACAAAAACGATTTTCTTAGCATCATTCTTGAAAACTTTGGACTAAAAAAATTGGAATTCCTTTATCGAATCATTATTATTTAAAAAGCATTTATGGAAGTCTGAAATTACGTTTGAAAATGTTTTCTTCGAAATTTTTAAGATTTTCCGAATTAATTTCTTCATTACTTTTATATTTGTTTTTGTTACGAAAATTTTGTTGAACTTGAAGGCATGAAAAACTTTCAGAATCGTTTTATAGTTCTTCATTTATAAATGTGACCTATTTATCACTCAAAATTTTTATTTCTGTAAATTTATTAATATCATCTGATATTGTTTTAACAGTTGCATAAACCATAGCAAAAGCGCTTGATAATACCATATTATTAGTTTGCAAATATTTTGAAAGACTTGTTATACTTGAAAATAATTTTAAATAAACATGAGCAGTTAATTTGATTTCGTACTTAAATAGATTTTCTTTAAGATTGGATGTGGTGAAACGAGTTTGAGATGGAAATGTTGAATCTTCACGCATATCTTTTAAAGTTTTGCAAATTTGTATGGAAATTGATGATTGTGGATCATCATAACTTACTCAGAGCGGAGAGGGGAAAGATGGTGACTTGCGGAGAAATCTCTGGACTTGACTATAAGTACACAATAGGGGACGGAAGGATTGAGATAGTGAGAGGCAATGATGAAAGGTGTGAGAGACATAAAAGATTTGGAAAGATAACTTCGAGGAAACTTAGTTAAAAATGGACATAAAATCTGTTCCTTCATATTTCTGGATTTACGGATTAAAAAAATAATTAAATTACGGTTTTAACAGCTGATCGGCCCATTTTTGCTCTGGCCCACCGGGAAATGTCCCAGTGACACGTGACACTCCAGGCCAGTCCAACCCTGGCCATAGATAATCCATTTTCTTTTCATTTACTGTTTTCTGTGTGCACACAAAAGGAAATTAACCATATTTATGTATTTGTAAAAGATCTTGTTTACTAAATCTTATCTTTTCTTCAGTTGCTATGAAGATTGTTTTTGTTGACAACAATTTATAAAACTGAGTATGAAATTCTCTCAGTTCAAAAGAAATTATAACTTTCTTATTAGATTTATCTCAAACCTTTCAAGTATAAGTGGCATTAATATGAAAATGTACCCTCTAATTTTCAGCTTTTCATATTTCACTCCTTCGGAGATATTAAAAAAAAATTTTTAATGGGACCCAATCCAAAATTGTATATTTTTCAAAACTCAAATCTAAAGAGAAACCAATGGCAACAGCACAAAAATCTACTGTCCATTCAGCTCTCTATCCTTTGCAGTTTCATCACAATTCAATTTAAACAATTGCACAGACAGATACCCAAGCGAAACTGTAAGCACATCTTTTTAGAAAATGCCCTAAGAAAGTATATTTAATTGAAGAGGCTTATATTTGGGATTGTGGAAATAGTAGAGAGTTCATTTACTACTGTGTGCAGGTTGTTTAATTTTAAATTACCCCCATCCCCCATAAAAAAGACCAAAACGTAAAAAAAGCCAAAATTTTATTTTGACTTATGTTACAGTTTCTCTGTTAAAATTGCAATAATGAAATAAGTTCAATTTACAAAGACATTTAGTTTCTTTAAGACTGTGAAAGGAAAACAATTTTGCAAATAAACCTGATACATATGCAAACTTTTTATGTTAATACTTTACAAAGACTTTTCATTGCAATAAATTATAAATATGCTTTTTTGAGTTTCAAATTAAAGAGATCTTTTCTTTATTGTATCATATTATTATAGTATAGATAAATAAATCCAAGAAGCTGACGAGAAAACTTATTCCCTCTACTGCATTCTAATAACATTTGTTGTCATATTTTAAAGCATAGACAGCTGTATTATAATTTTAATGTTGAATACAGACTCTATAGACTTACTCAAAAACAACTGGTACATTGGAATTCTAATATTTTATTTTTAAAAGAATACACTTTATAATGGATTATATGAAAATTTGTTGGCAAATTATCTTCTTAAATGGAAAGATTGCTATTTACTCTTGAACACATAACATAAGAAAAGGATGTATGCTTATATACTTTTTCAGCCATATCTATCCCATCCTACTCTCCTGGATTATTGCAAATCATAAATATACTCGTATCTCCTAGTAAACTCCAGGAAAAGGTAAATTGGTACTGTTCGCATATCTGGGGATGTAAAAGATAAACAAAGTGATGTTATCGCAGCCGACGAGAAGTGGAACTACCAGGAGGAAAGGCAGAAAAACAGAAGACAAACATAAATATAAGATTTTGAAGTTTGTAATGAAACTACATAGGTAAGAGGAGAAAAGTAATAGTAACAAAATAACCAATATTTAGTAAATGATAATTGAGCAATCACAAAACTATTTCTGGTGGGTTAAAAGCGGTGATATCTTTAAGGATTTTATCGAAGGCATCCTCCTTGCCCAGCAGACATCTCCACATAAACTCCTCCATGTAACGTTGGAGAAATTTTCGATGTGTTCCACTCTGCTTCTTGTTCCTCCACTTAACAGCTACACTTCCGTTCTCTTCCAATAACTCCCCGTTCCTACAAAAACCTGAAGCTTGCTTCTTCTCCCAGTGGCAATTGGTGGTACTTTAACAGAGGCATTGTACTCGGTGCTAATACTACGATGAGTGATACCATTGAAGATGAAGGTTACCCAACCCGATGGGGGGAGGGAGGGGGCACAGTGAACATGGGAAGAAACCAAAAACACCTCAACTAACTTACCCAACCCAGGGGGCCGAGTTGGAGTATGTTGCGGGCCGAGTAGTTGTATGCAACAGGCTGAGTATGAGTATGTCGTGCTGCATAGTAGTTCCATTTCTTGTCGGCAGCACTAGTGTCGCTTTTTTTACCTTTCGCATCCGCAGTTGTGCAAAAATAACCGGTAAATATTTTGTTATATAATTTTTTTCAGGCTGTAATGTTTTACCATGTGTCCCTTGCTCTTAATTTTAAATTTGTGATTTGGTTTGTTCCATGTGAAGTTAATTTCATCATGAAACCTCTTATAATGAAAAAATTACTTTTTAATAGAACTATCTTCTTTCTCAGTAATTTATCTAATTGATCTTTCTCAAACAGAGTATGAACTGGTCTGTTGATCGGCTGTCACTTTGGTTAGACTCCCATGTATCTGAGCGAGAACGCCTGGAAATAGCGCGTGGATCCCTGGAACGATATGAGAGTGAAGTTCGACAACGTGGCGAGAGACAATTTCATCCTATATATCCTATAATGGTATCTGTTTTACAGGCAGGTGTGGCAAGAGTTAATCCATGAAAAATATATTTTTATGACTTTTATTCAAGCTGTGATAAACCATATTTTGTTTCAATTAAAAACTTATTTTGAATAAAATTGTATAAATATGTTGTAGTTTTCTCAAAGAAAAATATATCATTCACCATTTATGTTTCATGATTTTGTATTGATTTACTATATTTACCATTTTCCTGATCATATATTTGAAAAGAAAGTTAAATTTGGCTCCAGCAAAAGTAATCCACCTTTACTTTCCAACATAACTCATAAAAAATATTAGTTTTTTAAAAAAGGCTTCTAAGAAAAGTTGTAGAATTAGTTATTTAACATGATTATGTCATTCTGCCTTGGATGCATGCACACATGAAATGTGCATCTCTCATCTTTTGTTTATAGTTATGCAAACTGTTTAATCTATTGACTGGGGGAAGCAAGAGACCAGAAGTGCACTCCACTAGGGGAGTCAGAAATGAAATGTACCTTTTTATATTACCTCTTACCATATATTTTTCTTTTAATATATAAAGGAATTAGTTCATTTTAAAATATTGTATTAAAAATTCATAAAGTAAGTAATTGTTTTAACAAATAATTTGTTAATTAAAGTTTATTATTAACAAATTGTTATTAACAATTAAATATAAATGTCAAAATATTTTGAATCAAAACTTCTCATTAATTTTCTAGTAGAATCAATTAAAATCACTAATGAATTTGTTTTTACAATAGGCAATATTTAACAATCAAAGGAGTGATGCAGCAGTAAAAGTTGGATTTAGCATAGGGTGACCATATTTCAAAAAGGCTAATATGGGACATTTTCCGAAATTTACAAAAAAATGGGACAACATTTTCGCAGGATTTTTTAAAACAGAAATTTGGTTTATTTCAATCCATACATCATTTGAAAGAATTGGAATAATTCTGTATGCAGGAAAAACGTCAACACTTTAAAAAAATATTTAGGTGATGATGTGTGGAATTAAAAGAACTTGGTCAAATTCCACAATTCAATTATTACCAACTATGGATGCAAGTTGCCAACAGTGTCGTTTTGACATGGAGACTCCGGGTCTAGGGATCTGTATCCAGGCTCGGTATAATTTCTTCAGTTCAGCGAGTTTTTCTATACTTTTAAATAAATAAAATACAATATGAAATTTTGGGGAAAATTTTAACTCTCCAATTCCGATACATTGATGTAATATTTTCATCATTACATACTTTGTTATACAATAGGGTGATCAGATTTTAAAAATTAAAAAACGGCCGACGTACATTTTAATTCAATGAAACAAGTCGTTCTAAAGCATAATCCCAACTGGGGCTAAATAAAAATTGTTTAACAATCCTGAAATATAGGTGGATGAATAACAAATTAATTTGCTTTTTAAATATTTATTAAGTTTTATTTGCAATTAATTTGCAGCTGATGTTGAATGGGTTGGGTCTGAGAGTTGATGATTCATCCTCTTGTGCAGACGTTGTGTACTTTGCGGACGAAGATATTTCTTGCAGTAATTAGGGATTGTTTGAAAGCAAATTGTAAAAGTTGTTGCACGAAAGTTCCCGAAAATGAGCTTTTGTCACTGTCACTGCTTTGATGTTACCAAGGAGGAATCAGTTCTTTTCGTCTTTCCACAAAACATTTGTGATGGAAAACGCTTTCGATAGTTGAACTTGTGCCGAGAATAGCTAAAGCAAATTCCAAAATCATTTAGATGTTTTTAACAAAATTCTTTCACTTTGCACAAACTTGAAAACTCCAGACCATCGTTCGACAGTTGCAGTTATAGTGGTGTTCCATTTGGAAATTTTGCTTTAACTGATATTCGTAACATGGTGGTATTCAACGAAAAGCTCGTCTTCATCTATAATTTTCATGATGTGTGTAGGATTAATTTTTCGTGTAACTTTGTATATTAAATGGCACTCTCGGGAAAATAGGACAATTGGCATCCTGTTTTAACTTTATGGGGACAATGAGACATTTAACTAAAAGACAGGACGATCCCATTAAAAACAGTACATATGGTCACCATAATTTAGCATAAAATTTGTACTTATACTAATTATAATTATCTGCTTGTATAAAGACAGTCTAGATTTCCCCAAAGAATTTAATCAATTTACAATAACATTAAAAATTAGTCAATTCACAATTTCTTATTGACAATTAATTTGTTAAACAATTAAATTTTGAATGATTTTTGAACCAAAGTTTTTCTTAATGTTTTCAGATGAATGAATTACAAAGCAGTAGTCCATATGCCATTTGATATTGAAGAAAAATAGAGAAAACAATTCTTTATAACAAAAGATATGAAATAATAAAACTGTGGAATTAGTTAAAAACAAAAGTCCTAAATATGATGCATTCGCTTACACACAGACAGTCTAGGTACCCCACAAATAATTCAATCAATTTACAGTAACGTATTAAAATGCATAAAATAGCAATTTATTATTATCACTTTCTGCTAAAATTTTTGGAATAACTGAAATCTTTGACTGTTTACTTGTAGAAGCCATTTCACGATATTCTCTATTAGAAGAACTGAAATCTATAAAAGATTTTCAGAGAAATAAATAGAAAAGTTACATAGAAATTTCCCAATGCTAACGTGTTAACTTTCGATGGTTGTACTACTCAGTTCATGGGAAAACTAACCTCTCTATGAAAAAAGTGCATCTCAAAAATAATGATTCTGCAAGGGGTAGTGGGAAATATTAGCCCTGGTAAACCACATATGCCAAAGAAGCAAAATCGGTAAAAACACCAGATGTGTCAAAGAAGAAAAATGTGTAAAAATTCCTGATGTCTGAGTTTGCATGTTCTTGCGAAATAGAATTTATTGCAGATCTAAGAATTGCTGACCTGGTGGTGCATATATGCAACCTCACAACACATGCAGGGTTTCTTGACGAAGGGTCTAAATCTCGGAAAATTTGGCCTAAATGCCATCTGTGTGCATGAATGTGAACCTAAAGGACCAAGGAATATAAGAGGAAGCTCATGACAAAATAACTCGTCATGCCCAAATGGTGGTCACTGTGCTCATCACGAGTATGATCGTCACACCCAGTCAAGTGGTTAAGTGTCATACTACTCCACAACAATAAATAAAACATTAACATTTTGATTTTCTAGAACAATTACTATTGGATAAATTTTTATGAAAAGGAGTGTGTCATAATGCTGCATTCAAATTCAAACAGAACAGATAAGGGAAAGAGAGATGACATGACAAGATAGGTATGTTAAACAGAACTGTTAATGCTGTTTTTGTAAATTATGAATCCCTGTTAGTGTCTGCAAGAGCTCAAAGTAACAAAATTGCAGTTGGTTAAAAAATACTAGCTCACTGTTAGGAAATTTGAAAAGCTTTGTGTTTATTTTTGACATACAAAATTTATATGTAAAGTAAATAAAATGCTGCAAGTCAATGAAAATATAATATGAGCAATGGTTTCTCTCAAAACTCTCAAACAAGGCGTTCAAAACTTAAAAAAAACTAATAAATTATGAAATCAAATTAAACTTCTATGTGACAATTATTTAATACCAGAGAGGAGTTACCAGTGGGAAGTATTTGTCCCATGTTAAAATTGCATCAGGTGTTCCTCAGGGAAGTGTATTAAGCCCTCTTCTTTTCTTAACCTATGCAAATGATATTTGTTCAATAGTTCTTAATAAATTTAGACTTTTTGCAGATGATACTGCCCTATATAAAGAAATAAACAACCAGGATGACCATCAGTCACTGCAGGAAGATTTAAGTGCAATGTATGGCAAATTGAAATTAATTATTGTAATGGTGCTGCAGTAACATTCTGGAAAAGCAAGAAAAAAGAGATAGGTTTCAAGTATAAAATCGGTGGAATGAACATTCAAGTGGCTAATTATGCTAAATATTTAGGAGTGGGACATGCACATTTGCTGAGTTATTGGTTCAGTCAAGAAGAAATTGGCTTTCATAGGCAGAATAGTATGGAACAGTTCAGAAAAAGTATGTACATGAAATGTTAATGTGTTATTTATTACTGGTTAGATCACAGGTGGAATATGCCTCAAGTATAAGGGATCCATATCAGAAGGCCTATATAATTCATTTAGTAAGAGTGCAATGCAGAGCAATCAGATTTGTAAAACAAAAGTATGAACCTAAGGAAAGTGTCATAAATATTGAAGGGTCTGAACTGAATATCACTGCCAAACCACAGACAACCCTATGTTAAGGCTTCTGGAGAAATATAGGTCTGAGTGTCTAGCAGTGGAGGTTTTAGTAATAATCAAAGCACCAACGTATATTGGTAGAAATGATTATGACAATAAAATGTGAGAGTGTAGAATATAGGACAATTTGAGATCATAATGGGAAAGTCAAACCTGCAAGAGATAACTATTAGGTAGACTTTGGTGTGTTTCACTGCCTGCCACCCACCAATTTGGTGAATTGCAGGACAAGGTGTAGAAATGAAAGATCCAAAGTCAACAACTTATAATGCTTTATGACAGATATTTACTATTTTCTTTTTATCAGTGACAGTAACGCAAGTTAGCACAGTCTATTTGAAAGCACATGATTACCTATGAACTTGATTCAGTTCTATAAATCATAAAAAATTGAATTTATAAATATTTAGTTTTAATTGGTGGATATCATTTGCAATAGATCCTTTATAAAACTTGAAAACTTTACCAAGCAGTTGTCTAATCAACTGTGCAGTTTATGTGGTCATTTTCTGAAAAAAAATGAACTGAATCCAATACAAAAGTATTGTAACTTGTAGTAATGTTTTCTATTATAGCTTCAATTTTTAGTTTAATATTTTAATAAAATTGTTCCATAATCATAAACTAAATAATATATTTAATATTGTGATCATTAACTTTTACTTTACCGTAAAATAACTTTTAAAATAGGAGTTAACTTTTTAATATTTAAAGGACTAATTTTTGGTTAAATATAAAGTAACTTTATGCTTTCACTGCCAAAAATAGAATAAAGCGAATTAGTGTAATTTGTAATGTAATTGTCTAACAGTTTTGCAGTTATAGCAACCGTATAACGAGTTTTTGTGATTATTAGAATTTAGCATTTCCTATATCCCTATACTTAAATATCGCCGTAGTTGCTCTTCCATGCCTATAAATCATAAGTAGTTTTGAATTTAGCGCTTCGCATCGAGAATAGCGTTACGTGTTTTTTTCAGTTGAATGTGAATGCTGCTCAATCTTTGAATATACTGTGATAAACTGGCGACAATGTATTTTAGGAAGAATATGTGAGATAGAGATGACTGAAATTTTGTGGGATATTTTCATTGACATCGTAAACGAGTTCCTTTTTGAGCTGAACAATGGATTTTTGACCTTAATGTTTCATGGAATCCCTAGAAGAGTATGTATCAAGAGTTGTTTATATTTTTGAGTTTAGTTTGCTAAATTATTTATTTTACCATAGAAAATAGATTCATTTTGTTTCGAGCTAATACGTAATTTTTGTATCATATAAGCTGTAGAAATAACTGCTTACCAAAAAACAATGTTTTCAAAATAAAAGATTTATTATTCATTTGAAATCCATTTTTCTAAGCATCGCAACGTTATTAAACTATAATTTATTTTGAGTACATTCTGTTTAAGACTCGGTCTAGAAAGTATGGTCGTCATAGGAGCTTAGTGCGGCTGATTGGGACAGCTTTGCCCCTAAAGCCTTGCCATAGAACGTATTCCCAAATATTCTTTTCGGAAAATAAGTATGGATCAGATTTACAATTTGGATCTGATTTCCCAGATGAAGGATCAAACGATTACGAGGAGTGGAGGTAAGTAAAACCATCGTATATCATACATCTCTAGCATGATCATTTCTGTTATTTTTCTATGAAATTCCAAAATATGAAGGTATTTTACATATCTGTCGAAGGAAGAAAATTACCAAACGTCTTAAGTAACCATCCAGAGTTATTTAAGGGTATTAAATATTTTTTAGTTGAAAATAGGGTTCCATGACGTTTGATCTACTACTAATGCCCTACTGCAATTTCACGTACTTTTTTTCGTCTATTGCAAAAGGTTTCACTGAACAAGAGGGGAATCTATAGTAAATTTTGTTCTGATTTGATATTTACCTGCTTCGAGTGTTTTTCAAAATTAATTTATTTTATGTTTTTAAGTGAAATTCAAGTTTCAGATCTATAGAAATTAGCGATTAATGCAAAATAAGCTCCCAATAGACAAATATTTTTAATGATAGAACCTCGAGCATATTTTCGTTAAAAATAACATCTGTAGTTTTAATATTGGAACATGTTTATTAAATTATACTTGATTATATACATGTTATATTTAGTATATATAAGCTCCTTTTAGGGGAGTGTATTGCATGTGATTACAGTTGCATCTTTTCATCGAATTGTTTACTTATTATTTGAAACAAGTTTACATCTTTAAATTACTTAAAATTATTATCAACTCTTTAGACTAATTATATGTATATGAATCCAAAATGTTAATTTTGTTATTTCTGATTCACAGCAGGGATTTTAAGTGCAATGCACCTGATGTAATTAGTTCTATAACATTCAGTACACCAAAGGAACAATCAAATGGAAGAAGCAAAACGAGTGAAATATCAGCAGAAAAATTTGCAGCTTTGGAAGAGCAAGTTTTACAGCTTCAAGCTGACATTGCGAAAATATTAAGTGCTCAACTATTACAGCCTGCCCAAGGTATTTTCATATTAAGATATTTCTTATGTGAACAAAGGGCTTTTGATTTTATGTACTATAGTGCTAAATTTGATTTTTTGAAATAATAATATTAAGTTGGCTAAAGCATTAAAAATTCCTGACCATAAAAATATTAATTTACATTTTATGCGTAGGTCAGTTGCTGGACTTATTAAACTGAAATTAAACAAAGAGAAAACTATTTGAAATACACTGTATCTTTTAATAAAATGCAGTAATATTTCATTTTCTTCGGTGCTATAACTTACTTTTTATGTATTTACTCCAATGGAATAATTTGTATAAATAATGCAAAAACATTTCATTAATAACATATTCCATAGTTCCTTATTTTTTTATATTATGCATAAGTTTAAGTTGCCCTAAAGCATGGGTGGGGAACCTGTGGTCCACTTGTGGCCCATGATGCTTTTAAAAGTGGCCCTCCATGACTTTCTCCACTATCATAGAAATGTGGCCCGCGAAGCCTTTATCAACCGTGCATGCCAAAACCATGGTCCAGGAGAGGGGGGTTCAGCCAGTGCAAATAATCAGGGCCCGTATATCATATATCATTATATTATAATATTAAATAAAGATATTTTCATTATTGTAAAAAGCAATTACTTTTGTTTTTTTGTGGGTGTTATTGGCCCTTGGATCGTTTATGAAGTTTAAATGTGGCCCTCAGGTAGAAAAGGTTCCCCACCTATGCCCTAAAGCCACATTTTTAGTGCTTTTCATTATCTTGGTGATGTCCATCCGTCCATACACATATCAGGGAAGAATTAGCCTAACTGATTTCAACCAAATGTGACACATAGAATCTTCACATAGGGTAAACCATATAGTTATTGGCCACTTAAGGGATATTTCATGTTTGAATTGGAATAAAATCATAACATTTTCTTGAAGGTAATATTACAGCACGTATTTGGAATCCTCATTTATTTCTGTATTCATAAAGAAAGTATCAATTCTGAGTGAGTGTTACATAAAACTCTGCAGCATTTGCAAATGAAATCTACACAAATGTACAGTTATTGGCCATGTCAGGTAGTTATTTGCTGTATGTCTGGCAGTTATTGGCCACATTTCTATTGTTTATAATTTTTCTATTTTTATTAGCAATTACAACAGTACAGCATGAGAACAACCTGTTATAAGCAGATACCAATCATAAGAACAAAATACTATTAACTGAAGACTGAAATCTCACTACTTCTGCAGTGCAAGCATAATTACGTCTATCTCATCCTCGTCAGCAGCAGCATTCTCATCTTATGGCATTTCATCTGAGTTACTGTCTGTTACTTCTTTGTATCAGATATGTCAGAGAAAGTTGTCACAATCTTCTAAATTTAGGATGTGCTGGATTCGTGATACAGCTTTTGACAGTTGTCAACGAAGCTCCGAAGCAGGGCTGAATTGTGTTGAACTTCTTTGTTAAGCTCTTTCAAAAGTTTCCTTTTGGCCATTTATTTTGGAAGGTTATTCTTTTTTTTCCTTTGCCTGCTCACTTTCTTTTCCTTGCTGCCTTTTCCTTTTCTTCTGCAGCCTTTGCAGGACGTTTCTTCTCAAACATATCCTGATATTTCTTTGGTTACCACAAATGGTTTTCTTTCAACTAGACATTTCCCTTTGCGTTGTGGTGTATCAGGCCATACAAGAAACTCACTCATGCATTCAGTGCGCATAACTCTTACAACAAATTAGGTGCTACTACTCGTAGATGGCCCACCACAAAAATCGTTACTAGTTACTTCAACAGGAAAACTTGTCCTGCAGCCATCTTTCTTTGCAATAGAGCTTTCCATATTTGCATCATGGTCAACATTCAAAGTCTCAGCTCTGTCAGGAATTACTAAGTGTACATCTAAATTACTTATGTCAGGTGTAAGAGGATGATTCATTTTGCATCACAACATTATTAGGAAGTGAATCCTCATCATGATCGTTATTTTTCTGAAAATAGTTTCAGATAAGGAACAATGGGAGGAAATCCTCATTTACAAAAGACAGAACCTCATTCATTCTTCTGAGTTTTTCAACTTTCTCTTTCCTGACAACATTGAGGAATGTGGAATATCTCATTGTAACATCCACCTTGTTTCCACCATTATTTTCAGTACATCTTGCAGCTGATGTGCCCAGACACTTACTGTAATCCACAGCATTGGGATTGATATAATAATCCAAGAGCTTGATTAGCCAGAAATTTCAGGATTGGGATTGAGTGGGTGAAGTCCATATGCTTTGAAACCCTTAACTAGGGTTTCTGGTTTAGCACTGGACTTGACTACTTCTTTCAACAGAGGTGCAAATGACACCTTATTTAAGATCTTGCCTGGATGCTTTGTATGCCACACCCTCACAGCTTTCCACCAAGATATTATGACTGGCCAAAAGTCAGCAACATCTGCAGGCTGTAAGATGTGTGTAGCATTTGGATAGAATGCTATGACTTCAATCTGTAGCTTACTGCACAAAACACTCAACTGATAAGTGAGATGTGACTTATGCCCATCAACAAATAAAGCAACTGGAAATTTCACCCTCTTTGCAAGAAGATATGGGTAAAAAAAACGTTGGCGATGTATCAAAAAAATACTTCCACCGTCATCCATTCAATGTCACTGCGTGCAATTCTCCAATCAGAAGGAACCGATTGAGATATTTTCTTGGGAATTCTCTTGTAAGGATAGACGATCATTGGGCCGTACAATGTTCCATCTGCTGAAAATGTAAATATTACAGAAATGTTCTCATTCGATGATCCATGTTCCATGGAATATACATTTTTTACCCTTTCGCTGCTAGTTCTTTCTTCTTCATTTGAGAGAACCGGTGATACACCACAAATTTCTTTATGTCCAGGATTCTTGGATTTAAACTGAAGGCTTGATCATGGTATACCATGTTTTTTTTGCAACAGCCTTAAGTGAAATCTTCTCATTTTGCATTTCTCGTAATGCTGCTACCGGCCTATTATTGAGCCTAACGAACTTCAGTAATAAAAACACACTTTCAATGCTAATTACTCTTAAACTAATGGCTAGTGTCACCTAATATTTTCAGAACATTTCTCTACTGCCTCTCAAAATCACATCTCATGCGGTTCTCGTATTAGTGTACAGTTATTGGCCACATGAATTACAGTTATTGGCCATGTGGCCAATAACTGTATAGAATATTCAGAAAGACAAATTGAGAAAAACTATAATAAAGGCATTTAACAGACATTTTAGAGTAAAATAACTCGACTGGAATATAATAAAAAAAAACACAGTTATTGGGTGGCCAATAACTGAATTTGAAGTCAATTCGATTCAGTTATTGGCCACCCTCAGATGGAGTACAAGATGCAGTACATAATGCATAAATCTTAAATAAATCATTAAGTAGTAGATGTGACTTACCCATAAAATGTTCACCGGTATAGCAGTTTCAAGAATACAGTACCTCCAGTCTCTCCAAGCAGGTTCTAACCTTAAGAATTTCACAATAAACAGCACTACGAAAACATCTGATCACAAGAAATGCATCATTACTATTCTAGGGACATCTGGAGAGACTCGAAATATCATGCTCAAATCCGGAAATGTAAACACTACCACCTAGCGAGAGAACATGGAGTTAAATTCTACTGGAGTCTTAACACAGATTTATAATCTTCAGATGGCCAATAACTGTATAGTGGCCAATAACTGTGTGGTTTACCTTATATACCTGAGCAAAATGACATATTTGGACCGGATCGACTCAGCAGGTGTGCCACAATTGCAAAAGATTTAACATTTAAAAAAAATGTCATCTTACGGAGTTTTTTTTACCTGATTACAAATCTAAAATCATAATTCAAATACGATTATTAGTTTTTGAGAAAAAAATTGTTAATGTGGACAATTTATATCAAACGGCAAAAAGGCAAAGAATGTTTCTTTGTTCATTTATTTTAATAGAACTTGCTGCAACGATTTCAGCCATTAGTATACAATTATACTATGGCAAATTTGATGAAAAGCACTTCTGTACCATGGGAAACCCATATAAATCCCTACTTGTTTAATTGTTACACATGAATTAGGTAATATATTAGATTTAGGATAGTTCAACGTGAAAATCATTTTAATGCAGTTCTTTCATCTACTCATATGAATTGAATATTGATATGTGTAAAATTATAGTTTCTTTTAACCTTTTCCATGCCTCATTAGACGGAGTGATGGAAGCTGTTGATCTTGTATAGCAAAACCATTCACAATTTTATTATAACTGATGAAAGAGTGGGGCTTTATTGAAGGCTTCTCCTGTTTGTATTTTTGTCTTTCATACATCTACTTCTCCTTTTTTGAGGTTACATACTTTCAAAATTTTGGACATGTTTTTTTGTTATTTTCAACTGTTCATTGCATATTTGAATTATATTTTATTATATAATGAGATATATTGCGTGAAGGATATCCATTATCATTCACTAAATTGTGCCCACAATTCAGAGTTGCATCAGTTTTACCATAATAGCCTCACTAACTGGTATGTCATGAAAAACTTAATGGTTTTTCCTATGCACACTGAATATTATAAACAGTATCCCAAATAAGCCTTGTAAATCTTGTAAAACCATTTAAGTTACAACTTATTTAATTGAATTTAATTCAACCATCCTGAATTTAATCTAGCTCCTATTTCATGGAAGTAACTCTACGATAAGAGTAGAAAAATGCTTCATTTAGGATGATAATTATAGGAGAAACATTGGATGATTTATTACATGGATCAAAAGCTTCATTTTTGGAAAAAGGGAAAAATTTTTATAAAAATTAAGCCAACAATGGACATAATAATAGAAAAAAGTTAAACTAGTGAGAAAAGAACCGATTAATCAGATATTAAGGGTGGGTTTTAAAAAATAAGATATATAGGTACAGTAATACCATGTTTAATGCTGGCCAGTACAGCACGGTTTCGTTATGATTAGCCAAAAATACACACAGATTTGTTACAATGCTCTTTGCTCTCGGACCAATTTTTATTTTATTCATGTTATTCTCTCTTCATTAATATAAATATTTGTCATTACAAAAGTAGTAGAGAATATTATTCTCTTCAACTTTTGTTTGAAACAATATTTTGTAGAACATAATGTTTAGGAGATATTTAATTTATTCCCAAATTTTCCGTTTTTTTAAATATCTTTTATTCATAAATGCAAATTTTGTTTATTATAAATATGGTAGAGATATTATTTTCTAAAAGTTTTGTTTGAAACATTTATCCGTAGAATGCATTGCTAAGGAGATATTCCATTTACAGTAAAAATAACTGAAAACAACTGCCAAAATCATGAAACGAACCACAGCAGAAACGCCAGGTTCTCAGGGCGTTAGTGTGTGAAAATGACAAAAAATGCGATGGTTATTATATTGCATGATTTCTGGTATGTAGCAGATCTGCTACATTGCGCATTTAAGGATTAATTATTTACAGTACAGTTTTAAAGTATCGGAGAGTAGAGCGGCTATGCTAATATTTTAAAAATAGATATTAAATTATGATTTTAGGAACGCATCTCTATAAGTACTATACTAAAATGACCCTGCACTTATGCTGATTCAATTAGCGCTCTCGTTTTCAGGAACGCATCCCCAGCATTAAATGGGGTATGACTCTATACATTATAATATCACAAACTATATTTTTCCTTTAATCTTAAAACTAATGACTTATGAAAACTAAACAAACTTTCATAAACTGAAGTCAATAGGATTCATGACTCATCAGCTGAAACTATCCTGAAAATTTGGTTACTCCAACTTGAAAGGTGTAGAAGTAGTTCACTAATTTAATGTTTTTTATTGTTCATTGTGCCTCCCCTCCCCCTTAGGCTGCTCCTTGAGTCTCAAAATGTCAACTGCAGGTAAAACTTATGGCCATGAACAATCCCCCAATGTTTGGTTACTCTAACTTGAACAGTGTATAAGTAGTTCATTGGACAGAGAATTGTAATGGATGGACTGATGGACAAAACGAATACATTAGTGGATTTTTAAAAAATCTGCTAAATAGAACTGCAAAAGCAGATTTCAAAAGCATTTTTTAGAATGTTCACATCGATTTTCACAATCTTCGATGTCCTCTCCCTCCTTCCCTACAGATTCTTATGGAAAACAATACACTTTTGTATGAAATGTCATAAACTGCTAGACACACTCCTCCTCTGTGATATCGTAAATGGAAAGGCCCCTCATTAAGTTTATAAAGATTGTATGTATGATTCAACAAACTTCAGATTTAGTGATCAATGGAAGACTGAATTTTCCTTATATACTTTGAATTAAAAACAAAACAAAGCCTGAAATCAATCAAAAGTTATTTAAAACACCACAGTAAGCTGTTGTAATATGATCTTTATCCCTTTTTGAAAGTAAACTGAACATAATTATGCTTCGCTTTTATTGTTATAGCTCCGTCAACAAAACAAAACTTTACCATATTAACAGACTCGTATAGAAAGGGAAACAGACAGATGAATGGACCCCAGAATCAATAGGTTTCATGCCTGTTACCAGCCAAAACTATCCTGAAAATCTTAGCTTCCAAGCTATTCTCACTGCTTTTGTGCACTGACAGGTGGACAAAGTAAAAACATGAGTGGTTAATAAAAACGCTAAGAGATTCAATAGCTTTTTTGAGTTCCAGTATGGTTGTAGTGTTTTTTACTTTTAACCTTGAATCTTTTTACAGTTGAGAGAATGGCAGAAGCAGAGAACTCAGTGGCAAATGTAAGAATGTTTGGTATATAAGTAGTAAGAAGTTTGATAGTATCTTTTGTTTCATTATTGAAAATACTGACATCCATTCATATTGCTTAAAATCAACGAAAATATACTGCTAGTTCAGAGTAATTCATCTTTAGATACTAGTACCAATGAGGTTTTCAATAGCCTTTTCATAGGGAAAACAATTTTCAGAATAATCTTAAATGAATTAAAGATAAAAAGTTTTTAAGATAAATAAAAATCAATAATAATTATGATAAATAAAAACTTACTATCAATAATAATTATGATAAATAAAAACTTACAATTATTAGCAGACATATCCCTTCAAAAAACATATGAATGCTCGTATCAATACAAATTCACATTAAAATAAGAAGACTTCTATTACACTTGAACAATGACAACAGTTTGTTTAATTTCGTTGCTATGATAGATGCTTATCTATCTTCCCATGCAAATTTAAATACACAGTTATCACAGCGCCAATGCAAGGATCTGGTGGCCGAGGTGACTAAATCTCCCATCTTATATGATGATGAGGTGAGGTGGTTCGAACCCCACAAGCAGCTTTGGATTTTTTCAGATTAGACAGTGTCCAAAACACACACACACACACACACACATATATATATATATATATATATATATATATATATATATATATATATATATATATATATATATATATATATATATATAAATGTATGTATATATAAAAAGCAAAGTTAATATAAAAGTTGGTGAAAAGGGGGATATTGTCGGATTTCAGAAAGGAAAGACTTGTGTCATGAAGTGGAAAAATAAAAAAAAAGTTTTGTTGCTCTCTACAGTGCATAATACTGAGATTGTGGAGGTACAAAAAAACAAAGGAAAAAAGAGGAAGCCAAAGGTTGCGTTAGAATAAAACAAAACAATGGGAGGAATTGATAAAATGGATCAGAATCTTACCTACTACCCAGTCATAAGAAGAGGAGGGGAAAAATATTTTATCATCTTCTTGATCAGACAATATGGAATTCTTTTGTTTTATACAAAAATGGTGGAGGCTCAAAAAATCACCTGAGTTTTAGGTTGGAACTAATAGATCTGATCCTTGAAAAGTACATGAGTGAAGAAAATAGTTCGAAAGGGTTAGGCCTGGATCAGATGCAAACCCGCTTCGCTTAACAGCTCGCCATTTTCCAGAATACATACCACCTACGGCTATGAAAAAAAAAATGCCGCAAGACAATGTGTGGTGTGTTGTTCGAAATGAGATGAAAAAACAAAAAAATATGTAAGGAAACAAGATATTACTGTAAGGATTGTGATGTAGGCTTATGTGCAGTTCCTTGTTTCAGAGACTACCACACATTGAAGAATTTTTAATCTTTTATAATAATAATAAACATTCAAATTAATATATTGTAATATAATATATTTTATTTAATAATTACTATATTTGTTTAATATTTACCTTTTTTATATACTTAAAATAAATTTTTGATGTATTATATTTTTAATTGTTACAAAATGTTACTGATTACATTTCAATTAATATGAAAATAAACATTTTCAAAATCGTGATATTTTTTACTAACAAAATTCTTTTTATAATCAAATTATGAAATAAAAAACCTGTCAATTTTGGGTCAAATTTAAAAAAAAAACGTGACTGTCAAAGGGTTAAGATTTTTCAGGTAGAAATCAGCATATCAGTTTGTATGCATTACAACGTGATTTGATATTTTGGCAGCTACTGTCAAGTTGAAGATGCCTAAACCTGAAGGATTTTCATCCTAGTCCTAATCAATCTATTGAGTAATAGCTGAAGAATTAAAAAGCTGTGGAATTCACATTTTCGTTGAAAGTTCAAATCCATTCTACAGATGTTTTTTTTAGGATTATGCTTTTTTGGACTCAGTTATTGGAATTGACACTTTCAGAACTATTATTTTCTTTTTTGATTTCACCAATCTCACTCTCTTTCACAACTGTATACTCTTCAGAACTACCAAATTCACTTTCACAGACAGGTTTACTTGAAAGCTATAATTCATTATGACACAGAAAAATGTACAGACTTGGTTACTAGGGGCTCCTAAAGTTGAGTAGAAATCATTCTGTTGTATTAAATAAAAATATCTAGGAGAAGTCTACAATAACTATATTGTAGCTACAAATTATTCTTGTATGTATCAGGAAATGATTACTCTCTGAGATAAAATAAGGACAAAATAAGTCAATGTAACTGATAGACCAAGAGCCAGCTATTAAATATGTAGACTGTATGATTATTATTTGAAATTACATTATATTCTCAGTCCTAGTATGATGATTCTATTTATCATGTTACTAATTAACATTTTATCAAATGGAAGCATATGAGTACATAAATTTAAGTTGATTTGGGTTGTGAGTTATATAAGTGCTATGATTTATTAATGATTTCCTTTAGCTTCAGAATCCACAACTCCTTCAGAAGAGAACAAAGATAGTTGTTTAAGAAGTGAACCTTCACCGGAGAAATTGGAAGGAGAGGTCGTCTCTTCAACTACAGATGTTGCAGAAAAACCCCCTGTTCCTCCACCTCCGCCACCTCTTCCTCCAGTTTATCTACCACCCAGACCTCTAACTAAAAGTCAGTCACTTACTGATCAGATACATTCATATCCAAAAAATCAACTCAATGATGCATCTCATAGTAGGCCTCCAGATTCTGCAATGTCTTCTGGTATGGCAGAAGTGCTGAAGAACATAGGAAATGTTAAGTTGCGGCGTGTTGAACGGTAAGTAACATGAGATGAGCCTATGATTTAGTCCAATAGTTAAGCATTACTTTTATCATGTAATTGAACTTTTGTCCTTGTATAGTTATATAATAATATGCTATTTTTTCTTTGTACTTGCAAGTCATTTTTCAAAAAGGTATGTTGAAAATCATTTGTTTCTTTATATTGTTTACTATAGGAGACATGTTTGTTTGCCTAGCACAGGGGTTCCCAAATCGTGGGCCATGGCCCACTGGCAGGCCACACCACGTTTTCCATGTGGGCCACAGAGACTGCCCAATTCTTGTCTTTTTTTCTTGACAGGCATATGGCCACACTATTTTTGAGTTGTACCTGACAAAGTTGACAGAACACAGTATGACTCATGCAAGTTGCATGAGTCATACCATGTTCTACATAGTGTTTGGTTTCTGGCAGTTGCTGATAACTTATTCACTTGTGCTTTGTGGCACGCTTGATCCCCACTAGGCCATGACATGCCAGGCCAAAAGCCAGTTGGGCCACATGGCGAAAAAAGTTGGGAAACACTGGACTAGCAAAAGCACTTGCTTGTCTTGATTAAGATTCTTTGTCAGCATTTTTAGTAATTCACTTTCTTAATCCATAGCAAGACCTCTTAGTATTAACATCAGTATATAAAATAACATTTCTAAAAACTGTTTTATAATTTAATGTAGCTGCACATCCCTCATCTAACAATATAAAATGCCTAATATATTTGTCTGCCACAAAAAGACCCCAAATTTCACTAACTTAATACTCAGATATAAACTTGAAATTTTGCAGAGATAATCTACTCGGATATAAAAATGCTATGATGAAGGAAAATTTACGAAAAACTTCCTGGGTTCGACTTCAGGGGATGATTTGCATTCCCCATAAAATTACACCAAAATCGATTTTTGACGTGCAGGCTTCTTTTTGAGATTAAAATTAGAAAGAACTAACTTACGATCTTTGGATCTAAACCATTTTAAAGAAAAAATTATAAGGTTTCTTATTCTGATCATCGTTTGTTGCCTAGTTCGAAATCCATCATGTTAAAAATTTAATTCACATATTTTGGGAAAATCTTGCCATTTTAACAGGATGTTGCCTTGCCTACCAATTACATTGTTAACCTCAAAATCCTATTGTTATTCCAATCCTTACGGGTTTAATCATGCTTTGAAGGCTTTTAATACGAGAAGGAAAGAAAGACAGAAGGAGAGGGAAATGATTCGTTGCATTATTTACAAGAAGTAATACCTAAAGAGCTGAAATACTATGATGAGCTCAATCCAATATTATTGACATAGAAACGGTATGGAAATCTGATGAGCATGCTGGAAATTTTAATAAACCGAGCATGTAAAAAAACCATTAATCATTAGTCCCGAGATGCCAGCCCCGCTATATCAAAAATTTGCTAAAAAACATGCTTTAAGTGAGGCATACCTGTATACACAACCCTCAACAAAACTTCCATTTCCTGATGATGCTGTCAAAGATAAACTGGTTGAGTAAATCCTTTTCAGTGGAAATTACGTCTTTTATTTCTATTATGGAATCTTTCCACTAAGTAGAGTCTTTCCAAGTGGATTTTGAGTGTAAGTGAATTCAGCAAATATTTTTTAGATATTGAAAAGGACAAAGAAAGTATTGGTGTGATTTAAAGTGAATCAGTCTCTGAATTAGTATCATCATCATCATAGGTAGTCTGTCCGTAGACAGGTCCATGATTATTCATGGTTAAACCTACTTCTCCATATACTCCTATTTTCTGCTGTCCTCTTCATATCTTGATAACTTTCCCTTTCAAATCGTCTATCAGCTGAAACCTTTTCCTACCTCTTTCCCTTTTTCCATCTAGTTTTTCTTCTAACACGTATTTAATTATACTCTCTCTCCATGATTATTCATGGTTAAACCTACTTCTCCATATACTCCTATTTTCTGCTGTCCTCTTCATATCTTGATAACTCTCTTTCCCTTTAAAATCGTCTATCACCTGAAACCTTTTCCTACCTCTTTCCCTTTTTCCATCAAGTTTTCCTTCTAACATGTCTTTAATTATACTCTCTCTCTCTCTCCTCAGGTAATGTCCAACCCAGTTTGCCTTCCTCTTTCTAATAGTCTGTATAAACATTCGCTTCTCTCCTACTCTTCGTAGCACTTCATCGTTTTTCATCCTATATGTCCATTTATCTTCAGCATTCTCCTCCAAGCCCACATTTCAAAGCTTTTCAAGTATTTGATGTAATTTTACTTAGCATCCATGTTTCTGCCCCATACAAAGCTATACTCCATAGATAGAATTTTATGAACTTCTTTCAGATATCTACCCTTATATTCCTCGTTAGTAGGTGTTTTTTGCTTCTGAAAGCCGCTTTTGCTTTTCCTATTCTAGTCCTGATCTCATTCATGGATTTTGCTTCTCGTGTTATGGTGCTTCCAAGGTATTTATAGTCTGAAACTTATTCTAAAGGCTTTCCTTCAATACATATGTTCAGATTTTCTTCTTTGCCCGATATTCGAATGACCTTGGATTTTTCTATATTTCCATACCATATTTTATACCTGTTATTACTAGTCTATTTATCATTTTCTGGAGTTCCTCTTCCTTTCTTGCTAGAAGTAGTTGATCATCTGTGTATTTTACAGTTCTTATAATCCTTCCTCCAATTTTGAAATCTCCTGTGCCTTCTAACGCTTCTTGCATTACACTTTCTCCATATATATTGAATAGGGTCTGTGATAGGCAGCATCCCTGTCTTACTCCTCTACCGATATTTACTCCGCAGGTGTGCGCATTCTCTAACCTGACCTTTACAACTTGATTCACTTATAGATTCCTGGTGAGTCTCCTGTCTTTCCAGTCTACACCTGTATCCTTTAATATCTTCATCGACATTACCCAATTTACTCTATCAATGGCCTTCTGCCAGTCTACGAAACATATGCAGATATCTTGACTGTACTCCATTGCCATTTCTGATAAGTACCTCTATTGCATCTCTAGTTCTTTGTCCTTTTCTGAAACCAATTTGATCTTCCCCTAGCATTTCTTCTGCCTTTTTCTCCAGCCTTTTATTAAGAATCCTCATGATGATCTTCGAAGTTTGTGACAGAAGGCTTAGGCTTCTTCTTTAGAGGGATGGTTGTTACTCACTGCCTGTGGCTTAGTATATTAAACAATATATTTTTTTACCATCATCATTACAGTGAAACAAGAAAAATGCGTAATAGCTTCCCAGTTCAAGGTAGAAGTTGCGGTTAATCATGTTAACAGAGAGATGGTATAAGCATTAAGTGTTAACTTTCCACTTTGGTAAGCCTCTAAGGCAAACCAAATGTTTGTATCAATGCAATATACAGTGCACAAACTTTCTCATATATGTATGCATCTGATCTCACAACACTTCCCTGACTGGAAGTAATTCCAATGATGCACTGATGTTACAAAAAAAACAAAATCACAAAAAATTTTCCCTCACTTATATAGTATTATTATATTGGTAACCTCATTTATGTGAAATTTGAACTTGATATATAATTGTACCATGCATAAATATAAAGTACTAGTGTAAATACCCGTCAAATATGTCGTGTATGTGAGACGCAACTGTCTCATTTTACATTAATCTCTCGTAATCCTCAAAGTACTTGAAATGGAAAAACGATATGATACCCCTTCGGTGACACTGCTGCTGTCAACAGAAAATAAAATATTATGCACTGGCAAAATGACAAGAAATATGCTTACAACTATATTGTAGTGACATAATACAAAGCAGAAATATAGTAAGATACTTAATAGAAATGTCCACTTGGGGGGATAACAAATGATACGAGAAGTATTCGACTCGCAGGGAAATCTTCCGCCGGCCGTGGCTCAGGTGCACATCTCTATCCAAGTGCTTCCTTGTTCTCTCTTCCTCTCTGTCCGTCTCTCTTTCGGGTGCCCATCCGCGACTTTGCCAGATTGGAAGTCCCCTAGTTCACACTGTATTGTGAATAGAGGGCACAGCACTCGCGAAAGTCTATTGGTTTGATCACCCGACGGTAGCAGTCTCTTCTGGGCTATTGTCTGTTGCTATAAAAGGAGAAACTCTGTACGTACGTGCAAAGCCGAAGTACTCGCGTTTGCCAAAGTACGAGCGTTTGCCGAAGTGCGTACGTTTTCAGGGGTGCATCATTTGCTGAACATGAAAAACTGATGGGGTACTCGATAAATTGTCAAGAGGGAAAAATGCTGCATATGTGTGAATTAAATATTAAGTTAAAATTTAAATAAAAATTAATGAAACAAACTTTTATATGCACTAAAAAGTAAGCAATAATTATGAAATTCACATAATTGAGTGTTCCAGAGAGTAAAAATAGTTTTAGGCGAATAGAAATTGTTTGAAAAAGAAATTCATTACTCTATACCAGGGTTTCCCAAACTTTTTCTGCAATGGAACACTTCGCAAACCTGGGAAGTTTAACGGAACACTTAGCTTATTTTTTAGGTTGGGTAATTCTACTTGTAAAAATTTTAAAAAACATTTTATTAAAACAAATTATTTATTTAGTAATTATTTTTAAATATAAAACTATAATAATATAATATAAACATAAAAATATGAATAAATAAAGCATTTAATGACTTTTATGATTTTGAATTCTTGAATTGCATATCTTCTTGATATCAGGCACAATATTGGTAAATTGTATTCTAATATCTGGTGTGGCGTCGAGCCTGTTCCTGCACTTTGACTTCGTTGCAGCATAATAAGAAAATCCCGCTTCGCATGAATAGGTTGTAGAAAATGGAAGTAAAACAATAATAGCTTGTTTTGATAAATTGGGGTACTCTTCTGACAAACTCGCCCAGAAATCATTCAAAGGCTGATCTTTGTATTTTTGTTTCAAATCAGAGTCACTAATTAAATCAATTAGATTTTCATAGTCACTTGCGTTTAAGCCTACTGGTTTAGCTGTCACGGAAAATGGATTCCGAACCCAGGAATCGTCCTTAGTAGTTTTCGGAAAATATTGCAAAAGAGTTGATTTCAAGTTATGTAAGTGCTCTAAAAATGCCTTGGAAACTTCGTAATCTACTTTAAAATTTAATTCATTCAAACATTCATGTAAGGCAGGAAAACAATCAAAATTATTAGATTCAACCGATGAAATCCAAAATTGTATTTTTTTATCAAAAGATGCAATTTTATCTCTTGTATTAAAAACTGTAATACTTTTTCCTTGTAATGATAAGTTAACTTCATTACACTTGGTAAAAATATCTGCCAGATATGCAAGTTTTATCAACCATGAAGGATTTGTTAAAACTTCAACAAAATTTTGTACTTGTACTGAATTATTTTGTGCCTTCAAGAAGACCAATACCTCACTTCGAAGTTCATAAAGTCTTAATAGTGCCTTCCCTCTGGATAGCCATCTCACTTCAGTATGTAATAAAAGTGCTTTGTGTCCACTACCCATTTCATCGCACAAAATTTTAAATAATCTGGATTGAAGTGGTCTTGATTTTACATAGTTAATCACTTGCACGGCTTCATCCATAACATTTTTTAAATTTGTGGAAATTTTTTTAGTCACCAGTGCTTGCCTATGCAAAATACAATGACTGCTGGTGGCTCTTGTAGCTACTTTCTGGATGCGTGATACAACACCTTTCATCTTTCCTACCATTGCTCGAGCACCATCTGTACAAATATCAATACACTTCTCCCAACCTATCTCTTGATTTGTAATGTAATCATTAATACAGTTAAATATATCTTCTCCTGTAGTTTGTCCATGTAAATATCCACACATGAGTAAATCTTCTTCAAAACTTTTATCATATGGGTAACGAACAAATACTAGTAGTACAGCTAGTCCTGCGACATCTGTAGATTCATCCATTTGCAATGCATATTCACTGCAAAGTCCAAGACGACGAATTAACTCTTTCTCTATGCTAGTAGAAAGATCTTTAATCCGTCGTGAAACAGTATTATTTGATATTTGTATTGCATCTATTTTTTCAGCAGCCTGTTCGTTAAGAACAAGTGACACCATGTCTTTCGCACATGGCTTAATGAGTGGCTCTCCAATCGTATGAGCTTCACCATTAAGTGCAATGCGATAGCTCACGCGATAAGATGCCTCTGTTGCATTTTCATTTTCAGTTTTAGCCATTGTAATCATTTGAAGTTTGGACTTTTCTAGTGAGTCACGTCGTCTCTTAAAAAATTCCATGTCTTTTCCTTTATAATCACTGTGTATCGTTCCGAAGTGCCTGCGGAGTTTTGCTGGAGCCAAAGAACTGTTTGCGAGTATTTTATGACATAAAACACACATTGCATCAGGAGCATCCGAATTGCCAATACACGTAAATCCCAAGTTTAAATAACTTTCATCGTACTTCCGTTTTGGTCTGTTCATAGATGACACTTGTTCTTTAATATTAGATTTTGAAGAAACCACGGGTTTTCGAATTTTTTCTTCTTCAATGATAGACGTATTGGATGTATCAGTAGAAGTTCTTGGCCTTCCTTTTGTCGAAGTTCCAGTTTTTAACCAAAAATCCATGGGTAGTTTTTGAATAATATTTAAATACTGTAATAAGGACAAATTTATCAACAAAAACTTTCAGTTCAAAGTCGATCAAATTTTAAGGTTAAAAAACAACACGGACTTACTTATGAAATTTCCCGCAGACCTTTCCCTCCCGAATTTATACACTGATGCCGAAGACTGTCTTTTGATGAAGAGTGGAGGAGAGCTGTGATTTCATTTTTAAGACATTTCCAAATATACAAAGATGGAAAGTGCTCTTCATTTCTACTAAAATGTCCAAGATTAGATGTGTGTTTGTTAGTAGTTCAACCGGCAGCCTAGGGAGAGCAGCACTTAGTTACGATGGTAACTTATAACTCGTGGAAACGCGCGAGTGGTTGGTACGAAGGTCCGTACATTGGTAGTGGGAACGGGGCATTATTTACACAGCGCCACTTTCGCTTAAAACACCCACACACGCGCACACATACATAAAGGCAGGAAATTTAAAATTACTTTTCATTTATTACTTGAAGTAGATAGTAGAAGATATTTAAATATATTGCAGTGTATAAAACCTTTCCAAATTGTCGCGGAACACCTATTCAGGTTCAGCGGAACACCGGTGTTCCGCGGAACATAGTTTGGGAACCCCGGCTCTATACAATTCTTATATGCCCAAAACTATTTTTAATTTAATTTTGTTTCTTTCTCCCTCTCTAATCAGGAATTCCACTTTAATGAGAAAAAATGAAATTTTCTTTATATCTCGTAAAATATTACTTCAAAGAAATTTGTAAAACTAGTTAAATTGCATATGTTTTGTTGGGTACATTTTTACTGAAGGAGTAGCTGATTTCAAGAAAATCAAATGAGAAAGTCGTAATTCACTTTGAACTTGGAAACTTTTTCCTGTGTTTTTTAATTTTTGTCAACGAAAACAATATTCGTAGAAACCAAAGTAAACAATATCTGCTGTAAATAACTAAATCATTTAATTTAATTTTGTGCGCATGCAACATTTGGAAAATGAAGGGAATTGGATTATGTAATATGAAGAAATGAACGTAAATACATCTATTTTCTCTATGTATACAGCGTTTGTAAAGGAAAAGAAATGGGTAATTTATGACAAAGGAATGAACGTGAACAATGATTATATTACTACTATTTGAGTGAGGTATGTTTTAAATAATTGTTGATTGTTTTATCAATTATAACTGATCAGGAAATAAACGTAGGCTTCCACTCGTGCATGTTGCGGTGTGCCTCTGCAGTTTTTTCGACCCATTCACGCTCATGCATGCAGAGGCACGTTTTCTGCTATGGAATGGTTCACAGCACTGTCTAGGCAGTGAGATTTGTGACATCATGAAATATGGATGCTTGCTTGTGACAATGCTTAATGAATAAATTATAATTGTTGCCCTGTTATGCAAGGTAGAAGTAATAGAACTGCGACGCTAAGAAAACCAAAAAGGTTTTTGGGTGTATGATATTTGGAGGACCAGGGACACAGATGGAGAATTCAAGACATTGTTTAATAATTTATTATAAGACGACTTTGTTCACGATTTATTTTTGCATGTATCAGACCAAATTTCATGAATTATTAACTGTTGTTAAATCTGATTCCTGGAAATGGCATGGGTCACGTGGTGATGGAAGCAAGCGACTCCTGCCAAGTGTTAACAAAACTCTTCGAGAACCATGAGCATGCATGCAAGACCCACTCACATTGAGGCACACTGAAGCGAAGCAACCCCTTACATGCAGGGCTGGCTCTAGGGCCGAGTACTACAGGCACAGGCCAAATTTTAGGGGTGCCAAAATCAAAAAAGTTAGCTGTAGTTAATTCTTAAAAAATCTAATAAGCCAGCCCAAAAGGGCACAATATATGTAAAAACATCACATCAGTGATGAAATGAGTTGCTGGATTTCTATTTTTACTCTTTTCAAGGCAAAATTTTCATCCCAATTTTCAGCTTGTTTTCGCATTAAAAATTCAAAAATGATCATATGGTCATTTATAGCTAGAAAAACCTTTAGAATGTAATAAAATTGATCATGAGCAACCTGACAGTACAGATACGATTGTACCCGGTAGCGTTCTGTAACGAATGTCGATCTTTTTTGTTATCGCTACGTATGTATCGTTATGAAAGTGATTTGGTGAAGCAATTTCTTCTGAAGTGGCAATAATAATCTGGTTATAATAATTTCAATATAATAATGTGCAAAAATTTAAATAAAGATGATTAAAATTCAAATTTTGAGACGATAATTGGCAAGCTTTCAGCTTGTTGTCATTTCAGTTTCTAGAGTCGTCTATGTAAGGTGTATACTGCTCGGACAGCTTAAATGCCCCATGCAATCCCTAAGACAGAGTATTTCTCACCATGTGTGAAGTGATTGGGTGGGTAAATGTTGATAAAGGAAGTAATATATCGAACAAATTTGGTGCTCGGGGTGCCAATACACCTTTAGTCGGTCCTGCTTACATGGTAGCAGAGAATATTGTTTCTGCACACACCACTGCAGAAAAGTTGCAGAGGCACTCTCTGGCTTTAGTGGGAGCGGATTCATTTAATAACATGGAAAGAATATTTTCTGCCACGGCATGCACCAATGGAAGCCTACCTTAAATCAGTGAATAAAAAATTCGATATTTCCTTGACATCACTACTGCATACCAATTTTCAGTTCTTAGACATTATACTAAGCTAGTAATATTTATATTTTTTGGCATGATTGCATAAATCGTAAAGAACGCCTCTGCCTTGCTTGTATGCACGAAGGATGGGTGCAACTTTCCTCTTGTTTATGACACCAAGCTCTATAACACCTAAAACGTGTACTTCCATCAAACTCTCTTAGTTTAAAATTACTGAGAAAGTAAAAATGTTTGAATTTGCCACCATGTATAATAGGCACCCTAACTTTTTGGTTGTTGTTTTGTTGTTTATTCACAAAAAACAACCAGTAAGTTAGGATACCTATTATACATGGTGGCAAATTCAAACATGAAGGCTTGAGAACTCTAACTACATTATTATAAATTTCTTCTTAATGTAGCTATTTATATTTCATAAAAAGGTTGTAAAGTCCATTTCAAAAAACTAATTAACAATATAAATGGCGAGCACAAACATTCTTGCCAGCAGCACGAATTAAATCTGCAACCTCAGTACCGAATGAGAGACCAAACCTCTCTCAGTATTTCCAAGCATCACTTAATTAGATACCTTCACAAAAGTTAGTTAACCCTTAGTCGCGTGAAAAAAGTTCCGTAATTAGTCGCATGGGGTCAATATGACCCCAAAATGATTTGCAAATTTTAGGAAGAAAATATTGTTTTATCTTTATCATACTGGAAATAAAATCACTTTTAGACTATAATCCAATTATTTATTAATAATTTTTCATGAAATATTGATTAAAATAAAATTCATAACAAGAAAAAAATTTTTAAAATCACTTCCCATCTCCACAATCATAGCATTTCATTAACATATTCTCTTTGCAAATAAAAGCCCCACAATTGGCACATCTAAATGGCACTTTATTGTCCTTAGTTCTAGGACAAAATTTCCATCTTCCTCTGGAAGGTCCTACTAAAAATGGGCCTTCTTCCGCTTTCGGAGATCTCTTGGTACAAAATGACTCTGGGATCTCGAAATTTGTTGCTCTTTTACTAATTCTGTAGATAGTATTTTAAAAAGTTTCGCCTCTTCATTTCATTTTATCTTTTTGTTTATACAGTATGAAAACCTTGATGGCGGCAACGTTCAAAAACTAAAAAAAAACAGCTAATGGCCACCTTTTCATTCTTCTGTCAATGTTATAAGTCGCACAAAGCATGTATCGACTCCCCCTTTTGTTGCATTGTACAATGTTATTATTTCGAGTTTTTGGAGATCTTGGGTGCTGTCGTCAATTTTATCATCATGATGCATGGTTGATATAAGTATCATGGATCTGTTTTTCACTGGAACATAGGAGACTATTGTGATATCTTCAGTAAAACCGAAAATGCAGCTTCTAACATTCCTGTCTCTTTTTGGAAGAAACCTAGATGGGATTTATTTTTTTATTTTTATGCAGAGTGCCGACAAGTGTCAACTTGAACTCCGACAGAAGTGACCTAGCTAAAGGGACACTTGTGTAACAATTATCAGTGGTAACGTTTCTATTCATTCCTTTTATTGGCATAACTAAATGTTTCACCACCACCAGTTGCGTATGGTCCTTCTGGTTGAACACCTGTATATATTTCAAATTTCTGTAAATAAAATGTTTTCGCATCCACTAATGCAAAAACCTTTATTCCGTATCTTATCGGTTTTTTCGGAATATACTGGTGAAAACGGCACCGACCTTGGAAAGGAATCAGTTGCTCATCAATTGTTACATATTTTGTTGGGATGTATGCCTTTTAAAAGTTTGCTGATAATATTTGAATAAGGTCCCTTATCGGAGAGAGCTTATCAGTTACTTTATGCACTTCTTGGGTTGTAACATCGTCAAACCTTTTGCATCTCATCAAGAAAAGAAATCTTTTTGACATCATAGTAGTAAAGTATTATCAATTTTACCATCTAGTACTAAATAATTTGAGAAAAATACATTACACAAATTATAAGTGACAGTTTGGACTGTTGTAGAAATGAAAAAACAATAACAGAAATCAGAGATACATAACTTACAAAAACTTTGTGATATACCTATTTTTATGCGGTGTATGTACACTCTTTCTATTCATCCACTCAATCCCGTACGAAAAAAATTGGGATAATTGGGTGGCTGTCAAGATTCGGGGGAGAGCTCGGCGGTAGCTGGGCATAAAATTCATTATCATAATGCCGCTGTACACTATATAGCTATTTTTTAAATATATTGTTTATGTCATATTGTTAATGATATTAAGCTGTATATAGAGATAGATTTGAATTGAAATCGCTCAAGCCACTTCTGAGAAAAATTGACTTTTTTATGGAAATCGACAAGTATAAACTACCCCCCATTCTTGCTGTATGTGTTACATATCTACATTATATATATTTCAGATGATATTATACAAAAATACGAGATTTTATTATATTATGTGCAAACACTCGGGCACCAGAGTGGGAAAAAGATGACAGACAGATGACGTAGCAAAAACAACTTTTTTGGACTTGGAGATACCTTAAAAGTGGATTTCCATTGAAATCTCAAATTAAAATTATTTTATAGTCGCAGTATTTATTATATGTATATTGTGCATAAAACATTTAAAATATCACAATAAACAAATCCCAAAATAACAAAAATGCTAAAAAACCACGAAGAAGGTTAATGGCAAAGGTATTGCAAATTTGGTATAGATAGGTAATAAATTTCTTTTGATATCGATGAAAATACATTTCATGGGGTCATATTGACCCCACACGACTGATTAAGGGTTGATGGAATAATATGATCTGAAGATCCTATGCAGACAGGCATAAGCTGTAAAGGTGGGAATAATTTTGAAACGAGAAAAAATTATTAAGGGTTAACAAGCAAAAATAAAATGTAAATTTTTTCATCTTCTATATCCTAATCTTTTCTGAAACTCGAGTGATTTTATGAATTTACCAATGATATCATTTTTAGTCAAAACTTGTTTGGCATGTAATACTATTTGTCTAGTAGTTTTATTTTCTTTAAGATTGCATATTTAGTTGATTTGAAATTTTCTGGCTGCTGTACTATTTTGTCTCACTTACCTGCAACAAAAATCAATTTAATCAACTGTATACATACAGTTTTCACACAGAGTACTGCTTGCTTACCTCCTAATGCTCACATGAATATTCATGAGTAAGAGAAATTCATTTGTGTTAATGGTATTTATGGTTATTTATGTGACTTTATTTTTAGATCACCTGGAGGGACACCATTACGTCGTCGCCCTCTCAGTCCACCTAGAAATGACCCTGCAGCTCTTCTGGCTGCTGCGCTCCGCCGTCGATTTGCACACATGAGACCTGATGAGTCAAGTCCTGAGAAGCCTCATTTGAGCAACTCAAATCAAAGAAAGTTTGCAGAACTCAGTCCAAAGTCTTTTGAGGATATGGAGCAAATATCTTTTACTGTATCTCCTCAGCATTGATGACGTACGTTTCCAGAGCTTTTAAATTAATTTCATGGAAAGTCACTCTAAATTTTACTGATTGTAATAAGTAATTAAATTGATATTTTCAATATTGTTTATTCAATCTCTCATGCATAAAGACAAAGGATTTAATATATATTAGAAAAAAATCTGATGTGGCCATCACATGACTTTCTCCATACTTGTAATGTTTCTAAAAATTCCAAATAGATAAAATGATAATAAATATTTTAATAAACTTGAGAAAAATTCAAAGAATTTACAAAGAACAGAAAGACTCATACTTCTGATATTGAATTTGTATTGGGATGCGAGTACAAGTATCATAAAGGGATGTTGGGAAAGAGCTATCAAGTAAAATCTCCCAAAAATTGTGATTAATAAAAATGTAGAACTTTGTTGAATTAGGATGGTCTTTCTTTATAGCAAAAAAATGTGTGGCCTAATGGCAAGCTTGAAATATTTACCTCATAATAATAAAAGTTCTTTGATTCAATAATTCATAGCACTAAATATTTAGCATACTGCAGATTTCTCCCAATCCCTCGCATTTTATAACATTCTAAAGATTTGTTACGTTTATTTATCTATACTGTTGATCATAATTCTTTCCCTGAAGGCCACCTAACTTTTTATTGAAATGACAAATTTCTCCCAAAACATTCCCCAAATTCATCATAAATATGTACATAGCAGTCATTGCCTTTGAAAAAATCTCCACATAGAAATAACTCCTTTGGTTTATATAGTTGGGCATAAAATTTGTTATATATTTCTCAAGCACTAAGCACCCTAATTGGTATTAGCATTAACATTTTTTTCTGGTATGTTTTTACAAAATTAGACCCTTTAAGTATTTGATTATAGTGAAATTAATGGCTTCTTGTTGCTTTACAGCTTAGCAGTCTGAAGATCTAAAAGAAAGTTGGCACAATTTATAAATTGCAAGAGAACAGTATCAGTTCCATCATGCCTGGTGTCACTGCTCAAGGGGCGAAAGTGCAATTAAATTTTTGTGCCTTTTATCAATGGGCAAGCAATAATGTTCACCTAAACTGGTGCCTTTTCAAATTAAAAAAGTATCATGCATTAATAATGCTATAAAATAGGTGATGTTTCTTCACAAGAGTTAATATTTTTGCATCCTTATATGTTAGAATAGAATTCCTTTGCAGGAAATCTAGTCTCATTAAATTTCAACTTATTTTGTAGCATGCAAAATGATGTTTGAAATGTTTCTTTTTTATCATCTTTCAATTAATGTCATGTTATATTTTTGTTTAAAGAAATATAATGTTTTGACATTTTTACTTTTTGTTGTTTTATGTAATTTATTTTATTATGTAAAATTCAATTCCCAAAATATTCTAAGAGTCTAAAGGCACCGAATAGCATGCAAGTAACCACAGTTTAAATACACTGTCACTGATAAACTGCTGATAAACTTTAAATGGAATAGCACACTATGCTATATCACCAACAGAATATCTCACCACTTAAAGGGTTTTACATGTATATTTTACTCTGGAGTCTACAGCACTATGGAAATGCAATAAACATGCAGATTACCCTTAATTGTTCGGAATTAAAAACCCTAAGTAAAAGTTTTATTATCAACAATTTTATAAATGGAAGAATTTGTGTAAAATTTTTCAGATTGCTTTTTCATCATAGCTTTGCGGTCCACTCAAAAATCCTTCATGGGCCACATGCAGGTTGTAGATTTGGCACCACCGCAATAGTGCCTCACTCTGACCTTCCATAAGCTATTCATCTTCGGTTAACACTTCAGAGGAAGATCAAGATGTATTTGCTGAGATGGAAAAGAGGTGCAGATAAAAATATTTTTTTAAATATATGAAGATTTTATCAGTTTATTATTTTTTATTGTGTGGTGTGTTTTCAAGATATGTGGAAGGGAAGCTCTCTCAGTGGTTTCTGTGAAGAATTGGGATAAGATCAAACATGAGTCAATAGAAATCGAAAAAGTATGTCACGGCCATGAGCAGCATGTCCACGAAAATGAATTTATTTATATACACAATACATTACATTTAATTTATTAATACAATACATTTGTTCATATTCTTGAAGTTCACAATGTGCAAACGAGTGGTTTTCCACCTCTCAGGCACTGGTAGAAGGGGAGTGTTGACAAACCTACAAGAACTTGCAATCGGCTTGGTAGGAAATTTGATAAATACGGTGTTGAAAATGGCTACACTAAGATTATCTTCTGACCCAAAAGAGGCATTAAAAACTTCATGAAAATTTTGGGGAATGAAAAAATGTGCATTACTATAATTATGGCAGTGTTAGTGGATGGCACCAAGTTACCACCATATGTTATTTTAAAATTGGTATTACAAAATTTTTTCCTGAAAAGAAATTTTATTGTAATCATCTTAAATTTGAAGTCGTCTTCATTTCAGATTAATGCAGTATAATCTTATGCATTGTACTCTAGATCAGAGGCCTCAAACTCGCAACAGTGTGCGGGCTGCATGAAGATCCTCCTCTGAGCCCATGGGCTGCATTAAAGGTTGGTTTAATGGGGCCAGTCGGCTAGCTGCCAGTGGACTGGTATGCCAGTAAGTGTTTACATGGTTGTTGCACTGGCTTCACTCTAGTAGTAATAAAAATGGCAGAAGTTGTTCACACGGGTGGCTGTGGTAGCTGAAGTGCTTATTGAGGAACTGAAAATCAATCACCTGAAGCAAAAACATCACGTTCTTAGAATGTAGGTGCATGACTGGATTCGAAGATGCGAAACATTAGGGGCTTCTGCTTGTTTTTTTAAACCAAGTTGCAGGAGAAGATCCTTCTACTAACAAAAACCATTTGTGGTTGACCTGTGCTCAATTGCACTTTTGTTTTTATAATTCATGTGGGGAAAGTTCCACAAACACATCCTTCATATAACTGGACAAATTTCAATGTGTCTTTCTCCATCCACTTAGAAGCTGACATTTTTTTATTGTCCTATTGGCTCATTGGCACGGTGCTAGTTGACTGGCCTATTCACTGGCATGACCTGTTTACACAGGGCCAGTAATGCACCATTGCTGCGCATGCAACCATTTTACTTGACTGGCCCCAGTACACTGGCGCTGTGTAAACCAACCTTAAGGCACTGTACCAAGTATGTGGGCTGCATACTTTCCAGGTTCTCACACCATTTCATGTTCTTTGAACATTCATTCTCCCCTTTCACTAGGATAAAATTGCCCCAACCCTATGATCTAGCTTTAAACTCATTCATTACAAAAATACTATATTCAGCATCGAGGGTTAACTTCTTCGTACACTTTCCGGGTGTTGCCAAGGCGACCCACAATGTTGCCTCCGATTGAATTAGTGCCTATTAAGACTTCAAATAGCCAAAATAATTGCGTTATCCACTTTGCGCTTTTTATGAAGCATCGAAATTATAGTTTTAATAATGTCAAACAATAGATTGCAACATTGATAATTAAAGATTATTATTATTCAGTAAACCGTGTGGACTGTGGGCATTTTTAACAATTTTCCAGAAGAAAAAATCTTTATTTCAATACTGGAATGTGACCTTTTTTGTATGAGAGAGACAATTAAAATTGCACAAATTATAAAACAAACATGACATTCAAAATGTTTCTAATTTTAGAAGGAGAAATTAGGTATTATTACTTTTAAACATGCAAATATCTGACTGACCTCGCAAAAGTTTTTGCTGGTACCACTAGTAAGATATAATGCATCAAGAATTTGCAGAAATTTACTTGAAATATTTGAGAAAATTATAAGATACTTTAAACGTAGAGAATTTAACTTAATAATTGAATTATTTTACTCTAATTAACGCATAAAAACAGGATAAAATGTGAATGAACAGTCAATTTACCATCAAAGGAAAAATGTGTAGTAACTAATTATGAACTAAATACTTACATGAACTCCAATGAGTTTTAACTTTATTTTAAGATTGCACTTTTCTTTTAACTACATATTATAGTTTTGAATTTTTTTCTGAAAATTGGCTTTATTTAAAGAAATTTAAATAAAAGTCATAAAATGTTATTTTTCAGTCCTATTAGAAATTCTGTTCGAAATATTTGTTGTATTATCATTGAAAATGCCATTATATTTAGTTTTATGATTTCCCACCATTTGGCAAAGGTGAATGATTCGATAATATAAAATGTTTTATTATCAATTATAGTTTATTATTGTTATTTTTATACTGCAGCTCCTTTTAATCTTATACAAATGCTACATCCTATTTCTCCATTTCTGCTCATTCCTATTCTTTTCCTTCCTCCCTCAAATTACTTAATAGATTCAGTAAATAAGTTATACCCATGTATAAAAGTCGGATCCGTTTTAAAGCACTAAATTGGTGCATTTATTATGAGGACAAGAATAGAATTCAACAATTGGGACAACAGTGGCCCAATATTAAATAAAATGCGTGAAAATGAAAAATCATATTAAAACGTAATTTTTGGAGATTAACGAATGAGATTTAGATTCTTCTCTTCGCATAACTAAGTTAAATACCGTATCCTTGAGATATTTTAAAATGTAAACGAAAAAGGTCTGCATGTAAAGAAATGGATTTTTGCGTGTTTCATATTTGCGATTCAAATTTATAACTTTGGTAAATTATAAAATTCACTGCAACAATAACTATGAAAATAACTATAAAAATAGTTAATTACAAAAAACTTCCATGAGAAGTTAACTGAAAATAAATTAATGAAAACACGATTTTAATTATAAAATATTCGGGTGCCTTCTCTCTCGTACTAAAGAATTCAAAGCACGCTTTCCTTAAACATATAGTATAAGGACGACAATACAATTCGAGGTTTAACAATGACACAGTCGGCAAGGCAACATATCCTTAAAAAGCTTGAATTTTCCAATAAATATGATTTAAACGTATAACTTGAGCAATTTCGAATCGTAGATGAAATTTGGCGATAAAAATAAGATGATTTATTTTTCTTTAAAATGGTCCAGATCCGAAGATCGTAGGGCAATTACTTCTAATTTAATTTTGCAAAAGAATAAAAGCCTGAAAGTGAAAATAAGCGGCGCAGTATACATTGTACAAACTTTCTCATATACGATTGGTTGACTGTGGATGTTTATAAAAGAAAAATGCTTATAAATCAAAGTTAACCGTAGTTTAGTGTATATTTTAATGTCACCGGTTAATATTTAGTAATTTTTTGGGACATATGGCTTAGTAAGTATTATTTGTGACATCAGGCTGTAGGATTGGATGGATTTTAATCAAAATCCTTATAGTCATTTTTGAGTAAATCGAATTTTGTTTCAAAATATCCATGAATCAAGTACCCTTAATTATTGCACAATATCGTTCATCTCTTCAGATTGTCTATTATGAATGATATTATCCTCAAACATGAGATACCATTTGATTCAGTTTAACCGTTTAGGCCATAATAAGATTTTTAGTGGATCGAGCCGGAGGCGTGACGGCATAGGTCTTGGTAAGGTAGCTTAGCGTACATAGTAATGCCAATGGACGCCATATAGTGATTTCAAGAGATATATGGCTTACGTAGTATTATTTGTGACATCAGGCTCTACAATTGGATTGATTTTAGTCAAATTCTCGGGAGGCTTTTTTGAGTAAATAAAAGTTTTCTAAAAATCGCCAAGAATAAACTACCCTTAATTTTAGCACAATATCATTTTTATGAAAAAGGGTCTACAAAAGATGATATATTCTACAAATATGAAATATCATTCGATTTCATGTATGCATTTGGGCCCTATATCGGCCAACAGACAGACAGATGGCATGGCAAAAACCACTTTTATGGACTCAGGGACCCCTAAAACGTGTATTTTCATCAAAATCTCGAAGTCGAATTTTTTCACGATAACAATACTTTCTCAATATACTACACATACAAAAAAGTAAAAAAGGGATTTTTAAGGGTTCTCTAATGGGGATTTGTATAGAGCAATCCAGCGGACCAATGGATGGACAGAATAAGGATATTATTTATATAATATTTGAGTTTTGGCCGTCTAGTGCAGTGGTGCCCAAGCTACAGCCTGTGGACTGGATGCAGCCCACGAAGTGTTTTTGTACAGCTCATGAGGGTATGATGAAAAAGCTATCCAAAATATTTAACACAAATTTTACATTTTATGAAAATTTTGATAATAGAAGATGCGATATTGAAATATTAACCATAAAAACCTTATTTAGACTTGATTTTCTCTTATATGATTCCTTAGAACATATAGATAACTTCTGATTTAATGTCTAATCCGGCCCGCTGAAAAATTGGCAACTTCCAATGTGGCCCAAGGATATGTAACCATAGATGTGGCCCACCAGTTAAAAAGGTTGGGCACCACTGGTCTAGTGTAAACCGGCTTACTTTGTGGGCAGCAGAAATATACCACAAGGGCCACATGCAGCCTGAGAGTTAGAGATCCCTGCTCTAGATATAACTTCCTAAGACAAAAATTAGGCTTGCTCTTTATTAATACACAATTTATCACAGAGTGGGTTAATTGAATATTCCAGTTTCATTAAGTTCAATTAATGTGACTTTTTGTTTGAACAGTAAACATGTCCAAATCCAAATAATTTTTTAGTGCTTTTCGTGATTGATGAAAGCACAATCTTCATTAGGTCCATTCATATGCATATATCAGGGAAGAATTGGCTGAACCAATTTCAACCAAATTTGGTACATAGAATCTTCACATAAATACATTATCAAAATGATATTTGGACCGGATCAACTAAGCAGGGGTACCACAATTGCAAAGTTGAACTTTTAAGTAATTATGGAATTGGCGGAACCAATATCAACAAAATTTGGTACATTGAATCTTCACTTAAATACATTATCAAAATGATATTTGGACCGGATCAACTAAGCAGGGGTACCACAATTGCAAAGTTTAACTTTTAAGTAATTATGAATTTGGATGGAATTGGCTGAACCAATATCAACAAAATTTTGTATGAAAAGATACGAGCAACATAAAATAATAAAATCAAGATTTTTTGTATAAAGCAGGGCTGCCACAATACAAGGAATAAAACATTTCTTTTTACAAGTATTGGTGTTGAACTGTGCACATCAATTTTAACCAAATTTAACACTTATAACGTACACATATATACAAAACCATATTAGCATATTTAAACCGAATCAAACAGGGGTGCCACAATTACAAATTAAACTACCGTAAATACCCTCGTATAATGCGCACCCTCGTATAACGCGCAGGGGGGTTTTCAGCCTCGTAATCTATGATTTTTCTATATACCCGCGTATAGTGCGCACCGATTTTTTTAGTGTTACCGATCCAGAATAAAGTATATAGTGTAACGTGTTCTAAAGCAATGATCGAATTATTGGTATTATGTATTGGTAACAATGAAAGTGCGAAATGAAATTTTCGAATAACGCTCCAAAAGAACGTCAGCTAACTTAATCATTACATACTCTGTTTACTTACAAGGTGATATTAGGACATAATAAATCGAATTGTATTAATTTAATAGTATGGCATATGACATTCTTTTAGCTAATAAAATGGAATGACGATAATCCTTAATTTTTTACATACGTTTTAGTCACGCCTGAGGTGGACGGGTTCGCCCAACCTTCAGTTTTACCCTTATTAGAACACTCGGGAGCACGTAAACACGATATCAAATAACCATAATTAACTACAGACTCGAAGAATCAAGAATAAATCACGTATGAAAGCTGAGCGAAAGGTAGGGAACGATAACTTTATTTAGTTCTACAAGAAGCATCAACTCCCAGCGTAGTCCCGGGCGCCGGTGTAGTGTGACGTCATGCGTAATATGACGATTCCGATAACAACATCGAAGAAGAATGGTCCAGCGACGAAGAATTTCTTGGCTTTTAAAATTAATAAATACTGAATTCATTCTTTTCATATCTAATTAATGTATGTTTATAGAATTAGTTAACAAATTTTTACTATTTTCTATCTTACTTTTCGTAAAAATCACCAATAAAAATATGAGGATATCCGGGCAGTAATTACTGTGCCGAAATTGTGGAAATATGAGGTCAAATGAAAATAGGAAGTTTTTTACCCTCGTATAACACGCATCCTAATTTTTAACTCGAATATTTCGAAAAAAAGTGCGCATTATACGCGGGTATTTACGGTATTTCAGTAATTAAGGATTTGGAAGATATTGGCTGAACGGATTTCATTTAAATTTTGTATATAAGATTTGTACAACATACCATAATTAAATCATGATGTTTAACCCATTAGAACCCAGCCTCCTATTTATAGGACACTTAGTTTTCTGGGATTTTCCGATCTAGATTTTAAACAAAAATGATTACATTGTATCATTAGTAAATGCTAGGGGCTCATGAAGCATTTTTTATGTCATTCATTTCTGAGATTTGGTTCTGCGAACCTCAGCTTTCTTTGTGCAGTGTGGTCTTGACTTTACACTTCGAAATAAACTTTATCTACTAATGGTGAGTTATGAATATTTCCACTGAATCCCTTTATGGTAGTAATTTTTAATATATTTCTGATGGATGATATAAAAAATAGTGATAAACTTTACTGTCCTATAAATAGGATGCTGGGCGTTGCGTAGATTTTTCATACAGGTACAATATTCTGTGAAATTTTTATTATATTTTTTTTTCAGTAATCAGCTCCAATAATGAGTATATTTAGAACCCTGGAATAGGCTTGTTAATGTTTATTTTCCGAAGACATAGAAGCAGATATATAGCCGCACATCCACCTGAAGTTGATGAACTTACTGATGAAGAGGATGCAAATGATGATGAATTAGAAGTACCTTTTGTGAAAGATATTGCAGGGGCTGATGATATTTGTCTACAGATGAGATCATTGTCATATACTATGGGCACCATCCATTGAAAAAGTTTGATAGGGGTAAACCGATTAGGTTCGGTTACAAATTATGGGCAATGTGGAGAAAATGGTTACTGCTACAATTTTTCTCTGTATTGCAGTAAAGAATCCTCCGAGAACCCAAGTACTGGACCCCTAGATACTCAAGTGGTGAACAAAATGCTTTCAGTAATTGATGACACACCCAGTTATAACATATATTTTGATAACTTTTTTACAAGTCACGCGTTGCTTGATGAGCTCAGGAAAAAAGGATTTAGGGCAACAGGGAAAATCATGGTTAATAGAATGGGATTGTGAATGCATTTTTATTATACCGTGAAATACATGGGAAAAAGTCCATTTCAATAAAAGATTTCAGAAGAGCAATAGCTGTTTCTTATCTAAAATTAGGACATGGAAGAAAAGGAGAGGTAGGCCACTGAGCCTCCTTTCAACTTCCAGAAGCAATGTCTCAGATGATGTTTGGTTCGGTGGAAAAGACCATATTATTGAGAAAAGGGACAAACAAAGGCATTGTCAATACAAAGATTGCACAAACAAACTCCTTGTTTAGAAGTGTGGAATCACGTTGTGTATCAAGTGTTTTCCAAGATATCATAGTAAGTAAATGTAATATTTAAAATTTATGGTTTTTATTTTATAAGATTTTAGAAATTTTTGTTTTTATAATGTCTCTTTGATACATATTGTTTTTCTGTTATTTGTGAAATTTATTGCACAATGAAAGCAGTTTTGTCTCATACTTACTGAAAGTGTACAATTAATAAGTTCGATTCAGATGTGAATGTTTAATCTATGGAAACGCCCAGTGTCCTATTTATAGGACAGTCCATTTTTTTAAAACAGAAAAAGTTATTGAAATTTTGCATGTTGTGTTGCATTCCAGTTGCCACCACAAGTATATATTCTGAAAATCAAGTAAAAATTCTGAAAAAAAATAATTTGGGCGTTAATGGGTTAATGCGGAGCTAAAGAGCAGGGCTACCACAGTAAAAAGTTAAATAATATTTCATTTACATGTATTTCTAGAGAACTGTCTGCATGGATTTTAACCAAATATAGTATATTTAATCTTCATATAAATAAATAAAAATATATTTCAACAGAGTCGATTAAACAGGGCCACCACAATATCAAGGTTAGAATTTTTCTGTAACTATGAATTTGGAAGGTATTGGCTTGACCAATTTCATAGAAATACATTAGTACATATGCAATTTTACTATGGGGAATTCGATGAAAACAACTTCTGTGCCACAAGAAATCCATGTATCCAACAGTCTACTTGTTAAATATTCATGTAACTTTTGGTCAGGCATTATAATTTTTACAAATAGCTTTAAGAAGTATCCAACTCCACAGGTTTATTCTAATTGTCATGAAAGTGAACCAGTAAGTACCAGAAAGTAACCAGTTATTTTTGCGGAAATTAATCAGTAAATATTTAAATGATTTTTTTGTAATATATTTTTGGAGACCATCTAATAAATACTTGAAGGCTTCAAGTTAATTATGCAGGCTATTAGAAACAATGTCATGGAGGATTTTGATGATTTACAGAGATGTAATAGTGAGTTCGGCTTATTGGAATATTGTTGATTAATGATTTCATTCAATTAATCAGGTAATTTGATAACTGGAGAGCTAATTCAATTTATTAAATTTCCCATGCTTTAAGAGGAATTATTTATTCTGCATTTCAGAAGAAAAAGAATCCTTGGAAATCACAGGATTGGATGAAAACTGTTTTGCAATGGCTTGGTATTGTTCACATTTTTGCTGTCATTAATATTATGAATGAATTAAAAATGATTAACTTTGGAATTGCCCTTGTAATTCTCTACCCTTCCCATAGGATCACAAACATACGGAAATAATGTTTTTGTAATTTTTTCAGTATATTACATATCAGACATCCTTAGGCTGACAAACTTGTTATATATTTGTCATCTTACATTACACATTGTATTGGATTTGACAAGAGACCTTTTGAAATTATTAGGCATTCTTTACCAATAAAGCGGTAGTAGCAGAAAGCTTTATGGGCACGTCTCCTCCGTTCGTCTGCCCACATGTTTAATCTCCAAAACTACCAGGTGGATTTTAATTAAATTTAGTATTAGTGAACCTTATTAAAATTTATAGCCCAATTGTGTCACAGGCAAAGTTACAATGCCAAATTCAAATTAAAAGTATGCCAGTCAGTGGTGTAGCTACTTTCTCCTTCACTTGAGGGCAAGACAGAGATGGGCCCCACTCCCTTTGCTCCCTGTAGAATTTTCCAGACAAATGTAATGTGGGGAATGTGGTAGAAACCCAAGCATATTATACTAGCATTTTAATTTGGCATATATTTTAATGTATTATTGTTTATAAACAGGAACATTAATTTTCAGTCCATGAGTTTACGCTCCAACAGCCTTGCGCCAGGGGGCAACTGTTCCCCCCTTGCTATGCCACTGATGCCAGTATGCTAAAGAACATGGAAATCGAGCAGCCAAAAATGAAGAAACCATCAAGATGTCAAAAAAACAAAAAAGCCGAACCGTAGCAGAAAAGCACCCCATTCTGAGAAATAAAAATGCCTGAGCAATGGATCAAGGACAAAGAAAGGACTGCTTAGGCATCAGTAAAACTGTTGTTCGTATGCAGGCTGAGATTAGCCCAGCAACTTAACATTAATAGTTTGAAAGCATCTGTGTACCGGTGTTGTTTCTACAACAGAAACCACATCAATATTCCGATGTACAACTAATAGTCAACATATACCAGAGAATTACAAAGAGCAACTAACTAAATATCAGGCATCTATAATAATAAAAGATACCTGTGTGTCTGTGGCAGTCATAACTCTTCAGAAGATAAAGGTAGGAGCTTCAAAATTTGGCAACAGCTCCAGGTTGATAATAAGAGTGCCAAAAATAATTCAAATCAGCCGATGGGGTCAGAGGAGTCCAATAATGAAAGTAAAGCAAATTATGAACACAATTGCAATAAGTTCTGCAGAGGCAGAAAGAGGTTTTTCGTTGATGAATAATATTCGTAGTGATAAAGGAGCAAGTTTAACAACTAAACACATTTCATGCTTTATGATCATCAAATTGTTGGGGAAACCATTAAGCTTGTGGAACCCATTAACATATGTCAAATCATTGATGAGAAGTCATCGATCCACTTTGGATACCCGAGTTTGTGTATCTAAAACGACAGTTTACAAAGAAAACCAAGAAGCCATTTGGAAATTATTACTGTAATAGGTAATAATAAGGTATGTAAAAATGTTTCAATGTTTTTAAAAACTTTAAAATTTAAAAGCAGAGAAGTACTTAGGTATATTTGTGCTTTGCCTAATAATTCATTATTGCTAAAGTTCACTGAGCAATTTAATTTTAACTATGTAGATAAAATGATTCATCGGTTTTAATTGAATAATTCTTCTTTTCTGATTTCATTAGAAGTCTTTATTTTCTAATTAACTATACTAACCAATTGTCATGCAGTTATTGATACCTAGCTAAATCATAAAATACGGACACTTGAAAAAGGTAAATAGTGAGATAATTAATTTAGTTAAAATTGCCAAAAGGTGGGAGGGGTTGTCAATTTTTGATTGCCGAATTCAGAATTTTTTATTAAGAATCCGGTGGTTTAAATTTTGACAGCTCAGGGAACCAGTTGTTAAAATTTTTGCAGCTCAGAGAACCGATTGTTAAAATTTTGGGAGCTCACCACTGGATACAGGTGTTCCTTTTTAATCTTTGGCAAATTCTAAACCTCCTATACTAGCCTTGAAAGTGAGTTCTCCTAATCACCAATTTCCCATATGCCCTGGATTTTCCCAACTGCAGATTTCCAGGAACGTAACCTCCGCAGTTGGCGAGGGACTACTGTATATAGATATACAGAGAAAGGAGTTTATTAAATAATAAAATTAAAAAATGTAAAGAATGAATGTAGGTGTTTGAAGTTGTATGTACTGTGTTGAAAACCTCCTATACTGAAAACAGCATCAAAAGAATTAGAAAAGTGTGTATGTATATCTAAATTTTAAGTAAAATATTTGCATTTACACCTTTGTTGTATAAGAGGCGACATGCATTTAGGACATTTGTGTGCCAAAAAAGTGCTTCTTACATGGTGGAAAATACTGTAATTCTGTTTACAACCGGCTAGTAATGCAAGATCAGCTTTTCAGTCATTGAGGTAATAAAAACTAAATACAGATCAAAATTAAATGTGGAACCTGACTTGCAAGTAGAAATATCTATGCTGCACAGATTTCATAAACTGTACATTGACCAACAGGCTCAACTCACCCACCGATATTTATTGGTACAGTTTTCATACTTGTCTAATTTGTTGATTGGATTTTTAAATGTTATGTATGGCTGTACTTAGAACAAACAAATCTTAATACAAACATAATAAATAGTTTTAATATTTGAAAGTAATTTAGGAACTGCTGTCCTCAACTACTTTTTTATGAAATACCGACTCATAAAAGTTAAGATTTAAACATATTTATTTATGAAATGTTTACATCAATAGGTAAAATTTCTCAAAATACAAGAAACTTAAAAAAAAACAAAAAAAACTCTTGCTGTAATGGAAAGTATAATTGGCTACTGAAAGAATTACTGAAGCACAATTCTTTAACATCGCCAAAATTTTGGAAATTTTCGCATATCATATGCCACTTTGACATCATCTTTTATGAAATATGGATGCAAGTAAAAGATTTCTAAATATTTATTTATGAAATGTTTACATCAGTAACTAAAACTTCTTGAAATACAAAAAATTGAACAATAGAACTAAATAAAATCTTGCAGTAATGGAAAGTATTATTCTGTACTTAAAGGAAGATACATTAACCAAGTATGGATCTTTCACTCCGCCAAAAATTTCGGAAATTTTTGCATATCATGTGTCACTTTGATATCCTTGTCTTTAAATACAAAGCCAAATTGGCTAATAGTCACACACACAATGCAAATGCATTAAGAAAAATGTTTACAGATACACAACATGGCAGCCACACACACACTTGGTCACTATCGCCGGCCTCTACCTCTTCCCCTGCCTCTTCCTCGTCCTCTCCCCCTTCCACGTCCACGTCCAGCACCTGTAATGGTAACATTTGAATCCTGTTTAGCACAGATCCTATTCGTAAGTTATAGATACCAATATGCAAATAAATAAATTCAAGTGTTCTTAACCCCTTGGGTGGGGTAAGCGACTGTAGTCGCATGCCCAAGTCCATCGTCGTGCATAGGAAAAATGCAGATTTTTAGGTGGGGAAAGGGACTACAGTAGCAGATTCTTTCATAGGCTATTCTGTATGCCTCTGCCATCTTCTTAGATCTTTTTTTACTTCTACGCATTGAAGAGAAACCCAGTGTAAGCGTTTTAGTTGCGCCAGTTCACACGATTTCCGCAATGATTTTACATAATGAATTACTTTGAAAAATTTTAAGTTTTATCGTGTATGTATTGACTTCTAATATATTTATTGCAATTAATTTTGTTTTTCCTTTTATTTATTACTATTAGAAATAATTTTTTTATCAAAATTTCTTACGTTTCAAAATATTGCATTGCATACTAAATCTTTTATAATTATTATTATTATTTAACAACAAAATAGATTTTTATATTTATATGCTTGCAAACTGCGTTTGGATTTGTATTAATACTTATTTAAGTTCATATGACGTTTAATGTAAATTTTTCATCTTGAGAAAATTACACCAATTCCAAAAAACAACTGAAAATATGCAAAACATTTTTTTTTATACTTACAAAACTATGTTTCTGTGTCATAAATTAGCATAAATAATCATAAAAGTTAGTTTTTAAATTAATTAAATGTGTAGATTAGCTCCCCAACAACTGAAAGTTAAAGAAACTTTTCTCCCTGCTTAAGGGGTTAACATACAACAGCCAAAAGATCCCATAAGTGGCCACAAAATATATCACTACTAAATAACTCATAAGAAGTTAATTATGCCAGCACAGAAGTTTCATAAAGTGCTTAAATATATCTGCCGATAAGGTTTTTAGCTTTATTTTTGCAAAAGAAGACCTTCCTGGCATTTTTATGAACAAAAACTAATGTTAAAATTTAATATTTGTTCATGAATTTAGACTGAAAATGGATAGTGAGAATCGATAACTATTTGCTGCTTGTCAATGCTGATTTCCCACACATCAACAAGGACGACTAACCAATTTGTTGAACCCATTTAGTTAGAATTATTTATATTTCTGTATTCTTACAATTTTCTCTATCTTTATACAGGCACTCCCTGGGTTACATAAGCCTCGACTTACGTAAACCTGCACTTACATTAATAAAATAAATTTTGTTGTTTATGTTAAAGTTTACATTAGCGGTTTTTGTAAGCAAGCTGGAATTAAATACACTATGTGCACAGAGGAAGATGGAACCTAAGCGCCCTATACTGTACTGCAGGAAAATTTTTACGCGGCAGGCCACATTGGCCTCAGTGGACTGGATAAGGGGATACATGAAAATTATGCCATGTCGAATATCCAAAAATAATCAAAATAAAACAATATTTTAGCAATGTGAATAGATAAATATATCCTGCAGTAAACCAGTTTAATTTTGTCTGATTAAAGATCTTCAGTACTTAATTTTCACTGATCGATTTCTCAAAATAGCTTTGCGTGCCAAATAAAGTGCCTTTGCAGGCCAGATCCAGCATGTGGGCCATAATTTCCCTACCTCTGCTGTACTATTATCTGTAGTAATTTTCGACTCATGCAAATTTCGAGTTACATAACGGGTGCTGGAATGCATTCCTTATGTAATCTGAGGAGTGTCTGTACTTAATAATACAAATGCCAATTAATAATTAAATCAATGAATCATCATGTGAATAATTTTAATAAACTATCCATATAAGGGTGCTTTCAGACTGCAAAAGTGGATGTGTCCAGTCTTACTCTCTAGAATGTGCCTTGAAATACATTTCTGATAGAAAAAATGCCACACCAACTAAATCATTGTTTTCTTTTGCATTAATTTCTTACAAATCACTTGCTCAGTGTTGGATTTTCCACAACGGGTGCAGAAAAGTTTATTGTATTAGTATTAATGCAGTATTCAATTTCCAAGTACCATTTTCAACCGACGATATTAATTTTTTAAAGAACACTGCACCAGTAGCAGATTTGCAAATGTTGCGCCCTCGGTTTTATAGATTTACACCCTCCATCCCCTTCACCTTTTTCAGTTGAAATAAAACACCCGTTTTTGTTAAAATTTATAATTTATCATACATTCATTTCTAAATAAACATCACATTACCAGCTTTTAATCATTTTTTACTATATTCAAATAATAAATATAAAATATTATGTAAAAAATATACACCTCCCCTATTCATTTGCACCATTAATCACTGCCTAACCCTGCCTTAAGCTCTAAACTTATTAGAGGAAATTTAACTGTTTTTTTGGGTTTGCTATTAAATCAGGATATAAATGGCCATATGTTCAAGAATCTGCATGTTTTGCATTTATACAATGAACTCATAACCAACATTGACTATAAGTGTTTCAATAAGGTTGCCAGCTGTTAATCATGTCCCTTACCTGGTTATTATTAACCAGAAAAGGTTTCACTGTGTGGAATGACATTATATGAATGAAATCAAACTCACCATGTAAATTTCCACTTTAATTTAATTGTTACTGGTTTTTATAATAGCTAGTCATAATATTATTTATGACGTCAACTTGTCAGTGGGTCAGTTTCAGAGGCATAATGGTTCAGGAGTCTGACTGCACAAGACTTGACTTACAAAAGACAGTTTCGGACCTAAACACAGACTTTGGGACGAAACTTCGCTACATTGTAGAGAATCAAAAAATAAGCAATATGTGTTCTGCCATTTTTCTGTCAGGTTCATATTTCTCGAGTTTTGAATTTTTAAATATTAAATTTTAGAAAAAAAAATCGATGTGGCCACCACATGACTTTCTCCATATCTGTAATATTTTTAAAAATTCCAAATAGGTTGCATAATAATAAATATTTTAAGAAACTGTGAGAAAATTTTAGACTAAAAAGAACAGAAATAAACTCAAACCATAGCCTTCTGATATTGGATATAGCCACAAAGCTCCAACAATTAAGAAAAGAAATTGGGGCGTTACTAAAATGTAACTAAGTGTCAATTGTTAACAATAGTCATCGGTAGGTGGCGTGGTGGTGGAAGCTAAAATATAAGATATCTCTTAAACAATGCATTATATTGGAAAATGTTTCAAACAAAGATTGTAGAAAATTAAATTTACTACAACATTTATTCCAGTACATTTTTACATTTATCAAATATTGAAGCAAAATTCAAAATAATGGATAAGAGGCAAGAGTAAACACCTACTTCCTGTCGACCGATGTTTACCAAAAACTAATCAGTTCTTCTGACTTTTATAAAAATGTTAAATATAAAATTTCGCGTTGACCTGATTAATAGTTTTTGAGTTAGAGCACCCACAAAACGCTATCACATACACACACACACAGCCATTATCGAGAAAATGGTCAAAATGTGTTCAGGGAACCTCAAAACATGTAAATCTTGATGTCAATTTTTTTCATGAATACAATACTTTCCCCTATACTACGTATATGGAGAAAGTAAAAAAACAATAATCGATAAAACACATTTTTCTTTGTGTAAAGACTGACTTTGCTACGAAACTTTGCTATATTGTAGAAAATGAAAAAAATCTATACGTGTTTCACTGATTTGGTCAGGCTTATATTTCCTGAGTTATGAATTTTTAAACATTATAATTAATCTATGTATTCATATTTAGTGGAATGTTATTACATTTTAACCATAAGAACTATCAGTTACCATGGTTTCATAGCAAAGACAGTCTTTATGAAAAAGAAAAATGTGTTTTATCAATTATAGATTTTTCAATAATTTAATATTTAAAAATTCAAAGCTCGAGAAATATCTATGAACTTGACAGAAAAACGGCAAAACACACATAGCTTATATTTTTCTCTACAATATAGCCAAGTTTCGTACCAAAGTCAGTGTTTAGGTCCAAAACCTTCCCTTGTTAGACAATGTAAATGCACCCTTATATAACATGAGATAAGACCCATTAGCTGGGTTGGGTAACTAGATTTTGTATTACTCTAGGGAGGCAGTTTTTGTTGGTTTATAATTATGGCTAATCAACCTCTTGGATTATTCTAGCTATAATTCCTTCCACAACGAAACACACAAGGAAGGAGGAAAAGACGGTGCTGGCATTAGCCTACTCTTTATGAAGAGCAACTAGGGTGGAAGTGTTGGCAGTCAGGGGCCACAGTGGAGTCTCCATAATTCTTATGTAATTTAATTAAAAATATCTTCTAAAAGCTTAGATTATGTAATTCCGAATAAATATTTTGGAAACTTTTTTGCCAGAAAAATAATCCAATCTAACCATATAAATTGTATCATAGACTCCTGTTATCACAAACCAAATGGATATTTCAAGGATTGGCAAGGAACACAGATTGTCTTTGTGAGGCAAAAAAGGGGCATATATTCATTTGCATGTGCAGATTTGCAGTCTGAATTGTCGTGCACAGCCATGTTACAATAGCTTGTAGTATAGTAATTTAAATGGAAACTTAAATTTTTTGTCTATGCTATAGGATACTTTTCACGGCACAATTATTATAATTAAAAGATATGAGACCTATGATTAATTTGCTAGAACAAGAGGCGTCTTATTTTTATACTTTGAAAAGGCTGAAAAGCATATTTAATATTCTAAGGCTACAATAAGAAATATGCATACCTCTTGCTGCTTCCTTCTTCTTTGCTTTAGCTTTAGGTGTATCATCAATGAGAAGAGTTTCAAGAGGTAATGAGTCGGGCAGTATGAAGTACCGTATGTTATTTCCACGAATGCTCAGAGTTTCAAGTTGCACAGGATCTCTATTTTTTATCGTCATTTTGACAGCTTTAAGATGAGTATTCATCGCTACATCAACACCTGAAACAGGTAATGAATCAAAATACCTTTAGTAAAACATTTGCCAAACATAATTTTGAAATTATTATAAAACATCACAATACATGAGAAAATACCTACCTGTAATAGTACCATGAACTTGTGTTCCATTTTTCAGTTCTATTGTAACAGTTTCATGGCTTAGCCTCATGAGAAAACTATGAGAAATAAGTTTAATAGAAAATCATAAAAATAACTGATTTAACAACAAAAACATGTAACTTTTATACATAAACTGAGATAACTATTAACACAAAAGTATAATAATTCTACGAGAATGTACAAAAATGCCGGTTACAGCTATATAAATTTACCGCTTTAATGTTTTGCAAAGTGGTAAAATTGATACATATGGACATTCATAATTTCTTTGTCAACGAATTTTAATATAGGATAAAGGAGCCTCAAGAGCACACTCTTACCGTACGAGTTTCATTCTTAAAACGCAATGTAAACTCTACTTTACAATAAACTAAGCCAAAAAATACTTCAAAATGGAGTCTTGGCTATTTCCGGAAGTGATTCTTTTGTTTTCCTCAGTTGCTTGGTAAGCATTGCGCAAAGCACGATTCTTACGTTTGCACGTTAATTTTTACTTTTTTATCTCTGCAAAAAGAGAATAAATTGTCTCAGGAACTGTGAACTTCATCAATTTAAAAATAGTTGGTATTTCTTTAAGCGTATTTTTTTAGGTGAGCTAAATATCTCATGTAGTTAAGTAGCTGAACTTAAAGTGGCGTTTCTGCCGATTGTGTAGTGCAGTTTATTAAATGTAAATACGAAATATTTCGTATCGTATATATCACTGGCGAAATTTTTATGCTATAATAAATAAGGTACGCATTTTTTCAGATTCTGCTGAAGTCGTATCTTTAGTATGGCTCATTTTGGATCTGGTATGCCTAGCAGAGAATTCTTATGGGATATATTCCAACGGTAAGAATTATTATTATAATGGTTAATCATGTCATTTCATATATTTTATTGAAGTTATATGTTTATAGGGTCGATAAGGATCGAAGTGGATATATTTCGGCAGATGAGCTACAACAGGCACTTTCGAATGGCACATGGACTCCGTTTAATCCCGAAACTGTGAGGTTAATGATAGGTATATCTTTTTTACTTTTCCCGGTAGTGTAGTTCTTACATTATTTATGCTAATCAATTATTAATTTTGTTTTAGGAATGTTTGACAAACAAAGTAGAGGTACTGTAAATTTTGAAGATTTTGGGGCTTTATGGAAATATGTCACGGATTGGCAAAACTGTTTTAGAAGTTTCGACAGAGACAATTCAGGAAACATAGACCAGAATGAGTTGAAGAATGCTTTAACCACTTTTGGATATCGCCTTTCGGATCAATTGGTTTCCATGCTCGTAAGAAAATACGATCGACTAGGAAGAGGAACAATTTATTTTGACGATTTCATTCAATGTTGTATCGTCTTATACGTAAGTTTATGTTAATGTGTAGCAGTGTCCCAATATTGGCTGCGCTTAGGCAACTTAGGTTCATATGGATAAATTACTACTCGTATATGTCTTCACCTAAGCCTATTTGTTTTAATGAAATTTTCTTAGAGAACTTGAACAATTTTATAAAGGAATTACTGTCGATGGAGTGGGAAATTATCAAAACCATGCATGATCAAGTAATTGTTAATAATTTCTTCTCTTCCCACTAAAATCTTATTGAATTGGAGGTTAATGTGGTTTTTACCCAGGATAGAGAAAGAATTGAAAGGCAAAAATCTGGGCATTTCAAAAGATGCTGGTTTTCTGTTTCAGTCATTGAAATGTAATAATGGTCTCGCATATATACTTTTCTTGGTAAATGCATGTAATGTAATGTTTTAGAAATGGTGCTACTGCAATAAATTATTTCCCTTTCCAACCCTGGCCACCGTCCGGTTAACATATTTATGTAATTTGTAATTGATCAAATCAAAGCTTAGATTTTGCTCATCCGAGAAATGTTTTGTATTAGGCCTTCACTCCATATTTAATATGATGCGTTGTAAAAATAAGTATATGAGCTAGCCTTTGGTGTGAAGTTAAATGAAAATATAACACCTTATACCCAAAAAATAATTGTTGGCATATAAGGTGGTACATTTTCAGTGGATGCAATTGAACCCCGATAGAAATTATTGGGGTACACACGAGCAGAATAGCAGTTGGGAAATTGGCATTTAATGAAGTTGATCTACCTAGATAGATATAAGAATTATCACCAATTTTAAATTTCAGGTAAAAATGTTTTTAACAAATATAGTGATGTGTTTCCTGAAGGCTGTTCATGTGTAGCTTTCAAAATTCCAAATGGGCCCACCCTTGTCCTTGTACAAATCCTGCTTGTGTTGTCCAAATAGTTATTAGCATTGTTTTATGATTTCTTATGCTACACTATATACTACTAGACTGTGGTGTAACTAGGTTCTCCTTTGCCTGGGGGCAACTCAGAGAGATGCGCCCACCTCCCTTTGCTCCCTGAACAATTTTCCAGACAATGGTAATGGGAGATTGTAATGGAAATCCAAGCATACTATACTAGCATTTTAATTTGGCATATATTATAATAGTACAGTCAACTCTTCATTAACCGGGGACAGATTAACCGATTTGCAGATTAACCATGCTAAAAAATAATTATAGACTGTGCATTTGTAAAAAAAATTCTGTACTAAAAAACAGCGAAAATAACTACATATTAGAAGGCGTCTATTGTTTAAAACTACATAGTATCCAATAGACGTGACAGTGTGTCTAATGCAGCGTGGGAAAGCCCCTCCCCCTTGCCAATCAGACGTGCAGCCTACAATATTGATGCCTGCTGCCTGTCATTCTGTCAGTGTTCTGTGCAAATTTGAGCTGTGTGGTGTTGTTAAACATTTGTAAATTTAAATGTAATAAAATAACCCTAGTAATTAAAATGTTGGAATCCAACCAAAAATGCATAGTGCTTAACATTCAACAAAAACTTAAAATTGTCGAACAATTGGAAAAAGGGAGGAATGTTAAACAACTTGCATTACAATATGGAATAGGCGAACAAACGGTTCGTGATTTGAAAAAGAAAAAGGATGACTTAATTTCATATGCATCCTCGTCGTTTTCTTCAAGCAGACTGAAAAATCTGAAAACATGAAAAAGTACTCTTATGACGATCTTGATAAGGCAATGCTGGTCTGCTGGAGTATTTAGAAAGCGAAGAGGACAATTTACTCATTGACAAACATGTTGCATAGGCTTCGTTCTAATATTTAAAAAATAAGAGCTCCGCTAAGAAACAGGTTATTTTAACAGAGTGTAACCTTTTGGCCTATTTTCATCAAGCAATTGATTTGACGTTTTGTATTCCTAATCCATTGTACTTGTATTATTTTTACACTTTTGGATGATGTCTGTAGAAAGGTAATTGTGTTAATATTGGATTAATTTTAACTAAATAAGTTTACATTAAATCCATTTTGTACCACGTTTTTACTAGTTTTGTTTTAATAGTGATTTTGGGGTATCCGTGACCTCCTTCCCCCCCATTACTCCGGTTAATCGAGAGTTGACTGTATTACTATTTGCCTCATGCTGTTTGAAATGCTACTAACTGCAACGATGAGAATGAAGATGCATTTTTCATTAAATTAAATTATTACCGAATGCTTGCACGATTTTTTTTATTTTTTATTGTGTGTATTATTTTAGTTATGATAAACCTTGAGTATATGCACATCAACCATGCCTTCTGGCCCACTGCAGATACCTCGGCACTATGTGCTTTGCATTCATCCTCGCTAGTTTCAAAACTTATTTCGTTGAGTATTCGTTGTCGTGTATTTTAATACAAATGGTTTAAATATAATTGTGATAATTTGCGATATAATCATTTATAATTTTAAACTGTGATCAAATAATCAAGTTACTACGACATCAAGTTATGCGAAATAGAACACAACGCTACGTAATGTATGTGCATGGAATAATTTTGCTCCATATTTTGTCTTAAAAAACAAGTTCTGTGCCATATAAGGGAGGATATTTTACCATGAGAACATAACTTGTGTTATATAATGGAAGTTAATGGTATATTATGGCTTGATTCATGAAATTTTGATTTACAAAATGTTTTTCAAGAACATAACCCTTTCGTAAATTGGGGTCTCCCTGTACTATATTTTTCATAAAGTAAATATTTGACTTACAATAAATATTAATGAATAAATAAGGGGTGTATAGTAAAAGGGTAAAAAAATGCTGCATTTCAAATGATATTGATGGAAGCGAGGATGACTTTCTTTGGGACGATTCCAGTGACCAATATTCCATTGGAGAAAAAGAAAGTGATGTAGAACATACTCATAGTACCTGAATTAGTAAATCAATTTTAATTTTTCATTTATGTTTAAGAATAGTTCTTTCATTTCTAAATGCTATTGGATATTTTCTTTCGTTCCTCATATGTATCATTAAGAATAGTTAGCAATTTTTATTATTTTTCATCAGCCATTAAAAGAAGTTTCTATTAATTTTAATTGGCTATTGTAATTATTGCTATAGCCATTGTAATGTTTGTATGCATGTTAAAACTCCATTCATGGAATCTATTAAAATTGTGTACATACATTGACAATGCAGATGATTATGCAAAATGTGATGATGGCTTTGGATGCTCAACTGTTTGAATTTTGATAATCATCATCAGCCCTTTTCAACCCATTGACAGATGAAGGCCTTCCCTAGACTCTTCCAGTTTTCTGTATCAACTGCTTCCCTCCTCCAGTTTGGGCCTAAGAGCTTCAAAAGCTCTCTGTCTCATCTGTCTTTCGGTCTTCTTTTCAGTCTCTTAATGTTTCTTGGGATCCATTCTATGGCTCTAGATGTCAAACACCGATCATTTCTTCAAGCAATATGACCCGCCCACTGCCACTTAAGCGCCTTTACTCTTTTAATTAGTCAAAGACTTTCTTACCCAGTTTTTCTTTTTGCGGTCTTTTCGGTGATCCCAAGCACATATCTCTACATACTCCTCTGTGCTGTTTGCAGGTGCTGAACTATTCTGGCATTCATGGCCCATGTTTTGCATCCATAGGTCAAAACAGGCAGAACACATTGGTCATACAATCTCCTTTTCAGAAAGACTGGGATACTTGATTTAAAGATACTTGCATTCCTGCCAAAAGCACTCCATGCCATCTTCACTCTCTGGTTGATTTCTCCAAGAAGTGATCCATATATAGTGAAACCGATCCTAACAGCTACCCTCTTTTGTTACACCTCTTATCAATAGTTTTTCTATGGAATCATAGATAGGTTCCACTGGTTTTTAAATTGAGACATTTAATATTTCTGAGATTATATACACGAACATTTTTTCGGGGCCCCTGGCACGCGCCAAGTGCGACCTCCCATAAATCTGCACTAAGTGTGAGGTAGAAATTCAAGATTTAGGCTAAATGAGCAGTAGGGAAATCTTGCCTTTTCCCCCCATTTTCGTGAATCCACACAGAACCCCAATCTTTTGTGGAACCCTAGGGTTCCACGTAACCCAAGTTGAGAAGCACTGCCATACGTAGCGGGGCCCCTGATGCCAATTGCAACCCCCCCTAAATCTGCCACTGTTCCAGGCATCAATTTTTAAAATCAGTGCAATATTGGTATAGATATGTTGATGATGTCCTTTGCTTGTGGACAGGTAGTGACAGACTACTGGATCTATTCCTTAATCATCTTAATTCTTTACATAAATCTATTTCCTTCACTATGGAAAAAGAAATTGCTGACTCAATTTCCTTGATTTGACCATTTCCAATAAGAACAATGAACATGACTTTGCAATATACAGGAAACCCACTTTCACTGACAATGTAATTCTGGCTATCTCTTCCCATCATTTATCCCAAAAGAATGCCTTTCATTCCATGCTCCATCGTTTGTTAAATGTTCCTTTTTCTGAATCTTATTACAACTTAGAACTTAAAACTATAAAACAAATTGCCTCTAATAATGGCTACAATAGTGATTTAATTAGAAAAATGTTAAAAAGGAAATTGAAGAAAATATCCAATAATAATATGATTGTCTGACACCCATAAATCTGAATGAACGACCAAAATAGTGCAGGCTACCCTTTGTGGATCATTTATCTAACACTCTCCAATAATTTACCCGGTTCCCTTAAGGCATCTTTTTATCCCATGAAAACACTAGCTACTGTACTTAATAATTTCAGAGACAAAATAAATAATTTGTCAAAATTGAAGTGTAGTGATTGTGATGCTATCTATATCGGCCAAACAAGGAGAAGCTTTGGTATATATGTCGAAGAACATAAGAGATCCTTCAATAACAAAGATGCTACATCCCACTTCACAAAACACCTGTTTAAAAACAATCATCACCGTGAATTTGTACTCGAGATTTTACATGTGTTAACCAAAGGACAAATTAGACTCAATGGAACAATTAGAAATTTTTAACTCCTCAAAGTGTGACAATCTAGTGAATGAATATGTTTTTCCCAACATTTCACCTTTGCTATCCATTACATTGTCCCTTCCTAAAGCCTGTCCCTCCTCCCCCATCCCCTCTCTCTGACCCTAGCCATTAATTCGGCAATCGGGTGCTTTCCCTTTTCCTCCCTTTTCCAGCCCACTATATATGCTTCCATACCTCTTTCCTTCCCTCTACTCCTTCCTGCTGCAGTTTCTCTCTCCCTTTCACCTACTGCTATGGAACCCATTTTGTACAGCTCTTGTTGGCAACTGTTTAATTTTAGCTGTGTGGTTTTCCCAACTTTGCTTCCCCACTCCACTTCACCCTTCCAATGACAGTCTTATCTTTCCCCACCCACCCCTGGATTTTCTTTAAAACCCCCGTTCACCATTCCTCCTTGCCAGATGATGCTGTGTCATGTGTGAAACTGGTCACAAAAATAAACAAGTTGGTCCAAACGGAACTTTTAATGCCTACTTTCCATTTAATTATTTATTTAATACTTATATTGACTTTAATAGCTTTAAAATCACTGTGGCTATGTTGCTTTTTGTGTCTCCAAATTTCATAATTTAGCATTATAAAATATTACAATGAAATATTAAATTGATCATGCATATTTGTGCAGCAAAAAAATGCATGTATGTATTTGACTATACCAAATCCGAGTCCAATAATAGTTGTTGCTATGGCAACTCCCTCGTAATGAGTGATAAAAACTGCATAAATGCCAGTATTTATGCAAAATTATAAAAAATACAATTGACAAGCAAAATTCTACAATAAAAATTAGTCTTCATTCCTTCCCTCAGAGAATAGAACAAATCCCACTCTGATATTACAATTCTAAGATATTTTAATGTGCAAGAGAAAATTACCCTGCACTATGGATTTTAGATTTCCCATTTAAATCAAATGGGAAGAATAGTTCCTGGAATCGAACCCAGGACTTTACAACAAAAACTATCCTTGGGAGCTCAGCCTGTGTAGCAAGATATTTCCACCAAGTGTCATGAAAATCAGTCTATTGGTTCAAAAGTTAATAGGGGGGGGACAGACAGACACAACGACGAAACTATAAACCTATTTCCATTCTAGAAAGTAGGCTAAAAATTGTGGAAAAGTACTAAGTGTGTATTTAATATGAATTACATTACTTACTTCCACAAAGTCACGCCTGACTCAATTAATTATAATGGACGTTTCTTATACTCCTTGTTTCTTCAGTGCATTTAGCACAGACGAAGTTGGAATAGAGTCATATGCTTTCCCGTAATTGATGATGCACATACAGAGAGGCAACTCTTACTCATTAGTTCGACTAATTATCTCTCTGGCAACTTGAATGTGGTCCATTGTATTATATCCACGGTGAAATCCAGCTTGTTCTCTGGGTTGGGTGAAATCAAGATGCTTTTGAAGGAGCATAGTGAGAATCTTTGTGAATATTTTGTCGACTGCCGAGAGCAGGCTGATTGGCTGATAATTATTCAAATCTTCCTTGCAATCTTTCTTGTGCTAAAGTATGATGCTTGCATGGTTCCATGACTCTGGTATATTCCTCTTCCTTAGGCAAGACGTAAAAATCTAGGAGAGGATCTTTTCCATACAGTCACTTATTGCCTTGAATATTTCTGCTGTGATGCTATCAATTCCAGATGCTTTTCCATTCTTCGTGCTTTTGATTGCATATCTCACTTCTTCTGGAAGAATATCTGGAACCTCTTTGGTGGCCATGCTTCCTTCTTCATTTATTTCCTCATTGGTAAAAGGATCTTCATAGTGTGTCTTGTAGAATTCTTCTACTCGTTGTAGAATTAACTTCCTGCTATGGGTAATCAAGCCATCTTCTAACATCATTGCCAACAGCTGTCTCTTACCAATCGAGAGATGATTACAAAATGGCATTAGGTATTGGGAAATCACTTCTTATTATTCAAAGATTTCTTCTTTTATTACCTACGCTATTTTGAAAAATATTCTCTCGAATATTTTTTAATTATATTAAAATATGGAACACATTAGGCGAACAGTATTAACACAAAGGCATCTCTATTTATATTCGTAGCCCTGTTATGTACCCAGCTAGTGAATAACTCGATAACTGACGAATCATTTGTGTTATTATTTCAGTGCATAGTAGGCCTGACACCTAAAGAAGATTTGGATGATCGCCAAGTATGATAATAGACCAGGTTCAATCCCAAAAATGTTTCATTTCTTCATTTGGATAGAATGGGTGTCATTACTACATTTTTTATTTGCATTTTAAAACTTATTTTAATCATTGTACAAACTTGGAACTTGAGCCAAAGAATTCCTAAAAGAATGAAAAATCATTTTTCATATATGATTTGATTGGTCCATAAAATTGTTTTGGTCATAAAAATATTAGGTATTTTGGGAAGATAGTCTTTCGTACCAAAAAACGGCTGAATTCAATGATGCAGGATTCATTAAATTACTTAAAACAATTGGATTTAGATAAGGAGAAAGAAAGAGTCAGGGCAAGTGATGGGGGAGGGATCGATAGTTAGATCAACTTTTTATTCTCGAGCTGTGTAAATTGAAGTCCAACTGTAATGAAATAAATCATGGATGTGTATGCATAGCATATTATTGTTTTCAATATATTACACTATAAACTTACTTTCTTGGACAACGCATCAAGGATTTTGTTCCGTTATGTTGTTATTTAGAATCAAATTTTGGTTTAGACCAATAATTTTGACATTTAAGAAATATTAATAAGTGATCTCAAAGAATAAAGATGAAAATTTAATTTAAATAAAAAATAATTTATTTCTTCCTGTCATACTGATGGAATTTTGAACCAGTGGATATATATAAATCACTAAATAAATTCCTTGCTTATCAGGTGTTATTACCTACATATGTGGACATCTGCCAGAGAAGACCCCACTTCGTCGATTCTAGTTTTGGAGATATCAGCATTTTTGTGGAAAAGGGTAGAAAATATCGGTCTAGAAAAGTGCATGGAACAATTCTATGGTTTATTAAGAATAACCGTACCAAGGAATTATGTTTATCCATAAGTGAAGAACTTATTTTTATTGCCGTGATTTTTGCTTCAATTTTCTCAAAACACTTTTTAAATATCATCTGTAATATTCAACAAAAAATTTATTTTTCAACATAGGAGTGATTTTTCTTTTATTTTACTCGTAATTTATCACAGAATACAGCTGCAGTCATAACCCCATACTGACAAAGTGGGCCCTTCTCTGGTGGATGTCCACATATATTTACGCATGTATATTATATATCATCCAATAGAGACTGCTGCATTATTATGCCATAATATTTATCAATGAACTTAAATAGAACATAACTGAGTTGTTCCCTTTGCCACTAGTTCTATTACTTTTTCTGCTGATGTTTATTTCAATAGCTCTCAAATTCTGATTATTTCATTTCTAACAGTTTTACGAAACGCGGTAAAATCAGGGTTTTCACTGATTGCGTCCTAACTCATAGCTGAAACAAATACAGAGCAGACTATAGTCTGTGATGCATTATCCATTCAAGTGATGCTGCATGCAAAGTGTTTCATTGTTGAGCAAATACTTATGAATATTGTGTTTGTTGGATAAAACATGATTCACATTAACATTTTTTGTTTCTTTGTTGTGTGATGTCTCATAAGGTTGTTTACTGGTTTCATTCTTATAGCAACAAGAGTTTCTGGAAAGCAGAAGAAAAATTTTACTTTTCTTATACTTATATTCTAGCATAGAATTTATGATTAACAATTTCAATCATGTTTTAAAAAGGGTTGAGCACTATGGCAATATGATAATGTTGAAAAAGAGGTACTCTTATAGTCGTAAAAATGTTTTTGGCATTTAGAGCCCCTCTTCAACAATTTCAATCATGTTATAGCAATGTTGAGATAATAAGATGTGGTATAGAAGTGGTTCCAAAAGGTTTATATTCATCACCTGTTCAACCCTTGGATTAGATAAAAATAGAGAAAGGGAACTGTGGTATGATTAAAGAAATGGAAAATTATAATTTTCTTGTTTGTGGAGCATGGTTATTTGAAGTTGGGTAAGCTTTGCTTAGAGCCAACAACCAGTTACTCTGATGAGTGGCTACCTTGAAAATGCATATATAGTGTATTCTACTCTATGTATGGGATTCACACAAGTTAAGCTCAATTATTCATTTTTAAACTTTAAATGCCTAAACATATTAAGTTCAGTTATAAAACATTGCTTCATGTGTTGCTAGACCAATGTAAAAATGAGTTCTTGGAACATTTTGTAAGTAGTTTACTAATTTTTTGTTTTAATTTCAGACCTTAACATCTGCGTTTCGGCAATATGATACAGATCAAGATGGCTTCATCACAATACACTATGAACAGTTTCTTTCGATGGTGTTCAGTTTAAAAACTTAGGGGGTTGGCCAAAAATTGAAATGAAATTTGCCAAATCATAAATTTCTCTCAGGTTATTGAAATTTACACTTTTCAATAAAGCTTTTTATCTTCGTATTCCACAGATGATCATTGCTAAGTAATTCTTGGCTGTATTAATCATGAAGGTCTTAAAATTGTATGGTTTGTGAATATGCTTGTAATTAACTTGGATAGATAGTCATAACTGAACTTTTTCAAATTTTTTAACAGTAATTGTCTTGTGAAATTGTGATGGTTGTAAAGTGTCATTCCTGTCCATATTGTTATTATAATAAATTGTTTGTTATTAACATGTATGAAATTTATGTATTGTTAGAGGTACACCTTTAACGTCTGTCTTGAAAATAGGGGATTGTGTATCGTTTGTGTATTAAAGGTGCACATTTAGTATATTTTGACTTTCAGCAGTATTATTTTGTAGATATGGTGAAATGTTTGAATATTTTCTTTTGAATTTTATACATTTCTAATTTTGTATTTTCTTAATCATTGATTTCCAACATCTATAAGATTCTTTGTATCTGAATCGTTCGCCGATTCAGTGATATCCTAAATTTATGCTTTTGCTGTAAAATTTGTATGAATTTTGCCGCGAATCGCTCGAGAATCTAAAGGCGTGGTTAGCTTGCAAAGCCATGAGAAATTGGTTGGATTTTTGTTATATTATTTGCAATAAATATTCGGAATAAGTAATTATATTCTTTGAAATATTAGCCTCACTCATTCCTTCAACGTCCATTCTATCGCTGATAAAAAGTTATTCGGACGGGAGTGATATTTCACCGCCGGCACATATATATATCTATATTGAAATAAATGTCTTCGAGTTCCCCATGAATATCAATTATAAACGCAAAATATAACAGTCGGACTCATGTTATATAAGTTGTACATCGTAATTTTCCGATGATGGAACTACAGTTCTCATTAACATTCTGATACTAGCATCAATTGCACTTAGTTTTCACTCGCATTTTGTTAAACTCAGTTTTATTAAATTATCATATACCCCAGATCAATACAAGGTACATAACGACTGTATAGGAAAAAGAAAGTAGGTTAAAGAAATGCTATGCCATGCTTATACTCGAGTCTAAATTACATATGACAATTGTTTATTCATTCAGTACTAATTTAGCCCGTGATGATTGAGTCAGCTGGTGTACTGGACGCATATTCTGATTTTTGAAGAATGCAAAAAATTATTTTTAAAACTCTAAATTACTTTAAAAAATTCGAATTTAGGATATTTCTCGATCAATCTTCAAAATGTACCCATTCTCAACAGTTATGTTGTTTTCGTTGGCATTTATGTATATCCTGCTGCTGTAATGACGTCACATTAAATTTTACAGGCGTCATACTCTGAGATTGGGGAAGTTATCAACAAAAAAATAAGCCAACTAAAAGTAAATAGAAGGTATCATTACACGTTAAATTACAGTGTATTCAGAAGCAGATTTAATATTTTTGGTTGTGATATCACTTATCGACAATCATAATCTTTCAAAAGCATTTCTTATATCAGTTAATAATGGCGGTTTTTTAGCAAAAACTGAAAGTAAACCAATTCACCGTGCAGTGATATAGATTCATTACAATTTCACTGCTTTGTATTGCCGAGATTCAGTAGCAGTTATGAATGTCCAACAATTTTGTTTACGATGGAATAATCACCAACCTAATTTTGTGTCAGTATTTACTAATTTACTGCACAATGAATCGTTGGTTGATGTGACATTGGCAGCTGAAGGAAGACAACTACGTGCTCATAGAGTAGTCCTATCAGCATGCAGCTCGTATTTTCAGGTAATCATTCTAATTTTTTTTAACTTGACGACATATGGGTTTCTTGTTTAATCAAATATGTTTACGTAATCCAAACTTATTGGAAATGTTGATAATATGCATCTTTATTAGATTGCGGGATAATATTTTTTCATTGTAGTTTAAATACTACTATAATAATTCAAGAGGTTGATTAGCCAGAAATACACTGTAATTTAAATACTGCTGAAAGTGACAATTCATAAGAAGTTTGTTGAACTTTTCAATTATGCAACTAGTCATCTCTAATATTATAGAGACCACTCGCATAAATGCAAATAATTATCTTTTCTATCGTAGATATACGCATATTATTTGTTGTGAATATGATCTTTGATGTTTTTGAAAAATATAGCTAGAAAAAAGGCAATGTTGAGTTTATTGGAAACGGCATTCACTCTTATTTCATTATGTTGCTGCATTGCTTGTGGCCTATTTGTTATACAGTGAATCCATTGTAGTTTAGTAAAATTGTCTATAAAATTTATAATGTATTATTTACTGGTAATATTTATTAAACAAATTTAAAGCATCGCAAGTTATTATTTGCCATGTTTTGATGTTTTACTTGACCTCTTGGGGTTTTATTAGTTGTAACGGTTTATATTTTATTTTGCAGAACTTATTTGCAGCCAATCCTTGTCAGCACCCAATTGTCATTCTGAAAGATGTTAAATTTTCTGACTTAAAAACAATGGTTGATTTCATGTATTATGGGGAAGTCAATGTCTCCCAAGATCAGCTTCCCTCAGTTTTGAAGGTAAATACCCCAGAATTGTGCTACTTTGTTGAAGCCATCTTTCCTTCTGGTAATCTTGGGCCATTATTGTTTTTACAAATAAGTTTGCACAAAATTTATTTGCTTAATGCAGACTGCCGAGATGCTGATGATCAAGGGTTTAGCAGATTTACCAAATATTCATAAAGGAGGAGGAGTAATTGAGACTGCTGCAATGCTAGTAAAACATGAAGCTGCTGCAGCAAGTATTGGCGGAGACTCTCATACATGGATTTCTACGGCATCTGATTCTCAGAATCGAAGTATCTCTCCTTCAGGTTCTCGTCCTTCCTCTTTAACTCCTGCAATACTCAAGCGGAAGCGTCTTAGAAAAAATTCTACTGGTTCTGGCTCTACAGGTAAAAAGCATGTCAAAACTTGACATCTTCATTTTAGGAGTATAGCATCATAGTAGCCAAAAGTTATCTGGAAGTTTAAAAAATAAATTAAATGTAGGAAAGGTTTGGAGGTTAAAATGAGGTATACCATGACTTTCCAAACTTTTCTGACACTTCGTTTCATTCATATTAATTTGATTTGATTAATCTGATTGTACAGCTCCACCAAAGCTGACATGCTTTAAGAACATTTATTTACCAAACTTGTTCATAGTTGTGTAAAAGAAATACAGTTGCTGAAATGGAAAATGAGCCAAACCATAGACGTTCTCATGTCTGAAAAACATCCTTTGTCTGGTATTAATTATGCAAACCTCAATAACCCTGTACATCTTCACTGATGGATTTAAGGTATTGCAGCATTGTTATCAAAATTGTTGGCACATTTCATGAGCCAAGGCTAAAAAATAACACAGCCATACCTGTAGAACAAGTTCTAACATAAATATGAATTTTGAGGTGAAAAATTCTTAACTTGACTGGAAATCAGTCCCGGGTCTCCCACTTTCTGGGTCGGTGCTTTAATGGACTATGTTATCAAATCAGTCTAATTCTCTATTCAAGTTCTATCATCTTAAGGCCAACTCGGATTGAGAACAAACAATATCTGCAAAGTTTTCATACTCGGGAGGCAATTCTATTGGTCACGCCATAATCATTATTTTAAATATTTTTTTTAAATCTGAGAGGTTATTAGCAAAGGACAAAATTTATATTGTCTGCCTGGTAATTTCTCTTGGTGCAGTGAAGTTCAGATAAAGAAATACACCAATTTCATGACACTGGGTCACTCACCTGCATTAACCACTTAGCTGGGGAATTAAATTTTCTTATCTTTCAACTGGTGGGGAGTGAATCCATTCTTTCAGATAATTTGAATTTGACATTTTTTTTGTCAGATTAGTTATTGTATGATGTCCGTAAAATTGGTAATGGACATTTTACATTATTAACAAAATTATGCAATTTTAAATATTTAAAATTGAATTTTTTCTTTAATTAATTGTTCATAAATGATCATATTTTTACCAGGATTGATTTTTCAAATTATAAAGCATTAAAAATATTTTTCTAGTATTTTTATGCAAATCTCACAAAATAACGAATTATAGCAATTTTCGGTTGCATACCATCCAGGAATAACTCCACACAAAGTAAGTCCAACTGATGTAGTAGGTGGATCATCAAAATTGAAGTAGTCTATCATGCTTCAGGAGTGTTTACGTTAAATAAATTTTGCATGCAGGCTATAAACATTGGTTGAACAAATGTTACTCATGCAATTTCAATATACAATATCTATAAAACTTTTTATAATAAAAAGTAAAAAAGAAACACTGGTATTTTTCTAAGTTGATATCATGGAACATATTTGGAGGCGTAACTAAGTACTATCATTTCTCTTATAATTTCTTTTAGTGAATCGCAAACTCGTTTCGACATTTATTCAAGGATAAGAAACTTTATATCACAATATAAAAAAGGACTATCTCAAACTGGTTTAGACAACCAAACGTGAGCACAGAAAAAATAAATCTGAGTGCATAGGGGGAAAAAGGGAACTTCAAAAGGATTCTGTTCTTCATAGGCTCTTGTCAGCTTTCACTTTTAGGAGGGTTTTGAGACTGCTCGAGTGTTTGGGGCGTTATTGCAGCCTTTGAAAATTGCAAACATGAGTGAACCGAGTACCTCAAATGCTTCTGTTGTGCTTTCAAGCAGCTCTGGTGAGGTTTCATGCTGTGCAGTGTGTAATTTATTAACGAAAAATCTTTCGTCAAACAATTTTCAGGCTGAGTGAAATTATCCAAACAGGTAGGCCAAAACCTCGCCTAAATTTAAATATAAAAATTAAATCATGCACAAGACATTTTAACAGATATTTATAATATTGTTGAATGGTTGACAATGTGAAAGCAAAGCAAAATTATTTATTTGGCCATGCTTTCTTTTTTCAAATGAAATAAATGTTTGGACTAAAATTGGATTTTCTGATTTAAATAATCTTCATAATTTAATAAAGGAACATTCGATAAGTAAAGAACATTTAGTCAGTTCTTCAAGAAAAAACATGGAAGAACTCGAATAGAACATGTTTTAGATAAGCAATTGGAAATTACTTATTGCCAGAATAACGAAACATTAAAGAAAAATCGGAAAATGTTAAAAAGACTTATTGGTATTGTTTATTTTTTGGGGGAGCATGAACTTGACTTTTGTGGTCATGATGAATCCAGTGACTGTAAATAAAGGTAATTACGTGGACTCGGTTGAATCGGTTGCTAAATACGACAAAACTTGGGGAGACCATTTGGAACATTCTACAGTGTTTTGCTGCAAATTCAGTGCAATACAGAATGATTTAATTTCTTGTGTTGCTCAAGTCGCACTGCAAAAAATTAAGATGTGTTCGACTCCCTCAAGAACAGATTTGGAAATTATTTTGAGAGCTCCTTTGCATTCTGAACTTTTGATTATGTATCAAATAGAAGATATTGATAAAAACATATCATTTCATTAAAGAAAATGGTTTAGACAAAGCTTACTCTTAAGTGATATAATTATGTGAATTAGTATTGACAATGCCTGCGACCAGTCCCTCAACTGAACAGAGACGATGATTGGCCAGTCCAAAAGTAAACAAAAACGGAATACAACTGTTATTTCGTTTCAACAGCACCCCCACAGCTTCAGTCATGTAATTGTAGCATAGGTACCAACAGCAGAATAACAAATGAACAAGAATGGAAAGGTGTACTCGATTGTAATTTATCGTAAACCTTATGTTTTATGGGAAAAATTATTTGACAAAAAATGCATACATATTTAGTTATTTGATTCAATTTTTGTTCTAAATATTTTTCGCTCAGATGAGTATTTAACGAGATGCTTGTGAGGTATGTTGTAAAATACATGTTGATCTTCATGTAAAGTGGTCATTATTATCATCTGTTTTTAACCAAAATTGGAATCAGTTGACAAATTTTAGTAAAACTCCCCAATATTAAATATCAGCGGTTCCCGAGTTGACGGAGACGACCTCCCATGTATGAGTTCACTTCATGCAAAGAATGCATAATAATGATCGCAAAAGTTAAAGTTGTCATGAACTTAATCTAACTCAACCCAAATACTCATTTACAGTGAACCCAGCAAAGTTAAAATTCAGTCATAAACCTAATCTAACCCAAACCCAAGCAAAAACCCATCCAAAGCGAACCCAACCCTGCACATCTCAATAGTAACCTTAACAAGTTTAAAACTTCCAATGTTAGCTTCACTGCAAAAGACTGGAATTGTGTCAAACCAATGTAAAAAACAGTAAATGTGAACTAGTGAAATGGAAATAAAACTAATAAACGTATAAAAACAAATTTGTCCTTAATTAGAGTGAAATGACTATCACTGAACAGAGAGTGAAGTACGCATGAAGGTAAGTGAGAAAAATGTTGGGACCATAATAAAAGATCGTAGCATTTAGGAGCATTATTTAAAAAAAAATTTAAAATTAAAATTTTAGTCCCAAGATGCTAACCGCACTATATCGAAGATGCGCTAAAAGAACATGTGCTAAATGATGCATACTTGTACATCAATAATTCCAATTCCCAGCAATTCTTGAAGTGGCTTTTTGTAACCCATTTTGATTTTATAATATTTTAAGAACCCATACTTGAATATTTTTGTTTATTCTGAGGGAGTGTTACTTTCATACACTTTGTCTTTCATCATATGAAACCATCCGTCCTTCACTAGGGACAGACTCAGCTCGAAACAACAACTTGCAGATGACATGATTGTTAGTTGGCACAGCACACTCAGCTGCTGAGATGTCACACTCAAGTGCCTGTAAGAGGAGGACTGGCAATAAAATGAGCACCCTGTATATTGAGGACTATCTTAAGCATAGAATAACTTGTGGAGTCAGGAATATGGGGTAGTTCTGTGAAAAGCAAATCATACAAGCATAAAGGTTATGACAAAATTAACAATATTACATAGGTCCTAAATAAGTAACACTTGTAGCGTTTTATACAAGTGACTCCGGCTAATCTAAGGTAGAATAAGATCCATAAAAATGAGAAATATAGTTTAAATTACAGAAAGTGAAATTCCTTTACTGGTAAATTGTTTAGGAAAGTAATCTTTGTAAGTAACAAAATTTAGTTGACTTGACAGCAATTTTGTCACCATTGAAATAATTTCAGATAGGACATCAGAAGATGCTCCAACTTCAGATCTTCATGGAGAATCATCACCTACGTCAGCCAAGCCATTGCTTTGCTCTGGAAGAAGTGGAAGTTTTGGACAAGGAGAGACTGAAACTACTGGAGGTCTCAGTAGTGGTGGTGGTTCATTGAGAAACAGCATTCAAGGAACAAGCACAGACTCAGAAAGTGGTCCTCCTAGAAATTCTTCTCAGGAAGGAGAAACCGTTAACCTAGTGAGTATCCCTACTGTTTAGGCTGATGCTAAGAATTTTGGAGATAGGATAAAAATACTTTTATGATGACTATTATATCATATATCTTCTGTAAGTACCTTCTTACTGTGCACACTTCTCTAGGACATTTTTACTCTTACATATATAGAAAGTATTATATGAGGGAACATTATTCTTCCATTTTTCAAGTGAAATTTTCAGCCTGGAAGGTAGCTTTAAAACACCACAGAAAATAATTTATTTTTCTTGGATTGTGGAAATCAGAAATAGTGACAACATAGAAGGATCAATGTGTATTAGCGAGAGAATACACAAAAACTAAAATCCTTAGTTCCATAAACATCATCTTTAGGAAATCTCTTGCTTTTTTCCTCACCTAGCTGGATTTCCTTGTCTCCGTCATAATCATTCAGTTTTTTAACTGATTCTGGAGATGATCAAAGCAGTGTTAGATCTGGTATACACAGTTTGTCAATTTGAGGAGATGAGCGACCACCAAATCGACATGTAATGAAGTATATATCATTATCCTTATTTAATTTTTCGAGAATTAAAATATATTTATGTTCTTTTGATGAAAAAAGTTGAATGAAAATTGCACACACAATTTAAATCGCCATTTTATGTTTTTAAGGTGCTTTTTATTTCAAATTTTAATCTATGGCAGTATGGGAGATAATGAAAAATATCCAAAAGGCTGCTGAGTTTTATTTAAATGTCCTTGAAAATCTCTGTCCACCAGCGCCTACAAATTGGATTTAAATTCTGTATGATAATGGTTAATATTGATAAAATGAAACAATCTGATAGATTTTGATTGATGTACTATAACTGTAAATAAATAAATTGCTGATGAAGATAAGTAAAAATGTAAAGATTTGCATCTGGTGTTGATGGATGGAAGCCGAAAATTACCTCTTCAGGTTAATGGCATATTTTTATTAATATTATACTTTAGTTTTCGAGTCCATGGAACCTATCCTCGTTGACATAATGACACCATTTTGCATGAGTTTTGCTTAGCACAAAATTTACAGGAACCTATCGGTCACGTAAAGTGAGGTATTTGCTGTATACAAGTTTTAAGATAAATAAAAACTTACTGTTATTAATAATAATATCTCTTCAAGAAACATATGAATGGTCACATTAATGCAAATTTACGTTGAAGTAAACATACTTTGTTTGAACTTGTTGCTACAAACAATAGTTTGTTTATACTTGTTGTTATGAAGGATGATTATAATTTGTTTATATTTGCTTCTACAATATTTTCTGAAAAGGATCGCTACAATCATATAATACAGATAATGTGATAACTATTGCCAAAATAATGAAATTATAAAAATAACCCATTAAAACGAAATCATAATTTAAATAAATAAAGATGAAGAATGCCATTACTGTATACCATAATTTAAATTGATAATTATCAGTGTCAGGGAGCAGCTTTTGTGGTTGAGGTGAGTAACTCACCCATCTTATGTGCTGGTAGTATGAGTTGATGTGGTTCTTGTAACTTCAGATTTTTTCAATTTAGACGGTGCCCAAAACATATATGTACATATAATATTATGTGTGACGTGAAGTTAATATAAAACTTGGTAATAAGATATATTGCTCTCAAGGAACTCATCTTTCAATATTATATTTCATTGACAAATTGTTATGATGTTTCATGTGTTTTGTTAAGTAGCAATCAGCTTTATATCAGTTGTAAAGGCATAACAAAGTTGTGTTATATTTTTTGCAGTAACATCAGTTTGATAAAGAGGTGCAGCCAAAAAATAGAGAATGGATAAATTTTGTATTCTGCATTAATTCTACATACATATACATATCTATCTATAATAATAAAAGAAGCTGTTTGTGGCAGTCATAACTCTTCAGAAAATAAACGTAGGAGCTTCAAAATTTGGCAGCAACTTCAGGTTGATCATGAGAGTTGCAGTGCCAAAAATAATTCAAATTGACCCACGGGGGACCGAGGGTCCCCATTGTTGGTCCAAATGTCGGGTTTTTTAAGATATCTCAGCAACCAATTGACCGATTTTGATGAATTCTCCACCAATATAAATGTTTTGATGAGACACATTTTCGAGCCTAAAATGGATAAAATTGGTCTGTGGGGTCAAGGATCGTAATATAAGGACCGATCCAAATTTCACGATTTCGAGGGGTCTCCATGCAATGGTCAGTCCAAATTTCAGCGATGTCCGTCCGCCCGTATGCATATATCAGGGAAGAACTGGCTGAACTAATTTCAACCAAATTTGGTAGGTACATAGAATCTTCACATAAATACATGACCAAAATGACATATTTGGACCGGATCGACCAGGCAGGGGGCCACAGTTGCAAAATAAATCTTTTCAGTAATTATGCTTTTGGAAGGAATTGGCTGAAACTGAATTCAACCAAATTTGATACAGAATTTTCACAAATTCATGACCAAAATGACATATTTCGACCCGATTAACTAAGTAGGGTTGCCACAATTGCAAAGTAATCCGATAATTATGAATTTGGAAGGAATTGGCCAAACCGATTTCAACGAAATTTTGTATGAAGGAGTTGTGCAACATAAAAAACAAAATCAAGATTTTTAGGATTTATATAGAAAGCAGGGCTGCCACAATAAAAGTAATAAATAATTTCTTTTTACAAGTGTTGTGTTGAACTGTCGGCATCAATTTTAACCAAATTATAATAGTTATAGTATACATGTATATAAAACCATAATAGCATATTTGGATCGGATCAACTAAACAGGGGTGCCACAATTACAAATTAAACTCTTTCAGTAACTATGGATTTGAAAGGAATTGGCTGAATGGATGTCAACTAAATTTTATATGTGTGATTTTTACAAAATACCATAATGACATCATGATTTTTAAAGTGGAACTTAAACGAAAAATAATATTTCATTTACACGTATTTCTAGAGAGCTCTCCGCATGGATTTTAACACATTATGGTATATATATTCTTCATATAAATAAATAACCCAAATAGTATATTTCAACTGTGTCACCTGAACAGCTACCACAATATCAAGGCTAGAATTTTTCTGTAACTATGAATTTTGAAGGTATTGGTTGAACCAATTTCAAGAAGAACTTTTGTTTGTATGGCAAAAAATAATTTTCTGATTTCAAAGCAGATACATTAATATTCGATTATACTACGGCGAATTTGACGAAAAGCACTCTGTTTGAAGATATCTCAGCAACCAATTGACTGATTTTGATGAATCCTCCACCAATATCAATGTTGAACCAAGAAAAGTAGGCTTAAAACTTAGTATAAATACTAAAGAGACGTTGAGTATATGCGCCTCAGTGTCAGAACTTTGATTTCTTGTGGGAGAGAGAGGTATCAAATTTCAATCGATATTTAATTTTTTCATACCAATTAATGGGAATATTGGTCACTTACCTTGAGTTTGGGTGAAAATATTACCGAGTGATATGTGCATGAAAAATTCTAAACTCTAAACCCAGGGCAAAGCCCGGGCAATAACGCTAGTGTGAAATATTGGTATAAAATTGTCAATGTGAAAATCTATTTTAAATTTTTATTGTATGTGAGCAGGTATTTAATTGAAGTGAAATCCAACCTAAAATTTGTTGAAGTTGCTTTAAAGTTCTATAGCATGAATTTCCAAGCCTTATAAAAATATTATTTTATTATTTTGTGTGTTGCTTGAAAAATTAAACTGGGGTAAATAGCATATGAGTAATGATGATTGGAAATTATAATCAATACAATTAAAAGGATTAGCTGTTGTTTAGAAAGCTTATAGGAATAATGCTAAAATTAAAGTGGAAAAGTAAGTTATTTGCCTGATTAAGGGTTTATTGAGAGATTTATTAAAATTTCACTATTCTTAATTATGTAGACACCTACACATGGCAGTAGCAGTGATATTGGTGAGGGAGGAGGATCTTCAATGATGGATGAACCAGGAATATCTGGAGCTGTAAATACTAGTTTGGGAGTGCAAGGTAAAAATATAATGTTTTAGGTCTTTTATTCTTAATATAATTATTTTAAAAATATTTCTCAAATTAAGGCTTGTAGAAGAATCGGTATTCAATTTTTATGATGTTTATATTTTAAATGCCTTTCCAAGTGTTATTTTTATAAAATGTGAGTTATATTTTAGAAATTCACTGTCATCTTCTGTTTCTTATTTGCTTAATTGATAGCATCACTGTTTCTTTATTTTCCTCTAAGATCTTGAAAGTCTTCATGCATTTTATGTAAAATTGTAAATCTTATATCACATCTTGAATGTGGGCATGGAAAATTTATTTCCAGGAGAAGATTATCTTATTAGAATCATACAGTTCAGACTAAAAAAATAGAACATCACAATTATTTTTTACTTAGGTTGAATTTCAATGCCTAAGTGATTCAGCTATGAGATTTCAGGCATCCCTTGCTTTGCACGATTATTTTGTTCCTGGGATAGTCGTGTCAAGTGATTTAACCCCTCAAGTGTGGAGGATATTTAAATGAAAGCCATCAGAGGTCAGAGGAGATTTGAATGAATTTGCTAATCTGGAGGTAACAAAAAATTTCATAACCTATTACCAATTCATTGGATTCATCTGGAGGAAACAAAAAATTTCATAACCTATTACTTCTTCATTGGATTTATCTGAAATTTTTTGAGGATTTAAGCAAAACTTTGAATACTTATACTATTTTTTACATTTTTTTTGTATTTTTGGGGTGAAACAGTTTGATGAATTATTTTAAGCACTTACAGAAGCACTATATTAAGAATTACTTCACGTATACTGCTTTATTGTAGATTTCTACATGTTTCCCGTAAGCTTTTTGGAAAAAAACTTGAAATAAGGATAAATGACAATGGTAGAAGTGCGCAGGGACAGGAGGTTTTGTATTTGCCCTCTCAACAAAAAAATGCACATAGGTTACACAAAACTGATTATGTAGATAAAATAAATAGAGGGTGTAAAACTCAGCGACACTCATGATGTGGCAGTGCGAAGCTCGCAAGTTCACGCTGCACGTCATCGAAGAGTATTGTTTAGCAATTATTATTTTTTTTATTGGGTGAAAATTTTCTGAGTGAAAATTTTCTCATTGAGATGAAATCACATAAAGTGAGGGATGTTTGTATAGTACTTGCAGAAATATATTTTTGGTCAAATATGGAAGATGAGGAAATTAACCAGTATATCATACATGAAAGAAGAGAATAATTGTTCATCCAAAAACCAATAAAAAAAAGAATTTTGTATATGCCCCCTTGGTGGGACATGCTGGAATGGATGAGTTAAATTTTACAAAGCTACAGCATAATAAGATATTTTATCATTTGAAGGGTAGATTAAAGTTTATTTTTATTCTGATTTTCCAATTATAGCCTTTGTTTATTTAAGGAAATACATATTATTATCTGTGTGTCGTATGTTTTACTATAGGAGTTTGCACTAACACATTCACTGCTGTCTACGAACTTGAAGCTTTTATTAAGAAGCAGATATAAGTTTGGGAATATTTAAAAAAAAAATTACTATAATACATAATATAATTATATCTGAATCTGCAAACAAAATTTTAGAACATTAAATCTAATACACAACATGTAAAAGGAATACAAAGAGCATAAATAATACTGCCGAGAATATTTTTAATGACAAATTCTTACACTATGTAGATAAAATTCTTTCTTGGACGAAGAACGGTACCAGTAAGGTAACTTTAAAAAATATAAGAAATCTAAATAGAAAAACTCACGAAATGTGCGAAATACATTATATGTTATATATATATATTTCTATAATATATATTTAAGAAACACTTCAAATAATTTATATTATTAAAAACGGAAACGATAAAATAGTGACTTAACTTAAACATTGATTTTCGGAAAGTTGAGGGAAAAAATACCCAGTAGAAATGGAAATGATCCTATTCACTATGAAGATAGAGTCATATTGAAAGGCGAGATACCATTACAAAAGATAAAACGCATGTGCTTTGAAAAGAAAGACTCGGCTTACACCATGAGTCACCCGCCCCTCCATAGAATCCCGGGTGGCTCACACATGTGAGTCATCTGCACTGAATGTGTTAAAATTAAGTGGCAAGCCCTAGCAGTATGATTTGCATAAGAGCACAAAAGAATGTTAAAATACCATTTAAGAATTTAGAGGCAAGTGTTTGTTGTTTCGTCAGGATCATGGCGGTATTCTTTGTTGAAAAACAATTTAAAAATAAATATAATATTTGCAGCATGTATTAATCTATGTCATGTACGTGACTACCTGTTAGAGCTTGTAGGTAATTCAGATGAAACGTAAGTTTAAAAAAATATATTTGGCCCCTTGCTGCTTGTTTTTTTTTCTATTTTGGTGGAAAATATTCCAAAGACAGGAATAATGTACTGAAATGAGGGAAAATGTTTAAAAAATTAAAACTTAAGGAAATGCGTTCTATTTCTCTATATACTGTTTGCTACACATAAGTAGGGAATATATTTTTCCGGTCGAAGAAGACAGACGAAAAGTTTCTCCAAGACATAAAACTTAACCATTTGACCATATCACTGATATGGAATTTTATTTACATGCCACACAACATAACATTGCATTCTTCACAGTTTTTTAGGCTGGTTGAATGGCGGCAACAATCAGCAATACTTTCAAACATTCTTGTGTTACCAGTTTACATGTGTAATCAAAACTGGCCCAAAAATATGTGTATAATCTATAACTAATAGAATCTTGGTATCTCTGTATCTCCCTCGTTTTTCCCTCTGAATCTCCTTATTTTATATGGGAGTTACGTTTACAAGAAGCAATGCAGCATAATTTTCATTCGAATTTTAAAATTACTTAGAATCGTCATAAGAATATGGTACTTTAACCAAACAATGCCTTAAACATTGAAAATTTATTTTCTTCCATCGATTTTGAACGAATTTAGCACATTGCTTAGAGATTCACCACCTCCTGGCGCTGTCCATCCTATTTTTTAATTACAAGCATGTAAAGATGATTGTTATTACTTAATAATAAATATTGTAATTATTTAAATATACAGTTTATGTCTCCAACTACTTAAAAGCTAAATTTATATAAAAACAATTTAAATTCTAAATGTAGGATGATTTCCATTTTATATCTTTAATTACTTTGTGGAACAATAAATATCCTTTACAGTATTGTTTTAATATTGTTCACATAACGAATAAGTTTTTGACATATTGACATTACCATATCTGCCCGAATAGAATCTGACCCCAGATTTAAGCCAAACCCCCAAAAATTTCCGCCATTTTTTGGCAAAAAGTAAATTTCATAGATTTTATGCTGAAGTGTGCTGGGCATGCATGTACAGCCTAGAGTACATTATTCCAGATTGAAGAAAAGATTGGGAAATGGTTTAGTTGTTGACATTTTGAAATATTACTCCAATTAATAATTTTGCATTGTTGAATAATGTTCCACATTCATTGACGATAATTTCATCCATCTTCATTTTTACAAAAGATAAGATAAAGCAATAGTGACCTCGCCAAGATAATTTTTCATCCAAATCTATTTCCAATATAATTATCATTTACATTGTCTTAAGAAATTGCATTTTGCATAATCGTCGGTGTAGTCAATTACTATAGCAATAACTACATTAGCCAAGTAAAACTAATAGGAACTTCTTTTAATAAAAAATAATACAAATTGCTAACTATTCTTAATGTGATGAACGAAAGAAAATATCCAATGGCATTTAGAAACGAAAGAACATATTCTTAAACATAAATGAAAAATTCAAATTGATTTACTGAATCAGGTACTATGAGTATGTTATGTATCACTTTCTTCTTCTCCACTGGAAGATTGGCTACTGGAATCATCGTCCCAAAGAACGTTATCCTCGCTTCCATCAATATTATTTGAAATGCGGCATTTTTTAAAATCCTTTTACTATAGGATCAATATTTATTCATTAATATTCATTATAGGTCAGATATTTACTTTACGAAAAATATATTACTATCATTTGAACACGACGGCAATGAGAGACGTGCTGCCATCTATGGGTGACTATGAGACTTAACCCTAACCCCTAATTTTTTCTTTGAGACAGTTAAGGTAAAGGGTAATTTTTTTATGATAGATTTTGACAAAATACATCGTCTTGTATTCGGGCAGATACCGTATATTGGTTATTCGAATTTGTCCTTCACTGCTGAAAGGGAAAACACTCGGCTGTAATTTTGTTTTGATTTGTTTGCTTAAAAAGTTGTCATACTATCATTTTATTTAATACTACAAATATAAAGTTCTTCAAATATAAATATATTAAAATTAATTTTCTCACTTTGATAAGATCGATTGTTGTGCCACGTCTATTGGGCATGTGAATTGTTTCATATGTTTATATGGCGAAGTTTTTGGACAAAATTTGTAACAAGACTGAAATGAATGACGTTTTATGAACTTCAGTTGTCATTCATTTCCGAAAAGGAGCAAAATCGATGAAGATGTGAAATAAGCATGAACATATAAAAATCTTTGATATGTTGACAACACAAGGATGGCATGGTGTAGGTACTTTTCATTTGCATTTGAGGGTCACAGCACAAATTAGAGATGTGAACAGAAGTACAAATGAAAGAATTTAATTTAATTTTTAATGGTAAAGTTGGTTCTGTGTTATATCGTTATTGACTATTGTTTTCTTTGGAAAATAAATAAGGATTTAGTTACTTAATGTTTCTATTGGGAATTAAATTGTAAAGTTACAAATAAATGATTTCAAAGATTGATTAGTGTAAAAATTTAATTTAAACAACAAATAATATATTCCTTCCTGTCATATTGATGGGATTTTGCACTTGTAAAATATAAAGTGTACTGGTTAAAAATTTTATTTCTATTAAATCCGAATTCTTTAAAAATGTACTTGCTTTGATTTCATGAAAACCTTATTTCACCTGGTTTGTTTAAAAATTTTAAAACCGGATAACTACCCCCTGACTGATTTTATTTTTAACCCGAAAAATATATTCCCTACACATTAGGCACATCATGTGGCTGTGTCATGTCTTTTTTTGTCAAGAACAGGATAATGCAGCCAAGATGATAGAAGACCATATTTCTCTTTAGCTTTCATGAAATGGGGAAAAACAGTTTCTATCTTTGCTTGTACGCAATTACGCATTACATTTTTACTCGTGCAGGGTAGATTTTAACTCCATTATGTATTACATTGAAATATGCATGCCAAATGTAGTTCATTTCTCAACAAAAAATTACAAAGAATAATTTAATAGAAACAACATAATTTTTTAAGAATATTTAATAATATTATTTTAAAATAAAAATTGACAAAACTTAAGTCAGCATTTCTATAATGTCAAAAATAGCGAACATATATTTTTGGCATGCAAAAACAAAATATAAAATAAAATTTGGTAAAAAATGGCTAAATTACAATTTTTAATATAAATTATACTATTAATAAAAGTCTTAATCGGTTGGTTGGAACGCTATATGGCATTCCCATAAGAGGGATCTTAAATATACCTCTTTCACACTTGGAGACTTATTTTCTTTTGCAACATTAAACTAGTAGTAATTGACGCATGATCTTCGGATAAGAACCATTTTAAAGGAAATTAAATGAAGATTCATATTCTTGCCATCGATTTTTGTTTTCATATCGAATTCGCTCACATTATAGTAATATTTGAAAATTTTTCAAAATTTTGCATTTTTTAAACGTTACCTTGGTGATCAACAGCATTGTTGTTCATACAGAAAATCAATATATCTGGTGAGTCCATAATAGCTAATTTTTTTCGGAATAAAAAGTTAAAGATGTTGTGAACTTAGTTAAAAAATTGTATGCTGTTATTGTCTTAATATTAAATATCAATAAATATATTAAAGTGAAAACCTGTTCATCTATCTTATCTAATGTTCGTATAAGTGTCAGATTTAGCTCACTTCCTTCCAATGTAGTTGAATATATTAAGTTCCTATTTTCCCATTGAATTTTAACGGGCATTTACACTAGTATATAATAAATACATAAAAGTTTATAAAAGTACAATTGTAATAATTTTACTATTTTTCATAAGAGTCCTCACTTTTTCCGATGTTTTATACACATCTATTTTCCTCTAGATGTCTCATACACAACCAAAAGGTATAAATTAATTAATGTGAGACAATTAGTGTATAAAAATTGAATTATTTACTATCAATAATATTGCATATGGAGAGAGCAAGTGAAAAGATCGTAAGTTTTTTCTCACCTCAGAAATTATAGGTATCGATTAAAACTTGATGAGTGAGAAACAGAAACATGAAAAAACTGTCAATTGTTGGATTTAAAACTAATTCACCTAAACAGCAACAATATTTTTTACCTAAGGAGATGTATCACAGATGTTCATCTCAAATCGCTGTGTGCCGTCTAAGAAAAAGCTTCCTTACTCAAAAACGGTTGACACAATACTAGAAATGTTGACCTAAAAACCTTCACATATGTGTCACTCCAGCTACCCCGCATGAGTACTGGAGGGTTAAGTGTGACCTTTCCCTCGTTGAGGTTGGTCTTTCTGCACAGTCCACTCCAGTTTCTATTAAAATGCCATTTATTCCTTATTCGACTCAATGGGTTTGCGAAGATAAAAGATTAATCCAAGGGGTTTGCAATGGGAAATAGGTTAGCTCAATGGGTTCGCAAAGTGTAAATGGTTGGGAACTGCTGTAATAGAGCATACAATGGCAGATACAGAGGTTATTGCTGCTCATGGTGGATTGTTCGAAAATGGGGGTTTAGAATGGATAATTTAATTAAAGAACTTAATTAAATAATTCAGAACTAACTCAATTATAATTTCCTCACATTTCATTGTTGTGGACATTATAATTGTGGTACTTGATTATTCTTTTAGATTGAACTGTTTAAAATGTAAAAAAAACATTACTTATGTTACAACCTAATAGTTTTGATTGATTGGTTTTTATATGTCCAGCGAATTTTTGCTTATAATGAACATACAGTTTTTATATCAATACGTGTTGAGGATTTTGTGTTCAATATTTATACAGTAAAACCCCCATATTACAAAATTGATGAGACCGAAAAAAAGGATATTCGTTGTATGGATGTTACGGAGGGTTGCATACACACACGCCGTCAGGCTTAACCCCTCAGAGACGGGCTAGATTTAATTACCACTCTACCATAAATCCAGCAGGTATTTAATTGAAATGGCCAGTTTTGACGTAGTTCATTATAAACATTTATAACGTTTTACCTAATAACCGGATTTATGTGAAAATTTCAGAATATCTATGCCATAGTACATGTTATATAGCTTATTTTTTTACATAATTTTATTTCAATAAGTTGATGCATTATCGCTTGATGAAGTAATAACGGTTTATACCACAAATGTTTAACTCAGTCTCTGCTTTTAGTGCTAGAATAGTTTCCATGAACTTCAACTCCATTCAAATAACGCAGTTGGGTTCACTGTAAATATTCAGCTTGCCGCTTTGTTCTCCTTGCAGTGCAGTAGCTGAGCCTCTTTCCACTTGATCTCTTCCAAACAGATGTTGTGGCACTCGAGAACTGTTTACGAATAACATCGCATGGTTACGATTTATGACAACAAGAGTAAATCATCTCTAGCTGTCCCCTATTCCCCTTCTTCTTACGGTGCATTAACGACCTTGATCACTACTAATTCCTATTGATTGAGAAAACACGCCTTTTATTCTGTATCTTTGATCGTATTCTTTCTGAAGACGGGATTTTCTAATGAAAATTATCGAATTAAAAAAAAAATTATTTCCTTCCATAAAGAATGAGCTAATTTCTGAAAGTGATTTAGAAACATAAATAAATTTATAGTAAGTGATAGAAATTAAAGGTGAAGAAATACAGTAAATCATTTTTACTTACGTCAACCAGCAGAGCAGATGTAATTTAGTTTTGCATAACTAAAACAGAAAAATATTGTATTCATTGTCTTCTTAAGGTAAAAAAAAACCTCTCTATATAATAATGTGAAAGCCAATGAAAAAAATTAGAAACTTATCTCTATATAGCAAATTAAAAGCAGTGGCACGCACAGAGGCCGTCGATACAGTAAGAAATCGAGGTCCATAACATGCACAGTTCAGCACTGAGGATTTAATCATGGGGCTCATCTGATCAAGCAAGGCTCTGCCAAACCATTGAATATACGCATGACAATACGTAAACATTAATGTGTTCATTATCATAATAGTGCATTCTATGAAAACAATAATAGTCAATATTAATGTATCGCTACTAATAAGAATGTAAGATGAGATAATGATTTTTATCTTAATATGCATTCGATTCATTTAAGCACTCTGTGTGATATCAGGGCAGAGTATTTGTGAACGAGAGTACAAAATATCTCATGTTATTAATTCACTATAAAATGTATCATACATATTACAATTTCTCGCGAAATATAAACCAAAATTTATAGTGCGTATTGCATTCTCGGGAATACAGTTATTCTGTTTAGCTTTAAATAATTGCTGATTTCAGAGGTATATTCGTTGACAGAACATGAATGTTGTTAGCGTCAAATTAATCTGGGAACATCCGATTATCAGAAAATAGCGAAAATTATTATTACGCGTCCTATTTTTCATTCCGTGTGGGCACAGAAAACGAGAGGTTAAGGCAAAATTAAATATTTCGAGTCAAAACATATATGTCATACAGGACTGGCTGGCAAAATGTTACCAGTTAATCATCGACCAGCCCCACTAGAGAAAAAATGTTATGTAAACGCAGTAAATGTTGGCTCACCAAGATACCCGGAAAATCCCCGCAAAGTAGTGGGATGTGGAGGTAGCCCCTACCTCCACATCCCACTGCTTTGCCCCGGGCTCTGCATTTTTCATGAGCACAAGTTGGAGGAAAGAATATGAGACTTTTCTGACCAATGATAAGCGAAGATTCTTTCAACTCGAAAGTTGATGCTATCCAAAGGCCCTCCACACTCTTCACATAACCCTGCCAGTGAGGCATTCATACTGAGAGGAGGTTATGGTCATTCATATATTGCAACAGAAATGATATTTACATTACTTTAGCGCACTTATCCTGGCTTAGGGAAACAGGAAATTTTGAATGTGTTCAGTAAAAATTCTTGGAACACAAATACTACCAGATTTTTATCCAGAGCATTTTGTTTCATATTTTTATTTTTGCTTATTGAAAAAGAAAGGTTGCTTTACTTTTAAAAATATAACCAAAATGAGAACATATCTCTACCATAAATATTTTGAAGAATTTGTTTGTTTGTTTGTGCATTTATAATGCAACAACTACAGAACATAGAATCGGGATGATGGTTAAGCAAAATGGGAGGGTTTTTAAAGCTATTTGAACTACATTTTTCATTTTTTAAATGTTTTTCTCTTTTAATTTTTCCTATTTAAATAACATGTGAATTAATGTATTGTTGGGTTAACAATCTACTTGACAACCATTATAAACAATACCTAATCTAATATATGTATATATATATATATATATATATATATATATATATATATATATATATATATATATATATATATATATATATATATATATATATATATATATATATATATATATATATATATGACTTCATCGTTGTTGTCAGTGGGTTGGAAAGCAGAACTGTAATGCTATTTTTAACAGACTTTTCGAGTATCTAGAAGATTGACATTTGGTGGGAATGTTTGATTCTTAAAGTAAAAGCCATTTACGAAAACATTTTCCAAAATCCACCCGGGTTCGATTCCTGGGAATGATTTACATTCCCCATAGATAACATGAAGTAATTGATATTTCAACCTGCAAGATTATTTTCTTTTGCTTATTAAAATTCACATATTTGACCTTTGATCTCCGGACTAGGACTGCATTAAAGAAAAATGACAATAGTTTCTTAGTCTTATCGTCTTTTATTACCTTCGAATCGAAATCTCTCGAATTTATCGTTTTAATATCATATTTTGACAAAATTTAGCATTTTTAAGGAGAAGTCGCCTTGCCAACTGATTGCATTGTTGAACTCTAAATCCTATTACTCTCACATATGCTCCCGTTCCCTCTGGACCTCCACAGACCCTCCCGGCCCAATTCATAGGTATCAGAGATATCTCAGAATTAGTTTTTACTTTCTCCATATATGCAGTATAGAGAAAGTATTGTTTTCATGAAAAAAATTCGAATTCAAGATATCCACGGAAATACAAGTTTTGAGGTCCCCTGAACCTGTTTTGACTATTTTCGCGATGATGTCTGTCGGTCTGTCTGTATGTGATAGGATTTTTAATTTCTCCATATGTAGTATAGGAGAGAGTATTGTTTTTATGAACATGAAAAATGCACAAAAGTTGAAATGATTGTGTTACCATATGACATAATTTTATTCGCCGAAGACGTCTGGTGTAGCCCGGGCATCGCTGTGTACTTTCAGCTAGTATTAACTAAAAGAAATAATATAATCCTATTATAAACTAAAGTAGGAAAGAAAGAAACACTAAGGTTATTCAAAGAAGGATAAATGTGCAATTTTAAGTGCTTTCATTCTCGAAAAACTTCTAATGTATTCTGCATATTCTCTATACTTAATAGACAACGAAATATGTTTTTCATTAACATTGAAAATGAATAAAGTGAAAGATATCTCAGAAGATAAAATAAGAAAACTTCTATAACGATTTGTTAATTTAGACCAACATTTAATCATTAACTTCCTCCCTTGAACATCTATATGTACGTTTTGTTTTCCTTTCAACTGAACATTTGTATGCATCAATTAAGCCAATTATACTTATTAGATTTTAATAAATACAAATTAGACCCACAAAATCAGCCTTTGCATGGGATAATGTATGGGTAAGCTAAATTTGAATATATCTTCAAATGTTGCCACTGGTTGCATCCAAGTTTTTAATGTTTTTGAGATTCATGACCACATAATATCATGCAGTTTCTTCCACTGGAACTTAATTGAGTGAAATAACTATATTTCAACTGATTCCGTTGATTGTTTGCTATGATTATTTGATAAAAAATAGTTACCAAATTTATCGATAAAGGATGCAGGAAAAATTCTTTTGGGTAAAAGATGGGAAGACAAGAAATATTGCATACCATTAATCACTACAATAAAAGTTAACCTGGTTTTATTCTCATATCTTCCTCGATATTTTTTGTTTTGACTTAAAAACCCGAGGAACGTGGGTAATTTCAGCTAGTAACATATATTTTTTAAATCAGCGGTATTCAACCTAAAGTATGCATATCTCTGGAAATATGCGAGATCTTTCAAAGAAATACGATATTAAGGATATCTAATGTAAAAAAATAGCCAAGCAATAATAATTATCTCATACATAAAATATACGTAAATCATATCATTAGAAAGTACATATATATTTGTAGACTACCCAGTAATAACTGAGTTTGTTAACTTTAAAATATACCAGAGGACACAAATTTCATCAAAAATATTTTAAGGGGTACACAGACTAAAACGGTTGACTACCCCTGCTTTAAACCTCTGGGAATTTCTTAGCATTTTTACGGACATCTAAATATTTTTATGGACTTTGCGAACACATCCAATATTTGCTATTTTTTATGGATTGTCCATAAATATACAGACATTTGGCAACCCTGTTACCTGCTGTAGCACATAGTAACACTGTCAGACTCCAACCTCCCCTTTGTATCACGAAATTTGTGAGCAGTCTGTAAGTAAGCGGTTTCATAAATAGTGAGTGCAGCAGCTCAGAAAGTGTCGATATTGAGATACCACTACACAGAAGCGATGTATGTAGCACTTTGTTCTGAGGTATTGATATCGGTTATTCCCCATATTTGTTCTTATGACATCACGTTCATACACCTCGTTCTATTCTCCCAGTTAAGACAATTGTTATTCATTTGAGTGAAAACAGCCGAAAAGAACTTTACAATGGCGATAGATTCGGATGAGCATTTTAAGCATGATAATAATCCAATGACTGCTCTTTGCGATGACAATAACTTAGAGTAATTGGCGAGCATGATCCATCCATTCTCATTCGGCCATTCCCAAATAGGAATGGTGATTTGGCTAGAGTAGAGAGATAGGCATGCTGCGTTAGGGTGATGCTGTTTTTGCATCAAGATGATCCAGCGACAGCCAATGTTTACAATTTTGTTTTTATCGAAATTTCGTTGTATGGAGGTGGATTAAAATTTTGGGACTAGGTTCAGCCTGCACTCTACATGAGTTTTGTAGTTATGGAGGTTCATTATAGGGAGGCGCCTTCTATGCATTTTACATGTTCCAGGGGGGGGGGGGGGGACCGAGATCAGAGTTCGTTATATGGAGGTTCTCGTTACAGGGAGGTTCATCATAAGATAGAGGTTTTGCTGTATTATGTGGCTGTTCTGTTGATTTCAGAACACTATCCTTTTTTATTTTGTGTGGTTATTAGGTAAAACAGCTTTTAGGAAATGATTGTAATTACTACTATTAGTATTATTCAGTTTTATTAAAAAATAAGCTTAGGAAATTTTTCATTTGACTAATTTTCCATTTGTTTGTCTGTATTTTTGGGGTTTGCCTAAAGCTTATAATAGTAGGCATCTTCAATCCATATGGCTTACGCCAATCTTATCTAGCTTCGCTTGGTTAATGTTAACATTAGACATGTGGCACTTACTATTATTGTTTCTTTTATTGAACATTTGGAAGTTTTTCAAATAAAGGTACCTGCACTGTAACTGAAACTTATAAAAAAGCTACCCAACCGAAATATCCATGTTTATTTTACTGATACCTTCAGCGAAAAATCTGATGTGGCCAACACGTGACTTTTGCCATACCAGTAATATTTCTAAAATTCCAAATATGTTAAAAGATAATAAATATTTTAAGGAACTGCGAGCAAATTTTAAAGACTTTTTAAAGAACAGAAATAAACTCAAGCAGTAGCCTTTATCTTTAGTGAGCTGTTTTTCTATTTTTGCTCTTGTAATTCACATGTGTAAATATTATACAGTAGATTCCCTCTTAACCAACTTAAACGGGACCGAGATGGTGGTCGGTTAATCGAAAAGTCGGTTAATCTGGAGTAACATTTCCATATTTGAGAAACAATAAATTAAGAAATGAATAGAGTAAATATGACTTATGTCTCCTTTCTGTAGAATTTCCTCACCTCTTGGATGTGATGGAGTGTTATTCAATACAAGGAGTGGTTTTTCAGGAATATTTTTGGATCTCAAGTGCTCGACTACTGCAGGCACAAATTCATTATATAACCATTCTCTAAATATTTGTACGATCTATCCAATCTGATTTCTGAGCCTGGTAATATACAGGTAAAATTGAAGGGCTTATGTTTTTGAATCTCTTGGTTTTTTTGGCATTCCAATAACACAAAGCGGAAGCTTGTGCGTACATGTCACATTGCTGCAGGCAGCCACCATTATTCGCTCTTTGCTCTTCTTGCAATCAGGCGCTGTTGCTTCTTGTCTTGATGCAAATGTTTTATCAGGAAGCATTTTGAAGTTTAAGCCAGTTTCATCAATCTTGTAAAGGTGCTCTCCCACTAAGCCATCTTTTTCAATGATTGACTGAAGTCTCTCTATAAAGCATGCTGCTCCTTCACAATCCACTGGCATTTTTTCTCCATATATTTTGGTGTTTTTTCAGCGACTCAGCCATCCTTCACTTGCAGTAAAATCATCTTTTCCGCCCATTTTATGGTGTAGAATTAGCGCCTTTTCTTTAAGAATAGGGCCACTAATCAGAGTTCCTCTTCTCCTTTCCTGATGAAAGCAAAGCCATAACGTATCATCTAAAAGTTCAAGCTTGGGCTTCTTCAAAGTGAACCAAGAACTTAAAGAGACCTCGGATTCTATTTGAGTACAGAAAGTTTCTAGGTCATTCCGATTTTTCCTCCTCACCTTTCTCTCCTACACCTAAGTCACAGGTGTCTTTATTCACTGGTTTACCTTTATCAAGTCTTTCTAAAGTTTTTAATTTCTTTTCCATTGACAACACTACTCTTCTTTTCTCACTCATTGTTGCAAAGGAACGGTTAATAAACTGGAAAAAAGAGGAATGACCCAGGTCACAAAAACTTAAACTTCAGAATACTTATATAAAATCTTCCAATGCCTTATAACCACCGGAAGAAAACCACTTGCTCTGGTTGCATTTGGAAACAAGACTGCGTAATTTTAAATGCAAAGGAGTAAGTAAGTAAGTTAAAAGTAGAAGTGAGAAATTCATCTTCATTGGTGGGACTATGTAGAATACATAGTAAAAGAACTAATTTGATACATAGTGCATGCACACATTTATTTTTGGTGAATAAATCCTCTCATTGTAGCAAAGATAAAGTTACCAGAAAAGGGGCGACTAAGTTGGAGAATCAGTTAAGAGGGAGTCCACTGTGCATTAAAATTTTTTAAATTTTGTTTGAAATCTAGTTTAATATGATTTGTATATTTAATGCTCATAAATATTTCCTTGCTATATCAATATCAACATACCTCTGGGGTCACTCAAAAAGAATTGACAATCCAAAATGAAATTAGGTCATTGTTTTTAAAACCACATTCTTTACCTGTTGCTTTATAGCTGAAATGTGTATCTAGTTTTCCCAAACTTTATGAGGTTATTACACATATTTTCATCAGCAAAAGAAAGAAAAGGATACAGGTGTATTTACTATCTTCTAATAATGAGATTTCTTTATAGTAATTCATTGTTAGATGATTGTCAACACGACTTCAGGAAAGGTAGGTCTTACGATACTCAGCTTGGTCTTTTTGTGAATTGTATACTGATAAGCAGAGAAAATAATACGCAGGTCAATTCCATCTTCTTAGATTTTAGGAAAGCCTTGGATAAGGTACCTCACTGGAAGTTAATAATGAAATTAGAAACCTTAGGCGTTAATTCCAAAAGAAGAAAGGGATTATCAATGACATCCCTTTCATGTTTTGGTGTGCTGGCCCCCTCAATTATTCTCTGGTTTTAGACTGCCTATATTTAGCACTTTTGAGCTCATTTTTACTTTCTCCATACGTAATATAGGGGAAAGTATTGTTTTCATGAAAAAATCGACTTCGAGATTTCAACGGAAATACACATTTTGAGGTCCCCTGACCATGTTTTGACCATTTTCTCGATGATGTCTGCGTGTGTGAGATAGCTTTTTGTGGGTGTTCTAACTCAATAACTATTAATCAGGTCAATGTGAAATTTTATATTTAACATTTTTATAAAAGTCACAAAAACTGATTAGTTTAGTAAAAATCGGTCAACCAGAAGTGGGTGTTTACTCTTGTCACTTATCCGTTATTTTGAAGTATTTACTTTAATAGTTGATAAATGTAAAAATGTATTGGTATAAACATTGTAGGAAATTTAATTTTCTGCAACCTTTGTTTGAAACATTTTCCCATATAATGCATTGTTTAAGAGATATCTTATATTTTTAGCTGCCACCACCATGCCCCCTACCGACAACTATTGTTAACAATTGACACTTAATTTCTTCTTAGTAACGCTTCTTTTTCTTTTCTTAATTGTTGGAGCTTTGTGGCTATATCCAATATCAGAAGGCTATGGTTTGATTTTATTTCTGTTCTTTGAAAAGTCTTAAAAGTTTTGCTGTTTCTTAAAATATTTATTATTATTTAACCTATTTAGAATTTTTAGAAATATTTCAGATATGGAAAAAGTTATGTGGTGGCCACATCAGATTTTTGTAAAATTGTGCTACGGTAAATTATTCTGTGTATCCCAAAAATAGAGCATGGAATGAATGTTAGATATGACTAGGAGAGCAGTGATAGGGTATACAAAGAAAATAATTTTGAGCAATCTGGCATAAAATAAAATTTATCATAGGAAGAGAAGTTCCAATGACAATTTTCTGATGACATATCACAATCAAGGCAGTGGTGTGAACTGAATACTCTTCTTCCAGGTCTGCCTACATTTTCATCATTTCAACTGTAAATAAAACAAATCATTATGTAAATCAATCACTGCTAAGGAGAGCAGTGTTGGAAAATATCAGAGATATTCTACTGCCAGTGCTGAATTTTTTTTTCTTGTCTTATCATTATATTTCTCAGTATTGTGTGAAAGCTGGGTCAACAAATTTATTTGTTCTGAAGATGAATTATTTCAACCATAGTTTTTGAAGAAACCTCTCTCAAGAATTTTTCAATATACAGCATTATTTGCATATCAGCAATAATGACATATCTGGAAATTCAACATTATCCAAAGCTGGATAAAAAAATTAGCAATGTTTTAGAGCTTAAAATACGTAGAAGCTCTAAAAACTATGCTTTTAAGGGAATGTTATGAACCTGTAAAGATAACACAAAAAGGTATGCCCGCATCTTGAAATTAAAAAAGAGGTAAAAGTGAAGCAATAGCATTTCAAAGAGAAAAAGTGAATTCATCCAGTGAAGAAACAAGAAAGACACGAATTCAGTCATAACACCGAGATTGTAAAGGTAAGACATAAGAGAATATGAAGATATAAATGGCCGTTAATGATAATGGCATTTTGGAAAAAGTGGCTAGAGTAGATAAACGTATCTAGACAGCATGGAAAGAAATGTTATAAAAAATATTATTCGATTTTGTTGAAGGGACGCACTGGATTTTATATGTATTATATTGCAAACTGGAAGGAAACAAAACGAGTCTTAATCACTGATTGTCGTTAAATGAGAGCATTGTTTCCCCTCGGGCAGGACATCCATTGGCAACGCCGAATCCACTTCGTCTAATTGGAAGGCACTTCCCAGAATTGCTGCCACCCACAGAGAAGAAGACTAATCCCACTAGGCAATGCGTTTTGTGTAATCGAAAACGAGATGCAAAGGGAAATCGTGTAAGAAAAGAAACCAGGTACAGCTGTACAAAATGTGATGTAGCTCTCTGTGTGATACCTTGCTTCTGTGTTTATCACACATCAAAAAATATTTGAACTGTATTCATACAGAAATATGGCAAAACTGTCAATACCTTTTATGTAAAATAGTATAATTGTCAATATAGTGCACTCTGGTAACAACATTGTGACGTATCATTTGGATTGTGATAAGGCTAGGGTCTAACTTCCTCACTCATCATTCCCCGTTGAAGAGAAAATTATCTGCTATGACTAAACACTGATGTCATTAAGCTTGGAACGTAGGTTCATGATTTTAGTATTTTTTCTATATTTTATATAAAATTTAAATAATTTATAAAGTTATTTGAATTTACTGTATTTGGCCAATTGTGCTGTATTTCCATTTATACTACAGGAGGTCTTATAATGTAACTGCATTTTCTCTGAAATTCTTATTGGAACTGGGGAGCACTGTATAATCAGTAAAAATGTTATCTTAGAATGAAAATATGACTGTATTTATATATTACTGTAACTTGTTTAAGCAAGAATAATTGCAATAAAATACCTAAATCAGAAATGGATATATTGTTTCAAATTATCTAACTATAAAATTTTCTAAATTGTGGCAAAAATAATTTTTTTAGCTTTAACAACTTGTATATTTCATTGCACTAAAAAGGTAAAAAAGCAATTTTTTGATGAATCTATCTATGAGTGATCTTAAAAAGTTGACTCATTCACACAAGTTTTTTTATGTTTTTAGATTCAAATTTTGCGAACCTCAGGGCGAAGACTTGAGTAAGCTTTGCAAATGCTTCATGTTATATAGCTTGATTTAAAAAAATTTCAAATTGCCTATTTTAGAAATTTTCTTGTAAAATTTTCTGAGGTTTTATGGCTTTATTTGTGTATTAAATGAGAGAAGGGTTGATTGCTTGAATAGTGCTGAAGGATGTGTTGCAGTGTGATTTGTTTAATAGTAAACTTTGTTTATTTTCTGTTCATTAATTTGAATGCCTATAATGGTGTTGTAGAAACGAAAGTTATGATTTGGAGTTACTCAGCAAAAAGTAATATTTGAAGGTTTTTGGAAGGAAAAATATTAGATTCCTAGATTTCATATGAACACATCATTATTTATTGATATAGGTATTAAACTCTTCAAACAGTATGGGATGTTTTTTTTTCTACTTTCAGCATTAAAAGTCAAGGATTGTCTTAAATTCTGAGTGCTAAGTGAAATCGCTACTCCATCCTTTTTCACAAAATGAGTAATTTCAAATAAAACCATGATGGGTGAGTACTTATTGTACCTACTTTTTTCTGGTCAGACATTCTTCCAAGCTAGAGGTCATCTTAAACTTGAGGTTATCTTTCTTTTCAGTGATTTCAGTAAATCCTTATATTGTGCCATCCAACTGCAAATGGTTTTGTGCATCACTGTTATCCTTTGTCAAAAGCTCTGAAAATGATTTTTGTTTGCCAAAAATAGGCAAGAGTTACCTGTTACTTCTCGGAAAAAATATTCTTATGAGATTAGCTATCATTAGGCAGAATTTTATATTCAAGACGTTGTTTTTTTTTAATATCCATTTTTTTCTATTAACAGTGCTAGTGAACATTTCATCTACCATTAACCTTTAAATGCCTGGCATGCCCGTTCGCAAAATGCATCCCGTTCGGTGCCTGCCAGGCCCACTTAGTTTGGAAGTCGCCCACATATGTTGTATTCATCATGGATGCATGTAATTTGGGAGGGGTCCTCCTAGAGGCCTGCTCTCAGGATGTGTCAAGGCAAACATGCAGTAGACCTAACTAATGGGGGGTGGGGACACCTCACATCGAGAGAAAACAGAAAATAGGGTGAAAGCATTAGCCTAGCCCCTTTCGCCTTGCTTTTTTGAGTGAACTTATTGAAGAAGAGGCATTAGCTATTCCCTCGAAAACTTCCCAAAAAGGAAGTCAAGGTGCAAGCAGGGCCCCATTTGTTCAGTTAGATAAGAAAGAAAATAAACATTGGCCCATAAAGGGAAATTTCTTTTGATCCTGAGTATGCTCAGAGAAGGGAAAATACACACAGACAGTGGCAAAATGCAAAAATATGGCCTTAGTGTATTTTTCTGTTTTGAAAAATTCCGCACAAAGCAGGATTTCTAAGTGTAATGCAGAATGAAATTTGTATTGTAATGCATGAACAAATGAACCATAAACATCAATAATGTTTTTTATTGAATTTATCATTGTTATATTATAGAATCACTACAGATTTGCACTTTATGTTTTTTTTAAATATAAATGACGTAATCCTGTTATTCTCCAAACGATTTATTAAATAATGCTTTTTATTTATTTCAAGAAATACAAGTTATTTTCTGATCAAATGCAAGAAAACTTTAAATGGCCAAAATTAAATATGGCAGCGATAGTCTACTAATGGGCATTTAGCACCAGCGTTTAAAGGTTAATCTTTTAAAGCTGGATTTACTTTGGGATATTTAAAGTATTTTTGTTTGTATTCCAGATAAATCATGTATTTCATGAACTATTGGTGATAAATCTTCAAATAAAAAGGATTTTTTATAGTAAAAATAACGAGGAATTGCATGCTTCTGTTTTTTAGAGGAAAGAAGCATGTCAAAAAAATCTTATGTGGCCACCACATGACTTTCTCCATGCCTGTAATATTTCTAAAAATTCCAAGTAGGTTAAATGATAATAAATATTTTAAGGAACAGCAAGAAAAATTTAAAGACTACAAAGAACAACAATTAAGAAAAGAAAAAGGAGCATTACTAAGATGTAGTCAAGCGTCAAGTGTTTATAATAGTCACTGGTAGGTGTGGTTGTGGCAGCTAAAAAATTTAATTTTTAAAATATCTCTTAAACAGTATATGGGAAAATGTTTCAAGCAAAGGTTGCAGAAAATTAAATTTCCTACAACGTTTATACCAATACATTTTTACATTTATCAACTATTTAAGTAAAAACTTCAAAATAACGGATAAGTGACAAGAGTAAACATCCACTTCTGGTTGACCGATTTTTTTACAAAAACTAATCAGTTCTTGTGCCTTTAACAAAAATGTCAAATATAAAATTTTGCGTTGACCTGGTTAATAGTTTTTGAGTTTGAGCACCAACAAAATTCTGGTCACAGACACACCAACAGACATAGTCGAAAAAATAGCCAAAACGTGTTCAGGGAACCTTAAAGCATGTATTTCCATTGTAATCTCAAATTCATTTTTTTTCATGACAACAATACTTTCTCTATACTTAGATGGAGAAGGTAAAAATATTTTGAAAATTTCACTCGCCTTAGCCTACTGGTTGGATGACTGAATATGATGGCTCATAAAATGCAGATGCCAAAATGGAAGAAGAAAATAATAGGAGAGCATTACTGGGTTGTTGCTTTCTTGGGGATATGTTTATGGCTTCTCGAGTGTGAAATCGGGTTGGAGAACTTGGGCCTAGATCTAGATAAGCATCTGTTTACTGTTTGTCTGAGGTGTTTGCTTCCTTAAGCCTTTGGCATTCTTGCCTCTGCCTGCTGTGATGTAGTTATTCTAGGATGTTCTCATCCCAATTTCCTGTCTTCCTGTCAAATACGACCTCTATAAGCTGTTGCAGAACTAATTGGGCCATACTTGGCTGATAATGGTTAAAGCACTTTTCATTTCTGTAGTCCAACTTCCTTATAATAAAAAGCTATGTTGGTTGGTCCATTTCACGCTCTTAAAACTCGAATATAAAAATGCAGTGATGAAGGAAAATTTACAAAAAACATCCAGGAGATTATTTGCATTCCCCATAAGATAACACATAAAAGTCGACTTTTTGACATGCAGGCTTTTCTTAATTTTGTGATTAAAATTTGAAAAAAAAAAATAACCCACGACCTTTAGATATTGATCATTTTAAATAAAAATTACAAGATTTCTTATTCAGTTCATCGTTTTTCATCTACAGTTCGAAATCTCTAATGTTAAACGTTTAATTCACATATTTTGGGGAAATCTTACCATTTTAATGGGATGTTGCCTTGCCTAACAATGACATTGTTAAACCTCAAAATCCTATTGTTATTTTAATCCTTACGCGTTTAAGTGTACTTTGAAGGCTTTTAATACGAGAATTGGAGAAAGACAGAAGGAGAGGGAAATGATTTTCTGCAAACAATATTTGTTGCGTTATTTATGAGAAGAAATACCTAAAGAGCTGAAATACTATTTAAAAAATTAAAAATCATAATAATGAGCTAAATTGAACCTTAATGAAATATAAATGGTATGATAATCTGATGTTTTAATAAGAAAACCGAGCATGTAAAAAATATATAGAGTGAAGGATTGGGTGATAGGTTACGGGAGTTTGGTAGAAGAATGGAGATCTTGAGGATGGTTTGGGAAATAGGGAGAGAAAGAGAGGTTTAAAAGAATCACAAAAATAATAATAAAAGGCTATGTTTTCTGTCTGTTGGTCTGAGTGTAAAGTTATTAAAACGTATCTTATTCTTATCTTGGTATTCCAAGAGGTCTTCTCTTTCCCATTATTTGTGCCTCCTCCATACAGAATTGTGCCACACACTTCATTGGCTGGATTGGTTAATCTTTGATGACAGTGTTAGGCAATGTGTAAGGGATGTTGGTTTCGCCAAGCTCTCTACCCTTAGGGAAAAACTGGCTGCTCTTTCCTCAAAATCAGTGCAGTGTAGGGATTCCAGTCCTTCTAAACTCAGTGGCCATAAATTCCACCCTAGAGTGATTAATTTATCCAATTGTGTTTTACCCCCTACTGTTTTGGACTTGTTTAACACTTTTAGCCCAAGTTGCATTTTCTGAGAATCCCATAAATCCAAATTTTTCTTGCTAAGTAATTGTCTACTTATCCTATTACAAGGTTAATTAATTATTATTTTTGAAAATAGCCTTTAATTAACGAAATTTACAGCTGTCATCTATTGATGGCGCTCGGATCTGGCATAGGTTGTCGCCCCTGGAGGTTAGGCTACACCTCCTGCAGGTTTTCTCGTATTTTACTTCTCGGAAAAGGGAAAATAAAACACTTTTTGGAAAAAATTATATATATTCTTCAGATTATATATTATAAATACCATATTTACAATTATTTTTATGTAAATTACTAAAATAAAACACGATCTTGTACAAAAAGTGAGATAAAAATAAAAATTTTTACAAACGTATTTGCGAAATCATAAAACTTATTTACGAATTCATAAAACTTATTTACAAAATCATAACATTTGTTTAATTAGGAAAAAAATTGTGTGAAATATTTACGAAACACTTCTGAAATTTAGGGTATTCACAAAAAAATTAGATTTTTGGTAAAAGAAATCAGAGAAATTAAGACTACTTACTAACGGGGTAATATTTATGCTATATGTTTCTAATCTATGCTTTTTAAAATGTTTACAAATTACTTTATTTTACCCTACTTTACCCTACTTAGATTACTTACTCCTAAAAATGCAAAAATACATTATTCAAAATACAAAACAAGCAAAAATTATTTACAATATTTACAAACTTAGACAGTAAACAGGAAGCCGTTTATGACAATTCTCTATGGTACTCTTGGAAACAGTTATTTAGGCCGAGGTCAGGTTCACCCGGACAGTCAGGGCAGAAGGTAATAACCATTACTTTTTTTTTTTAACATTGCCCGTACCTTTTCTGGACCTTTCTGTTGTTCCTTTTTTCACAGTATTTTGGAAAATGCGAATCTATGGATATTTTAGAAGGTTTCTGTACTGCGGGCAAATTGAGATGCCGAGAAGGTTCCTTGGCAAGGGCGTCTATGATAGACATTCTGTATGTGTACATATCCATATTACTGGAAGGGTATTTTTTGTACAGGAGATAACTATTTATTAACATTACTTGAATGATATAAATTCCCAATCTCCTGTACAACTTCAATGTTTTATGATCACAGGGATTATATGCCATGAGTTGGTCGACCCTGTCAACACCCCCCATGTGCATGTTGTATTCTGCAACTGTTTTTTTAATTCATTCTCCCTTCTATTCTTACTATTAACCAAATACTTGCCAAATTGTGTACTAATCATTAGCACATCTTTTTTGTCTTTCCACTTCATGACATTTATCCCTGTATTTGTACACACAGATTGTCTCTCCTTTTTTCAATTTGGCCCTGACCACCTCAGGTGGATTTCCTTTCCGATCAGTGCGCAACGTTCCAGTGCAATAGCACTGATTATTGAGGAGTTCCTGGGCCATATTGATGTCATTGTATTGGTTGTCCATAAATAGGGAATATCCGACCCTGAATTTACCCTCCATAAGCTTATGGACAACTTTACTAGCATGCCCTTGCCCTCCTAACTCAACATCGCTCTTGCCCACATAGATGATAATGCAGTGAACATACCCATTAGGTTCGGTCAGCATGTAAAGCTTGAGACCAAACTTATGCCGCTTCCGCTTTATGTATCCTGAACCGCAATCGTCCCCTCCATAAGACCATAGACTCGTCAATGCAGAGGTTTTTCTGAGGAGTGTAAGTTTCATCAGAGATACTGTGAAAAAAATCCAAAAGAGGTCTTATTTTGAATAAGAGATCACTTGGAATAGGGTCGCCTAAATTTGGATTTTCAGAAAAATTCAGATGCTGAAGGATAGATAGAAATCTATCCCTCGTCATCCTTCGGTAAAAAAATCTGAAATAAAATTTCTCGTCCCTATTCCAATAATCCCTTATTCTATTTGTTCTAACAGTACCCATCAGGAATAACAATCCTAAAATACTTCCAATTCATCTTTCTCCAAATTTTCCAATTGGCAACCCTCGGCAGGATATCAACACGTTTGACTAAGAAATTCATTTTATACATATTTATTTGTGTTTTTCGTTACCAATCGGAAGAATTCGTCTGCGAAAAATAAATTGAAAAAATCAATAGGATTGTTTCCTCTGTGTACCATTAATAACATCTGTATTTGAGAGAAAGAAAAAGGGGCCGGCAAGCATTCACCCTTAGACCAGACGGGAGCAAGGAAAGGGTTGAGTTGTAAAAGGGTGGGAAGAATGGGTGTTGGGACTCTACCAGATGCGGGTGAAGGATAACTACCCGAAGTAACTGTTTCCTCTTCCTCTTCTTGTTCACTATCCAGATCAGAATCTGAACTCTCGTCCGAAAATATTTCCCCACTTTCAATCAACTGCGTAACCTCTTCATCTTGCAGTGATGAAATGTGGTCGACTTTTTCCTCCTTGGTTTTCTTCTTCTTAGTAGGTATTTCTAAAATGATTAAATGTTTATAAAATCTACAATATAAAAGCAAAAAAGTAAATATTTTTTAAAATGATATAATTATTAAATCCATCGAGATGTGGATCCCTCATTTATTATGTTGTTGATATTTTTGAAAATCTTTACCTAAAGTTGGAGGAGAAACACTTCTCTGTCTTGAGGTTAATGGGATAGGTGATCACCTCATTTTTCCCTCTCTTTTTGGAGATTTCCAAAGTACAAAAAATATAAGGAAAATATACTGAAAAAGTAAATATAAAAATAGCACAATAAACAACAAAACAAATGTAACTTACAATGTAGGAAATGGCCAGAAAAACTCGCTGAGATAATTCTTGATGGACGATTCCCAGAAACCAAAAAACCTATTAAAAAGTTAATAACTTATCGTTTATATCTATTTGTAAAAATAATTATGGCAATAAACCAAATATTAGACAGCACATGTTAGAAGAAAATTAAGAAAATTTCAAAGATCATATTAATAACTAAGAAATTCAGTACACCACAAGTAAATAAAATTCTAAAAAGTTAATGAAAAATTAATGTAAAAATTTATAAAAAATAAAAATAAAGAATGTAAATTACCTTGAAAAAATTAGAATGTTGTAGTTTCCTTAGATGTTGGTACCAAAAGACAGCGAAAAAAGACAAACTAAAGAAAAAACGTCAAGATTTGAGTCACAAAAAAGAGAGTTGGTGCCAGAAGACAGCGAAAAATAAAAAAAATAAAGGAAAAATGTAAAGCTTTGAGAAACAGAAAAGAGATTTTTAAAACAATGTAATATACAATTAAAGAAATATAGAGAAATATGACTTACCTCAACAGAAACACCATATTAAAAATAGCACTAACAAAAAATACGAAACTCTGAGCGAGAAGGCACATAGCAGATGAAAGACAGACTTCAAATGAGGCCTTTCTGAGGGTTTGAGCGCTTTCCCTCACCAAATAAAGGGGTGTGAAATTTTTGAAGGACAGAGGGAACTGCAGCGCAGCATGTCATCTATTGATGGCTTTCGGATCTTGACAAATTTCGAACGTCATCTATTGATGGCACTTGGGCTGAAAGTGTTAACTTAGGCCTGAAATTCGCCCCTAGCCTCCCTTTATCTACACGTGGTCTGAAGAATCTAGTCGTCGATTGTGATTTGGTCTACAAAAAGAATTCCCTCATTAAAGCACGTTTTTGCTTGTAATATTTCATCCTTCATCAATATTCCTCATCTGTTGTCTCCTCAACCCAGACCACTATTCCGCTCTCACTCTCCTGCCTTAATCTCTAGTGTTAAATAGTTTATTACAGATAACAAATTGATTGTCGAAAAGGCTGATAAAGGTAATGGCATGGTGGTGATGGAACAAGACCTTTACTTGGAGAAATGTTATGATTTTATCCGTATTTGAAAAAAGATCCTACCTCAATTTATCAATCTGCAATCCAAAAAACTTCCATTTCTCTTCTTTTCACTCCTAAAGACAAATGCAACTTATTAGTGATGAACCCCCATTCCCCCTAAACTTTATGATTTTCCAAAACTTCATAAAAAGGACTGCCCAATTAGGCCTGTTGTCTCCGGTACTTCTGCACCTGCCCATAAACTCGCTTTCAAACTTAATACACTTCTTCGTAATTATTTTCAATTTATTCCCAAATTTGGTATTAAAATTTCCATAGATTTGACCCACACCTAAATAGGAAAAATTTTCCCCAACAATTGGAAATTTGTCTCTTTTGATGTTTGTAATCTTTTTACTTCAATTCCTGTTAAAGAAGCCCTAGAATTGGTTGTAGATATCTTTTCCAAAGCTGGTGTCAATCAATTTTTGTTAAGTGAATTTTCTAATTTACTTGAAGTTTATTCTGAGCAAAAATATTTTCTATTTGACAATAACTTTTATGAACAAACAGAAGGTCTCGTGATGGTGTCCCCTCTTTCTCCTCTCCTTGCTGACATTTTTCTTAATAATTTAAAAGTTAACTTTTTAAATTCTGGTCACCCTTGATTAATTTATTCGGAATTTTGGGGTAGGTATGTGGATGACATTTTATGTGTTTGGACTGGTACAGATGACCAGCTCTCTGAATTTTTAACCTTTTTAAATTCCCTCCACCCTTCTATTTCTTTCATGGTTGAATCTGAAAGCAATGGTTTGCTTAACTTTTTAGATCTCACTTTGTCCCTGCGGAACAGCACACTTACCTTTGCTATTTTCCGTAAACCCACTTACACAGATCAGGTCATCCCCAATCACTCTTCCCATCATTTTTAACACAAACACGCTGCTTTTCATTCTATGCTTCACCGTGTTCTTAGTATTTCCCTTTCTAAATCCAATTTCCATATAGATCAACACCATTAAACAGATCGCTATCAACAATGGCTACAGCACTGGTTTAATTGATAAAATTATCATTAATTTATTGCTTCACAAAAAATCGTTTCTTTTCCACCTAATCTCACCTCCAAACCTCTTAGTTGGTACAGACTCCCATTCTTAGGAAATCTATCTTATAAATTGTCCAACCTTTTTCCTAAATTTAAAACATAAACCTTTTCTAAATTATTCCTTAATGCTAAAGACCCGATACAGTTATCCTTAAAGGTGGCCATACATGCTACGGTTTGCCGGAAGGCCTGCCCTCTGGGAGGCAAACCTGGAGGTAAACCTGAACCCTCTTGAGACTTGCCAGGAAGCTCGGAGGCTCGTTTTTCGGCCATCCCTTCTGGCTGAATTCCCCACACACGCTCCGGCTTGCCGGGAGGTTTCCCTTCCTGGAAGCAAACCTTCCGGCAAACCGTAGTGTGTATGGTCACCTTAAGAAATTGTGTTTATAAACTTTCCTGTGATGATTGCAGAGCTGTCTATAATTGGCCAAACTGGGAGGAGTTTTGAAAAGAGGATTCACGAGCATAAGCAATTTTTCTGGTTAAATAATTTGAATTCTCAGTTTGTGAAACATCTATTAAATCACCACAGTTCTTTTAACCCTAAATTCCTCCACTTAGAAATAAAAGGACACAAAGTGGTTGCTCTATAACAGCTAGAGATAATTAATTGTAAGGATTCGTTTCTCTTAAATGAATTCATTTTCCACAATCATTCTCCTCTGTTAAGTATACCTAAAGATTTTATACATACTTTGTAACTTTGTTGTCTGTCTCTTTTTACCAAAAATTTTTTGTATTCATTTTGTATCTTTGTTTTGCCAGAATAGAAGCTCATGTTTTTACATGATGATCTCAAAATTATGCTGAACTCGGAAATAATTGTACATAAATATTATTATTATTTATAATAATTTGTTTTGATTAAATTAATATAATCAGTAATATATTCACATTGTAGGGTACAAAGGACAATACAGCTGAAAGAGGCGAATTTGTATAGTTGTGACATGCGTAATATATTACCAAAATACACAGTTCTTGGAAAACGTGGGATGTGTAGTTAGAGGATTAATGTAGGACTTCATTGCACATAATAATATTAATGTTTTTATTTACTAATTTACATGTAGCATACAGTCCGAGTACCAGCACAAGCAGTTGGAATGCACAAACTTCCCTCTCTTCCCCCATTATAAATATAAGAGAAATCTAAACAACTTCCAAATCGAAGGACACATCACCAAAATGTCTCCCTAGATAGAAATTATCAGAATATAAGACAAAACTGTGACGATTCTTTGTCATTCAACAGACTATGGCATTTTTCTCAGGTCCCGACGATTCCTGCTGCCATTGCTGGCAATAACAGATTGTTCATTACTCTGTCATCAATGATACTATTTATTTCCATTTTTAGGTGTTCTTTACCTGTGAAGCAGTAGTAGTGGAATGCGTTATGGGCACGTCTCGTCCATCCGTCATAACTTTCATTTTCTAAACCACTGAACAGATTTTAATTAAATTAAATAGGAGTGATCCTCATTAAAATTTATTGCCATATTGTGATTTTTAACTGCATCCATCAATTAGAACTTCCACTTTACATAATAAACTTATACTCATCTCGTTAAATGGCATCAGTCAAGCAACAATGAAATACCTTACTTTTCTCTCCCTAGCTCTTATATGATCTGTAAGGTATAGATTAAAATATTTATTCAGATAGAGGACTTCATTTACCACAAAGATGTCCATGTGTGTTGGATGGTGAATCAGCCTCATGGGCTATTATTGCCATACCCTTACTCTCACAACTCAGTCATTATCAAGAAAGGTCTATATGCCACACAACACAAATGATTAAGACAAGACAACATAAAATAAATCCAGTCCTGTGTCTCTGGTAAAATAAATTAATAATAAATTAGTTAAAAACAGATTGAGAGAGAGACTGTAAAAGGACCTCCCACAGTCTGTGAAATAAAATGTTGATGAGACTATAAGGGTCTCCTGACAATTATAAAATAAATAAAATTACCACAAGGCAATAAAAGGGCTTATTATGTTAGCATAAATCTTATAATTTACAAAAAATGGATAGGAGAGTTATACACAGGCCATATCCTATCGCATATTAAAATCGTTTTAAAACTTATTTATATAAACCTATATAAAAGATAACATTCTGGACTCTCTCAGAAATGAGATGGTTCTATTTACTAAATGAGGATCATCTCCCAGACCGACAGAAAGGTTCATAGGTAGATGCATCAAAGGTGTCTATAACATAATTACGAGTTACAGTTTCGGAGATAATAATTCGAGATAATTCTGAGCAAAACATTTCATGTTTTGTTTACATCGATTGTTAAGACGGTTCTCTCGGCAAGCAACAATTAATTAAACACCATATTTTTCTCTTCCTAGCATTTATATAATCTGTAAGCTATATATTATTCAGATAGAGGAAAACATTTTCCACGAAAGTCTGCGCGACTCCATAATTACAACTTTAATTTCGGGTATAAAAATTCAAGAATCTTTCGATGCCGTTTTGTACGTATTTCCTATAAAGAACGCCTTTGAAATCTCTGTGTATTCCATTTATGGAGTATACTTTTCCATCTTGTTATTTGTTGCTAGTATTATGTAATGTTTTTGTGTCATGTTGTCCCTACTGAATTATAAAAGTCGTTAAGCTGTAAAATTTAACAATAGTCTCTCATTTTAGACTTTTACAACTTTTTTTCTCGTACATAAGGCACATCTTCATTTTCTAAACCTAAAATTTGGATTTAAAATGTGGCTTATATGTAAGTAAAGACAGTATTACATGTGTAAAATTAAAATCTTACATTATTTGTAGCTTAACATTCTTAAAGATATAAAATGATGTGTTGTTTTTGGTTGAAGCCGCTGTTGATAACTTCTTTAATTTTTATGTAACTTATTTAGAAATTAAGTTTTTTATGTAATGATTTATTTCCATTCTTTACTCATCTAATTCTAGCTAATGTGTGTCAGCCATTGTGATAGTGTGACAGTGATTGCTAAAATGCATATGTTGTTAAACACTCAGATATTTCATTTTTTAGACAATCTGATAGTTATCACTTAGTGCTTTTATTTTAAAATATTGTTATTAAGATAAGTTGTTTTTTTATATATTTTCATAGAATATATGCCATGAACATAATGGTGTCTTTAATTTATGAAAACAATGGAATAATTACTGGTCATAGAAGCTTATGCATTATTTGCTTGTAGCAAGAAAACAATATTTTAAGTTATATTTAAATATATAATAGCAATAGAGTACGTATTTGTGTAAAGGGTCCAGGTTTGTTGCATAATTAGAGTTTCTAAAATCAATCCTCCTAACTTGTTTAACTCTAACCCTGCCAAAATAGAATACTTTAGAGAAATATTATGATAGGGTAACCCTTTTGAGTCTTACAGTTAAATTCTGCACAGTTAATTTTTATGCTGTAAATAGCAACATTTTTACTAATATATATTACCATAATATATATTTTAAATATTCAAGCTATAATCCTTAAACATTTATGTATATTTGATTAATCAGTTCAATACACACCAAAGCTCATATGACCAAATTATCATCTTTAAATTTTGTTCATCATCTTCAAATTCTCACATAGAAATTCTTTTTCTCTCCATTTCTATTCTTTTTTTCCACCTATGTTATGTCCTCTTTTCAGCCTTTGTTAACATAGATCATTGAAATCATGGAGTGGAGACTTATAAATTACAAATACATTTTTGGCCAGTTTTGTAGCTATGTTATTATGAATAGTGATGGAAAACCTTGTAATTGGAATTAATAAATAAGGATGCATGTAGTAAAATAAATTAGTTTGATTTTTAGATGCCCAATAAATATGTAATTTTTTTACCCTATCAGTTTTCATGAAATTTTTAAAAAATTAGAAGTCTGTGTGAGTTTTCATCTCTGATGTTTTGAAGACTATCCTCTCCTGAGTATGGTTTCAACTCACTATCTGACTTCTAAATTATTACAACTATTAGTACTTTCCATTCTAATGTCAAGAAGTTCAGTTGACGCAACCTAGTGAAGAATTTTCATGGCTAGTGTGGGATCCTACGCGTGATCTAATTGAGTTCTCCCTTCTCCAGGATTTCAATGGACTTTGGAGCACGTAGTGTGTCCCAGAATATCACTGTCTGGAGCTTCCTCCCACGCCTTCTCAGCTCACCACCACCACTTACCTCCGGCATTTGACTCCAACCCATCGGCTTCCATCTCTTCCTCCTCTGCCTCTTCTTCCAATCCAGTCTCATCTCACATCTCTACATACCCCAACCCAGCATTCCCTAGGATCAAGTCAGGAGGGGTTGGAAATAATGGTAGTGGTGGGACTCGGGGACTGGGTGGTGGCTCGTCCTTTACACACCATTATGCTCCTCATTACTACCATCATTCTCACGCTTCAAACAGTCCAGTGACTTTATCTTCCCAAGTTTCTCCCAATCCCAATCAGACCTCTCCTCTTTCTGGTTCAGCATGTCGTCGTAAAAGAACTAATACGCAGACCGACGAGAATTTCCTCAGTGCATTGGAGGCCGTTCGCACTGGAGGTGTAGGCTTTTGCAAGGCAGCACGAATGTACGGTGTGAACAACAGAACATTGTGGTTGGAGTACAAGAAGAGAGGGTATCCTATTACACGCCCTAGTGTTAAGGCTCGAACCTCCGAGTTTGCACTTCCAAATCCACCACCACCCCCTCCTCCCCCACCTTCCTCATCACCTCTTCATGCATCAGACAGATCACAAACAGTTTCAACACACCCTAGCTGCTCGACAGCAGTGATGTGCTCTGGTGAAGGGACTGGAAGAGGAGGAGGTGGGGGTTCTGGTGATGGTGGTGGTGGAGGTGGAGGAGGAGGTGGTAGTGGAGGGAGTGCTGGGGTGGAATCCAGAGGGCGAGATGAACAAGGACAAGGACAGATGAGCTACATAAATCCAGTGGTCCCTGTCCCTCATCACATAAGTCCTAGGGGATTTGAACAAAGGACTACTATGGAATCAATGGAAAACCAGGCGAGAAGGTTTCCAACTGGTGGCAATGTTGACTCTATGTTCATTGGGTAGTGAATTTATGAGGGTTTGTGTGCTATCTTATGCTAGTTTTCATGAGTTTATACATTTGTAAATATATACACTCGTTTTTAATTTGTTTACAACTGTCCTAATTAATATTTTGTGATAACCTTGTGAAATAAATTTTGATTTTCCCCGTCAAGTATTCCTAGAAAACAGAGTTTTATATAGGCCCTAAGATTTCAAACTTAATAAAGTGAGACCAATCGCACAAATAATTCATTTTATTGAGTCACATTTGTTTGGAAAGTTTTAAAATGTTTATTTTCAGTGCTTTAGTCACTCTGTGATTTATATTTATTTGGTAATTCTCATTTTAGCACCTAAAATATTGGATGTAATAGATGCATTTACCGGATTTAACTATTTTGTATGAACAGTAAAAACAGTAATGCTGCTTCTGATCTGGAAATGTTATTTAATATTTCCATTTCTAATAAATTAGATGAATCCTTAATTTAGTGCTAGAAGCTATATGTGGAGAACTTTTTTCTTGGGCATTACTTTTTTATAGTCCTACTCACGCCATACTAAAAACAATTTAAAATGCTGATCATGTTCTGTTTATACTTTATAAAAGTATTGTTTTGGCAATAATTGTAACTAAGTGAAAACAGTAATTTTGGTGGTATAATAAGTAAATGTCATGAAATTGACAGCCATTATTTATATTTTTAATTAGATGCCATCAGTATTTTAAAGGAAATGTGTAGCATGAAGCTTGATTCAAAAACATGTTTATAATGACTTTAACCAAACATTAATATATTGTAACGTGATTAAAGTTAACTTAGTTTTTTAAATTAATTTTTCATGTAATAAATAAGATTAAAAAATCGAAAGTATGAATCTTCTATGCTTCAAATGACTTACCATACTATTTTACTGAAATAAACACTGCCATAAAATATGAGTTACAGTTGTAGTTTACTTATGTAATGTATTTGGTGCTGTAACAATTTATCAGTTATTAAGGTTTTACTGTGTAAAATGTACCTTATATTAGTTAATGATTCGTAATTTTTGTTTATTAGTTTCCATGTGTGTGAAATTTAAATCATTACTAAAATTAATGTAAACTGTTTGAAAACCTCATATTAAAAACATTACAATTTTTTAAGCTTTCTGAAGAAATGCAGTTTGTCTTATGAGTTGCTAACAAGTTATTTTTTCATCATTATAAATTCATAGAATAGGAAAATGAATGATCTGAGTAAATAATAAAATATCCATGAATAAATTCTAAAAATGATCTCAGAAGTAAATATGCTGTTTTTATGTTTATGGAGGTAAAATGTTTTCCTAGATATTTTATTTATATTGAAATTTTATGTCGTGGCAAAATGCTAGATGTTTTATTAGTCTGATTTATTTTCATTATATGCTTGTGTTTGAAAAATAAAATGAAATTATAGTGTTGAATTGTGATAAGTTTTGTACTAAGACTTTGTTATTTATTTCATGTGGATAAAACTATCCTATCCCATTTTAATTATAAATTAGTTCTTTTCATATTATACGGATTTCCTGTTCTATTAAAAAACTCATTTATTAATCATGACACATAGTCATGTTTCATTATCTTATTTTATTGTAAAATAAAAATATACTGCTTAAATGATATGGACTTCTTGCATACATTAATTATGATCCTAATAAAATAATTCTAGAATAGAAATATTGCAACCTAAGACTTGGTATATTTCTGAAGATTACTAAATTATGAAGGCTTAAGCTGTCATTTAATATATTAGAAGAGCATTGCATGATGGAAGTTTCTAAGGAAAAGTTGAATGATGGTAGCATCAAACAACGAAATGAGAAAAATATTTATGCGTCATTTAAAATAAAATTGAAGCCCTTTGCAGATGTAGGTTTATACTGTGGTTTCCATTTAACTGTGTGTGTGGTAAGGCCTTTATAATGTTTTTACTATTGGTGCTGATGAAATTCATTTCCATCAGACTCTGAGATAGAAATTTATATAACTTTGACAGTTCTTAAATGTTTTATTTTTACTTTTAGTTTTTTTCTTTGGCAGAATAATTTAGATTTATGATCTAATGTTATTATAATGCAATATTTTGATATATTAGTTATGGTTCTATATTAGCTGGCATAAATTCTGTTCATCGTAATTTTATTTAAAATCGATCTCTAGGGTTTCACAGGAAACTAATTTTGGTATAGTTTTACTTGTAAGTCAATCTCTCTGTTTTATTTGGGTTATTACATATGACCTGGAATAAAGTTTGTTCTTGGAAGGAAGAAGTCTCCAAATATTAACAATGTTCTACTAAAAGTTTATTAAATATATTCAGTCTGAATATCATTTCTGGACACAATTTATTTATCATTTAAATTAATTTTTTAACCATATTCTCTAGAATTTTAAATTCATGCTAAATATTAATTAACAATTAATCATCTTTCTATCAAGAGAATACATTATCCTTCAGGTCACTTCTTTGAATGCATTCTGTTATATGCCTTAGAAATGGAGGAATTTTTTGTTATATATTAAAAGTTTAAGTTTGTAATTCTAATATTGATTTCATAGTTAGATCTTTCAGAGCTAAATATCAATTGAGAATTTACATAAAGTCTTCATATAAAAGAGTTTACCAGTAACAGATTTTGAATTGTAACTATTCCTTAAAGTAGTAAAAGTGGAAGCAAAATTTCTCTCAATAGTATGTTTTGGTATTTTTAAAACAGTAAGTGAAAGTATGTTGATCCTTTAAGGAATGTTTAAATTAACTGCAATGTTTTGTGTAAGACTGGGTAAGAGAAAAAATGTGAAAATTTGAAATAAACTTGTCCAAATAGATAATATTTTTGTCTACTATGATTGAGCTTGTACTTTCTGAAAGTGCTTTTGTGCTGAAGTTATAGAGTAGCTAATAAATCTTATGAGAATGATAAAAGAATATTTTGTGCTTGTATAAAATAATCAGGTTGTAAATGTCAAATTTAGATATTTTGGATATTATCAGAATTTATTCTTTTGTTCCCATCAATTGTTCCAAGGGTTTTCTTTTGACCACTTGAAATTAATTTGATTCTTAGTTTGCATATCCTCAAAATTGAAATACCATAATCATTTCTTGCTTTCTCTCATATACATCTCTCCATTAATATGTATTAATCACTTCTTTGTATTGTATTGTAGTACCTCTTTTAATCATCATCTCCATAACTCCTCATTTTTTTTCTTTGCCAACTTTCCTCCACATGCACTTTTTGTGCTCCTGACTTATATCCTCTTTCCATTTTGCCTTTGGTTTTTGTCTTTTAGTTTTTGAAAACAACATTTAAATTTAAATATGAAAGTATTCATGTCACTAAAATTTATGCTGTCTACTACTAAGTGTCATCTTTTATCATAAACGGTAAACATTCTAGCTTACATGTTGATTATTCTCCTTTCACATCAACTAGAAAACTTAATGGCTATTTAGAACAATGTTTAAGGACTTATTGAAAAAATAATCAAATACAAGTAGAATTTGTGCACATTATAAAGAATTTGTGTGTATTCAAGTTTCAGTATTATCCCAAGAAAAATTATATGTATCTGGATGTAAGGAAAATCCCAGTTGACAATTATATCCTTAAACTGCATCTGTAAAAGATGGCAATCAGGATAGCATGTAATTTTTTTAACAGGTTTGAATTGAGATACAAATTCATCACTAAGAAATATCTGTGGACTAGGAAAATAATTTAATTTTTATATATAGTAGCATAAAAGTTCATATTGAACAAGTCACACTTTGCTCTGAATTATATTTTCTTGATCATTCATTCATAAGACTATCTAGGAGATGTTGCCAGACTTGTTTATATTTGAAAACTTAACTAGCAAATTGACTTTAAGGAATGGACTTGGGTACATTGAGGTAAAATAATTCCATAGTTAAATTTATTGTCAACAAAAAAGTAATGATTACCCTTTTTTATAAATGAGTGATTTTAACAGGAAAGAGAATAGTATTAATTTAATTGTGTTTGCTTTTATAAGAACTTACAAGAACGATAACTTTCATTTCTTTTAATAAAATGAAATTTATTACTATTTTAAAACTTTAAATCAGCTCACAAACATTTTTATAACTAATACAATGGACAATGGTGCTTGTAATATAACAATAGTATATGAAGCCTTTTGTGAGTGAAGTGAAAATTCCCTGCATGATGTAAAAGGCATTTAAGTTTTTGTTTTGCCCTTCTTGTGACTGACTGCAAGTGGAAGTTGAAGCGATTACTTTTCTTACCAATAAGATGCAACATTTTGACAGTTTTCCTTATCCTACCCAAAAGATGTAGTATTATTGTTTGTATGCCTTCAAAACATACTACCTAAACACTTGCCAGTTTTATGAGATGTAATGAAAAACTGTCTCTTCCATACAAGTTAATAAAAACAACCAGTTTTGCTACAATCGTATCATGAAAAGGTGTATAAAATAGTTCCGCATATAGGGAGAAAGGAGGGGATACACAGAAAGCGAATGGATGGTAATTAAAGAGTTGGTTAGAAAAAAGGAAGGGGTGGGAGAAAAAAGGAAGAAGCAAAACAAAATTAAAGTGTATACAAAAAAAGTTTTGGTAAAAAGAGCCCAAGACAACAAAGTTACCTAAAGGTTTTGTACATACTTTGTAGTTTTTGGCTCTTATTACCAAAAACTTTTTGTGTACACTTTGTAACTTTGATTTGCTTCTGCCTTCCTTTTCCCACCCCTTCCTTTTTCCTAACTCTCTTTAATTACCATCCATTTGCTTTCTGTGTAACCCCTCCTTTCTCCCTGTATGTGGAACTATTTTATACACCTTTTCACGCTACGATCGTAGCAAAACTGGTCATTTTTATTAAATTGTGTGGAAGTGACAGTTTTTTCATTACATCTCATAATGAGCAAATTCCACAAGCTTGAGCCTGACTTTATTAATGATACTTGCCAATTTATTTTTTGCTTTAAAGTGAATCTGAGATGTCACTTTTTCTGCTGTTACTGTATATATCAGTAGTTTGCAAGTGGGGATTTGCAAAAGGTTTTATAGATGTTACGGAATGTTTTCAGAGGGTAGCAAAGACATTGTTTTTTATTTATTTTTAATTTCATGTATTTAGAATAAAATTAATTATTGTGCAACTAAAAGATAATATGTTTAAAATGAGGGACTCTAATTGCTGTTTTTATGGCAATTAGAGTCCATCATTTTCAACATCATATTGCCATAACACTCGACCCTTTTTTAAAAAGATAATATGATGTAATTAATATTATGATTTATATTTCTTGATTGATGGATGGGGTTAATGGGTCATGATAAAGTTGACTGCCTTAAGATGGATAGCAGTTGCAAAAATTTGTAATCTTCTAGTTTATATGAACATTATCTGAGCAAAATAATTTTTCTAGACTATTTTATTTTATATTTTGATAATGGTAAGTATCTGATGCACAGACAAGTATTTTTGGGAAGTTAAAAGGTTAGACCTGACTTCCATTAAACTTGGTTTGTGACCAATTGTGTAAAAAACTGGTTATTACATATATTTGAAATATTTAGAGAAGTTATCTAAGAAATCATCCAATTCTTGGATGAATATTTTATGTAATTAGAAATAAGGTTAGGTATGCTAAGAATCTAAGGATATGCTATCATAGCTTATAAACTACATATATATTTATTTCTTCCTGTATTTGTTGAGTTTTTTTTTACTTTTTATCAGGGTAATTAATGAAACCTAGAAGAAATCTGAATGTTGGATTAATCATCTTATGGGAGGTTTTCTTACTATTTCTTTATTACTAATTTATTAAAAGTATCATTAGACAGCTGAAAGATAACTTCGTATCTTTTTCAAATTTATTTTAAGAAATTTTGCTTGAATTGTCATAGCTAGGTAAATATAAATGTGTAGTGCATTAATATATTCTTTGAACTGAAACTAGGTTATGTTGATATGCCATTATTTTTATTAATAGTGAAAAGTCATTTTTGTTGCATATTTCATTAATTGAGAATTTTACCAAATTGAGTGTGATGCAACTGAATTTCAATTCTTTAGCATCATCACCTCCTCCTCTTCTGAAACCAAGACGAGGGCGACTTTTGATGCGCCAACCAAGAATTAAGAAAGAAAGTGATCCATTGGCCTTTCATGCCTCCTCTTCACCTGATAGTGACTCACCAGCTTCTCCGCACTACTCTGGTACCAGTTCTATGACTCATTTACTGCAGGTAGGAAGTCTTTTTGTGTATGATTGGTGCATTATTCTAAAAATTCTTGACTAAATGGCAATCTTAATTGAATTTCACTGAGTTTGTAAATAATTTTACATTTATTTTCTTTGCTTTAAAGATCCCTCCAAGAGTGGAACGCCAACATTCAGAGCCACTTCCTTCATCGTCACTGTCCATGTCAAATTTAAAGTCTGCTCCATACTTCTCAACATCTGCTCCATCATCATCTTCAGTGTCATCAACACAAAATCTGCTGCAGGTACCTCAACCTGTTTTCCTTCAGAAACAACATTCACAACCACTCCTGCCAAGCCAGCACACCCAAATCCAGTCTGTGTCACCTCCAAAACCAGCCCTTCAGACATCCGAAAACATAGGTGGTAATCCTCAAGCAACAACATTGTTGCTCCAAAGACAGATTTCTCAACCAAATACGTCGGGAAGTACTATATGCAGTTCATATCAGCCAAATATTTCACCATTTCCTCTCCAACTCCTTCCTCTTACATCAGCTGATACAGTGGAAACAATACATCGCCGTCCCTGTAGCCCATCAATAATTGTGGAACAGCAACAACTTCCACTCGTAAGGGTTATATCAGACTCACCATCTCCGGAATCAGGAGCTACTTCAGTTATTGGTGGGTCAGCTCCCTCAAAAATGAGAGCTAAGCACGAAGTTAAAAGAGCAGTATCATCCCCTCAGACATTGTCAACTCAAGAAAAGAAAGAAGATGAGGCATCCACAGCAGAATCCAGGTTAAAAACCCAACAGGAGCATCAGCTTCATACGGGTGAAGAGCAACAACAGCTTTTATTAAGATCTGTTCATTGTCCAGTACTACGACCTGGTCCTGCATTGGGATGCAACTTTTGTTGGAACACTGTGGATGACCATGGTCGAATTCTTAGGCGGAAGACGAAATATCACTGTCCTGAATGCCAAACCAACCTCTGTATAGTCCCATGTTTTCAAGAATACCACAAAAAATTTGAAAAGCCAGGAACAATCCAAGTAACTTCGGTAACCAGCCTGTGTGTGAAGCCTCTACCCAAAACAAGCTCAATTTAAATAAAAATTTGGGAGGAAGTTTGAAAAAAGAACCTTCAGTATGACTTTCAGGTAATTTATTTTAATGTTATCCATTACAGTTATATTAATAAACTTTTCCTTTCATTCAGTATCTACCTGTAATGGGGTAAGTCACTATCATAAAACTGATGCTTGAATTATTTAGATATCATTAAGGCTTATAGTAGAGGAGTTTTGCAGAGAGACCTTTAAATTTCAATTACTCCTTGGGTCTTTTACATTATAAATCATCAAGATAAACTAGTTTCTCTACATCGTTTGCTAGTATATCAAGTTTTCTGTAGTTGTCTTTCCTCTTAAAGTTGTATAATAACTAAATCTCATTCCTTTTGTATTTCAATTTTCCTGCAATTGTATCTTTTAGCCTGCCATCTGTTCTCAAAAAATCCCATAATCTATTTCTCATCAAATTTATTAACATTATTTTTTCTTCTATTCCTTGTAATACTTCATTTTCTTATCTGCATAGGTTGTTCTATGAGAGCTAGACATGGTAAAAATTTGGCAGTTCTAGGTACAGCTGTTGAGGAGTAATCAGTGTCTATGTCAAAACTTTGCTAATAACTTGAGGAGAATTCATGCTAGAAAGAGAAGATGATTTATGTAGGGAAGCATCTATGGGTGAAACATTGGTGTAGTGCAAGGCCATTCAAAGTGTAATACAGGTACCCCAAGTGGTACCAGATGACTCTCAAAGGGATACCCATGAAATTGATTTAGTGTGTTTCAAGGCAAGTTTATTGGGTAATGAAAAGGAGAGCTGGTACCAAAAAGTTGATAAAACTGTCCAAGGGATACATGAAAAAAAAGTTTGTCACACCAGTGTAGTGGATGGCACATCAAATTTCAAAACTCAAGCACCGTTGTTTGAATCTGCAGGAGTTTATTTTTAAATATCGATCTTTTTAACCTCAAGTTTTTGTTGTCTTTTGATGGCACAATAATATTTATTTATGGTAGTTTTTGTGAAAAAGGCGCCTTCTGTAATTTGCTCTGCAATTCTTCCTTCGCTTGTTTCTTTTTACATTCACTTTGTATATACTTGACACACTTCAGCTAAAATATTATTTTCAGGCAACGTGTGTTTGTCTAGGTATAGGATTGGCAGCCTGTGGTTTCAGAACCACATATGGCTCTTTGAATATGTACTTGTGGCTCTTTAGAAGTTAGTTAGGCTCCCTAACCTTTATCAGTCATGAGACATGGTTATTGCAGTCACTCAAATCTCTAAATAAAAATAAATAAGGTTGTTTAGGTTGTCACCCAAGTATTTTGGAATGAGACAAACAACAAAAAATGGCTCTTTTACTTGGAAAGGTTGTGGATCCCCAGTCTGGGTGGTCCCATTTTGATTAGTTATACAAGTTTGAGAAAACAATGATATATTGTTATAAACTATAAATGTTATGTCTTAATGCATGTATAGTCCAAAACTGATTACAACTATTACAGAGAGGAACATTTTGGAAAATAGGTGTGACTACAAACAACATCTCATTCTTTTTCCTAACATTTACATTAACCTCTTCAAATAATAGTTCATTTTGTATAGCCTTATATGAGTTCTTGTTTTCTGTCATATTCCTTTGCTTCTGGTAGTTGATTTACAGCTTGTATCTTCTTAATTTACACATTGAGGGTCAGGCATTAGAAGACATCTCAATATGACACTAATATATTTTTTAAATTTCTAATATATTTTAAGGAAATTTTAATGCTTGACTCATAAATAGTGCTCTTATTTCTCCTTGTGTTTCTGGACCAAGTAGAAAGGCAAATTTATCCTTCCTAATGTTTGCTGTACATACTTGAAACACTCTTGTTGGGTATTTTTTATATCCTATATCTGCCATCATCTTCTTTTTAATATTGCCTGAAAGTCCATCTGGATAGTCCTTTCCTTGGGTTTGTTGCAACAGCTTCTTTTCTTAAATTTTTATGTCATAGAGAAGAACCTTTGCCTTCTTCTCCTTTGTTAGGTGGTAGGTTTTACTACCATTATGCTATCCCAAACCAATGTCCCTGGTCCAATCCTCAAATCAAGTCATTTATGTGCTGTACTTCAACTCAGTTGTGTAGATTCACTCTTACCTCAGATAATAACATTCTTCATCTATAATCTCTATTTTTCTGTCTATAGCCTATTTAGGTATATGGAAATCTGAATATGAAAGGATGTTGTTTTATTTTCAAAATATGATAAAAAATATTACCACTGACTTAATTTTTCTAATGTTTCATTACAGAATAGTTGACAAAAGTTTGAACTATCCATGTAGACCAATATCATGTAATTTTCAACAAAAATAATTTTTATGTAGGATAAAAAGTTTTAATCACTATTAGTGTTGAATAAAAATAATTAAAAACTAAATTGATTTAGAGCCAAGCCAAGAAATAAATAGATGCTCAAAAGAGGGATATCTTCATAATCTGTTGCCAACATGTTAACATTGGCCCTGTACAGATGTTTTTTTTTCAACACAGTATATATGTACCTACTTTCATAACTCGTCATAAATCATTTTTACTTTTAATTGCTTCATTAAACTCAGCTTCTGCTTGATTACTGAGATTTTGTCTGCATTGAAAGTTTCATTGTGGAACTTGCACATTATATTTTCCCAGATTTATAGTTAAAAATAGGGCATGAAGACTGTATGGTAATTTTAACTCTGACATTTCTTCTTCCTCCCTTTACTTGAGGTCACTAGCTTCTATCAAGGCAATCTGAATGACAGAGAAATATGAATTAGCAGAATTAAAAATGCAATAGGAGTCAAGAGGTTTCTACACCACCACTGGTAAACTATATATTAGTGGAAAATTATTGATTTTAAAGGTTTAATAGAAATAAAAGTTTATTTGAAAAGTACTGTTTAGTTTGCATGTTATGTAAAACAAACTGTAAAGAAGTATGACAGTACAAAAAAGTAATATAAATAATGAGTAACTGTGCGATTTAGGATAAGCAGATATTTCCAGGATCCATTCGCAGTAGTCAGGATGTAAAACATGGATATCCCTGTGATCCATCTACAATAACTCATCTTAAACATTTAATGTGAAATTGGGTCAAATCTGAAAGCTAATTCTAAAGATTTTTAGAAAACAGTTAAATTTAGTAAGTCTAAAATATAATTCCATTAAAAACTTTGTTTTGTTCTGTAAATGACATTGTCTTCATGTTAAATTCCCTGTCATGTCTGTGCTATTTATTTTAATGTTTCTCTTGGTGGTTGTATCATTGAAGGCTGCTGGTTTGTTCGAATTTTGTGAAGCTATATGAATTTACCCACATTCTTTGGTTGACCAAAGCTAAAACATTTTCTTTATATAGCGTTTTAAATAAAAAATCTTTCCGAGTATTGACGATAATAGGTCAGTGATGGTTTCTCTTTATAATTGGCCCTATTCTAGCATTTTATAGCACTATACTTAAGAGAGACTGCCGTTTACTTTTATGTATTCTAAAATCATCAAATCAGTTTTTATCTTTACAATAATTAAAGTAAACATGGATTTTTCATATTTGCATGTGATTGCAATTTCCTTATTTAAAAATTCGGGCAATAATATTTTCACATATTTATTAAATATATTAAAATATACTGTTTGTTCCAGGATAAGAAGATGATGTCTCTAATGTTTTGGTAAACTGAAAGATCAAATCATATATGATCAAGAAGCTTATGTTAAAGAGTTACATGTAGTATAATTAATTACTTGTACATTACTAAAAGAGCAACATGAAAATAAGCTTGTGAAATAAGGATGATGGTGCCCTCTTGTGAGATAATTTATATTGTTTGTATATTGTGCATTCCTCAAAAATTTTATTGTTGTTTTCATTTCTGTAGATAATTATAAAAATCTATCGTATTGTACAAAATTCACCTTAAATGGGATATTATTATTCTTATAACTCGGAAATAGATATATGTATCTATCAGTAATGTGAATGCACCCTTTAAAAATTTTCAATGAACCTGTACTACTACTAAATCATTGATATTCAAAGCTCAGAAAATGTGTTAATAGGTGTACCTGCCTTCATTTTGAAATCAACTACCATTCTGCCTGAATGAGCTATTTCTTTAAGTAAAGCTATATTTTTGTGAACAAGTTAATGAATTAAAGATAAAGTATTTATGACTCCTTATAAATTCTAATTATACATCTAAAATTAATTTTTTGGTATGATACATATTTTCAGCAGAAACAAACTATATTTCTTGTACCTGTACTTGTTTTTGCATCTTCTTTTTGTATCCAAATTATAATGGAGTAGATTGATGGTGATATCAGTTTTAAGTTACCATTTAACAATTGTGAATTTACCCTTGAGCTTAACTGCATACTTGTAATGACATGTTGTGACATATTCCCAATGACAATTTATTTCGATCTCTTCAAGTTTCAACATTTTAAGTCATTTGTAAGTGGTGTTGTAAAAAAATGCACAATCTTATTTAAAATGGTTATCAATGGGAACACTGTAACAAATTGACTTAAATGTATGATTGACATTTTTTCGCACATAAACTCAGCATTCTTGTGATAGTTACTGTATAAGCAAAACTTTTGAGATTGTTTTTAAAATTTCTTATTATATAAGTTAGATGCTACAAAAAATGTCTTCATATTATGCTAACTTCAGAAATTGAAATCATTATCTTGAACTAATTAATATTTTTATAGGCAGCAATCAGTTCACAAAATATGTTGCATTATTATGTTACTCATAGTTTTCTTTTATTCAGGAAAGAGCTTGTTAAATTGTATTTTTCCTATCAATCCTATTGTACATATATTAAACCTAACTTAAAATTGTATTTTTTATATTGAAAGTAATGTTGATTACACATGATAATTGTAAATTGTGCCTCAGGATTTACCTGAATATAAAATATATTTTTTTAATATGTTAATCCTCAGTCATGTGATAGTCATGTACAAACGTTTATGAAATGGCACTTCATGTAAAGAATATTTGTGAGTAAATCATGGTTTATCTGTAAGAAAGCAATTTATTTTTCCTCCAGTTCAGTCTGATAGGGTAATGAGAGATAATTATTATTATTATTATCATTTGGACATTATTAGTGGCCAGATGGCAGCATTCATGAATAATGTCCAAAGTAGTAAAATAAATATGCAGAATTAAATAGGATATCTATTATATATAGACTCTTCTTACAGAGAAGGAACATATATAGTGTAAATCAGTTAACACGAAATGCATGGGTCCAGAAAAACTTTTTGTGTTAAAAAAACTTCGTATTAACCGATTTTCATGCTAAATGTTTTTCAAAAGGCAAATTTTTCATTTTTAAAGCATAAAATTATATCGGGGATAAGAGGGCCAGAAATGGGAGCATTTGTGCCCTAGCCTGCTTAAACCAGACGAGCAGCGCAGCATCTAAATCTTCTCGCTTTGCTGTACATAGACGCTTCCGTTCTGGTTCCAACTTGCTGCTCTCAAAAACGGATGTTAATTTTTTTCAATTTTTAATAATTGTCAACAAAGTTGAATTTGAAATTCTGAATTCTTTGCAAATGTCTGTTTTGGATCTATCACTGGCATCAACCACCTTCAAGAGCTGCATTTTCACTTTTAGCAGTAGTGCATTTTGCTTACAGACTTGATTGGCCATTTTTAATATGGACTATTTAATTTTAATAAAAATATAAAATTAAAACTTAAAATTATCTCAATGAATAGGAAAGATTACGTACATTGGTTCGTTTAAAATACGCCAATGGTTTCACTCAGAAATACACAATCAATTGAGGGTAAAAGATTTCAAGAATGTTATTTATAGAGATCTGAAGAGGTATGACCAGTAGGTATTGCGAGAACCCCACCAATAATAACTATGATAAGAGGCAGAGTTTGCAAACTTGTTTCTTTCTTTCGTCCACGGATGGCAGTTCTAGGAATGTTTACTGCGGCTACGATGCTCGGAATAAAGGATACTCTTGGTGTGGGCCCTCTCCATGGGTGCATGCAAGTTGCCATGCGATTGGAAGTGCATAGTTGGGAGTCGTTGCCCTACTAATGACTACAGTCAATGACAGAGAAAAGTGTAGGAGGATGGGTAGGAGAGGTATTGTTGAAATATGCTCGACATTTTCTTTGGTGAAATTACAATAAAATTATCACCAAAATATAAAAAAACAAACTTGTAAAATTTTAGTGAGCCCCTCTCCTCACTTAAAAAATGTAAAGCATATGCTTAAAGAATTGAGCATATCCACAGTTTTATTCCCACTTTTTTAAGCATTTGCTACTATGCAAATACTATTTTTTTATTCAACTCAAATTAAGCTTTTGCTTAAACATTGCCAGAAATTTTGTGTAAAAGCATTTGCTTCATTTTTATTCACTTGGCCCAATATTGTGGAACTTTCATATTTATGCATTGCTCAGGCAGATTGTCTTTTGTATGGAATCTTGCAGTTAAACTATCCATGTTTCTATCGCAAAACTCTTAAGCATCTCTATACAACCCCTTAACTCTATCCCAAATACTAGGTAATTCCAAAGAAAATTTTGAAAAAATATAAGATTTGGTAATGGGAAATTGAGTGCAGCCATAGCCCAATGGCACATATTTTTAAATTGCTATTTATTTTCATGTATTATTGTTATGTATTGCAGCCTACACTATAGTCTATAAATATGTGTACCTACACTGAAGAAAAAAGGTTGTTTTAAAAAAGTTGAAGGATGCTGACATAGGTAAAAAAAATTGGTGTAAGCATTTGAGGTTGTTGGAAGGTTAGGTATATATGTTATGAGCTGCCGTGAAAGGGGAGAGATGGTTAAAAGAAGAATAGTGTGAAATAAAGGATGGTAGAATAATGTGAGGAGTGAAATAGCTTTTAAAAGGTAAAGGAAAAGCTTTTGAATGGAAATAGCAAGGAGTGTTGAAACACTGAGCTACTAGGAGTTAGAAAACATACGGTTATTGAATTAAAATAATTTTAATAACTGCAGAGAAACTAAACAAGAATAAAAAATGGAAGGATTTGCTCATGGAAAACAACTACCAGAAATTCATCTTAGCATGTGAATCGTGTTGCAAATTTCTGACTTGGTAAACGAAACTTTGTTAATGTGCATAGGAATGAAGTTATTACTTATTACAAAGTTAAATTAGGGCACACGGCATATTTTCCGCTTTAAGAAGTGAAATATCAACGTAAATTCTTTGGTGTTATATTTAAAAAATTTTGGGTGCATCAATATTTGCTCGTTACATTTTGATCATTATCTACAAACGGTGCTGAATTCTTCAGTCTCTCTGTAACCAGACAACTAATATAAATTTAAAAATAACAATACTTATTTTATTATAAATGATTGATCACAATACGCAGGCTGTATAAAATTTACTAAAAGTTTTTAGTAGTAATATTGTCATATCATAAAGTATTTAACACAAAATATGGTTGGCTGCTTTGACAAATGACTTGCCGTCATAGAAATAATGGGCTAACTTTACAGCGGTGAGGAGAATGCGAACCTGTGAGCAATGGCGTCTAGGCGGTAAAAACGGTCTACCAAAAACAGAGAAGCACATTGTCTTTGGGAAGAGTATCGATAGGTTGTGAGAAACGAAAGGAATAAATTTAGAAAATTAATTCTGATTATATTGTTAGTAGCTGTCAATACTTTTCTATTGATTTTTATTTGGCGTTGTATTTACTCTTCACATGTGTATTTTATAATTTTGATTAAACGAGGTAGAAAACTAGCAAAATGTCGTCCTCCAGAAGAGTATCTTGTGGTTTAGATTTATGTTATGCTACAGACTTGAGAACCAGTCTTCATATAGCTTCAGAAGCCGGGTGAGGTTCAGATGAAACAATTGGAGTGCGTTGTGATTTAACTTTCTAATTCTATAATATTATTATTTTTGTTGTATTACTCTCCCAGGTTTGACTTCATTTGCCTTCCAATAGTTCATCCTCGCTTCAAAAGAGAATTTATTGGAGGAAAGCCCAAAAATCGCCCAGGAGCGTTCACTAGATCAGATTTAATCCTGTCTAGCTCAGGTAATCATTTCATTCGATGTGTTACTTCAACTGTTTCATTTTATCACTATTTTCTTTTTGTGCACGAGTTACATCAATACTGATAACAATACAACTTGAAATTTTACATTTTGCCGCTGTTAATTTAAAATTGTTGCATTTCAAGTGAGTGAAAGTTGTTGCTTTTTGGTGGATAAACTTATGAATAAAGATAATTTGCACCGAAATTAAAAATCCTCATGTTTATAATTCCTACTTAGTTTTAGCTACGATTTTCACTCCAAACTATGTACTTTTATGGATCTAAAGTTGTCAACAAATAATATATTTCTTATTTTTAAAATTTTAGATTGGAATAATCTTATTGTCGGAAAGTTGTCACCTTATTTGGCTGTGGATGCAGAAGATACAACGTTACGGAGGCAATCGGAGGAAGCTGTTAATCAGGAATTGATGTATGCTGCTCATTTGGGTTTACCAGCTGTCATGGTCACACTAAGAGGTCCAAAGAGTACCAACTTAGCAAGGATACTTCAAAGCAAGTTTCAGTCAAACAGCACTTACCAGGTGAAAACTAAAAACTTTAATTTGAAGTTCAGGAATTTTTTAAAAGTACTTGTTAGTTTGCTACATATGGGCATAATATTCAATCGAGCATACATTGCTTGCAATATTTCACAATTATTTTGTTATAACATGTTTCTCAATTTTTAAGTTCTTGATTTACAGCAATTTCGATTCTTTAAATCACTTTAGGTGTGGGTTCATGTATCGATGGAATGCCCAAATCTTGGGACTATGCAGTACAGGTCAGATGTTGATGAATCTGAGATCGGATTATACAAAAAGAAAAATGACACTTGGCAGTGGTATGTCATTCATAATTGTTTACTTGCATTTCACCTTTTTCGAGGTTTTTCTCGACTGTCTCTACTACTAGTGAAAGGTTTCTGATTCAGGAAAATTTTTGTTATGATTTTGATATAATTCTGTTCTTTGCTTGCTATATTGATATTAATTTAAATTATTTTACAAAGTAACCCCATACTGTAATGTTAAATTGTTAAGTTAGTGTGTCTGTTATGCAAGCTCATGAAAAACATTTCCTTGAAAATTGATAAAGCAAACAATTGGTACTTATGTGATACTGTTATTAGGTTTGAGTCAACATATTGAAAAAACGAACATCTGGGAAGAATTTGTTGGAATCGAGCTGCATTTTTTAAAAGCAGATGATATCCTGTTAAATAAATGACATGAATTGAACCATTAAAAACTTAGATATTTGGATTAAATACTTGCTTGAAGAAAATAGGAAATATTTAGTGAAAGGTTTACCATATTTTCTATTGTCTATAGTTAAGGGTGAAGATGGGTGTTATAGCCTTTCATTTGTTCTTTTTAGGTGGAATACATTTCGCTCTGTGTGCAATTTTGATAAGAAATTGGGACTTGCTTTGGAAGTGAGTGCTGATATTCCTCCCGACGATGTGGTGTCACGGTGGGCTGGAGAGCCATTGAAATGTTTAGTGCTACCAACATCCCTTTTTCTAACAAATAAGAAAGGCTATCCAGTGCTTTCACGGCCTCATCAGGCACTTGTTCGTTCCTTAGCTTCTTTAGATGTTCAAATTGTCATATCTGGAAATGACAAACATGGCAATATACGCTACTATCACCAGTACATGGATCATATATGGCAGGTATGTTGAAGTTCAGTTGAATGATTTCCTTTCCTTTTTACCTTCTCCATATATGTAGTATAGGGGAAAGTATTGTATTCATGAAAAAAATCGACTTCGAGATTTCAACGGAAATACACATTTTGAGGTCCCCTGAACATGTTTTGACCATTTTCTCGATGTCTGGGTGTGTGTATGTATGTGATAGCTTTTTGTGGGTGCTCTAACTCAAAAACTATTAATCAGCTCAACACAAAATTTTATATTTAACATTTTTATAAAAATCATAAGAACTGATTAGTTTTTGGTAAAAATCGGTCGACAGAAAGTGAGTGTTTACTCTTGGCACTTATCCGTTATTTTGAAATATTTGCTTTAATATTTGATAAATGTACAAATGTATTAGAATAAAGGTTGTAGGAAATTTAATTTTCTACAACCTTTGTTTGAAACATTTTTCCATATAATGCATTGTTTAAGAGATATCTTATATTTTTAGCTGCCACCACCACACCACCTACCGATGACTATTGTTAACCATTCACGCTTAGTTACGTCTTAGTAACGCTCCTTTTTCTTTTCTTAATTGTTGAAGCTTTGTGGCTATATCCAATATTAGAAGGCTATGGTTTGAGCTTATTTCTGTTCTTTGTAAGGTCTAAAATTTTCTCGCATTATCTAACCTATTTGTAATTTTTAGAAATATTACAGATATGGAGAAAGTCATGTGGTGGCCACATCAGATTTTTTTAACATGAATACACAAGCTGCACAAATCTCAAACATTGCTTATTTTTCAGCATAATGGCTCTGATTCTTAACACATTTTTTCCATCGTTTGGGTAACTTGTGTATCCCTGCAACAAAGAGGTTTTTCGGTTGCTTGCATTTCTAAAAATTCCAAATAGGTTGCATAATAATAAATATTTTAAGAATCGGTAGGTGGCATGGTGGTTGAAGCTAAAAATATAAGATATCTCTTAAACAATGCATTATATGGGAAAATGTTTCAAACAAAGGTTGTAGAAAATTAAATTTCCTACAACTTTTATTCCATTACACTTTTACATTTATCAACTATTAAAGCAAATATTTCAAAATAACGGATGTGACAAGAGTAAACACCCACTACCAGTTGAACGATTTTTACCAAAAACTAATCAGTTCTTCTGACTTTTATAAAAATGTTAAATATAAAATTTCGCATTGACCTGGTTAATAGTTTTTGAGTTAGAGCACTCACAAAAAGCTATCACACACACACAGGCATCATCGAGAAAATGGTCAAAACGTGTTCAGGGGACATCAAAACGCATATTTCCATTGAAATCTCGAAGTCGATTTTTTTCATGAAAACAATACTTTCCCCTATATCAACAACAGTTTCATGTGAAATTAATTTTGGTGTGCCGTGATGAATGAAAAAATCTATAGGTGTGCCGTGAAATAAGGGTAAGATGATTATTCTATTTGTATCATCTACAATTTTATTTCACGTTGTCTATTAAATAAGTAAAAAGAAGTTAACTATTTGAGTGGCAATGTATATTTCATTTTCGAGAAATGGAGAACAAAAACGCAATGCCTTTGTCATGTGCACGGACGAACTTTCCACTTAAACACACAATATGGGTAAAGGTCTCGAATTAAACGAAATGCTCGCAAGTCACAGGAACAGATCGTTATTCGAATTTCATTGTAGACGTATTTTGAATAATCATACTAAAAAGTACACAAAATCCTATGATGTTGGCCAGGGACTGCTCTTAGCTTTGAATTACATGCTATTTCGAAGTATGCAGGATCAAAATAACCATGTTTTACTGTGTGTCATCATCATCATAGGTAGTCTGTCTGTAGACAGGTCCGTGATTATTCATGGTAAAAACTGCTTCTCCATATACTCCTATTTTCCGCTGTCCTCTTCATATCTTGATAACTCTCTTTCCCTTTCAAATCATCTATCAGCTGAAACCTTTTCCTACCTCTTTCCCATTTTTGTCTAGTTTTCCTTCTAACATGTCTTTAATCATACTCTCTCTTCCGGTAATGTCCAACCCACTTTGCCTTCCTCTTTCTAATAGTCTGTATAATCATTCGCTTCTCTCTTACTCTTTGTAGCACTTCATCGTTTTCATCTTATCTGTCCATTTTATCTTCAACATTCTCCTCCAAGTCCACATTTCAAAGCTTTCCAAGTATTTGATGTCATTTTTCCTTAGCGTCCATGTTTCTGCCCCGTACAAAGCTATCCTCCATACATAGCATTTTATGAACTTCTTGCGGATATCTTCCTTTATATTCCCCGTAAGTAGGTGTTTCTTTCTTCTGAAAGCCGCTTTTGCTTTTCCTATTCTAGTCCCGATCTCATCCGTACATTTTGCTTCTCTTGTTATGATGCTTCCAAGGTATTTATAGTCTGAAACTTGTTCTAAAGGCTTTCCTCCAATACTTATGTCAGATTCTCTTCTTTGCCCGATATTTGAATGAACATGGATTTTTCTGTATTTATTTCCATACCGTATTTTCTACCTGTTATTACTAGTCTATTTATCATTTTCTGGAGTTCCTCTTCCTTTCTTGCTAGAAGTATTTGATCATCTGCATATTTTACAATTCTTATAATCTTTCCTCCAATTTTGAAATCACCTGTGCATTCTAACGCTTCTTGCATTAGACTTTCTCCATATATATTGGACAGGGTCGGCGATAGGCAGCAGCCCTGTCTTACTCATCTACCGATATTTACTCTGCAGGTATCTACATTCTCCAGCCTGACCTTTAAACCTTGAATCACATATAGATTCCTGATCAGTCTCCTGTCTTTCCAGTCTACACCTATATCCTTTAATATATTAATGAACATTACCCAATTTACTCTATCAAAGACCTTCTGCCAGTCTATGAAACATATGCAGATATCTTGACTGTATTCTATTGCCCTTTCTGATATGATTCTAACTATCCCTATAGCATCTCTAGTTCCTTGTCCTTTTCTGAAACTGAATTGATCTTCCCCTAGCATTTCTTCTGCCTTTTTCTCCAGCCTTTTATTAAGAATCCTTATGATGATCTTCGAAGTGTGTGACAGAAGGCTTATCGTTTTGTAGTCTTTACACTGCATTGCCTTTGGCTTCTTCTTTAGAGGGATCATTGCTACTTCTAGGAAATCCCTAGGCCACTCTCCTGTGTCGTAAATCTTATTAATTAATGTCGTGATTGCTTTTAGTCCTTATCCCATGACTTTAAGTACCTTTTAACACAGAAAAAATTTCCCACTGCGGAAAACACCTATGAAGAGAAGAGAGGTGTAAAAAATCCGTGAAAAATTCCTAAATAGTTCAGTGAAAGAGGAAAAAAAACAACAACAATAATTTGAGAAAGAGAGAAAAAATCATATATAAATGCATACATTTATATACACACACACACACATATATAAATGTTTGCATTTATGTATGATTTTTTTCTCTCTTTCTCAAATTATAGTTGTTGTTTTTTTCCTCTTTCACTGAACTATTTAGGAATTAAAAAAAAACTATCAGCTATATTTTAACACAGAAAAAATTTCCCACTGCGGAAAACACCTATGAAGAGAAGAGAGGTATCGGTGCGCACTATATGCGGGTATATAGAAAAATCATAGATTATGAGGCTGAAAACCCCCCTGCGCATTATACGAGGGTGCGCACTATACGCAGGTATTTACGGTAGTCTCAATTTCGCCCAAAATAAAGTCGTTTTTTCTGTCTGTCTCCATAATACTTGGTCCTAAGTTATCCTCTTCAATGTTTTCTTCATCTTCCAGTTCTATTTTTGCCGATCCTGTCTGCTTGCTGTATAGTTCCTTAATGTATTCTTCCCATACCTGCGCTACATCCTTTGTTTCTGAGACTATCTTCCCATCCATTTTCATAATATATATTAATAAACTACTGCAAAGAACCGATATAGACTGGAGATTAGTCCAAGTAGTTCCATTTCTGGTCACATTGTGGTGCCAATAGGTATTTCTTGTAAGCTAGCTAATCCAAGTAGTTCCTTTTCTCATTACCTCTGGCTTCACTAGCATTCTGCATTGCTATGTAAACTAACTGTTGCTATGTAGTGCGAAGACAAACTTGTATAATATTATATAGACTAGAGAGCCTGTGACATGTTTCATAGCCAGAGTCGGCTAAAAAATCGTGTTCCCATCAAACACATTTTCTTTCTCCATACACATTATAGGATATGTTATTGTTTTTTAAATTCGAGATTGCAATGGAAATACATCTTTTAAGGTCCCCTGAGTATGTTTTCACTATTTTTTTAAAAATATTTCCCTTAGGACTCGATTTATGTAGATATTTGATATTATCAATTATAATTTTTTACTAGTTTTGTATGAAACATTATTTCATAAAATGGATTAAGAGATCAAGATTAAATGAAAAAACTTTGTAACTTCCACACAATTTAATGAAAACGTCTGGTTTCGCTACGATCATAGCTTCATCATGATGATGATGATGCTACGATCATAGCGAAACCGGTCATTTTCATTGAACTGTGTGGAAGTGACAAAGTTTTTTCATTTTATCTCGATGAGTAAATTCCACAAGGTTTAGCCTGACTTTATTAAGGATTAAGAGATATTTAGATTATTTGTCTTAATCTGTTAAGTGTGTCGATAAGTGATACCTTTGCTTCCATAGCTATGATAACTGTTGATAGCGATGTTTACATTGCCAAGGATAATTTTAATTTCGATAAAAATTATCCCAATGACCCCTAGTTTCATATTTTGTAAACATATTCTTATAAATATTCATAGCATTCTCAGTGCCACCAATGGTAATTTTAATCGCACATCAATATTTTTTTATCCATAGCAACAAATAACAATTTTGTTTACTTATTGTTTTTCAATGTGAAAAGTAATTCAAAGTATTTTTCACTGTGAAAATTATTCCAAGTGTTTAAAAATTCTTCACGAGTGTAATTGCTGATAATTATTTTTGTGGACCTGGATTTCGAGAACAACTTCTCATTACTATTGCATTAACATTCATTATTATGCATGGAGAAAGTCATGTGCTGGACACATCTGATTTTATGTATTACAACATCAACACTATCAAAGCATTCATGTATACTTCATGCTCAATTGTGGAAATATATATATTTAGCTACATATTGTATGTAAATTACCCTAGGACCTGATTTGCTCACACAAGTATTCATCAAGAAAGATCAGGAAAGAAATATAAATTTATTGATATGTTATAAAAATTCCACTAAATCAGTTTGAAAGTTATAAATTACTTTTCATCATATCACATGGAGTGCCAATGTTGTCCTGAGCGATGCACAAAAAATTGCTAAAATTGTCATTGTTGGTCATAGTGATTCCTAGTTTTTCACTGTGAACTATAATATATAGCTGATAGATGGAGCATGCTGTATGTTCAGGTTCTTTTAAGAGTTAAAGGTACTTTTTGGCCGACTAACACAGTATATGAGAGATATGGGAGACTAACACAGTATTTCGATATCTCGAACTTAAATAACATCATTTTGTCATTTGTCTTGGAACTCAAAGGGTTAAATTAAATTAAAAAGCAACTGGGTCCCACAAACCTTGTGCCAACAGTGGTGTTCATATACGAGGGCTGTTCAATAAATAGTGATGACTTTTTTTGAACAAACTATTTATGGAACAATTGTAACTTAGTGGCAAAATATTGCACCAATCCAACTTGCATTATGTCACAAATATGCTGACATCTTGCGTGCGGCTTGTGGAAGTGGTGGCAGTACTAGTGCACATCTGTTCAGTTTCGCCTACAGAGCAATAGATGTCACATGCGAGGAGCAGTACACTGCGCTGAAATTTTGCTATCATCTCAATAAACTTCAGCTGAAGCCTACAGCATGTTGCAAGAGGCATATGGTGAATCTGCGCTTCCATACAGCACAGCCCAGAGATGGTTTAAAATGTTTAAAGAGGGACCCGAGTTAATGATAAAGGAAGGTGGTCCTGGTGCTCCAGTCAATGTAGTGACAGAGGTAGCCAACAGTACTGCTCGTGTCATTGTGGGGAAGGATTGCCATGTAACTGTAAGAGAACTTGCAGAAATATTGGGAATATCAGTAGGAAGCACTCACACTATTCTGCATGACTGTTTGAGCATGAGACGAATTTGTTCACACTGAGTCCCAAGCCTGTTGATGCCCAAGCAGCAACAAGTGCACGGAGGTCAGCCTGGAGCTGAAAAGAATGGTTGCTGAAGGTGGTGATGAGTTCCTAAGCAAAGTGATCACTGCAGATGAGACCTGACTGCACCATTTTGACCCCGAAAGTAAGCAGCAGAGCTCTGTGTGGTAGTCTCCAGGATCCCCAACACCAAAGAAAGCCAAATTGGTAATCTGAGTAGAAAAGGTTACGGTCATCTCCTTCTTTGACATTTATGGAATGTTTTACCACCATGTTGTGCTGTGGCATACGACCATCACGGGGCAGTACTACCCATTTGTAATAAAGACTTTGCGAGACCATATTCAACAGAAATGACCTCAGCTGCATCCAAGTGGGTGGTTGCTTCATCACGACAATACGCGACCTCACATTGCTCATGTTGTCATGAAGTACCTAGCTAGCATCAATATGATGTCTCCCTCACCTCCCATATAGCCCAGATCTTGCACCCTGTGATTTCTTTCTTTTCCCCAACTTGAAGAGACCTGTGGGAAAACCTTTCCAGTCATCAGAAAAAGTTGTGAAGGCAGCGGAGGCAATCCTAGAAGCTATGTCACATAATGGCTTCCCACATGCATTTGAGAAATGGCAGGAACATTGGGACAAGTGCATTGCAGTGAATGGGGACTACTTTGAAAAGGACCAACAAAACATAGAGGATGACCAATGTGATGAGCCCATGAAAAATTCGTGACTCTTTATTAAATGGCCCTCGTATATATGGGGTGCCAGCTCTGTAGAATTAAACTATTTTGATCAAAAGTCTTATATAATTATAATCTTGTAGAGGAAAAAATTCATTAATTTTCATGTTTTATTAATTTTTTGTCTTGATCAATAATTATAACTTCTCAGTTATTCATAATAAAATTACTAAAATTATAGGGAAAAGACCTTTTGATATATACTCAATAATGTTAATCCTTAATTTGTTGAATCCCGATAGATTTGACTCGCGTGCCATTAAAACTAAGGTTATATGTATTTTACAGTTTTAGTATTGAGCACCCCTAACCTTCATTCATTGAGTCAAATGGTCCTAAGAGCAAGTTTTTTTTGCATTTTTTATTCATGTTGATTATATTTTTAACTTGGTCATGTAAGATTTTATCGCACTAGATGTAAAGATTTTATTGGTTTCATGTCAAATGCTTATTTTAATTTTGAACTTGTGGAATGGTTTTAAATGAAATGTTTTTTTACAAAAATACCATATTTTCCCAATATAACGCGATGTTTTTTTCCAAAAAATGAAACTTTAAAAGTAGCCCCCATGTTGCATTTGAGTACTAGTGATTTTAAAAGATTGTAAAATTGTGTTTTGAAAAATCACCGTACTTTCTGCATGCCTGTTTAAGAGATACAAAATACTTGTTACCTTGTAGACAAATTAGGCATACCTTACATTGTACTTGAAAAGCATCCGAGGTGAGAATAGATCGAGTTCAGTCGGCGGTTGAATTCCTTGATAGCATTGAAGCTATAAGTGTGTGAGCATATTCTTTGTATGTACCTACCTTAGCAAGTTTTTACCCATCCATTATTTTAGCAATGAGTGCAAAAATGGTGTGAAAACTGACTCCCTACGTAATTTTAAATCTTAAAAGGATGCCAAAGGAAAAGTTACCATCAGGTGTAATCTTTCACGTGCAGGAGAAGGGGTGGATGAACGTGAAACTTGTGTTATATTTGAGGTCACTTTATATTCGGAACAATACAGTCATTGAAAATTTGATATAATATTCAATTGATCTTACAGATGACAAAAACACTGGAGATATATTTGGTGACAATGAAGGAAAAGAATGCCAATTTCCTTATTTTCATTGTTCATCAGTAGATCTTTTATCCAGGGGCACCATCTGTTTAATCCTAAAGCAGTTAGTTTCCAAATTCTAGAATGGCTCTAGGCAGATTTTGTAAACTAATTTACTTAGCCATTCTGCTCTTATAGTTGAGTGGATTTAAACCCAATGAATTTGTCCCCTCAGTTCTTCTCAGTAATAAGTCCACAAACCAGATCAAAATTTCACAAGTTTCATTAGAAGACTGGGAGATAGTACTGTCTTGGTTTAAGCAAATGCCGAGATGTTTTTTTTTTCTTTGATTAATTCTGAGCTGCTGAACTGATTGAAATCAAATTTTAATCTATTAGTATTAAATGTACAGAACTAGTGCTTAAGCATATCCATATGATGGGAAGGGATATATTATTTGTTATTTAGATTACATTCTCATACTTATTATTGCATGCATGTAGTTAAAAAATTGGATGGTACAGAGACTGACAGTGAGGTGGAGCGGAGGGGAACATCTAAGTGTTAAATTTGTCCAAGTAACAACAATGCAACTGCCCTTGACGATAAAACAAAATTGTATTATACTAGTAATAGATTTAGCAGAATCCTAAAATTACTCTCTTTAACTGATAAGCTGCAGAAAGTTGTTGAAGAGAGTTCGCATTTTTCTACCCACCATATGTGTGTATGCTCTGGTCCTTTTACATGTGTATGCATTGAAAATTAAATGTTGCTGTGTCAAAAAAATTAATCAAATCTTGCTGTAGCTAATTAATTCTAACTGGTTTTCTCATAAAGAATACCAATGCAGTTATTGGGTAAATTGGTATCATATATAGTTAGTAAGTGATTGCTCATTAAGTTAATGTTCTTTAAAGATTGTTTCACATTTCTTTTTGGAAAATAATACTGTAAAAGGCCAAACTTTTTTACTTTTTGGAATAGATTTATTTAATTCGATAACAGAAAGGAATTTAATTTTATATAGTAATTCTTCTCAAACAATTTCTTTTCATTAGTTGTTAAATTTTTAAATTTTTTCAGACAATATCTCATGTGGATCCATTGACTGTTTACGCTAGAGGTTATGAAGATTATCTTCAATGTCCGCTACAGCCTTTGATGGATAATTTGGAGTCTCAAACATATGAAGTTTTTGAGAAAGATCCAGTGAAGTATACTGAATACCAAAGAGCAATATATAATGTTCTCATTGATAAAATATCAGTTAATGAAAAGGATCAGAAAGTGCTGTAAGTTGATTTATCTCATTTATTCTATCTTATATGGTTTATGTCTTTGTTTAATTGTAATCATCTCTTTAAATAATGAGCAAAGAAATGGGTCACACTCAACTAATATGAACTACCTATTTATGACTGACTGGAATACTATTTTTAACAAATTTTCAGAGTAGGTAGAAGATTGAAATTTGGTAGGAATGTTTGATTCTTATAGTAAAAGCAATTTATTAAAAAAATCCCCAAAAAACTGTGGTTCAACTCCAGTAGATAATTTCTTTCCCATAAGATAACACGTAAAAATCTAAAAATCAATTTTTCGACTTGCAGGCTTTTACCCTTTTGCAAATTAAAATTAGAAAGAATTGACCTAAGATCTTTGGACCTAAATCATTTTAAAGAAAAATATATAATGTTTCTTATTCTTATCGTCACATTTTGCCTATGATACAAAATCGCTCAAGTTCTACGTTCAAATCATATTTATTGGAAGATTTAAGCTTTTTAACGATATGTTGTCTTGCCAATTGTGTCATTGTTAAACCTTGAGATTTTGTCTTAATCCTTATATTATGTACCAGGGTGTCTACTGGTACTGGAAATATACTGGATTTTTATTTTGATACTGGAAATATACTGGGATTTTGGATCAGATACTGGAAAAATAAAGACTTGCTCTGTGATAAAAGAAAGTTCATACATGACCTGGAATAACTGGAATGTTGAAAACTTTTTCTATTCTCGAATATGTTCAAATTTCTGATTTGTCCTGAAATTTCTTATTGAAATTCCAATATTGATAGAATGATTATTGCACCCTAGTTTTTATATTAATAACATAATTATTGCTGGCAGCTCATACAATGGGAGGTTGGGTGGGTGATGGGCAGTTTTAATCTTCCCATATGTTTTTGGGTTAGCTTTCTGCTGTTTCAAATTAAGTTCACCCAATGCACGTGGGAAGAGTTTTCTACTATATAGATACATGAACCTCTTTTATTCCGATGTGTACTTCGGTAAACTGATTATTAAAATGATTAAGAATAAAATGTTCTTTAATAGTTAGTTATTTAAAATGTAAAGAAATTAATACATTTAAAAAAATTTAGTATGCTTTATGAAATCCCTTGAGGTTCTTTATAGAATCCTAAAATATGCTGATTGAACTGAACCGAATTTAACTTAACTTGTGAGGGCTCTTCAATAATAATTATTAGGGGGCAAGGAAAGAAAATAGGTTAAAACCTAAGAATCTGTGCTATAATAATTATATTAAATTACATGTGACTAAGCTACTGTTAGTTTTTTGTTGTAGTTCTAGAAGACTGTTCATTGTATTCCTTCAATTTTTGAAAAGATATGAGTAAAATTAGAGGGAAAACCTTGTTCAAGAATGAGTTGTTTGACAGCACACTGTTTGCAGATTGGAATTGGTTGCAGAAAGTGGACAGTGATAAGACTAAAGGGCATTGTTCTTTGTGTAGAACTAACTTTGATGTTAGCAACATGGGGGTGTCTTCAATCCGATCTCATGCCAATGGAAAGAAGCACATTGAAAGAGTCAAAGCTGCAAGTGGAAACAAAAAACTAGTTGACTTGTTTCCTGTCAAAAACGTTCTATTAGCTGCAGATGTTGGACCTGTCCTTGCATCTGCTGAAGTGGCACACTCCAGTGCAAATGATTGAAAAGAACTTTCTGAACATCATGCGACTAAGCATACTCTTAAGAACTTCATCACTAAAGATGAAGTTATCCGTGCAGAAATATCTTAATCAAGTAATGGCACATTCTTCTGCTCTAAGCTTTTCTGTTTGCAGTGATCTTTTCAAAACAATGATTATGACAGTGAAATTGCCAAGAAATTTAAAATACACTAGGATAAACTTGGATACTTAATAACATATGGGCTAGGTCCATATTTCCAAAAAGAATTGGTAGGTATGGTTAACGAGTGCCCCTTTTACTCTATTTCTTTAGATGAGAGCATGAATACTGTTGCTCAGAAAGGCCAGATGGATATTTTTGTGCGATTTTGGGATGAAAATGAAGTTCAGACGAGATATTTTAAGGACTGCATAACCTTACAGAGAGGTGGGAGGGTTTGTGTACTCTTATGAACCAAAGAGCTATGCCGGCGGGAGATAATTCTCCAAGCCGGAACGGTCTGAGGACATATGATAATGTTACCTTTTTCTAACATTGTCTTTGTTTGCCTTTGATTATGTTAGTATTACATATTACATGATTTGTTGTTTTTGTAATGAGAATTCTGTATCCTTCATATTTTTGTATCATAAAATAAATTTTGATTTGGTGAGAAAAGGATTGACTGTAGGGGAGGGTGGAGGCCAAAAACAATTGTTTTCATTTATTTTTTAACAAAATTGAATAGTTACAAAATTATTTACAGGGTACGGAATCCTCATAACTAAAGACTTTCAGTGTGCAAGTAACAAATAATTAGAGGTACTGGAATTTTGCTAAAAATTATACTGGAAATATACTGGAATTTTGAAAATCTTACTCAGTAGATGCCCTGGGTACATATGGAAAGGATGCTTTGAATGCTTTAATAGGAGAGAGAAGGGGAGAATGGAAGAAAAAAGGAGAGAGACAGGAGAAGAGAAAGAGGGAGGGACACAGAGAAGGAGGGCGAGATATATAATATTCCTTATTAGGGTGAGATTGGGACTAGGAAGTCTATATTTCCAGAGAAGGAAAGGAAGGGAGACAGAGAAGAAGTGAGACAGAGGAGGACTAAATAAATGATAGCATGCAATTTTAGCAAATTGGCTACTTAAGTTCTGTTTTTAATCATTTTATGTACCACACTTTTAGAAACGTGAGGAACACTGCTACATGAGGTTGCTAAAGTGGCCGCTCTCACATTGCGTGAGTCGCATGTTTTATCACAGCAAATTTTGTTAGAGTGAATGCCTCTTATTAAGTATAATGATTATATTTACACTTAACCATGTTGACTAAGAAACCAATAAGCAGTTGTAGTGATGGCATAAACCAATATCAATCCTAAAGAAAATGGAATTGTTGAAAAAACTAAACTTAGCACTTAGTTAAGCAAGATTTACAGTATTGGATCCTCAAAAATTTATGATATTAAGAAGCAGAAGAGAAACTACTTAAGTTCTATGCTCAAAATGATACAAAAAAGAGATTGAAAACAGAAAAACAATGAAAGAAGGAAGAGCAATGATTTGGCTCATGTGCTTATGCAGTGGTTTGGATTATGCCAAAATGAAGTTCTTAGCTTTTCCATACCAATGCAAATGGAATTCAGTACCTCAGTAAAAATATGTAACAAAACATAGGTAACTTAACAGAAAATAACTATGTAACTAAAAACTGTATTTAGCTATGGAGAGGATAGTGTACCTCTCATGGTCCAAGGGAGCTCCCATGGCTCAGAAAAATTCATGGTCTGGTATATCTTATATCCCAATGTTGCTGAACTAAAGGTGCTCAATTGTATGGGCTGGAAGCATATCAATATGAGAAAGTATGTGCAGTGTATGTTGCACTGATTTTTTTCTCTGGTTAAGCATTTTCCCTCCTTTCATAAAAATTTACTATTGGAACTTGGATAAAACCTTTTTATTGCTGTATAGCTAAATTTTACTCACAGAAATATAGACATTTCTTGCTGTTTTTACAAATTTAAAAAATATGCTATCATAAGATTCTTTAGTCTGTTTGTATTCAGACTTCTGTAACTTTAACAAGTAGAATTAACACATACATAAAGCACCAAGAGAGTGCCACATCCCACTGGTGGAATACAGTGTTAATAATTTGTTTATTGTATAAGCATATTAAAAAGAAGAAATATCTTCTTCAAATATTTGTAAGTTTGGGGTGTAGATGTTTCAGTTACAGAGATTTGACTGCATATATCAATCTTTTTTATTAATATTTAAATTTTGAAGTTTTATTGTAATCTTTCTCGGGTGAAAAAAGTTATTATAAAATTCTTTTGTACCTTATTTATAGCATAGTTATGGTGGTTGGTGCTGGACGTGGTCCTTTGGTTAGAGCAGCCTTAAATGCATCTCAGAAAGCTGATCGCAAGATTAGAGTTTATGCTGTAGAAAAAAATCCTAATGCTATTGTAACGTAAGTATTACTTTTTCCGCAGAATTGATACACAAACTCAGTATTTGTTAAACGAGAATTTGTTTGGTAAGCATCATCATCAACATAACATAATTTTCCCCTCCACGGTGCAAAAATATGTTCATCAACACTGAACATTCGCTCAACATGAGCAGAAGATGGAATGGCAGTATTAAACTTAACAAATAAACTTTTCATTGTAGGCGATAAATTTTTAACTGAATCAGTAAGAGTTAAATATTGAAAAATTTCATTTTGGGCACTGCAAGTTTTGCTATTTTCAAATTCAAAAAAATTGTCTTCTCTAATTGGCTTGGGTTCACACTCATCCGGCAGCTTCCTCTAACTCCTTCTTCAAACCCTCAGTATCATTGCCCCAATTCAATTTAAACTGGGGCATAAGAGCTGCAGCCACTGCAAAGAGTTGGAACATGAACAAACAAAGCGATGTACCTACAAATGTCTCTGAAACATCATTTGCATTCATCTATGTTTGTTTGCGTGTCTATGTTTGGTTGCATGCATGTATGTTTGTTTGCATGCATCTGTGTTTGTTTGCATGCATCTATGTTAATTCGCATGCGCCTGTATTCGTTCGTGTGTGTCTGTGGTTGTTTGTGTTTGTCTATTCCTGTTCGTAATAGTATGTTCATTCATGCTCGTTCGCCAAGTGTGGACGTGCCTTAATTCTTCGCATATTTTTTTACTTCTATTCCATGTTTAGTAGAATTTTATGGGATTTGTGTATAGCAATTAATATTTTTAATTTTATACTAGCTGCCCATGGTGTGCAAAATTTACATGCTATAGTCCTTGCCATCAGCAAGGATAATTAAAAAATGAGCATGAGGTAAATTCATTTTTTTAAATTCGATGACATGTTGCCACAGCACGACCAAAGATTTCTACTTGAAGAATATTGTTGTTGGCTAAATGTCTATAGTAAATCATTACAATTTAAAGGGAAACTTAGAAACAATCCATAACAGAAAAATCTGATGTGGAAACCACATGATTTTCTCCATACCTGCAATATTTCTAAAAATTCCAAATGCGTTAAATGATAAATATTTTAGGAACTGCGAGAAAAATTCAAAGACCTTACAAAGAACATACATAAACTCATACCATAGCCTTCTGATATTGGATATAGTCATGAAGCTGCAACAGTTCAACATGAAAAGGAGTGTTACTAAGACATAACTAAGCATCAAGTGTTTACAAAAGTGGACTCCAGGTGGTGTGGTGGTAGCTAAAAAATATAATTTTTAAAATATCTCAACACTAGAATGGCCAAAGTGGTCAATTTGACCACTAGCAGTTTTTCTCATGTTGTCGCGTTTGTGCATGTGCACCAAATGGCCTTCAATTTTATGACTTTCCTAAATAAATGTCCTTTACCTGTACACATTAACTTTTAGACTCTTATGACATTAACACCCAACATATAACATATAATACCTAGAATGGCTAGAGCAGTCATTTTGGCCAGTAATTAAAATCACTAGAGCAGTCATTTTGCCTGGTAATTAAAATTGGTTAAAATGGTTTTTGACTTTATAAGATTTTGATGTATCATCTTCATCAACAGTAATATTTTATATCAGAAATAAAGTGGAAGGTTTTATGTACATACAACCATACAAAAGAAAATCACCTTTTGTGAAACATTGTATGCAATAGAGCAATTTGAATGAGAGAGGAGAGGTAGTGATGCCAAGAACTATCTCTAATTTCGATTTGCCATCCCTCTACGAGTCATTGTTTTATGAGTCATTGTTATATGAATCAGGCAGTCAGTTGCTGAGCTTTGAGCAGTAAACATGTAATGCCTGGAGTGTTGATTATAACAAAGATTATTTTATTATTAAAAACTAGGTGTCGCTTCAGCCAGTATATAGCAAAAAAACCAGGCAAATTTGATATTAAATTCTGGCTTGCAGTAGATGTCAGATCAAGATACCTCCTAAATGATTTTTCATATCTCAGAAAAGATGAATCATGACCAGGTGATCGAACTCTTCCTGAAAATGTGGTGCTTCACCTGCTTGAGCCGTTTTTGGACAAGGCTAGGAACGTAACAACATAATTTTTTCACTTCTCTAAAGTTTTTCAAAAAACTAAGAGAGAGAAGTACAAGTATTGTGGGCACAGTAAACTGAGCTAGAAGGGAAGTTCCAGCTTTAGTCAAGAGTGCATGTACCGAGATCTACAGCACAAGTATCCTCAAGAGCAGCGATGACTGTACACTAACAGTTTATCAGTGTAGGGTGAATAAAAACGTCATTATCATGAGCACATCGCATCCATCTGTAGAAGTTAGGCAAGATGGGAAGAAACATCCAGAAACAGTGCAGTTTTATAAGGTGTTGATGTTTTAGACAAGATGGCATGCCCCTATACAAGGAAAGCAGCATCCTGTTGTTGGTCAGTGCATGTTTTCTATAATATATTAGATCTGGCAGCAATCAATGCCTGCGTGTTATTCAGAGAAACAAGAGGGAAAAGAGTCAAAAGAAGGGATTTCATCCTTAAGGTGGCAGAAGATCTCAGGGAGAATTACATGAAACAGACTAAGAGATCCAACCTTCCAGCAGCTGCAGCTACTCAGTGTGAGGGTGATGCGAGAGATGATGAAAACCAAATTGATAGTGAAAGACTAAAAAGATGCCAATGTCAAATATCTAGGTGTAATGGGGAGCAAATCAGGGCAAGCTTTCATGGTATTTAAAAATGTAGTGTGTGAAAAATGCACTGCAAAGATTGTAACACGATATTTTTGTGTGGAGAGCTCGGAATCTAAGAAGTTATAAAAAATGACAAACTAAATCTTTTTGTGGAATTATGTAATTCTTAATTCAATAAAAGTGGTGTTAATTTGAGAATATTCTGTTGTATGTACTAATGCTTTTTGTATGAGCTGTCATTTTGACTGCCGTGGCCGTTCTAGGGGGATATGGTTCGCCAGCTGTTCTAGTGTTAAACAATGCATTATATGGGAAAACGTTACAAACAAGCATTGTAGACAAACATTTCCTACAACTTTTATTCCAGTACTTTGTTATGCTAATAAAGTATTAAAGCAAATATTTCAAAAAATGGATAAGTCATAAGTCACTTCCAGTTGACTGATTTTTACAAAAAACTAATCAACTCTTGTCCCTTTAACAAAAATGTTAAATATAAAATTTCACATTGACCTGATCAATAGTTGTTGAGTACTGTAGTTAAAACCTAACATGACAATATCATTCTAAAATTTTGTTCTTATACCCCTCAAAATCTAAGGAGCGCGTTATACAAATGGTATATGAAAAAGTCTGGATTTTTTGGCAAAAAGTATGGGTGCGTGTTATTCACGGGTACATATGGTATATATAAAGTTGATTATTTAAATAATATTTTGTGATTAATGCTCCCCTAAATAGATAAAGGTTTATTATTTAAATAATATTTTATTGCAATTATAGTGTCACCATAACATTATGTAACATTATCTTGTGCCATTTTTTGTTATTTTGTTACATTAAGTAATGGATTACTGTTCTCTTTAACAGTTATCAAATACTAACATTATATATCATTATTCGATCCCTGGTTTAAACACTGCATTTTTGTTCAAAAATCATCTCCTTCATTTGCCAGGAAACCCAAAAGGTCTAATCCTTATTCATGAAAAATCCAGCATTTATAAAATCAGTTGAGATAGACATGAAAAAATTTACATTGGTCAAACAAAAATGAAAATTGTTACTAGGTTCAAAGAACATCTATCATATTTTAAACATGGGAAATCTGAACCCACTTCTTTCAAACCCAACAGTTCCACTTCCTTGGACAATCTTCAACTAATAAAACCCATTTCCAGTCACTAATTCTTGACGCGGCCGAAAGTTGATCCATTTTCAAAAAAAAGATGTTACCCTCAATCAAGACATGGGTCCAATAGTAGACACTACACTACTCTCCCTTTCTAATAACAGTCATTCCAATGTTGGGAATAACTTGGAAACAAAAAATTCTGTTATGACTGGGAATCGAACCCGGGTCTTCCACTTGCCGGGCGGATATTCTACCACTGAACTTCCGTAGCAGATAACGTCCGTTGGGGCTGGTTGATACTAGCTTGGCTAGCCCGGACCCAACTAAGAAAAACACCCGCGTTCAGAAACAGGAAAGATTATCTGCTACGGTAGTTCAGTGGTAGAATATCCGCCCGGCAAGTAGAAGACCCGGGTTCGATTCCCGGTCATAGCAGAATTTTTTGCTTCAAAGTTATTCCCAAAATTACAGCTTATGCCATTATGCATAGTTTCCTATTATTCCATCAATTTCTGGCTTTGGCAATCTCACCATTTGAGAGGGAGGGGTTTTCTTCGACGTTCTCTTGGAGGATGTCCATTGGGGCTGGTTGATACTAGCTTGGCTAGCCCAGACCCAACTAAGAAAAGCACCCGCATTCAGAAACAGGAAAGATTATCTGCTACGGTAGTTCAGTGGTAGAATATCTGCCTGGCAAGTGGAAGACCTGGGTTCGATTCCTGGTCATAGCAGAATTTTTTGTTTCAAAGTTATTCCCAAAATTACAGCTTATGCCATTCTGCATAGTTTCCTATTATTCCATCAATTTCAGTCATACAATGACTTCCCAACTCCCCCATCAAGAAAATGTAACTAGGTATTTTCCTTCTCCCATACCTTTCTTCTCCTCTCACTTTCCCCATTTCTATATATACGCTCCACAACCCGTATTTCTTCGATTTTATGATTGGCCTACTGAATATGGAATCATTGATTCCATACTGCATATTTAGGCATTTTTCAGTAAGGAAATACATGTGTGTGGTTAATTGCTTGTGTTTTTCGTGTATGTGTGAGAAAAGGGTCCCTTGCATCGAGTAGTTTCCCTTAAACCCAGAGAGTGAGTGAGGTTGTCTGAGTGGTCAGTCCCTGACATGGAGTCATTTCCCCTAAACCAGCATTTACGTTAGTACTTATTATTATTTTTTTATGGTTATCAGGAGATTTCTCCATTTTTCATTAGTAATAAAAGTTATGTTGAACATAATACTTGCTTAATATTTCTCATGTGAATCATTAATCTTTGCAACTTGTTTATGTTGTGTTGCATTTGATATCTGTCCTATTGACTCCTATATAACGAGAATAGTAATTTTGTTCAGCTGGAGAAATTTTTCTCTCAATATTTGAAAATTCAATTGATCGCTTAATTTAAAACTTCAGTTGTTAGCTTTCATTTATAGGAGTTGCTACCCTGTTGTATCTATTCTTGACTTTGAAGTGATATATAAAAACAATAGTTATTTTAATTTTATTAAAATGATTGATAGTAAAAATTATTTTGTATTGCCTTTTCAGTTTAGAAGCACAGCAAGAAGAAATGTGGGGTGAGCAAGTGAAAGTTATATCATGTGATATGAGGGATTGGGTGGCTCCAGAAAAAGCCGATATACTGGTGTCAGAACTACTCGGATCATTTGGTGATAATGAACTTTCTCCCGAGTGTTTGGATGGTGTACAGAAGTTTCTAAAAGGTACATTTTGTAATTTTTCTGCAATGTTGCTATCATGTAATTCTTATTGATTAATCTGGTTATTTTAGTGAGTATTATTAATATTTTGGTTCATTTAGCTTTCATTTGCCCATTTTTATTACTATTGGAATGATTGATTTGAAATCTTTAATTACACTTTGTCAATGGAACTCATTTTAAAACATCATTCAACAATTGAAACTTTTGAAATGCTGCAGATTAAATTTTGAATATTCTTTTTAGATTTTATTATTGGAATAAATGCTGTATATAATCGAATGTAAGCCGATACCGATTGTAAGCTGATCCCCACTTTTCACAAAGGCACACAAAGAAAATTTCTGGGAGGCTGTACAGACGTTTTGGTTTTTACAGATCTTTTGCATAAAAAATACTAAAAAGTATAAATGCTTCTCTTTTTCTCACATTTTACTCGACAATCCTGTAGCACCATTGTGCAGCAAGATTAGATGTTTCTTCTGCAAATGCGATCACTTTCCTTTTAAATTTTGCAGAATGTGTTCATTTCATAATGGGGTTATTGTAAAAAACGGAAAATCTCGCCACACTAAAGGGCTGAAATTTACGCTTGCAAAGGCATGAGGAAGTGATGTTGGCTCGGGGAATCCCAGTAAGCATATACTAGATACACTGAATCAACATAGTAAACAATACAAATGTTTCGAAAAAGTATAATGAAACATTGTGTACCTACATATCTCGAGTATACAGCTTCTTACGCATACAAGCGCTAGGTATATCTGCGATTTCGACGACTTTGATGCGGCACACACTTTTTACATAATTTATTTTTTCATATTCAGTCATTATGATTCCTTTTTCATACATTTTAAGTAGATTGTTTACTTCCACTTTAATACACATATCTTGAGTTAAAATATAACTACGGGCATTTTGCCACCTTTCCGTGCGTATTAAGCAAGATGTTTGCTGCATGAAGAAGGAAAAAATAAAAGAAGATATCCCAAAGCACACTGAACATATCATAATTTAATATAATAGGTATATATGCATCTAAGTCGAAATGATTTTCAAAATTGTCTTCGAAGGCGCTCAACACTCATCCATATTCATTTCTTTCTCACATGCGTTTTTCTGCATTAGAACAGCATATGGCTCTTGTGGTGCCAACTTTCTGCACGTTTCTCTTACAATTAGTTCTAAAAATCGGCATAAAATTACGTCATTTTTAAAATTCAACCTGACAAGATATTATTTTATTTAATAGAGATATTTAACCAAATAATTTAAGGAAATGCATTAATGAATGTTAATAATTGAAATTTATTAATAACAAATGGCTGAGTACTTTCTCATCTGCTTGCACCTTGAGCCTGGAATTTTATGAGCATTCCGCGGCTGGCATTCCGCTGCAGTTAACTCTGCACATTTTGGTTTTAATCATATAAATAGATGAATTATAAAATAAGATGTTTGTAACAATGTTGTGGCAGAAAATGTGATACTTTTACCGGCATTCTACTTATATAAAGAGACATTGTTCTCTTGTTCACTATGTATCATGACTTAATGATGCCATGTCCTTTAATTCGCTTTTGCAGTGAACTCAATTTACAAAGGCCATGCTGTGGATTGATTTTAATCAAATTCTCGGGAGCCATTTTTGAGTAAATCAAATTTTTATAAAAATCGCCAAGAATAAACTTCCCTTTATTTTTGTGCAATATCATTTTTATGAAAAAAAGGTTTGGGACACCTAAAATGTGTATTTCCATAAAAATCTCAGTCGAATTTTTTCTATATGTATATATATTTCTCTATATACAGTAAATCCTCGATTTAATGGACTAACAGGGGGGAAGGGTCGTCTGTTAAAGCCGAATGTCCGTTAAATGGCTAATGAGATTTTTCGATTCCAAAAACACACTTGTACCTACATTAGAAAACCTCCTTTACTGATGGTAATGATAATTAATGTAGAAAATACCGTATTTGCATGAATATACGATACAAAATTGAATTTAAAACAGCCACATCACCTTTTAATTCCTCTGAAAACTTTTTTCGATATTTTAATAAAATATGTCGACACTGAAATATCGCGATTTTCGTATGGTATGATTATATCTGAATTGATTCACTGACTTTGCCATAAAATAATTATTTCTTTTCATTTATTCATCGCAAAACACTGGAATTTGATAAATATTTCTGAGAACTCCGATGGCACTCTTAACCCTTACTTAGTCGCGTGGGGTCAATATGACCCCAAGCAATGTTTTTTCGTCAATATCTAAAGAAATGTATTGTCAATCTAACCCAAACTTGTTCTACCTTCGAAACTGACATTCTAGAAGAGAAATTAGCATTTTTTTTTTTTTTAATTTGTTATTTTTGATATTTTTATATTTATACATATAGTATAAATATTGTAATTATTGAGAAAATTAAACTATTTTAATATGCTATTTTGGTGTGTATCCATTTGTTATGTATATATGAGGTTAAAAAAGTTGCTTTTATTTTGGCATCTCTCTACCTGTTGCTTTTTTCTCTATTGGTCTAGAAGGGTTAAACGCAATACAGATTATTATTATCACATCAGAAATACAAATAATTTTCCTGATAAGCAGTATTTCATTGTTTTAACACTAGTTCTCCTATGATACATTTTTACTTCTCTAATTTTCACTATGGGTTGGTTACCCTTCTTCCTCCCATCTCCCCCTCCCCTCTCCCCCCTCCAATGTACCTTTTTCCCTCTTTTCGGAATTCTCCGGGTGTTTTCTTACTTCAGCCGCACACATGCAACCGTTTTCTACCCGCAATAAAAGTCACAAACAAACGCACGTGGTCTCTCTAGAAATTGCTGTCGAAGAATTGACCCGAGGATGACTTCTTTGACGCAGAATTCCACGTATTCTATCAAGACCGATGCATGATTTTTGAAACTATTTTCTAGATTTTATAATTGAACTACATCCATATTATTCCCTTTTCTGTACAGTAATTATTTATCACATGCTTTCGTCATTATTGTGAAATACTCTCAAAAATGGAACATCTTTCTAGTGACTTTTGGCAGCTTTTTTATCACCCTCATTGGATGAAGCTCTTAGTACCCATGTGCAAAAAGGATAAAAGAAAGTGGTTTGCCTTTCATTACCGCTCACCCTTTTTAGCACGAGTTTCTCCCTTATTTTTCAGAATAAGCATGAACACGAATGAGATCGGCAATCTTCAAAGTTTTTGGATCTCCTACCGGTCGCATGATGGTCACGGTTGGGACGTTTTAGACCAAAATATAAAAATCCTATTTTCAATGGGGTTTCTATGGAGAAGTCCCAAGTATGTTCACACTTATAGGGGAGGACGCGCTTGGACCTCGGCACGAACCCCTTGGGTCGCTTGAGGAGGCAACTTTTGTCCAAAGCCCCATCGAGGGCAATCCTCGGTGACAGCAGAAGTGAGCTTGAATCTTTCTGCTTGTTGGGGGCAGCCATAAACTACTTCATGCTGTAGGTGGGGCCGGAAAGTGACCTTGCTGCGACCAATGTCTAACCCACAAGTGTGAGTGATCTCCGCAAAAATAGTCCTATCACTAATAAAGCCCTCAACGCGATCTTCATGCAACAATGCAACAAAAAGTGCGATCAGCTCTGCGCTGCTTATAATGTTGGCAGAAGAACGAAAAGATGGCCGTTAGCTGTGTTTTTTATTAGCTGAACGTTACTGCCATAAATGCCTTTATTGTTTATAAACAAAACGTTCAAAAGGAAATGACAAGGCGAAATTTCTTGAAATCATAATCGAAGGAATTAATAAAGGATCTACAGATTTTGAGGTCTCAGAGTCAGTTTATATCTAGGCATCTCCGAAAGCGCATATGCACTCAACTGGGACTTGCGCAGGAAGGTCCATCACCAGGATCGGGACTATCAACAGGAAGATGCGAACATTGCCCAAGAAATAAGGACAATAAAGTGTCCACTAGATGTGGAAATTGTGGAGCTTTTACTTGCAAAGACCATATGATAATGAAGTGCATTGAATGTGGGGAGAGGGAAAGTGATTAGAAAATACAAAAAAATATTTTAAGTTATTTTAATCAATGTTTATTGTAAAAATTATTAATAAATAATTGTATTATAATGTAAGATTGATTTTATTTCCAGTAAAATATAAATAAATTAATATATTATTGCTTATCTTTAGAAATTATTTTGGGGTCATATTGACCCCACGCGACTAATTACGGAACTTTTTTTCACGCAACTAACTAAGGGTTAAAAAACTCAGCGGACTTCATAAGCATCTGAAGCCACAATTGGCTGGCTGGCTGGCATTCAATACTGTCCGCGAGCCAATGTATGGATGATATCATGTATACAATGGATTATTATTATAATGGACACTTAATGGGATAATTTATATCCCCTAGAGCGGGGCTGGCGAACCTATGGCATGCGGAACGATTTTGGTTGGCATGCCACAAAATGAAATAAGAAATGAAATGTGCCACTCGCTAATACAGCGACATGGCAAATGTGATTCAGGAAATCTAATAAATGTATGTATTGAAATGTTGCGAAAGAGAGGCTTAGTTTACAAGAGGTACCATCAGTTATATTATGATTTTTTCTCATATAATGCATTGTTGAAGAGATATTTTAAAAACTAAATTTTTTAGCTGCCACAACTACAGCACCTATCGGCGACTATTGTGAACACTTTACGCTCCTTTTTATTTTATTAGTTGTTGGAGCTTCAGGTTTTCAAGTGAATTTAGGTAATTTTTGTTTTTCTGAATAGCAGTTTATATCGCTTTAAATTTTTATCCTTGAATAGTAGCAGAATCGAGGAATAAAAAAAGCAAAATTTTCTGGTGAAGGAAGTGAAAGGATTTTTAAGGATTGGTGGACTGAAAGGTATGGTGCAGTTGAAAAGAACGATAAAGAATTGTGTTTTGCGTGGTGACACCGAAATTACCTACATGCAGATGCATGTGAAAATCTAATATCTTCAGAGTTTGAAAAGAAAACATCTTGGCCCGGAAGGAACCATCCCAAAGGTGTTATCGGCCCACAGGGATTATGCTCTGTGTTCTGACAGCCCAATCTGCCCCTGGCATCAGCACAGAATTTAGTATCTGACATTTTTATTATGTTGTTAACATCCGATAAGTATTTAACTGGAATTTGACAAACAGAGGTTGACGCCTCGGATCAGTCCGTTCATGTCATACATCTTCTTCATTACTTCATCCATGTCATTTATTAAATCTTTTTCACATATAACGATTTTTCATGAGATACCTAATGTTTTTAGAGAGTACCACGTCCACTAAAGATAACATTATCCATTAATGGACCTTATTTTTCGTTAGTGTTTAATATTATTGGTAAAGTCTAGAAGATGTGGGATTTGCTCTAATAATTCGATAAAAAACTATATTTCGTACTTTGTTTTCAATATATCATTTGAATCAAATTATATAAATTTCTTCCAGTGTGGGAAAAGACATACTATATGCTACATTGTAAGAATAGACCCAGATAACATTTTTTTATGATACTGGCATGCGAAGAGGCAAATTTTCTCTTATTAAGTTAATTTTGGCACGTGAGCAAGATAAGATTCACCAGCCCTGTCCTAGAGCCTAGAGAGCTTGCAATTACATCACTTGCATTACCGGTACTGTGAATGCAGCCTAAGCCCTCAACTAAACTTCGCTTCCCTTACATGCCATACCATTTCAAAGGTGGAATTATCCTTCCACGCAAGTGCCTACTACGGCTGTGTCTCAATGTTCATGATCGTTCTCATAGGCTTTGTTCCCCAAGAACGTTCTTGCGATCTTGAGACCTCGAAACCGCTAGAGTTCCCTGAAGATGGAGCAAGAAAAAGGCACCGAAACGTCGGAAGACACCATTCTCACCTGGCTGGAAACCCAAGAAAAATTCACCGCATCCATTCGCCAGGAAAGCATCAGATCATTCTACATCATTTTGACGTCACTAAAAGGCGAGATTCTGACGTCAATCCTGCCAAGAACGTGCTTGGAGAACTTTGAGACAGTCTGCGCAAAAAAACATGTAGTATATAACTGTGAACAGCCATTTTGAGGGGAAGAAGTGAACAATCTCTGGACTGATTCGCCAAACAACGGACTTGGTCCATTGTTTGGGGATGTGTCCATTATTGCCTTTGCCATGATTTTGCCCGTTAAATCTGAAGTCTGCTAAACCGAGGTCCATTAAATCGAGGGTTTACTGTACTACATATATGAGAAAGTAAAAATAAGGAAGAGAAGAGCTGTTTTGTATACTAAGTTTACATTCAAAATGAAATGTATATTTTGTTCTAATTATATTTCTTAATTAATATTCATAATTTGTAGCTATACTTATCACAATCAGAAAATGTTACAATAAGTTCATTTTTACTACTGATTAATGTTCTGTGGGTTCTTTCACAGTAAAAAATGTGTCTAATCTGCCTCCTACCATTTAATTGACAACTTTTCTTTGTCTATATATGCAGAACTACATGGAAGAATTTAAAATAGTTATGACAATTTACTATCCATTTATAATATTTTACTTTAACTTTATTATCATCAAGTGACTGGACAATATATTCGGAGAACTGGCTCAAGAGGAAAATCACACTTAATGTGCTTTCACACTATATACATTTATGATAAATAGAAATCTAGAAAAGTATAGGATTTGTCTAAGACAAGTCGAAGATTTCTTCATGTTCTATACTGTATGAGACAAGTATTATACAAATCTGAAGCTTCCACACTGAATGGGAAACTTGTATTTATCCACCAACTCACTATAGGATCTAATTCATCTGTCATTGACACTCTAAATTGTTTATCTACGGCAGTGTTGAGTTCGTGTGTGACTTAAAATAGTGTCTTCGATTTTTAAATCATTCATTATTGATTTATATGCACCATGGCTACTTCTTTTGCACAAAACATTTCTTATCTACCATCGATGTTTCTTCTTTTTTGCTACTTTGCTAACAAAAGTAGAATACTCCTTTAGCCAAAACAACTAGAGGTCTGCAAACCCAATGCATTTCGCCCACAAGGTGGGCATCGTCAGGGGTAGAACCTGTTTCACCAGTGACTGGAAGCCAACTTCCATTTCCCACCTTGTGGGCGAAATGCATTGGGTTTGCAGCCCTCTAGTTGTTTTGGCTAAAGGAGTATTCTACTTTTGTTAGTTTTGGCCAAAGTTATTGAGCTACTATCAATTGCTACTTTGCTGTTAATTACATAATTTGCAGCAGCACAAATGAACAGATATTCCTCATTCGAAGACACATTGTCTTGTAACTTGTCTAACCAATGTGAACGCTTAAAAAATTTATACTTGTATTAGATTTGTATATACTAAATCTAAATCTAAGACAAGTCTCATACTTGTATTTGGATTTGTCATATACATGTATATAGTGTGAATGTACATTTAGGCAATCAACTTTGAATAAAGTGAAAATTTAATGTTTCCTCCCTTAACACGCAAGTTAAAAAATAAGCCCTTAAAATTTTATATATCTTCTGCCCATTGAATCATTGGTGTTTATAAAATCCCCATTCACGTAATTTAAGATGAGTTTTCTTCATATACAACAATTCCTGACAATATGTCTCCTCATTATATGTTGTTTTGCATATATGTTTTCAGTGAATTAATAAATATGTTTCACTGTTTAAGTTGCCTCACTTTGTATATATGAACTGCAAAGCTACAAAATTTATCATGTTTCATGGAAAGAAATTAGGTATTACCATATTTCGCTTCTCTTAAGACATGCCAGTTTATGATGCACCAGCTAATAAGACACCGACATTCAACAAGAAACCATCTAAAAAAACTTTTCAATGCATGCTCATGTTACTTCTGGCAAGAAAAACAAATGCAAAAAGCTAAAATTGTCAAGTAAAATGAATTTTATTCATGGTAGTACATAGTATAGCTCCAAAACTCACATCAAATAACTGCTTTTAACTAACAAGGAGAGGACCCAGTAGTGGGGTCACAGATTTTTATGAAACTTGGTAGGTGTATAGCTCTGGATTCCAGGATCACCAATAGTTTTTCCGAAAATCGTGATTAAATATTGCAAATATTTTTATTTATTCATATTACTGTACTTTTAATGTACTCACCAGTTCATGTTTTTTTATACTTTCAACGATCCTTTGCCTGATATACCTCCACCTATATTATAAGTATTCGGATGAAGTCTTCGCAAAAATAATTTCAGGGATCCTTTCCATTTCATAAGCATCAATATATGCGTTGAATTACTTGAGAAAAAAATCCGAATCACCACCAAACAACATAGAAAAAAATAAAAATATCAACGTTGCTGCCCAGTTAAATTTTAACGCGAAAAAGGATTTGTAAAAGGAGGCGAAATGAAAAAAAAGAACCAACCCATGAGGGAATTGAACTTGCGCTCTTACGTTTCGGACGCAGCCACTATACGCCCACCGCTAACAATTAATTAAGGAATTTGGCATGTATTAAGCTATTTATACCAGTTGATGAGAAATTGCAATATTTAATCGCGATTTTCAGAAAAACTACTGGCCGTATATGCCGAAAAGGGGGGTTTCATAAAAATCCGTGACCCCACTACAGTGTCCTCTCCTTGTAAGAAGCTCACAATATAATGTGATATTGTACCTTCAGAATGGGATATCAACATGCAGACTATGCAGGCTGTAAACCAAAGGTGTATTGTGTACGTTAAGAGATTCAAGCATGAACATTTTTATGTTACACTTCAAGCTTTAAGCCAATATAAAAATCATTATAGAGAACTAATATGCTCATTGTTACTTCCATCACTCAGATGATGGTGTCAGCATTCCTGCCAACTACACCTCGTACTTATGCCCTGTTCAGTCATCTAAATTGTACAATGAAGTTCGCCTGTGTAAAGAGAAGGACAAGCATCCTCTTCATCATTTTGAAACACCATATGTTGTTCACCTTCAGAATAGATTGGAATTAGCACCTGTGCAACCTCTCTTCAGATTTGATCATCCTAACAGAGGTATAGAATTTTTTGCAATCATTCTGTTGTATTCAGTGGATCTTTTTATATAAATAAATGTATATTTGTATAAATAAATTTTGATTGTTTTGCAGATGAACTTATTGACAACAAGCGGTATAAGTGTTTAAATTTCAAAATATCTCAAGACTGTGTCCTTCATGGATTTTCAGGATTTTTTGATTCTGTTCTCTACAAAGATATCACTTTGAGCATTTTACCTGAAACCCATTCAAAAGGGATGTTTAGTTGGTTTCCTATATTTTTCCCTATAAGAGTGAGTATTAATTTAAAATTATAAAATTTCTGTTAAATTTAGTACATTTGTTAACAGTTTATGAAGGAAATGAGATAATAATTAATCATTTGTGGTCAGATATTAAAATACAATCAATATCTGATATGCTGCGATAGTTATTTGTAAACAAATCATTAACACTTTTTTCCGCCATAGCTGGTCAATGTCAAATTTAAATTGCCGTTTTTACAAAGGTTATCACAAGAAATGTTTTTTCTAGGCTGTGCTGATATCTGATAGAAATTTTTACAAAGATTAATGGGTAAATTATTATTTTTTGGCAGTGACCAGTTATTATGGCACCTGTTGAGAGTATGGCTAGTTCTATTACTTTTTCAGTTCTTATTTAAGTAGATAGGTTTCTATAGGTTTGTTTACTATAAAATAAAAAACTTTCCATTGTTTTCATTATCCTGTAACCAATGCTGGATTTACAGGGGAGCAGTGGAGCAATAGTGCCAGTGCCTCATGATTAGAGGGGCCCTACAGTGGCCATAGACACTGTATGTAGTGTGTGTGGGGGAGGGGGGATGTCGATCTGCAAAAAATGATGTGCATGGGCTCTCGAGAACCTTAATCTGGCTTTATCTGTAATAAATATTTTTTTGCCCATTGTCAGTATTATTTTAGAGTATAATATAGTTGTTAAGGTTTTTGTGATATAATACCTAAATTCATTGGTGTATTTTTATAATGTTTAGGTGGGCCAACTTGTATCTCGTGTATTACAAAATAGGCCACACTGAAACAATAATAGAAAAATCTAAAGGTGAATTGCTAAGTAAACCTTATGCTTTACTCCAGTTTGTGAATTGCTGCAAAAAATAATTATTTAAAATTAATTCAGTATATTATTTTGAAAGTAAATTGTTGTGTATTAGATTTTGTCTTAGCATAAACCTTTTTGCCGTGAATTTGAGATGTAAGTCAAAGTCAAAACCTGTAGACAGACCATCTCAGAGGTTCAGAAAGACCCAGACCACTTGCAGATGTTGAGGCGCTCAGCCATAATAAAAATAAAAATACATGAAGACAAAATAAGAAAATCATTAGCTAGAAAACTTAAATGTAATTTTTATATTTATAAAATGCTATTCTAGGCTTTTTCCATGCAAATGATCCAGTTATCGAGGAAAAGTCAAATTTTCATGCAAATTTCACAGTTAATACTAAGCACGGTGAGTCCATTCAAATGCGAATTTGGGTATCCTTGAGGCCCTGTCCAAATGTCACCCCTTCCTCCATGAGCCTTTGCTGCAACTTTTTTAGGGATAGGCAAGCTCCCACAGTCAGGTTTGGTGGGCTTAATATTTTAGTGGTTTGTTTCAAGCATATTGCAGGGGGCCCCCACCAATGTTCTCTCTAATTTTTCATGATGTGTGTGTGGAAGAAATTTGCCATGTGCAACTTTTTTGGAAATTTCAGCTAACTGTGTGCCCTTTTTCTGCTGTGCCATTTTTTTCCTCGACAGTCAAAAAAGATAAATAAATGCATCTGGGCATATTAAAATTACAAATTAGGATGGGGTTGGGTTGGTGCAGAGTCGGCATATACTGAGATTTTACGACTAGTGTACAATGTTGCACAGTAGCGTGCACTATTTTGTTTCACAATGAACTATCTATAATTCTACAAATATTTGTGCATACAAATTTTGGCCTTGTGCACTGGCCTTGCAGGCTGTGTGTGCATGCACAGCTTAGTGTTAATCCCTTGACCTAGTCAGACATCAATGGTTGTTTTCCCTTGACACAGGCCTGATCCAGATGGGGGCAACTGCCACTCCCTACAGACACCCATGCCCCCCTCTCAAGAGCCCGCCTGTGTAGATTACACATACTATAATTTAGGTTCTTCAGTGAATAATTGGCATCAATTCTTCTAGGCTTATAAAATGCCTGTGATTAGTATAATTTTTTCTGTCAAAAATTTTAGGTAGTAATAATTCATAAATTAAGATAAAAAGTAATTTTTATAAACTGACTATAAAGATGGCCGCACCAAGTGTGCCCACAGGAAATGTGGCCTTTTTTAATGCATTAGATGAATGAGCATTAATTGCATGTACACATTTTCAAATGCTTTTAAACTAATTAAAAAGGATTGCATATTGATAACTCAAAGAAATGCATTATTTTATGGATGTCCAAATGAGCCATTTCAAAAAATCTTTTGTTTTTATTACTGTATATTTGCTTTGCATTAAAAAGTTTTGTGTTCAAAATCATTTTCATGGAAGACGTTAGTATTTCTATATAGTGATGTAAATTATATTTTCCTTATGATATTATGGGTTCCTTTTTATCAGTAACTAATTAACTTTATCAGAATGTTACAATTTATTTTTGGTATGGAGAAATATTTTGCTTTGGCACAGAGTGTATGTCTATCTCTATCTTATTGTTTTTTCATTTAATGCCGTTAAGTAACACGATTTCATGTTAAAATATGCAAAATTCTTTTCTTTAGGAGCCTATTCACCTCAAAGCAGGAGAAGTACTTGAAGTTCACTTCTGGCGTTTATGCAACAGAAAAAATGTTTGGTATGAATGGTGCGTCACTAGCCCCGTACCAGGACCACTTCATAACCCCAATGGCAGATCGTATACAATTGGTCTGTAAATAATAGCTATTTATATAAGAGTTAAAAAGTAAATACACATCTGAAATAGTCCTATTATTTCTGCGAGTCATCAGTTATTCCCGAGACTGCAAAATTTATTTTTTTCTATGAGACAAAAACAACCAGATTTACTAATTAAAATAAAATGTTTATCTGTCGGCTGCCTTTGATAATTTGTTTCAAAATATTTGAGAATTTTATGTTGTCATTTCTGTTGTGCTGTTCGAGATTTTGAATTTTTTGTAATCTTTGTACGTAAGTGTTTTATGTTGGAATTGGAAAAATAAAGTATGATGTGATCTCTAAACAGGATTGCCGTTGTGGTTGATGAAACCAATTTCAAACTCAACGATAACCTCTACAACCTCGTAAACTGAAGCTTGTTAGCTGACCTCATGAAACATGCGATGTTGTCAGATTGAATGGTTGTGAATGCCTAGGAGGATATGCGTGGAAGAATTTAACCATCACATTTTTTTTAATTTTCAAGACACATCAATAACTACTTTCGTAACATTCACTATCGAAGTATTAATAGTAGTGTCTATTCCGATCATTTACTTATGTGTTTGTTGTAGTGTATTAACATTGGCAGCACTGCTCACATGGCCAAGTGACCGAGAAGCATTCAAAAACATCGTCTACTAGCAGAAAGTTCTGCTCCAATCATTAAAATGGTGCTTATTCGGACTATGGTGCGTGGATTGAAAACAGTGCATAGAAATTTAACTTATCATAAGTTATTTATTGGAGAACATAACCCAGCATCTCATTCCAGAATAATAGTTGCGAGAAATTTCGGCACATCTCGAATTTTAAATTCAGAAGGTAAGTTTGTATCTGATTATTTTTAGCAAGGGAAGTATCCAGTCTTTTTGCCTACTAAAATAGATTTGCCAAAGCTTGCGATATTTTAGATACAATTCTCAATTGTTTTTCATTTTGTTCGGATAGATTTGCAATTCTGTACGTAGGTTACATTACTATATTTCAGGCCGAAAATTCACCGATAAACATGAATGGGTGTTGGTTGAAGGTAAAATTGGAACAGTTGGAATATCCAATTACGCTCAGGTAAGTGTTGTAACTTAATCAAATTTCTTTTACGTGTTTGCCTTTTATCTTTGAGAAAATACAGTCGTTATGATTTACTTTACTGCAGAAACTACTGGGAGACATTGTATATGCTCAGCTCCCAGAAGTAGGTGCAGACTGTGTTTTGAAAGGTATTGTCCATTTATATTACTTGCCCGTTCGTATGATATAGAGATCGATTTTTTAGTTTATTTAAGAACGCAGAATCAGTTACTTTAGCGTTTTCTTTTCGTTAAAACATCCATGCCAAATTCTGTATTATAGAAGAGTGTGGTGCGTTGGAGAGCGTCAAAGCCGCAAGTGAAATTTATAGTCCTGTCTCAGGAAAGATTTTGGAAAAAAACTCTGCTGTAGAAGAATCTCCTGGGCTAATTAATGAATCTTGTTATGAAAAAGGTATGTATTACCGTCGAAAAAGTTAAATACTTTGTCGAGTGAATTAGAATGAGAATTAAGAAAATTTGTAAAAACGGTAAGTAATAGGGATTAAGCGGTTTATCGTTAATAGTAAGTAATATCTTCATAATGTAAATCGGTTTTAGTATGTGCAATTTAATTACTAGAAAAAATTTTATATTTTGAAAATTGAAAAAAATGTTGGCTAGTATATGTGGATTATATTTTGACCATAATTCTTACAATTGCCAGTATTTTACACAGGGCGAGGAGTACTTTATGATGCAAAATTTGAGTTGAAAATAAGTAGTTAACGTTCGAGGTTGAGAGAGATATACATTTTTCAGAATTGTATTGCAAGAAGAATGAACAAGCGTACTGCTGAAAATGGTTCATGTTTTGAATATTATGAAAAGTAATTTATTATAAGAAATAGTCTCAAGTTGTTAGTAATTGTTTGGTGCTAATAAAATTTTGATGTCCATAAGGTATTTATTAGATATAAAACTTACATTCTGTGTCATATACTTTTCTAAAAATGTCCCACTTGATTTAATATTATGGGAGGAAAATTAAAACTTTAATTATTAAGTATCGTTTATTTTCTTGTATGCTGTGCGTGACGTCAGATATGGTTAACTTTCAAGAGTTTGCAATAATATGTACGGAAGAGTTTTGAGATCGTCTGTTGTGTTATATGAAATTTTTATTTACTGTTGTACATTTTTTATTATTATTGAACTAATAATTTGTTTTGTTGTCGGTGTATTACTTTTTGTTTATAAATTAAAAATAAACATTTGTTTGCCAACAGTTAATAACTAAAAATATATTTTCTTAATGGGGTAATCAGTGCCCCAGTGTACCTGAATAAGGTGCCAAAACCTAGTGTACCTTACCAGGGTTAATATTTCAAAGTGAAAAAACATGAACAAAAAATAGAAGTGGAAATTATGGGACTTAATTAGGGTTGCCAGGTGTCCCAATCTTAACGAGATTGTCCCAACTTGATAAGGTGTTTCCCACATCCTGACATATTTTGCAAGTCTTGCTTTTTAAACAAAATTGTTCAACACTTAAAATTTTAAGCGGAATATGGATGCTACCAACCAGCAATGGCTAGGCATGTAGTGGTACATACAGTGACTTCATTGTATTAACAATGCTGTTCTGCCATAGTGTACTGCATGTGCTTGGTGTGGTGGTCAATCTCCTTTGCTCCTAATGCATTTCTTTTCTATCTTGGTGTGCATCTCACCCGCCGTTTGAAACTGGTTTTACTGTATGTAATAGCATGACGCACTGGTATTATGTAAGGTTAGGTACCTGAAAGGGGCCATCATTGCATACATTGTACATGTAGTTTGAATAAATTGATCCTATTAATAATATCAAAACCAAATGATTTTGATATAATTTTGTCTTGAATTTGATTTCATGTAAATGTCCCAACTTACTATTTTTTTAAATGTGTCAATGTCCCGATTTGTGATTTCAAAAATCTGTCAACCCTAGACTTCATAGGAGATCTGCAGGTCCAAAAAAGTTGAGAAACATTGGTTTAAGGCATTGCATTTTTTTGGAGTGTGTAGGCTTTTATAAGCATCTAATGTTTTCATTTTGTATGTGTTTGAGTAATTTCATGTTTTTTATTGTGATACGGATTTTTGTAAAGAATGTTTGGCTAAGCATGATTTGTCATATTTAGCATGTTTATAGCATGTCAGGTGTTCTTTGAAGTATGTTTTAAGTTTTCTTTTGGTTTGGCTTATGTATATTTTTCCGCATTAGTTGCACTTATTTTCATAAATGCCTGATTTTTCTAGTTCAGGTGTGTTGTCTTTGATGTTTCATAACAATTGTGTTATTTATTGTTGCATGTATGTGCTATTTCAAACCAGTTTTTTTCAGAGTTGTGTTTGGAACACATGTAGAGGATGGATAATGTAGTAGCAGAATTTCAAAATAAATTTTATAAAACTTTGTACAAATTCTTCTTTGTATAATGGTCTTGACATAAAGAGTCATAAAATAGTATCTGATGATGACTTTGGAGTTGAAACCATGGTATAATAATTATTTCACCCTATTGTCAAGATTTGTCCAATTTTCCTGCGGTCACTATCTCTGAAATCATTTCAGTTTAATAATATAACCATTTAGTTTGGTTTGTGTTACAAATGGTTTAGGAAGAAGTATTAATAACTTAAGGAGTAGATTTAGATTTGATATATTTTCTAATAAAAGTTTTATTTTGATTCAATTATACTCTCAATTAGATTGCTTATGAAATTGACATGGAAATTTTATTTAATTTATTTTCATGCATTGCTGTATTGCATAATGACTTTAACTCTTTATTTTAGAAAATTTTGTTTATATGTTCATTTAACTATCTGTTTTCAGAGTTTTATGGGACTGTAAGGGCTGCTTTACACTGGAGGGACAGTTGCATGATGGACACGGTTGGGACATTTTAGACCAAAATATAAAAATCTTATTTTCAATGGGGTTTCTATGGAGAAGTCCCAAATGCATACACACTTGTAGGGGAGGACGTGGTTAGGCCTTGGTACGAACCCCTTGGGTCGCTCAAGGAGGCAACATTTGTTCCAAGCCCCTTTGAGTCCTAGCCTCTGGTTACTATCGGCAATCCTCGGTGACAGCCGAAGAGAGCTTGAATCTTTCTGCTAGTTAGGAGCATCCATAAACTATGTCATGCTGTAGGTGGGTACTGAAATGCGACCGTACCATGACCGAAGCCTAACCTACTAGTGCGAATGGTCTCCACAAAAATAGTCCTCTCCCTAATAGAGCCCTCAACGTTACCGTCATGCAACCGGCCCTCCAGTGTGAACCAGCCTTAAGTGGCAGAATAAAAGTTTTGCTTGTTTGTGTATGGGTTCTTAACTTTATAAAATAATTATTTTTGGCTGTTCATATAATTATGAAAGTTAAATGAAATGGCAGATTTAAAAAAGTGAGATATTAAATTCATTTTATGGCACATCCGTTGGATGCTCACTTGTCCGATCCATACTTGAGTATGTTGCACCAGTATGGTCCCCTCATTATCTGACTCACTGTAAATCTCTTGAATGGATACAGCACAAGTTCCTTAGGTATATCAACTTCAAATTAGGCAATTCCTTAGAACAAATAAACTATGATAATATCTATTCCAAAATCCACTTGGGAAGGCTCCACTTTGGAAAGATTTCATAATGTAAGTGAAAAAATAAAATTGTATATTTCCACTATCAAATTTATTACAACTGGTTTCGCCTGTTACAGCATCATCAGGCTATAACAGGCGAAACCGGTCGTAATAAATTTGTTAGTGGAAATATACAATTTTCTTTTTTATTTACATCTCTATTCCTATTTAAATTTAACCACATAATCTAACAGACGCACCATTGCTGACCTCCAATTCCTATATAAACTTCTCAACAACTCAATTTTCTGTACAGAACTACTTGAAGCTATCAATTTTCATGTCGCCACTAAATATAGAAGACTTCGCCAATTGTTTCATGCTGATTTTCACTATAGGAACTATTACTTCTTCAGTCCTATAGCCCGTCTCCATAATACAGGAAATAGGTTCAATATTGATTTACACAATTGCTACATTAATACAATTAAGTACCTACAATATACCTCAAATTCTTGATCCAACATGTAAGCACATTCTGCTGATATTACTCTCATTGATATAATTCTATTAAATATAACGGTATTGCTATAGTCAAGTCTGCCAGAGTTGGCACCTGAAGAGCTGGTTGCCTACCCATCAATGGGAAGGCGAAGTTGCCAAATGCTGTTACGACCATCGGTTGACCCCAACCTGCTGAGTCACCATTCATAACGCATGTGGGACTAGCAAAACGGGAGGGGTAAAAAAAATGACAACCGCGCACCATTGGCATGGTAACGTCTTGATGTATGCTGTCTCATTGGCTAAAGCTCTCCCCCCCCTGAGTTGGCATTTGACTGCTTCCGAGCATCCAAGTGCCAATTCTAGCCAACAACTATATACTCAATCATGATTTTTAGAACAATACATCTTTTACCTTGTATATTTTGATTTATTTTTATTTTGATTACCGATTCTTATATACATGTTATATATTCTTTACTTCTTGCTTTTCATGTTTTATAGGAATTGTTTAAATATTATTCTTATTGTAAAATTTCTTAATTATCTTGTCTGCTGATTTGATGTTATGCATTTCATCCATAATGTGTGTGACCTATTATAAATGATATTTTTTGTACATTCATATAAACTATTGTAAAAGGATTCTGTCCATTAATAAAGAAATAAAGTAGATAACTTCTCAAGACTATGAGAAGCTGAGAACTGTGTAGTGCTACTGAGGCAGGTCACCATCATCTCGAGTAAAGTAGCATGTATTACAAAAATCTCGATTTTTACCACTATTCTTGTGTTTCAGGGTGGTTGTTTAAAATTGAGCTGAGTAAGCTAAGTGAACTGGATTCACTTATGGATGAAGCTGCATATGACAATTTTGTGAAGACAGCAGAATCTCATCACTGATATTTGAATGAAAAAGATGTGTAGTTCCCAGTTGTTATAGTTCCTCTTTTGTATAAAATAAATCTTGTTATTTGGGTTAAATTTTTTGAGTTTATTTTTCCAAGGGTCATAAATTTATAATGTGTAATACTTAATTTTTACTTTGATTTTGCGCTGAAGTGCCAACTGCTGAAATAAAAATTGACCATCTAATTTTGTTAACGACTGAATTTTTCTGCTATTATATTTTCTGACTTGAAAGATTTATTTATTTAATATTTTAAATCTCATCTATTTGGTATACCTTCAAATTCTGAGATGGTTTGAAAATACGGGATATTCATTTAAGTTCAGACATGTTGATTATTTCTTCTGTAATTATGTGAATTCAGCAATTTTTATTGTATCATTTTGGATTCCATCTCTGCAAAAAATTGTACAAGTGCCTGTTGAGTGGTTCTGTTAAATTAACATGTATCAATTATCAAACTTTTAACAAAAATTCGAAACATATATATAATTCACTATTTGCCTCTAAATTTACGAAGTTCATATCTCCAAAGCTGCATTAATGGCATAGAGCAGTAGTGCCCAACCTTTTTACATAATGGGCAGCATCGGTGGTTGCGAATCCTTCGGTGGGCCGCATGGAAGTTTCCAAGTCTTTGGCGAGCACGATTTGAGTTTAAATAGGAAGATGTCTATATTTATAAGAGAACATCAATTTTAAATAAGGTTTATATGGCTAATATTTCAAAATTAAAAGTTTTATTATAAAAATTTTCGTAAAACGTTATGAATTTGTTAAATTTTCTGGCTTGCTTTTTCATCATAGCTTCTCGGACCGCACAAAATACCTTTGTGAGCCATAGGCTGGGCCACTGGCATAGAGGAAAACAATTCCAAGGGATATTGGACCCCCTACATGCAGGTCCCTGCTTGCATTAGGGAGGCCTTCGCTATGCCTCGAAGCGTTCATGGACATCTTTGACATTGCAGTTACCACATTACCTATACCGGTGTAGAACTACAATATTTTTTCCGTCAAGTTTTAGAACGCGGTTGTTGATCTGTTTCAAAGTCTCGTATAGCAGTGGTTATTATCATTATATATAGATGTTCCTTACAGAGGAGGAGGATATAACATATAGGAGAATACTAATGTTTAGGCACTTCCAGATGAGCTGGGGATTTGAAATTTTTTTCTTAGGTAGGATCAAAGACGTACCCCTATGGATAGGGTAGGTAGGATGATGTGCAAAACAGACTAGTAAAAACGAAAATCTTGAAAAAGTGCAACAATGCGGCCGCTAAAAATTCGCAATTGTTTAAACAATTTTTCAAGGTTTTAGTATTTCCGCATGTGCTACGGAGTTGAAATTTTTTTAATAAGTAGAATTCGTAAAAAAAACGAAATGGGGATTATACAAATTTTGATATTTTAATTTGTTTGGCAGTTAAAAATTCTTAAAGTTTAAACAAATAGATAACTGTTTAGGTACTACGGGATGAGCTAGGAAGCTGAAAGTTTTAAGTTATTTACAGAGTAGAGCATTTGCACAAATAAACATGTGAATCTCTTCATAAATATATTGTGGCGGCCGTTAAAAATTTAAGCAATTAGAAAATTATTATTTCATTTCTAGAAGTGCTACAACTTTAAAATTTGGCAGAAATGTGTAGTATTAGTACCCCATAATGGAGAAAGTATAAAATACTTAAAATTGCAAAGTTTGGGGATTGTTTTAATCTATTATTTTTACATAAGTGAAAAACGAAAATCGCTCCCGAGGTGAAATCTTTAGAATTAAAATAATATTTGTAGTGATCAAATATATGTCGGGAAAAGAATGTTTTTTCAAGATGAGATGATATGCTTGCAGAATGCTAGCACCAACTACTAGTATGCATATATTATTGGAAATAAATCAAGACAACGGTTAGGTAACCAAATTATTTGCAACAATTACAATATAAGCGAGCAGATAATATAAGTATTGTTTACTATATTTCAGAACAATTTTACTTTAATATAGAATTTAATAAGTATGTTTTATTTTGTGGTGCGAGGATTTCGTAATGCTACCAAAAATTTAAATTTTAAGGTATTACTTGAGGGACATATTAACGAATTCTGTCCTCAAATTATTGTTTCGAGGAATACGAATGCATATAGAAATGAGAAAAATGAAGGTAATTGGTTTGTACGTTCTCCAAAAGGAAATAATTACTAATTTCTTTGTTCAAAATTGTTAAAATTACAATTGTCTAGTCAGCACTGACGACGTGTAGTAGCAGAAATGTGATTTTTCAAACTTTTACTACGGATCTACCGTATCTATTAAGGTCTTGTTTAAATTAGTTAAAAAAGTAATTCTTTTGAGTTACCTATTTAAAAACATCGCTGGTGTGGATCTAAAAAGCTTTAAGAACGTTTATTCCAGAGAGAAAATTTTCAAAAAAACATTTGTGGGTTGTAACTGAAGGCAGAATAGGAACGGTCGGTCTATCAGATTACGCTCAGGTAAACTTGCTAAGTGTTTAACTATTGTTTGAATAATTTTCATATCTATTTAAACATTTTCATCTTCCGTTGCATACTAATCTCTGACAGCAACAACTGGGTGAATTAATCTTTGTACAAATTCCAAGGGTCAAAACAAAATGCGTTATGGATGGTTTGTATTTTTATTAATTCTTTCTAAATTTAGTTATTGATTACGCATCCGTTCTTAAAACAATGTATCATTTTTTTGGAATTTATTTATGTCACTGATATAGGAGAATCATTCTTATTTTTAAGAACCATGCGGTGTTTTGGAAAGTCTCTCAGCGGTATGGGACTTGTGCAGTCCCGTTTCAGGAGTGATCACTGAAAAAAATAGTGTCGAAGACGTACCCCGAATGATAAATGAATCATGCTATGATAAAGGTATATAAATTTAGTTTTTAAAAACGGTAAGCAATTTTTATTAGATTTTCTGCTTTTTTAACCAATTTTTACTTTCATTCTTTAATATCGTTTAAACGTCCCATGTAAAATATTAATTTAAAAAACGGACAATTCTAATGTTTTGATCACAGTAGGAGTAACTGCGATTCATCGCGTATTTTATCGTACTTGCCCTTATCCCTTCTTTTTGTGGTGGATTGGTATATCGCCTTAAATTCAAAAAGATATCAAATGAAATAATTTAAGTAATTGATCAGTATATTCATGTATCACTAAATTTTCGTTAAATTTAGCGAAATTTACCTTTAAAAATTTTGTTATGCATTTTCTTTTTCATAAATCATAAAATTATACAATTAAAAAGGGATGGCAAAATATTCTGAAAAAACGTAGAGGGATACCTAATGCAAAGTTTCATAATAATTTGGAAGAAACTGCTAAATCATTACTATGCTTAGAAATAAGTACTAAAAAGTATAGAATGTTTTAGCATACATTTTGTATCGGAAACTACTATTTTATCTGAGAAGCAGTAAGTTAAATACATCTAACTCCCAATGCCTTAATAACTGCCAAATCTAAGCCCCTAAAAGTAGAATGTGGAGTCTCACAGGGATCAATTTTTGGTCTGCTATTTATTATTTTCATGAATGGCCTTCCTAACTACATGGAAATCAGCAAACCTCTATGCTGATAATATCTCTTGTCTTTTCCACTCTGATAACTTATCTGATCTGACCATTTGAGCCAATTCCTCCTTTAATTATATGGTCCAATGGACTCAATCTAACTGAATTTTAATGAATAATAATACAACAGAGTATGTTCAATTTCATACCAAAAAGTCCTTTCCCCAATGCTGTCCATTACTGAAAATGAAAGACTTGAGTGTAGTTTGATCTCTTTCTGTAAAATTTATTGGCTTACATATCTGTGAAGACCTTGTCTGGTCTACTCATATTAATGCCACCATGATGAAAATAACCATGACATTTTTATGCTCCATAGACGCACCAATTTTTCCCATTGAAGCTCTCAAACTTTTGTACTATGGGAAACTACATTCCCATTTTTCATATGGAATTATTTTTCAGGAAAATATCAGCTATTCAAGTCAACTTTTCTCCCCTCAAAAACAAGCAATTAAGGTAATGCACATATCGTACCCATGGAAAACAACTTTTTCACTTGCTTGGTATACTCACTCTTCCATCCATGTTCTCAATTGTGTTATATTTGTTAAAAAATATCCTAACCTCTTCCCCACTAATGTAGAATTTCACCAGTATTACACTTAACCCGGGAGTGCTGTAGACATTCCAACCCTATGTTTTATGACAGGGTTCCTTTACTTTTAGGTTCTATGAAGGCATGTGCCTTCAAACATTTTTGTCTAAAAAACTAGTATGCTATGGTTATTCTTTGAGTTCGGACATTTTTCTTAGAGAGTGCAACAGAGTGTTGTGCAGAAATCTCTGCTTTTTTTGTTTTGCAAGTGGTTTATAAGTTTTATTGTGAAATTATTGTTACTATTTGCATTGTTGGTGTTGTTGCTTATGATCTGAGATTGCTATTGAACAATAACTTGACTGATTATAAAATATAAAATTTCATAAAATAGGAACAAATGTTTTTTCCACAATTTTTATTTTCTCCCGGTTTTGTTAAACAATTGACATCTTAAAATAAATTTCAATTATCAAAAGTACATCAAGATACATATAAAATGAAAATTTTATTGAAAATCGATGATTAATAATTTTTTAAACAAAAATATCCATGGAGTGTCAGGCCCTGTGCGATCTCTTATGTTACAAAAATGTGTGTGAGTACTGCCGGGTTAACCATGTGTCAAAGAGGGCCACATCATGCTGCCTCATTAATTTTCAACCGACTTCCTATCAAGATTTAGTCCTGGAAATAAATAAAAACTCCTGAACTGTAAAATAATCTAAGTGAGCAATCACATGTCAATAAGAGAAAAAAATTAAATTTATACTTACAAGTTTGCAGGACGATGGCCTCCAGGGACCTATTGTTGGAAACTAGCCTAAATAGAAAAGAAAAGTACACACAAACGCACAATCACTCTGGAAAAACTCGCTAAATATGTATTTCGAGAGCTAAGCTCTAATTTTCAGTAGCTGAAGTCTTAGATTGGATTGTATATTGGATTATTTTCCAGTTCAGGAGTTTTTATTTATTTCCATTCTGTACACCATAGTCTCCAAATTTCATTTTCAACATTAAGATTTAGTCCTTATCCTCAAGGCTGGTCCTAGGCATATGCGACATGTGCCACCGCACTTGGGCAGAGGCCTCTGAGGGGCAGCCTTTGAGTCGCTACTGTATGTATTCCCCTTATAAACATTCTTAAATTTGTGCTTTAAAGCTAAATAAAGGACCTAAGAATAAAGATCGCATATATGGGATAACGCATAAACTGAACACGCATAAATCGAGAAATATCTGCCTTTGGTTAAGCTAGAAGAAGGGGTGACCAAATTTTCCTTTGCATACCCCTCAAAAGCCTTATGACCGGTCCTGCTTATCCTCTGTTTCTGCATTTAAGAGATATGCTAAAACCTTTCTTCTGAGTAAGTGTTATTATGGCATTCATGAATACCTTGAAGATTGCATCTGAATCCATTGTACTGGTAGTGTACCAATTACAATTTAGTATATTATGTATTATATCTCCAACATATTTTGTATTATATTGTGAATGTGTGATTCTCTTTGTTTACAATTTTTAGCCTACTTTCCAAAAAATGGAAAGTAGTCTTATGAGATCGCCTTGGTGTCTGTGTGTGTGTCCCCTAACATCTTCTTCCTGAATGAATCGATTTCAACTAAATTTGGTAGTTAGAATCTACACATAAATTAATGACCAAAATGACATATTTGGACCAGATCGACTAAGCAGGGGTCCCACAACTGCAAACTTAAACTTTTCGGTAATTATGAATTTGGATGGAATTGTCCCAACTGATTTCAACAAAATTTTGTATTAAGAGTGCGTGCAACATAAAATAACAAAATCAAGATGTTTAGTATAGATATAGAAAGCATGGCTGCCACAATACAAGAGATAAAAAAATATTTTTACGCATATTTGTGTTGAACCGTTCACATAAATTTTAAACAAATTTAATACTTATAATATGCACATATATACAACAACATATTAGCATATTTTAACCGAATCAGCCAAACAGGGGTGCCACAATTACAAATTAAACTCTTTCAATAATTAAGGATTTTGAAGGAATTGACTGAACGGTTTTCAATAAAATTTTGTATATAAGATTTTTACAATGTACCATAATGAAATCAAGATGTTCAAAGCGGAACTAAAGAGCAGGACTATCACAATAAAAAGTTAAATAATATTTTTTTACATGTATTTCTAGAGAACTGGCTCAATGGATTTAACCAAATATAGTATATTTAATCTTCATATAAATAAATAACCAAAATGTCATATTTCAACCGGGTTGACTAAACATGGCTACCATAATATCAAGATTAGAATTTTTCTGTAACTATGAATTTGGAAGGTATTGGTTGAATGGATTTCAAAGAAATTTCGTTTGTAGGGTGAGTATAGAATGACAAAATAAGATGTTTAGAACGGATCAAAAAAGCAGGGCTACCACAATATGAGGAAAATAATTTCTGATTCTGATTTCAAAGCAAATACATTACTATACAATTATACTATGGCGAATTTGACAAAAAGTACTTCTGTACCACGGGAAACCTGTGTAAATTCCTACTTTTGATATATTAAAATTATATTGAAAGGAAAGTAGGCAGATTAGTTCTTTCCAGAACTACTTGTTTTACTTGACCTACTCCATGTTTCTATCAACCATACCGAGTTAATAAAATTATTATGGGATAGGATTCTTAAGCTTTCCATTAAAACTATAAACAAATTTTGTTGTATTTCCTAGCTTATAACAATAATGAGCTGCTTGCAGACTTTCTTTTATAAAAAATTTCTGTTATTTTTTTCTTGCATTCTTGATCTTTTATATTCTGACTACCTCTCAGAGGAAACTTAAAGTAGGATATATCACTAATATTTATTTTCGTTACATATTTAGCAAAATTAAATGTCCTGAAAACAAGTTTTCAAATACTTTATATTCTGAATGTTTACAGCTATTTTGGTTTTCCAGGTTGGTTATTTAAACTTGAGCTGAGTAAGATAAGAGAACTTAACATGCTAATGAGTGAAGATGAATACAAGGATTTTGTGATGACAGACTATGGGAAGGGTTCAACAAGATAAGAAATGCAGTTGCAAGTTATTATCTTTGGTCTTGTTTGTTGGAAAATAAAGAAATTGTAATTTCAGAATATATATTTAAGAATTGATATTGCTCATTTTATCCCACATAATAGTACATATGTACTGATATAAGATGAAGGGTAATGGGCAAATGAAGGAATATCAAACTATTTGGGAAAAACTGAAAAAGATCCATGGCAGTATGTATTTGTGGACCCACTAGCCAATGTCTTTTGTACATCCGCTTCAGCCACTTTATCTAAATAAAAATACTCATTATGCCCTAAGAAAAGTTCTTGTTTGAATGAAAATGTAACTTAAATCATATCAAATGACATATTAATACATGGAAGTAACAGGTATCTTCCAAGGATTTTCTGGTTATTTAAACGTTGTTGCAAATCCTAAGTGTTTCTAGATGCCCTCATGCTGAATTCTGACCCTTTTTGAAGACTTTTAAATGTCTTTACAATCAGTCCAATATTACAGGCAATATTCTACCATATTAAAATAAAAAATGAAAAAGGAGAAACCTCCTTATAACCATAAAAGTTAAAAAGAAGTACACAAATACACACTGGTTTAGGGGAATTACTCCATGCCAGGGACCCTTATTTACACACCCATGAATCACGCAAGCAAATAAACCAAAATTGTACTTCTTTTTTAAAAAGAATGCCTAGATAAGTATTTTGGAATCAATGATTCCATCCTCAGTAGGCCTATCATAAAGATGACAAAATGCGGGAAGAGAAGAGTATATATACACCCAGGTCAGTAGGGAGGGGAAGAAAAGTAGGGTAGTAGTTTCTTCTCCTCCCTGCTGTCCCGGGTATATGTATACTCTCCTCTTCCCACATTTTGTCATCTTTACGATCAGCCTATTGAGGATGGAATCATTGATTCTGAAATACTTATCTAGCCATTCTTTTTTAAAAAAGAAGCATAATTTTGGTTTATTTGCTTGCGTGATTCGTGCATGTGTAAACAAGGTTTCCTGGCGTGGTTCCCCTAAACTCAGAATGTGTGAGATTGTGTGTTCAATCCCTGGCATGCAGTAATTTCTCCTAAACCGGTGTGTATTTGTGTACTTCTTTTTTCATTTTTATGGTTTAAGGAGGTTTCTCCTTTTTCATTGTAATTAACCATAGGGCTCCAAAATTTAATTTTTATACCATATTATTTCTTATTTAAATGTTAGCAATTATTGTTAGTGAATGCTGCTTTTGTTAATCACAATAGTCATAGAGTTAACTTATCACTTATTCTAAATGCAGTCAGCTATGTTTGTAATTCTGTCCAAGCATTTTATCCTACTTTTTCATTATGGCAAGATTGTTTTGTAGGCTAGTGGTGAGGATGGATGGTGTGAATTTGATTAGGAAAATAACTTCATGGTGTTACATAATTATATGCAGTTAAAGAATCTCTAAAATCTTGTATTGGCATAGGAATTTTCCATTTGGGCAAATGATAAAACATAACTGAAAAGAAATCCATTTTAATAATCTTTAATGGATTCCTTTATAAGTTAAAAAGCTTTTTCTTGGGTAAAAATAATGAAACATTTTCTGTTCTTTGCCATCAGAAAAAAAATCACTTCTTACATAGTAACTACCTTGCCTAACTTGATGAAATAAAAAAAATATTTTGAAATTGAGATTTTAATTTGCATTTGTTCAACAATAAATGCATCATTCATGTAAAAAGTATGAAAAAATTGCCTAATTTTCATTGCAATACAATAATGAAATGAATGACATGGTAACAAAAGTAACTGAGAAAAAGTCTGGTTGGACTATTTCATTAAAACATTTGTCGAGGTAATGATTGAAACCATTATACCATTATTACAAAGAAATAAATTGAAGAAAATGCTGTATTGGTAACTAAAATAGCCTGAAACAGCAGCATGATAAAAACATCTCATAGAAAAAATTCACCTTTTGTACTTCAGCCATTTTTGAATCAAATTATATACTTCCCACATTTATGAAACACTATTTTCTATAAAGCATTAGAACATATTTCTAAGCTATGCAAGTATAACTGCCATTGTCAAAATATGTACAAAACAAATCAATTTTAATAAAATTGATATTTAACAATAAATTAAAAATTCATTAGACTCAACTTTGTGGCTAATGAACCACATACAGATTATACATGTTAACAGTTCATTGAGCAAGCTCAAAGTATACTTAGAATAAGCATATTATTCTTTATATTTCAAGCAACTTGACCTGGTTAAAAAATAGCTTCATTCATACACTCATTTTTCCTAATATAATTGTTGAATAAGATATGCCAACACAATTTACCTCTTGAAGCTGAATAACTTATATACCTAATTCAAAAAGCTTTCTTGCAACCCTGTGTACATTTCCTGTAGACCACATTTTTCTATCAATGCACAATATTTCAGTAATCTATAGATATGACTAGAACGTATCTATTATTTATAGTAACTGTGATTTGGCTTCAATGCCAGATCAACATTAAGGCATCTTTAAAATAAAATTTTCACAAATGAATAGTAAATGATAGGAAAAGTTGATGTATTGTCATCAAGAGAAGACAAGAACTAGAAAAAGATGAGCAGTAGAAGATGGCACTGAAGCTTGAAAATGGAAGAATGGCGTTCAAAATCGAACAAGCAATAGTTTACTCCAATGAGAATAACAAGTTAATGTTTCTAACAATATTCCATTGGAATTTACACATGTCCTTTTCACTGAAATGCCCCATGTTACAATTCAGCAGCACTGTTCCTTTTTGCACTACAAAGGTCACAAGGCTGGATCATTTGTCGATGAGAGATAGCTGCAGCACTCTTTGTAGCATCTCCTCCTCCTCACATCTGCGGTGTTCTTCCTCTTCTCGTTCTCTCACTGATAGTGCGAGGGCAGCTTCAAGGTCATGGTCTGGGGAGGACTCTCTCCCCTGCCCCGGAAGTAATGGAAGAGGTGAAGGAGGGGAAATAGCTGGTGAGGAGTTAATAGATCCACAAGTAGGGCTAGCAGAGGATATAAGTTGGTGCCCAATTTTGTGATCCTCTTGGTCATGGTCAAGCCTAGGGAATGTAGCTGCCTCAGCAGGGGAATTGGAGGATGTGGTAGCAGTATCCAAGTTCTGGTAAAGGGCCAGGCTTGCTTGAATAGCCCTAATACAACCAAATGCAAAGCAATAATTATGGTTCTAGCAAGAATTACAGCATAATTTATGGCAGGTAGGATCATATAGATTATTCTAAATCACTACAGTATGTAGACATAGGGTAATACAAAGGTGGTACTATGGAAATTAAATATGTAATTCCAAAATAGATTGGTCAACAGTACAATATTTAAGGAATTTTAATTCATTTTCAATTGAGAACACTTGGTGACAGCAAAATAGTATGTCATATGTTCAATTTGTTTTATTAGTATTTTTCTAAAAAGATAAATAGTTTATTCCAATATCTGATATTAAATTGAAAATTAAATAAAAATCTCATAGGCACATTCTTAACTGAGAAAAAACATACAATATTTAATTTATTCATATAAACAAATCAACCTTGTCCAAATTTTGCCAAAGAGAGCACAGAATAATTGTCCACGCTATTATATCAAGCTAAAAACAATGAATGTGCCAATTTTTGGAACAGTTTTCTAACAATAAAATCTGAAAAACATATTAAGAGTCAGTTTCCATGATAAAATTCCATCACTGACTCAAAGTTAGAGCTACCATTTTTGATAAAAATTATAGTTTATTGGGAATACAAATTAGAAAAAAGATTAATTGGAAACATATTTATATTAACAATTGGTTTATGAGCTTTCAGTTATCTTATAATACTTATTTTATAGTAATAGAGTATGAATTTTGAAAATAATTTCATGACAAATGTATCGATATCAAAATATTGATGCTGTCAAGGTTTCCATGATTTTTTGTTATTTTTTAATATTAAATGAAATAGATAACAGACATCTAGTCTCTGATTAAGGTCAGTCAGTTTAAAATATTAATTCAGATAAATCAGTTGAGATCAATAGTTACTATTAATTATATCCACTTGACACTGCCTATTTAGAGCTAACTTCCAGCTGGGTAATCTGTTTATTCTATTTTCATTTAAGCAGCATCCAGCAACTAAATTACTATAACCTATCTCACATATTCCTCTTAAATATCTATAGATATTAGCGAAAAATGTAGCTATACAGTAGAAGCCCTTTATAGCATAGATGTTTGGGATATAAAGGAAATCCATATACAAGCCACTCATGATATAACAGAACATGCACTATTAAGCTACCCATTCACTTGGTGAGCCTAACCATGAACCCAACCGTGAGCCCGACATCCGACTGGCTCCCCTCTATCCATTCACTTAGCGAGCTGGTCCAGAGACCCAACCATGAGCCCGGTGCCCGACTGGCTTGCCTACACTTCACGAGCTGGTCAGTGTTCAGACAAAAAGTTGTTTTTACAATCATGGCTCTATCTTTAAATAAAAAGTCCAAATTTGCTATTTCTGTCGGTATAATGTTGAGTTTAGAGGAAGAAAAGAAAAAAAATCGGATATAGAAGAAAGATTGGTTTAAAAAACGAACAGAATTTTCTGATATGACTTTATTGTGCGAGCTTAAAGTTAATGAACCCACGGATTACAAAAATTATTTACGAATGGATCATGCTGTCTTTTCGGAATTGTTGGAATTAATAAGACCAAATATTGAAAAGCGAGAAACTCTGTAAAGGGAATCTATTAGCCCAGAAGAACGTTTAATTGCTACATTAAGGTTTTTAGTGGCAGGAAGAAGCTACGAGGACATGAAATTTAGCTGTACCATTTCTCCTCAATTACTTGGTAAAACAATTCCAGAAACTTGCTGTGAAATATTCCATGCTTTGCAGGAAGTCTCTAAAAAAAACTCACTGGCTTGTTGCTAATTTATTTGGAAAAAACTTTCGACACAGTCTGTACAAAATGATTGTTACACTTCCCAATTACAGACTTATAAGTACTATTTTGCATAAATAATATAATTGAGATAAATGATTGTGAAATCTGTTTAAATTGATTATCTCGTGTTCTTGTTAAATACTTTGTTGCAGTAGAGATGTTTGATTATTCCACACAAACAAGAAGATTAACACATTAGATGACTTTAATATACTACACTATGATTCAATCAAGCTCGTTACTTTTAATGGTCTCAATTACTTTTTCTACATTTAGGAGTAATTGGTTGAGCTACCCGAATGAATCGATTTCGAATAATGGAGTAAATTATATTACTGTTCTAATATAATTAATTATGTGAGTTGGTTGAGTAGTGTGATGTTACACACGATTAAGCTTCTGATTAGCTCTCATGTATGGCTTTGGCTTTAGTGATCAGTATTTGCAAGTTTCATTTTCCGGCAGGCCGTGGACCACCTGAAAGACCCACGCAGTGCACCAGTGGTCCGCGGGCCACACTTTGAGAACTACTGACTTAGACCCACAGCACCAAAAATTATGCTTTTCTAAAACAACTAGCATAAAAGCAAAAATTTTTTATCAGTAAAACCTCGCCTGCACTATCAGTTATCATAATGGATGACACAGCAGGTCGAACTGCATCTTCATCCATTAAGAACATTAGGAGTTCATAGTACCATAGTGTGGGTTCCGGTATAGCATCAGCAGCACTTCCCGTTTTTTGAGACTCCATTATCTTTCTATATTGATGGCGGAAAGAAGCTCTTAAAGAACTAATTTTTTTAATGACATACTATTTGTCCGGTTGGCAAAATATTTCTTTACCTTTTGAAACTAAAGCTTCATAAGCAGCATTTTTAAAATGTTTGTTTCTTCAAAAGTCAGTCGAGAAAAGAAGGCACGGTGAGCCGGTCGGGATGTGCACCCAACTTAAAAACTAGCATGGATTGGTTGCGGTTCGGTGTGCGGTTCGTCTGCTGGCGCGGGGAGCCCCCAACCTGAACCCACAACCCCAACACGAGCCTACCCATTCACTTATAAACTAGACGGTGCCAACCAAGATCACAAGCCAGTTGTGAATGGGGGGCTTTAGTGAAGTTCCCGAGTATTTTATTTGAGATACTGGCATTGTATCTGGATGGTATGAGACATATTATATTATAATATTGAAAAACAAGCAAATAACAATGGCATATTATACATTGTCAATCTCAGTAAAAAAAAAACAAAACACTTGAAAACACAAATAGCATTTAACAATCAAGTAACTGACTACAGGAACAGAAAAAGTAAGAGGAATAATTAAACAGGAGTTTTTAAAAGGAAAGGTAGAAGCTATAAAGAGCATATAATTATGATACATAAAAGCAATTTAAGACCACTTAAATTAGGGTTATATTTAAACACATTTTCTAATTATTTGAAAACATATTACAACCTGTTAAAAGAGGGAAGGATTCTAATTAATGTAAGGAAATAATACTCACACACACACTTTATCCATGCATTGGTTTGTGGCACGTTACTCCTCTCCAGGGACCCAAAAGTCACACACCATGCACACCTCACGTACACAAAACACTCAGGTTTGCAGAAAAATAATCCTCACCAGTGGCCACCACAGACACACAGAGTATTAGATTGATGATTAGGTGATCACCTGGTGATCAAAATACGTATACATCAATATAATACCCTGTGAATGCATCTTTGACTGGGTCCCTGGAGAGGTTTAATCACCCCTAAACCCATGCGTTCATTGTGTAATTGGTATAGACCCTGCCATGGAGTAACTTCCTGCAAACTTGTGTGTGAAAACAGAAGAATGGTGGCCACTGGCGTGTGTACCTGAGGTATGCATGGTGCATGACTGTTAGATCCCTGGAGAGGAGTAACATCCCGTAAACCAATGCATGGATATAGTGTGTGTTGATTATTTCCTTTTTACGGTAATTAGAATCCCTCCCCCTCTTAACATTATCATATTACCGTGACGCTCAACCTTTTTCTAAATATTACAAACTATTTCTTTGCAAAAAAAATGGCCAAATGTTTTCCAATAATTCACAGACTAATAGGTTATATTAAAAAATTATTTTATATTAAATTTCATACTCATAATTTACACATTTAGAGTTATGAAAGGTGGCCTCTTAGGAATTCAAAGGTTTTGGCATAACAAAGAAAAACTCCAATGACCTTAACTTTTCAATGATGATATATCATCTTAACTTGGAATGTGTTGAAGGAAATCACAGCTTTACTTAGATGCAACACTTCTTTTCAACAACATCACTAACACTACAGAAATATAATCTAGCATGTAAGATTGAAAATCATTCATCCAATAATCCACAATCTAATTCATAAAATCTGAAAAAAGATTTAAGCTACTATTATTATTGGTAATACTGCATCCTCTTCCTGCACCTAACCCTTGTGATCTCCTATCACTCACTCTTCTCCAGGATTTACTTTTCCTCTCTTTGTTCTACCTTCTATTCCAATATGGGATTATAAACTTGATTATAAAATCAAAAGTGAAACTCTGCCACCTAAGTTTGACAATTACTCATCAAAACCAGGTGTTAAGAGTTTTTGATATGGAAAAAGTATGTAATAGTTATAGTGTATTTTATTTGATAAAATATATAGGAGGTCCCTGAGTTACGAATGGGTTGCATTCCAAAAGTTTGTTCATAAATCTACTGTTCAGAACTCAATTTCCAACACAAAATTTTATAAATGGTGGTTAGGTTTCTACGCCAGTCCATAAGAGCCTATTTTACCTACAATCAAGCTGAAATGCTGCACATTTGCAGTGAATAATAGTAGAAAACAATACTGTTGTCAATCAAGTAACTGAGTAAGAGTATAATGTACAACTATGTTGCAGAACATTCTGCAAAGGATGTATGCTATGCTCTGCCTCTACAAGTAACTAGTACCTGAGAGCAACAACTGGTTCATGTGTGTGGTTTGGCATTTGTATGCCCAATTTATTATAATATAATTAGATTGAATATATAGTAAGGTGAAGATATAGTAATTGAGCTTCGTACAGATGTTTGTAAGTTGGATGTTCATTAGTCTGGAACCTCCTTTATACATATTTATTTTCCTATGATGGAGTTGCTCAAATTAGCACTTTAATCAGTAAACTATATTAATTACCTTGTCCTTTTAAATTTGACTATTATTATATTATATCCTTAATTATTTTCTTTAAAGTAATTTTTAAGTTTAAAAGCAACATTCTCATATAGAATTCTTCCCAAGTACTAGTATTTCCTTTACTCCTAAGCCAAGTCTTAATATCTTAGAAATATTAGGTTGATCACCTCACTCATTTGAAACTCTCTTTGAAAACTCTACATCATTAACTCGAGCCTTAGCATCAAGAAAACTTTTAAAATGCTCCATAAAGCTTAAGTAAAATATTTGATCCTTTCAGTCCTTGCAGGAGTTTAAAGTTCGACATGTTTAAGAGCAAATAAACCTTAATTGAATGCTAAGAAACTGATGGTCCTTAGATTTTCCATTGCTTTGAAATATCCTCTAATCATATATACATACATCATTTGAGTGAAGCTATGAGGAAAGCTTTTGGTACTCTATTCTTCCTGATGGCCATCAACACTCAGAGCTAATGCAGTAGTTTTTTTTGGTAGATATATCTAAGTTCAGTGTTGAGAGACATTTTAATTCCATTGTAAAGGAATAAACATATATACTGAACTGAATGCATAAACCTTTCACTAAAATCAACTAACTATCCTGTTGAGGACTTCTGAGCCCCATATTGTTGTACATCAACAAGAAAGAACAGCTTTTCAGCATCTGGAACCTTGACTAATCACCAACCTCCTATATAATTTGCTTGGTTGTGTCTCAAGTGTAATGCTCAACTGTGACGCCACCCTTAAAAAACCATTATAAAAGAGCGGGAGAATCAAGAACTATTTATGATTGACTGTAATGCTATTTTTTAACAAACTTTCCGAGTAGGTAGAAGATTGAAATTTGGTAGGAATATTTGTCCCTTATAGTAAAAGCCATTAACGAAAAAATTCCCAAAAAAGATCCGGGTTCGACTCCAGAAGATAATTTCCATTTCCCATAAGATAACACAAAAATCAATTTAGTGACATGCAAGCTTGCATTATTTTGCTCATTAAAATTAGAAAAATTAACCCTTGATCTTCAGACTGAGACTGTTTTAAAGAAAAAAAATGAACAAATGCTCGAATTTAACGTTTAAATGGCTTATTTTGGTAAAATTTAGCGATTTTATGAGGATTTGCCTTGACAACCATGCCATTGTCAAAATCGAGACTCCATTATTGTCTCAATTCACATATGAGTAATATATGTATATGTAAATATGTTCCTTCCCATTATATTGATGTACTTTTATATTAGTAAAACAAATAAACATGCAAAAATATACAAAGATGTAAATTTAGAACATAAAGGGTTAAAAGAATTGAAAACTATAAAGAATGTAACAAGGCAGTCCCTGAGATATGCTGTCTCAAGATAAAATGTTTCTCTTATGCATCATCGACGAATTAGGGATGAGTTTCTTATATTTTTCACTGAAAGGTTATCTTTTCACAGAATGGACCTGGCACATATATCAGGGACTGCATGTAATCAAACTGACGACTAAAAAAGTGTGAAATAAATAACTTATAGTTATAGATGTATTTTGGTATACAAACTCACCATGAGTAAATTGAAACTCCAGTCAAGCAACTTTTATGTTACACCATATTTCTGGTTCTTAAGATGGTTTTTTTGTCAAGACAGTAGTTTACTATAATTATGGGCTGAAAGTTATGCTGATTTATCTTGTTAATAAACATTTTAAAACAATCAGGAGTAATGAATGCAAGAAGCATGGGATAAATTACATAAGTTTTATTCAGGGGATTTAGGAATGAAATGTTTGAGTCTTGTTTTCAGTACAGTGGAAATCTATGAGAGTAGCACGATTCAAACGTTATTTTATCAATGCATTTTAAAACTTTTACAAACTAACTTATAATGAAGTTTAAGATTAGAGATTTGAAATTTCATATTTTATGACTACCCTATTTGAGTGACTTGACCAAGACATGAAATTTTTGTCTTATATTCCAATAAATTACTCAAATATAAAGAGCTAAAATGAAAATGCATCTACATGATGAAGATATGTGATGTAAAATTTTGATTGTGATTTTATAAAAAAATTGTATGTGTCAAGTAATGTTTCTGAAAAGAATTTTTTTCTCAGATGAATAATCTAGGAATTATAGCACCTGATATAGGTATGCATACAGATGAACAAACTAAACACAATTACACTATTTCTTACAAGAAATCACCTAAAATGGGAAAGGCATAGTTGTTAGTCAAATAATGTTTCTTGAGTTCATGCCAAGGATAAAAATTTTTAAACTTGGACAGAAAGCCAGTGTAGATAAAGTTTCCATAACTTTACAAATTCTATTAACAACAATATGAACAATAGCTATGTTAACATAGTCACAATAAAAACTTCTTGCACAAAACTGGCACCATTATTTTACGAGAAACACCCAACCAAATGATGGAATTCCCACTTGATATTTTTGTTCATGTTCAACCCAAAGGATGGTTGGTTGAAGAAGAAATTCTGTGGTTGAAGCACCCAGGTGACCTTGAAAAAAATCACCGTCTTTAGTCTGCGACCAATTCAGGCTGCATTTAACTGTCATCAAATATTGGTATTGCTGAATCAACGATGCAGACAGCAGTGATTCAATGTGAGCTTACAAGCCAATTAAAGCCACCTGATATTTTGATTTCCAATATATTCATACATGAGCAGACAATCAAGTAGATGATGGCTCCAATCACAACATGATACCTATAAAGTGACTGAAGTGGCTCACATGCACGGAAGTGGGCAGAAATTTGTGGAAATTAGAGATTATTGAGGCAATTGTGAAATAATTCAAGAAATGTGGCACAGCAATACTAAGGTCAGCAGTGAAGAGGATATGCTACAAAAGTGAGTTTGTATCATAACACCAGTAATGGTGACTATGCCAGGGGTAATCATGATTTTTTGGGGTTTTATGAGAAGTGAAACTTTGTGCTGCATTGTTATTTGAAGTAATGGTTTTGCTGTGTTTGCTCCAAAATCAACTCCACTGATGAGGCCATCACTTTGTGGAACACCATAATAATTGTAACTTAAATAAAATAATAAAGTAATAGTTGATAACTGGGTACTGTTTTTGTGACCATAGTGTCAAGCCATCAACCATTACTGCGTGCTTTATTTTATTTATCACACAATTATACCAATAATGGTAAGCGTAATTTTTGAAGATAAGATCTAGAAATTTTTTCTTAAATATTTCATGGTGTAAAGGCCACAGCCATCTTAAGGACCAGAAAATATGGTATGAATTAAAAAAAATATATAACATTGCTACAAAAGATAAAAAAGGAGCATTTGCAGCAACATCAGCAGCTACACTCCGTCCAATTAATGGTGATATATAAACTGGTTTACAGATGATGCCAAGGGATTTGTTAGTGCAAGAAAATAACAATTTTATGCAATAATAAATGTTCAAATCTCATGCAAATTTAAAACAAATATATGGGAAATACCTTTGCAGTTCTCTTTCTTCTTCCGCTTGAATGTTGGGAGTAGTGGGCCGAGATGGACGTTGAGCTCTAAGAGCTTCCCATATATCCACCTAATTGACACAAAAAATAAGAAATTACTATAACAACATATCAAATGACATTAAATTTTGGGAATAAGGTAAAAATAAGTGATGAGCCTCCCAGACTGTGGAAATTTCGAAATGATGATGAATCACACTAACAAAATTATTACCTCATCACCTTCACTCCCTGCCTCAATAAGAGACTGCTGGATAGCAAATTGCAGCAGCTCATCTTCATCCTCGATGCTAAATTGTTTTCTTGTTTCTGCACCTAATTATGAATGAGAAATGATGTAATCCAAGTAAATTCTAAAATAACCATAAATTTAGTTCAAATATATTTATAAAATCATTTTTTAAACAAACCCATTTTAGAATAACTAGGAGGAGCAATGAAACAGCTATCATCAACAACACAAGTTATTCTGTCTTCTTCTTGTACCCGTACAACTCCTTGTACCTCTTCGTCCAATCCAAAAATGTTTCCAAAAGTAATTCTCGCATTCAAGACATGGAAAATGGGTATTTCTATAAAATAAATATTAATTAATGAATGCATCATTTCTATTTGCTCAGTTATGAAATTCCACCAATTTAAATATCTCACCTATTTTAACTGGAAAACCTGATGGTAACTGCATTTGTATAAAATCTTTTAGTTTAGCAAAGTGAGAACTAGATATTGCCATTAGATCAACTATAGGCATTATTTGTTCCTGTAAGCTCAGTGGATAATCTTCTGATAACCATAATGTGGCCTAATCATAAAAACAGCTTAGATAAGATATTTTTGAAAAAATGAGTTTAGAAGTCAATCACAGAAAAATGTCAATGCATTGCTAGCTAACAAACCTTGAACTTTTGAATTTTAGTGTTAATTTCCTTAGGTCGTCCAATATCTCTGCCATTTAAATCCACATCACTAAAATATTCTTCTGCTGTAATATTGCATGGATTGCCAATGCTAAAAAATTCTTCCTAAAATTGATTTAAGAATGATTACTACTGTAATAAAATGAACAAAATTCACAAGACATAAAAATAACTTGTTATTCCTTCCTAGAAGTAGTTAAAAGATGGTGAATACCTATTTGGTAATCAAGATAATGGCTGTAATGATAAAACTATTGAGCAAACCAGGCCAACAAGTGGATTTCAATCATAAAGTGAAATTGATAATTCATTTTGAAAAATCTTTTTGCATAAAATATATTGATGAATTTTAATATCTTCAGATTAAGTACATGTAATTAACTCTTAACTTCCCAATAAAAGAAACTTACATTATTTGACTCTGGGACAGCCTGCTTTTCCTCTACTTCAGCAATTCCCAAAAAGGACTGAAGTGGAGTGCGAGGAGAACGAGCTTTGATTTTGTCTGTTTCAGTAAGATGTTCTGTCCTTGTTTTCGTTACAAGCTCAACATTACTTGCTCCAAACACCTTGCACTCATGCCCATTTACTAATTCTGTTTTGTCAGATCTCCAACCCCAAATCCCCGACTTGTTTCTAGTCAAAACAGAAAATTATGCAATTACTAATCCAGTTACCTGAAACTCTTTATAATGTTTATAGAAAAAGATTAGGCTTCCTGCAATTTCTCTCAAGTATATGACATTGAAATCCAGCACAGTATAATAACTACTGGTGTACAGTAATGACTTCAACATTTATATAGTTTTTACTAGTTATTTTTTAACTTCAAAAAGGCTGAACAACTAATTTCAAGCATTTTGCAGCATGCTTTACCTTTCAAAGCTAATTTTGTCTGTATCAATATATGTTGTAACTATCGGAGTAGTAAGACGTCCAGAAATAGCTCTCTCGCTTTGTTGGAGACATTGAAGATCCTCTGGAGAAGCCATACGCATCTGATCTACAAATACTTGATGAGTCTCATGGTCAACTTCCATCATAATAGCTGATTCACCTATGTCAATTAGAGAAATAAATTAGGAATTAAATGAAAGGATGTAATTAGACTGAAAAAAGCTGAGAAAATGAGAGGAAGTTATAGAGTGTGAATCCTTGCATAAATAAGGGATAAAGACATAGAGAACTTGAAGTTTTATATAGATGTAACATATAATGTACATTAATAAAAATTTCAGATAAAATACTTTCATGCTATAACAATATACAAACTTTCATGGGAAATAATGACGGAAAAGTTAATGAAAGTACTTAAAATGAAATAACTGGTGAGTTTAACATGGCAGTTGTCATTCCAGGAACTTAATGATTCCTCACATATTTAAAGTCCCTTTTTAGAAATATCAAGTATTATTTTAATAAAATGGTTTAGTAAAATGGCAAATATTTAACTAAAATTTAAATGAATATTGTAAGGAAAAGAAAATTATACCAAATGTTATCACAAAAAATCAATTAAGTAAAAAATTTTAGCAATTACCATAGATACATTGGATCAATTTTATTGAGAAACAAATTGAATGAAAATAATGTTCTGATTGAATAGCTAAGGCAGCTAACTACAAAAAAGCATATCATCATCAATATTTTGCCAAAAGCAAGGCCAGATGTTAATACACAAGTTATAATTAATCATTTATTTTTATAAAAGACTAAAATATACTATGACATCGATGAATATATTAAGTATCTACTAACAGTTCCATCTGGAATTTCTAGTGATAAGTATAACAATTCCATCTGGAATTGCTAGTGAGAAGTATAAATTCGGGCCAATTCGTTTTTTTGTTTTTAATAGTAAAATTATGAAATTCCATATTTAAAAAATGACAAATATAGAAAAAAAAAGATTGTTTGTTTGGAATTTAATCACAGCCTATTATTTTTACTTTTCTTGGTAGGTTTCTCATAGTTTACGGTTGAAAACATCAAAGACATGTATCACTGAAGCATTAAGTCAAAAACTGGCTCTTTTTCTTTATACAGATGACTATATGTATCAAACAATTCACAAAATGTCATTTAAAGCGAAATGTTACTTATTATATAATAATTTTGCGATCAGTTTATTTCAATGCTCAGAACCATTTATGTAAGACTAATGCATTATTAACATGTTTCAGATAGAGATTTAATGAAATATTTATATAACAGACTATGTATATGTTTAGATAAAAATATTAATTAAGATTTTTTAATATTTAAAGGAAACAGTAAATATGTAGATATTTGTATGTACAAAGTATTTTAGGAGGAATCTGCAATACTGTAGGAGCGTTTTCTATGGCCCAAAATAAGAAAAAATTTCATATAAACATGGGTCTGGAAATGCCTCGTTTGGCCGCTAGGGGCATTCAAAGTTTTGTAAACAAGAATGAGTGTGGTAGCACTGGTAGACATGTGTTGCATTGTTGTCATTCTTGTCATTATTAATTAATGTTTCCGTGCTTACATCAGTGTTATTTACTCTCGGTTTTAATGTTACATTTAACATTGTGTTATTTAACTATATTTGTGTGCATATTTCTTGTGTTTTTGCACTGAAAACAATGCCATTTCAGTTCACAAAGGAGGAATATGCGGACATACATTTTATTTACGGTTATTGTGATGGCAATGCAACAGCTGCCATTCACGAATATCAACGGCGGTTCCCTAACCGCAGGATTCCAAATCGACAAGTGTTTACAGATACACACAGACAGCTATGTGAGACTGGATCATTCATAATGAAATCAGAACGCAGGCAGGCTATTCAAGAAGACCTTATTTCTGTGATACAACATAGTCCATCAATGAGTACTTGGAGGCTATCTGCATGCCAAGCAATCTCCCACGTAACAGTATGGAGAACATTACGTTCTGAGGGTTTCTATCCTTACCATCCTCAACCTGTTCAGCATCTTCAAGAAGGAGATTATGGTGAGTGATTAAATTTTTGTCAATGGCTAATTGCAAACAATGAACTTTGCTCACATTTTGTTCACCGACAAAGCAACATTCACTCGTGATGGGGTGAATAATACCAGGAACACACATGTATGGGCTGAGGTTAATCCTCATGAAACGGTTGAGACTAACTTCCAACATCGTTCTTCATTAAATGTCTGGTGTGGCATCATTGGCAACCAACTGACCAGACCTCATGTCTTCAATGGTTGTCTCACTAGGAGTACTTACGTTCAGTTTTTGAAACATCAGTTGCCACTCCTTTTAGATGATGTTCCATTAGCAACACAAGCCCAGATATATCTGCAGCACGATGGAGCTCCAACTCATTTTCATCATCATATTACAGATTATCTCAATCGTATGTATCCCAATCATTGGATCGGCCACGGAGGCCCACACTCCTGGCCAGCACGATCTCTGGATTATTTTCTGTGGGGGCACATGAAGATGCTAGTCTATGCGCAAAAATCCGGAAATCCAGATGCACTTCTGCAACGAATCACTGATGCTGCAGGTCAAATTCGAAACAAACAACAGATGTTGGAGGATGTAACCACATCTCTACTGCGTCGTGCTGAAATGTGTATCGAGGTTGCTGGTAGACATTTTGAGCAATTAATGTAACTTTGTATTGTTAATTTATCCTTAAATAAAGAAGTATTTAATTTCTTGTCAAAAGCGAGTTTCAGTGTTGTTGATTAACCTAAAGAGTTATTAGATTTTTACAAAACTTTGAGCGCCCCTAGCGGCCAAACGAGGCATTTATATGGAAATTTTTTCTTATTTTGGGCCGTAGAAAATGCTCTTACAGTATTGCAGATTCCTCCTGAAACACCCTGTATATATATATATATATATATATATATATATATATATATATATATATACACATATATGCACAGACGCATGCATACACACATATATATGTAATGTGTGGAATTTTCATCAATGTCAAGCATTTTCAAAATTAAAACAACTAAAATATTCTGGTAGTTTGTGTGGAGTTATAAAATGTTAAGAAACAGGAATATAGAAAATGGAATTATGCATTGAATATAGATAAAATTATTGACATAATAATATTATCTGTAATTAAGAAATTTATTAGTTTACTATTTATCTAAAGGTCTTACTCAAATACAATGCTAAGCCACAGTGCTTCTGGGGTAAATGCCAAGCCCCTTATTTCACTTTCCATTAATAGAGAATTTATTAATTAATTTAGAAAATGTAATCAATTTCTTTAAGCATGTTGCCAAATTTCATTTAATATAATATTGTCATGACAATTTAATTGGTATTGTTCTTTCATATAGAATCCAAATTTAATATTTAACAGTGTTTGAAATCAACCACCTATAATTATAATGCAACTAAAATTCTTGAAAAATTATGAGCATAAAACAAATAATATAGCCAAAATTTTAAGCTATATGTCAGTGTTAGAATTTTAAACAAGGATAAGAGAAAAAACAAATAATAATAAAATGAACAAAAACTTGTGACCTGTGGAAATAAGAGAGTTTACTTGGCCATTATATTTACTCAAAGGTGAATTAGCTTGAAGCTGAAATAATGAAAAACACATTTTCTAATACTTCCACCAACTAAGCAAAAACATCTTTACCAAGAGGAAACAACTACATGGCTTAAAAGAGCATTTTAAAACCCAAAAAATTCTAAACTTTAGCAATTATGGAACTAAAAATCTTGCTGTAGCAAGTTAAAAAGCTTTAATAATGCAAGTAAATAAATAAACTGGCATTGAATGACAAATGGAGACAAATCACCTGTTCGTCCAGGTTGCAGTTTGAAAATATAGCTCCTATCACAGCGAACAACAGTTGGAGCTGTGATGGCTGTTAAAATTGAGAGCACTCATTTACAAACAAGAATGTGAGATACTATGTAAAACATAAGGGTAAAATTCTCTCTAAAACACTTTAAAAGTTCAATAAATTAGCAGACCATATTAACTTTAAAGAATTTAGTATACTAATTATTATAGGAATTATCACATTTCATTATATTATTGATTACTTATTAAAGCCCTAGATGAAAGAGCTAGGAGTTATTTGTTAATATATCAAAAGTGGAGGTATGTACCTATGCATGTGTAATGTATTTTTTATAAACATATGCCTGAACAACAACATTATTTTATATGAAATTTCAAGAATATTTTAAAGGGTTTGAAATCATTTTAATAGCTTATAAGGTGGGACAAAACAAATATTGAGGACAAAGCGACAAATGTATGCTTTTCATTATAATCTCTGTTGACTCGGACATACTTCTTTCATCTTGCAGGAGACAAAAATTATCAAATTAAATTGAAACTATTGCTAATGATGTGAACTCCTTTATCACCTGTATTAGATGCAATGAATATAACCTTACCCATGTTTTCTGTACTGGAATTAAAGAAAATTTCCTACATTTCAAAACTATTTAGTCTTATTATTTAACACCTCCAACATACAGAAAATATCGAGCTCATGCATAAAATTTATTAATCAATAATTCATTGCAATACTTTGTTTCCATCCACATTCTTTTCAGTTTATTTCATTTTCAATTCAGAATTAACTTTAGTTCTACTTAACGAGTTACTAAATTAACTGTTTGAATTTATTTACAGTTGGCACCGCAAAGGAGGACACTAACTAATATGCTTAAATGCTGACAATGAAAAAAATGTAGCAGAGAGATTAAATGCAAATGGGGGGAACTTGCACAAAGACGACTAAAAACTTTTTCAAGTACATTTATTACTGACCAACATATTTAATGATACCAGGCAAGGATGACCTGCTGTTGTTTTTCTAGGATATGTCTCAGTTTTCAGTGCTATTCACTTGTGTCCCGGATTTTCTATATTTCAACCACTGCACTGCATGACAGTATTTTTTCATTATATTGAATTTTCAGCACAGTATTACTGTTACTATGAGATTAAAATTTAATTACGGTTTGTTATCGAGTTAAATAATTGACTCATTGTGAATTGATTTAATTTTAAGCTCATTCGGTCAGTATTTCTGCAGTTGTTATTTAAAAAATTCAGTATATTTAATTTTTGATACTCTAAGATCAGGGCTCCATATAAAATTTTTCTGCTCCTTGGATGGGGAAGGAAGGACAACAATGGAGCAGTAGCAAGTTTAATATAGAGATAAATAAGGCCATGTCTTAAGGTGGTAGATTTAGGAGAACATTATTTTTAATTTTGAAGGGAAAACAATAATAGTAGTCTGTATAAATTTAAATTCATAGATCATTCTGCTTGAACTGGAACCCTGTCCAAATAAATTGCATCATCTGTGACTCTTAAATATCTGTTCCCATTTATTTACTGTTTTTGTGTGATAATATTGTGCTAGAATTTGGTTGCCAGAAGATTGCAAGATAGATTTACAGGGACCACATTTTCAGAAGCCAACATTTCCATCGGAGGAATTTAGGGGGTTGGACTTTCAAAGGCTGTATTTGTTGGCATCAGATTTTTTAATGCCCAATCTTCAGGCAATTAATTTTTATGATGCTTTATCTGAGCTACTTAGTTTTGTGGTACGAAAAGGAATGCAATGCAGATTCGCCATCACTAAGCATAGCAATTGGCAATCTAATAATTGGGGCACCAACTAAGTAAAAGAAGAACTATAACAAAATGCAAAAATGTTAGGTATGGCATAAGGCAGTAACTTGGGTCACACAAAGTTTTGTTCACAATATATAAGAAAATGAAATCGTCAGTCTGGACATGGACACAGGCAGGCGCAAGTGCACATACACACACACACCATACATACATAAACTTAAATGCATACATGCACATGCACAAACATGCACATCTGTGCACTCACAAGGGTTCATGTACACACACACACTTTGTATAACAACAGTGTCCAAGATTCTGCTACCTAAAACACAGATGCCCGAAACTTGAGCTTGAAAACTTCATGCCCAAAATTCTGCTCCCTAAAATATTGGCTTCCAAAAATGTGGCCCTTGTATATCCGGCTGCCTTGTAAACTTGTGGCACACAACCATCCTGCTCCCAGAAAAACTGAACCCCAAACATTAGTTATTTTTTGGGTGGCCATCATTAGGTAGTAAAAAACCATTGTCATTGCGGTATTTTAATGCTTTCCCATTTTTAATTTAGCGAATGATCAACCGAAGATTACTCTCATCAGTCTTCACTTAATCATTTTCAAGAAATTAGCACAAAATATTCAGAGTAATGGGAAATCAAAAACTTTTGAGGAACATTCTTTAAGTCATAAAGAACAGAAAATTAACTTAAGAATATTTTACATAGTACAAATATAGTTTATTTAAAAAAAAAGTATATTCGGTCACAGAAAATATTTATTCTAGTTAAATAGACATTTTTCCATCGTCTTCAATGAATTACCTCTAGCAACTGTTTCTTAAATTTTAGACAGGAAAACTACCAACTGAACCCCTCCAAATGTGCTACTCCATTATTTACAAGAACCATTGATGGCAAATGTGAATTTTTAAATAAAATTCTCATAATCAAAGATAAAGATGCCTGAATACAATCAAATCTGATTTTTTCAATAATAGATCATCTGCTTCAATAAATTATCATTATTACTCCAAATAAATTATTAATTAATAATTAAATAATCAGCTTATGGCGTGAATGAAATAAATGATAAAACTCCTATGGAATTTGGATCAAAAGTGCTAATGACTCACGTTTGAAACGAAGCACTGTACTCAAATCATAGATTTAATTTTTTGAAAGACAATGAAAATGTAAATAAAATTTACCTTTAATACAATTTTTTCATAAGAAAAGTAAGATGTATACTTACGCTGCCCTTTAAATATGTAACTTTTATTACCCCTCTGCCAATTTGTTTGGTCAAATCCTAAAAGAGTTGTATCAATTCGTACATTGGATCCTTGTTTATACACCTTATAAGTGTCACTTGGACACATTCTTGATACCAAGGGAACTGTAAAGGAAAACCACCGTAATTTCACAATTCTTCTCAGATTATATAAATAAGTCAAATAAAATAAGAGTTACAGAAGACTCACCCCAGCTAGTAAACTCCCACTTCATTTCAACATAAAAGTCAGGCGCCTGGATTAGAAAAATAAATGCAGATTTTTAGTATTCATATTAAGAAACCAAGATGTGTGTGCAAAACTATAGGAATGTGCATTTAATCATAGTTTTAAATTTCTTGTGGTTAATGACACACCTCTTTTAATTTTTGCAACAGCTCAGGAATTCCACCAATTCTGCTGGAGTACCTCTGATAATCTCTCCTTTCAAGAACCAACTGTAGTAATTCAGGATCCCCAGTAGCAACAGCCTCCTGAACAACTAAAATGATACTAGGAATCAGCTTAAATAATACAAATAAAAATACTACAATGCATATTAACTAATTAAAATAATATCAGAAATTTCAATTAAATTGTGAAAAATTTAACACTTAAAAAATATCACCGAGTATCAATCCTGAATTAACAAGAGTGCAGTGGAGCTGTTGCAGTAAGACCCCTAAAATCCCTTAATGTGACCTTGCTGAGTATGAATTTATGAATGCAATTGGATTGACAATGATGACCTTTTTTGTGGCAGCTAGGCATTTTTGTCTTTTTCTCTCAAACAAACAAGATAATTTGTTGCTCATACGCAGGGCCATTTAAAGAAATTTGGATTCCGTGGGCTAATAATAATATGAGGTGCCCTCATAATGACAGTGTCAATTTTTTAATGAATAAAAATAAATAGAATTATAATTTTATATTTAATATAGAATTTATTGATCATAAATAAAAACAAATCACATTTGTTTATGATAAAATTAATAATGTGTGGCTCCGGCAGCCTTACAAGGCTGGCACCCCTGGGCTGAAGCCCATTTAGCACAATGGTTAAGGCGACTCTGCTCATACAACTAAAATAAAATCAAAACAAAATTTTACCGCGTCTCTAATTTTTTACCAATCATACATTTTAAATAAAGAATTTCCTTCTGAAAGTTTGTATTTCTTTATTGAAATACAGGAGCAAGAATTTACTAAGAAAATTTGGTACTTTTCTGTTTGACCCCCCACTTTTACTTTTTCATTTCGCTGCATGATGTTCCTTTTTTCGATTGGGTTGGTAACATGACTGGTATATATTAAGATGAATGCTTCCCAACCTGAGGGGAGAATACAGTGAATGTGGAGAGGAACCAATAACCCTTCAACCAACTTACCCAACCTGTTTGGGACAAGTAAAACGTTCCTTCATGTTCTAATTTCCCTTTCCTGGCCCAGCCGAGTTCCAAAGCAGTACTGCTCCAAATAATTCCTTCATGTTGAAATTTAGTTTAGTTAGTGTTACCAACCCAAACAAAAAAAGGAACATCGTGCATCGAAATGAAAAAGTAGAAAAACTCGAGTGGGGGTCAAACGGAAAAGTACTGAAAATTTTACCTATGAGATTTAGGTTTTGATCACTCAGTATTTCTTATGGATGCCAAAAAGAAGTGTTGTTTGTACAGAACATGAGAAGATACACGTTTGTTAATAAGGTATTAAATGGTTACCCTGACAGCAAGTATTCAGGAGTTCTCATGCAAATGACAAATCTCAATTAGCAGCAATCTATAGTTTGTATTGATTTCTGAGTCAATTCAACCATTTACCATTACCAAATACAAAATTTGCAGATTATATATATATATATATATATATATATATATATATATATATATATATATATATATATATATAAATGTGTGTATATATGTATGTCTCTTATACGTTTTTATACCATTGAAGCTATCGAATTCAAAAGTTTCATGGGCCATCCTATGGACAAAAGGAAGAACTTGGTCTAGGTTTGCAAACTATGGGGCCTCTTATACCCCATGGGGTCAACAAAATACTATTTACATAAGAATGCATGGGAAATGGTGCAGAGAAGCCCCAAAATGTCATGCAGCCCTTCACTGATGTGGATATAAATATACCGAAATATTAACTTACGATCACGGGTAATGGCTTATTTTATGCACAAAAGACTGAATATTTTAATTCTGTTCATGTTTAGTCGTATTACATGTTAAATTGCTTTAAATTATCCTTTAAGTACAAAATTTATTAACATTTTACAGGTGGCAACAAAGCTAAATTTCTTAATTGTTGTCCTCCTCAAAGGGAGATAGCTACATAAAGATTAATGCAAGGAAATTCCACGCCGTAGTGCGCCATAGAAGAAGAATAGCCAATGCCAAGATAAAGGATACAAATGGATTTATGCCTAAATATAGTCTATGAATACTTTTAAAATGTCAAATTATTTTCAAGGAATATTAGAACATTGTTATCTTTCACCATTAATGTTGAAAGATTTATCATAACATAAACCGATACATTTACTTACATTTGTTCGGTGACCAAGATGTTGTTTATTGTTTACGTTTTGGCTAATAGTATTGACATAAAATACATAATTTTATTGCTGCTTTAAAGGCTTCGGTGCATCTATCCATGTGGATATTAAGCAAGACGTTAATGTGTAAATATATTAATGGTAAAACTTTACAATACAATAGATAAAATGTTAATGTAAACATCGCTTGCGTAATTAAGGAATGGGGAACGAAAATACAGGGCTTATGGTGCACTCAGAGTAATTTCTATTTTAATAAAATTGCTTGAATATGCCAAATATTCTTAGAAAAGCAATCTGCCTTGATTATATGATGGATTCACCATTGAGGTACACCCATGAGCACAAGCCTGACTAAAATTTTTCAATGGTTTCTTTAGGTGGTAGTTAAAATTCTATGTGAACCTCTTCTCCGAATAACACATTTGAGAAATTTGGAGGCACCAACAGCGCGGGCCCCGAGAAATAAAAATCATTTGCTACTTAAAAGAAAATTTTTTCCCGAGCGAAGCCGGGTAACTCCAGCTAGTATATATATATATATATGTATGTGTGTGTGTGTGTGAATAATACTGACAAGAGCTAATGCACACATTTCTCATTGTTTAAGAATTATTTTATCTATATTCAAGCACTAAAAACAATAGTTCATGTAATAAATTACTAAATTTTCCCAAATAGTTACACATTATTTTAACAACATTAATAATTCTTCTGAAAATATTTCACTTAGCAATGATATCATGCAAATAATTAAAAAAATTGAATGTTTGCTAATAACACATATACATGTAAGCAAACAGCTTAAGAAAATAATAAAGGAAACTTCTTAAAAAACCTCTCTTTTGAACCTGATGAATGCTAATTTTCTTATAATGAAAATAATCAAGAAGTATGAAAGACGAAAATGTAAAATACAATGAGATTTATTTTCATATAACTGTTTTTTGCGTTCGAAAGAAATGTACAACTATATCTGAAACAATTATACATTTTCTCATAAAATAATTTTTCTATGAATATTTGCTACCATAATTTTTACATATAAATAACAAAATCTAAAGTTCAATTTTAATAACTTCATATGAACCCAATAAGAGAGAAATACAATGGTCAGCTGCAGATTTGGATATTTGCTAACCCCAAAGCCATTTAATTTTGCTGTCCTTATTTATATTAATAATTCATAAAAAAATTTCTGAATATAATTTTTTATTTAGGTCAATTTTGGATTAAATTTGACAAATCTTGCACCCTTGAAAAACATATTTTGTATATGCCATTAGAAAGCATTTAAGGCTATGATACTTACCAGTCCAACCTTCCCGATTTTCTGTATTGACATTTGTAGCATGTTGTAACATGACTCGTGCAGATTCTAAATGGCCCAAAGTGACAGCAAGCATCAAAGGTGTCCGTCCTCGGGGATCTCGTTTCTCCTTTTCCAACTTTAAATAAAAGAGATGGGTTAATCTTTTCTGAATGGAGATATTTTATCTCTGCATAATTGCACTATTGACTTGAAAAATTTAATTTGATCATAATTTTACCAAAACCAACACTTTTAAAGAGGATTTTTGATATGTATGAATAGGGATGTCCTGAGAGAGTGGTGTAAATCAACCCATGCATGGGTCCCATAGCATTAAATACCAAATTAAACTGACTTTTCCTTGCTGTGATAATGAACCACAGGGCTTAGGTGGTCACCTCAATTCACCCTACTTTAGGGGCCACCCTGTGTTATAGTATATGTTATAAATAAAACATATTTTGCATATTTGATAAAAGTAAGGCATTAAATTCGTTTCAGTGTAGGTATAGGATTCATGAAGCATATATTAAATTTAAAAGTATTCAATGGTACAAATTAACTTTCGACTCTAATAAAGCAACAAATTGGTAAATTAATGATTCAATCATTACAAATCAAATCGATAAATTTTCAAATCTTTATACGACTGTCAAATTTCGGTTCGATTCTATCGCCACTCAGCAAGATATTATTCATGATCAGCAAATTGGATTAATGATCAATTCCAACATAGAGTTGGTATATACTTCCTTGTGTCTTTTGGTGTATAACATATTTACTAGATTAGCTCCATCCCATTTCATTGTTTGTATGGCTTCATGGACGTGTCTTACATCACATAAATTCTATGGCTTCTTGTGTAGCATGCTAAAACAACATCCTGAAGGATTATCTTAAAATTTTTGGACACTATATCGGTACGCGTAGGAAATATTTAGCTTAAAAATACGCCTTTTCCAATCAATAATAACATTAGGCTTAATTTTGAGGTAAATAATTTTATAGGACGAGTTACTAAAAAATATCTAAAAATCTGCATTTACGTATCATTTTTGTTATAATCATAACCAATGACAGAATTATAAATAAAAATATATATCTAAAAGATAATGATTAAATGTTAAATAGTCGAAATCTATTTCATGTAATAACATATTTAAATAACCAGAGACGCGAATGCGTAGTATAAACTCATGAAATTGATAAAAATGTTATCAATATCAAATATTATCTTCTTACTTTGACACATATCAAAAACATTTAACGAAAACTATGCTAACATAACTTGCCTCATTTTTCGAAAGTTCTTTATCCAACTCTTCGTAGTTATTGTTCCACACCAACCAATGTAATGGATAATTTGCTTTGATTGATTCTAAAGTTGACATCTCTAACGGATAATATACGTATATGTCAATAAATACTAACGCTATGAACTAACACTTCCGACATCGGCGAGCCGTCAACCCTTCTGCAAAATTTTCCGCGGTGCTATTTCAGCATTCAACTGTTGGACAACAGAGATACGATATTCTTATTATTGTTATCAATATTTCAATGAATTTCATAGGATCCTAAATAATGTCTCCTTTCGCGGCTATTACGAAAAAGTTGACTCTGTCAGTTAATAGCAGTTGTGATTTTTTGTAATTAAATCAATTAGATGCTAAGTATTTCAGTTCATATGCGTGTGGGAATGGTTACAGTTATCATATCAAGAATGTTTACTTGATTTTTCTGTCGGCTGAAGTGGTAAGAATTTCATGACGATTATTAAATAGAAAAGGCCATGCGGATTTTAATACACTTTGGAATATGACTTCTCAAATGTCAAGAAGTAAATCAAGGTGTGCCAATGATTATTGTGCGGATTGCGGAGCTTCGGGTGAGTGGAATATAGAAATTGTAATCGATTTAAAAATTTATAATCTTGATTATTTAAGTAACAGTTTGTTAATTTTTACATATTATTTTGTTAGTGTTACTGCAACTTCTTAATCATTTATTATAAAAAGTTTTATTAAACATGTAGTCGTATTAAGTCTAACGTACTGTTTTATTCATAATTTATAATAAATTATACATTTATTTTATGAAAGTTGTATCTCTTTTGTTAATTATTGTAAAAAGTAACCATATTTTGCGTTGTAGCTAAACTTGCAGCTTTTCTCCAATTTCATTATTTTTGATTCATTTGATATACTGAAGTTATAATACCTTGAGTATGAAATTGTTTTTGAGTCATTAGACCTTAGTTGAACCCGGTTTATTCCCGTTTTTGTTGAGATTGTAGAAAACATTGGTAAGGATGGGCAGTTAAATGCCATCATGGTCATGCATTAATCTTTTGTAGCAGTACACAATATATTGATAAAGACTTTTACTTGGTACAGACTTCCTTTACCGCATGATAACAGTGTATGCTATTCCTTCCTACTTTTGAATTAAAATTTGTTAGTAATCAAGAATCAGTTTATCAGTTTTCTGATTCCATGTTATTATTTTTATTATTTCAGTGCAAATTACAGAAGCCATCGTGCAGATCTATCGTTCACTTTTCAAATGGGTTTCTTTTTAAAGGTTCTTTATGATTGAAGTAGTTAACGAAATATTAAGATATGTTGATCTCAGTCGCACAAGTTAAAATTCATTGTTATTAAGGTAGAAAGATCAATCATTCACGTTTTGTATCTCTTAGTTTCTTTTTCATTTACAATTCCTAACTATCCTTATTAAAGACCTTTTATCATTTCTCCATGGTTATGCCGTTCTTGTAAACTATTCAAAATCTTTATTTTCTTAACCATGTTGTTTGGTGACCATATTAGAGGTGGTTGCCCAATATTAAGGATTCAGTTGTTAAAAAAATTAAATAGGTAATAAATAATTTGGTATCTCCCATGTTACGGTCTACTAATAAGATGATTATAGTTATTTTGTTTTGATTTATTTCTTTAAGCTCTTTTTCAGTCTTGTATTGTTTTGTTTATAGAAGTGAATTTTAATGACTATACACTTTCTGTTAATCTTCATTCAGATCCAAATTGGGCTTCCATCAATCGAGGAATACTTATTTGTGATGATTGCTGCAGTATTCATAGGAGTCTTGGACGACATATCTCCCAAGTTAAATCATTAAAGAAAGGCACATGGAGTCCACCGTTACTTGCGGTTTGTATCTTTAGTATGGAGTAATAATTGAAAATGTTCTAATATTTTACTCTTACAAGTATCTTATCCTTTAGATGGTGCATACTCTAAATACATGTGGAGCAAACAATATTTGGGAACACTCACTTCTTGACCCTTCAAATGCCAAGTCAGGAAGACGAAAGCCACAGCCAAAGGATCCTACACAGTAAGTGAAGGAACAGTTACCTAATATCTGCCATATAAAATTTTATGTGCATTAATGCATTTTATTAGAATAAATACCTACGAAAATCTAATTTCACACAAAGAAAATTATCCTAATATCATTTGAGAATTTTTAAGATAAAATCTAGATTTAGTTAGTCATTATTTCAATTGTATTAATCTATTTATATGATCCATTTTGTTTATAAATAAAGGTCAGATATTGGAAGATTTTACTTGTAATATCCATTCTTTATAATATCTAGGAAGAGGTATCATCATATGTAAAAAATCTCTAAGTGCAACCGTAGCTATAGGAATGACTTTTGGAGTCTTAATACAATTACAGTAGAGCCTCGCTAATCTGAACTAATTGGGACTCAGTTATGTTCAGATTAGTGAATTTTCGGATTAACTGGGTTTTAAAAAATACACGGCAGAGGGGAGGGGGTCAGAGATTCCCGTGCTCTCGAGTGAAGGTCACAGCAAACCACTGTATTCATTGCTCAGTGCTGTTTCTACCGTCTTAGTGTACTGCTGTGTAATATAGTGCAGGGCTTTTCCCAGTGCTTTAAATTACTGTCGCCATTTTGTCCATCTTATAGAAATGTCCAAAAGCCATTAGCACAGTTCGTGTTTGTTAAAAGATAAGTGGGAATTGCTCAAATGCATTGACAAAGGCGAAAGTGCGACCAAACTAGCCTTAGAGTTTGGTTTCGGAAAAGCAACCATCAGTGACTGGAAAAAGAATCGTACTAACATTGAAGAATTTTGTGCCACTATTAGTGTTGAATCTCTCGTCAATTGTATTGTTGGAGAAAAGTGGACAAGATGACTCGAACGAAAATGATTCAGACAAAGCTACAACGGAAGTAATCTCACACACTGAGAGATTGGAAGCGTTGGAACACACACTGCTTTACATAGAGCAGCACAGTAAAGTCACGCCTGCAAATGTAATTTTTATGAAGTGCTAGTGGGACATTGCAGCCTCTTCTCATCGTTTAACACTTCATTAGAAGAAAATAACAGATTTTTTAAAAAAGGACTATAGTTTTCTGTCAATTTTCTTCTGAATAAATAAAACTTTTTCTTAAGACTATTTTTTTACATCCTGTTTGGATTAACCGAAATTTTGGATTACCGAGGTTTGGATTAATGGGGTCTTACTGTACTATTGTTTGAAATAAAATTTTAGTAAATGAAGGAAACATTGCACCTGAACTCAAAGCCTGACACTTCAAAGAAAAAGTAATGTCTCATTGCCCTTCAGCTTGAAAAGGATAACAATACCAAATTCTTGTGCATTTGGCCGATGTGAGCACTAAAGAGTGTAAGGGAACTAAGGGATGTTAAAAACTCCAACAGATGGTGCATAACCCTTTATTAAATGAATAGAGATAAAAATTCAAATAACCTTTTTGTGGGAAACCCGGTGGGAATTCTGACCCCTTCATGTTACTTCTTGAGACCATATTATGAGTCACCATGGCAAGTTTGGTGGAGATTGGTCAAAGAGTATGGGAGGAGTTACTAGGCAGACAAACATACAATTTCACTTTTGCATAGATGTATAGATTATTTAATTTTAAAAACATGACTTGTGCATCTTAATGAAACAGTAAATTTTATTATTAGAGAGATTTTTAAACTTTCTGAACCCTTATATTAAAAAATATTTCCAGAACCCTAAACAAAAGATGGTGCTTTAAGGATATAAAGCCAATGGCAATGTCTCACGAGACCCTATCAAGCTTTCAGGAAATCCCAGCAGTTGGTGGAATGCAGTTTGTAAACTCCTGCATTATCACATTAAAATATCCTAGAGGATGCATAACAATTAATAAAATTCTTAAAGAGCAAAAGAGATTAAAAAGCCATGGCTTTGAACATTCTACTGGATATAATTTTTTTTCAGATATTTACAGTACCATATACCCTTTTTAGTTGTGAATTTAATCTTAATGCCTTTTCTCTTATTAGTAACTCTTTAGTTGTCCAAATATTTTGTCTTTTTCTTGCTAGTTAAAAAAATGTTTTTCCATATTTTTGCTACTATTTATGCCATTTTTATTTTACAGTGAATTTTTTTTCATGGGTATCCTTTTGTTCTTTTGCAGTCCTATTAAAGCTGATTTTGTGCGTGCTAAACATCAAATGCTAGCATTTTTATACAGACCTACTACCTTGGAAGGAACAGTAGGGTCTGGGGACAGTCCATCTGGAAATATTGGTGATTTGGGACAACAGTTACATGCCAGTGTTCGCACTGCCAACTTAGAGACAAGCCTTCGTTTACTGTCTCTTGGAGCTGACCCCAATTATTATCATGAGGTAAAGATTGCATTGGGAATTTCTTTATTGAGGTGTCAAAAATATTTGTTTCAGATACTGGATGTTTTATTTTTTATAAATTGAGTGTTAAAATACCTTTTGCACAAACAAACTTTGTAACATTTTTTCTAAATATGACCTTAAAGCTGTACATGGTAACCAAAAAAACTCTCTAATCTTCTCCATAATCCTAAAAATACAATTCCATTTCTACACAAACCAGGTATTTACAAAATATTTTGCAGTAATTGTGAAAAAGTATACATTGGACAAACTAAATGCAAATTAGAAACATGCTTCAAAGAACACCTTGCACATTTTAAACATAATGGATAATAACTCAAGCATAGCCGCACATACTAGAAACCAGTCATTCCATCACTATCAACGACTTAACACTGTTAAAACAAGTAAACAATGTATACAAATTAGACGCATACGAAACATTGTACATACACAAACACCAACAGACCATTATGAATAACGACCGAAGCCCCCTTTCCCATTCCCCTCTACAGTTTAACTGTCAATTTACCTCCTCCACTTTCACTTTCGCACCGTTAAATACCCCACATGGTTTTCTGCCCCCTTCATTCACTATCATCTACTGATGATGAGAGAGATATCTGTGCGATTGAGTTGAGTCCATGTATGGTTGTTTGAATTAGTCTGTTTGGTCCCTGTTGTTGTTGTGAGATGCGTAAATCACCAGGCGTGTTTGAGATATCAAGTCCCTGGCATGAAAAAGATTTTTCCATTAACTTGATATTTTAATTGTTTCCTTGAAAAAAAATTTTGAGATTCATACGGTTTTGGAGTTGTTGTAAATTCTCTAAATTCTCATAAATTGAGTAGATTGTAAATTATCATAAAACATTTTACCAGAGCTTTCTTTTGTTTTGCTAAATTTTCAGTGCAACTCTTCAATTTTAGTATTTTTATTACTGAAACTATCTCATTGATGATATTGGTATCTGTGTCCTGAAAAGTCTGATAAGTGTTATAAAATTATAATTTTTTATACACCATGGAAAAAATTTTCTTTTGGAACAAATATATTTTATTGATCATAAATTGTCTATGAATATAAATGATTCCAATAATGAATTGTTGAGCTTACCTTATAGCTGGAATCCAATTTGTAATCACAGTAACTTACCATTAAAAAATGGGAAAAATATTAACTATTTATGGCTATTCTATATAGCTGTAGCATTCCAGTTGGCAAGAAATAATCATAGTATTATTTAGAGAGATTTGCTTTATTTGAAATTTACTATAATTAATACAGCATTCAATATATGTTGATGATTTTTCTTTTCCTTTGTCTTTTATTCATTAAATGGCATTTAATTTTTTACTTTAAAATACATTGAAACCTTTATTTAATAGGTAATACATTTTTGAACTCTAAATTATGGTAAGCATTAATTGGGGTTACATACTATTATGTAAAGCAACTGCTAAATTTATTAAAGCAAATTTGTTTCTATATCATATTTTGCATGTAAGAAATTATTACAAATTTTAAACTTAAATTACCTGATTAATGGTCTGTTAACTCTAAAATTTACCTTACCTGTTATGTGTAGGCAGTCTTGCATCTGTAAATCAATTAAAACATTAAATTAAAAATTGAAGTTTAACATGAAGTGCACCAAACAAAATTAGGATGAAATAATGTAATGATAGGCATAGGCTTACATACTCTGACAAATGTTTTTTTTTAAGTAATCAAATAAAGTAGACCTTCACGTAACACAGTAGTTACGTTCCTGACTTATGGAAAAAATAGGTTATGTTCCCAGAGTTTGGGAAGTAACGTGTATACTTTTTTCACATAAAAATCATAAGATAAGATAGTATTAAAAAGATGAAACAATTTTAAAGCTTTAATTTAAATTAATTCCTTACCTAAGATTTTGGCAGCACCAAGTCTTTTGGTATTGATGGTTGGTGGAATTGATCTGTAATACCTCGCTGCATTACTGTAGTCTGCATAGATTTATAAAGCTAACGATATGGTAATATACATTGTTCAATAACACATTTCAATTTAAGACTTCTGTCCATGTTAAACCCTGCTTCAATGGGACCCCTTGCAAGTCTCTCAAAACCAAGCCAAGTTTCCTGTAACAATGCTGGCATGAGCTGATCCTTCTCTTCATGCCTCTCTTCCTCATCTTCATGGGATTCGAGTATCTGCAGCATTTCTTCCTCAGTCAACTCCTGGGATGAGTTCAAAGGTTCTTCTATTTCTTCTCCCATATCATCCAAGCCCTCACTGCCCACAGCCCTTGCCAGATACACAATCTCCCTCACCTCAGATGTTAGTGTAGGAAAACATTGGGCATCATTCTGTGTCTGCTCTTCAATCCAAGTGTTCAATAACCTCTTTGTCTTATTCTGCTGCATGGACCTATTACTCATACTCATTATGGAATCACTAGTAGCAGCGGCAGCCACTAGACTTGCTTCAGTGAGTTCCTTGTTCTTTCGAATGGTGCGATTAGTCGATTCATTCATTCCATACTCCTGTGCCAAGTGCCAAAACACCAAAATTTTGTGCTGATACATTTAAAAGAATTTCTTTCTTCCTTGCAGTGTCTGCCTTCAGCATGCATACAGAAACTAAGTGAATATTTGAGGTGCTGGTGGCAGCGCACTAAATTAAAATGTTGCAAAGTTTTTGCATTTTTATCTCGGACCACTCCACGTTGCCTGAAAATGGATCATGTTGCAAGAAAATTGATGTAAAAATGAAATCTGCGCAATACTGAAAATGCACTGCATGAGCATTGCATGAGGTTTTACTGTAATGTAATCTGCTTTTGCGTACAGGTTCGGTGTATATTACACAGCTCTCTCTCCATTTGATTAATGCTATTCATAGTTGAGTCATTAATTTTGAAAGAAATGAAATATCTTTACATCACCTCAAATCCAGCAACTGGATCTCTGAAAGTACAGACTGTTCTTCATCGTCTTCTTTCTTGCTCTTCTTCATTGCATCTCATTTCTGCCATTTCTTGGAGACCTGTACTGGGGACAGTATTATCAAAAGCTGTGCACTCTTCAAAGTTGGTGGTGACATCTGGTGCAACTTGCATTCAATCCTCTTCATTAACCTTGTCCATAGTTTGTTCCAAGCATTCGATGGATTTCAGGTTAAATCCTACTTTTGTAAAACAGTTTTCAGGATTAACTACATTCCATACAGCAGTTAGTACATGCAGTGTTTGTAGTACATTCAATTTTAGTTACTCCTTCCTTTCCATGCATGATATCTCCTTCTGAACGAAAACATCAGTCTTTCTTTCCTTTTATTATTACCATTGCAAGTTTCTTCTGTTACACTTTTGCTTTTCTCTAGCTAAAGGTTTAAAAAGGGACCTGTTTTTTTTGCATTGAGATCATCACTTTTCAGAAGATGCAGTTGTATTTCTTATTTCCAATGCCGCACTGTATTTCCATTAACACTGGCGCTCTCTCTGCATGCACATTTTTGTAGGTAGGGGCAGATACAGGGCTAGGTGACCGCCTATGACATCGCGCATCATAGGGGCCTCATGCCTGGTTCGTAAAGCAGCGGTTTCCAAACATTACAAAGCTGCACCCTTTCTCACCTAAGAAAACTATCTTTGTGCACCCCTCTTTCCCATATTCAATTACAGTTCATAAACAATACCTACTGGACATACAATTACCACTAATAAAGCCAACTTAAGGAAAAACATGGACGCAAATGATATGTCCTAGTCAATTGAGGGCTAGAATTTGGCTGCTGCATATTGTAGGTTTCAAGATTAGGATGGTTAAATGGACAGTAAATATATGAGAAATCCTTTGCACCCCCCAAGGGGGACGTGCCCCACAGTTTGGAGACCACTGTCCTAAAGACAAACTATAGGAAAGAAATGCATGATGCAAGAGCAGTTGTGCTCGAAACATCATCTAGAAAGCTTTCGCGGATGTTTATTTGGTGTACGAGTAATGAAAAGAAACACTGAGAGTGTTCAGTCATGCACAGAATTCCGTCATGAAGAGAGTAAAGGTTAAAAGGTTTTGCGGATGTGTTCGAGATTGAGTCGAACGATGAAAATAAATAGAGCTCAACTAGCCCATCTCTCATTTGGTAATCCAAAATCAAAACAGAAATTTAATTTCACCGCTCTTTTCTGGGCATAAATTTTGTCAAACGGCGGGATGTGAAGTTCTCACCAGATGTATTGTACAATCTATGTCAGATGGCCTTGAGTTATTAAGTCAGTAGCTTAATATTGGAAGTGAAAGATATGTTTATACTGAGTTTGAAAAGTCCCAGCACAAAGAACTAGTCATGCATTTTAGATGATGAAGACGATCGTTGTAAAAGAGAACACGTGTTCGAGGAACAATCCAGTCTGACTTTGCTGTTCCTCATAGTTTGTTCCCGTGAATCGCCAATAGCTAAGTGGCATTATCGCAGAGCATTTTATTGTATTCGTGAATCATTATCATAATTAACATTGTTATTTTAATCTAACTAATCGTTACTACATTAAGAAGAATAATTAGCCCCATTTAAGAATTAAAATGTCAGGGAGAGATCGGGATAAAGATAGAAAGTTTGAATCAGGAGCATTTAAAAGGAAAACTCTTTCGGAAGAATCACAACGAAAGTTTAAAGAATCTTTGGAGAAATTTTTCAAGGAGTGCAGTGAAAACACTGATTCTAGTTGCAGTGTTAGTGAGAAAAATGAAAGTCTTATTGATGTTAGCTGTGAAAGTAGAAATGAAAATCTTGAATACCCCATAATAACTGTGCATACTGGAGCTGAAACAGGTGTAATTATCCAAAATAGCCCTAAAAAGGTGTGATGACTTTGATAATAGTGCTCCGTCAACTTCTGCATCAGCAGAATTGATTGCTTTTGGGGAAGAGCCTAGTGTATTCGCCAATTATAGTGATCCTGGTGAGTGGATTTTTCGTTTGATCCATAATCACTTGAGCAATATTGTTCAGAAAGGTCTGATTCGCATCTTAATATAAAATGATGACTTTCCATTAGATGATAATAACCGACATTTTAGTTCATTTTACTACAATTGTGTATTAAGCAACAGTAAGAAGCATCTCCAATGTTGGTTGGTATATTCTCAATGTAAAAACTGTGTTTTGTTTTGCTTATCGCTTATTTTCAATATCACTAGAAGCCGTTACTTCTGAAGGTCCTTCAGTCTGGAAAAATTTGAGTGCTTGTTTAAAATTACATGGAAATTGCAAAGATCATAAAGTGTTTAGACTTAGAGAAGAGACTAAATGGTTGGATGATCCTGGACAAATGCAAATTCAGCTAGAAAAACAACGGTGGCGAGATATTTTAGAAAGACTTCTTGCTATAGTGCAGTACCTATTTAGCAACCCATAACTTAGCCTTTCGTGATCATACAGAAAAGAAGGAGCCTATCGAGAACTGTGGAAATTTCTTTGCATTAGTAAATTTATTGGAAAAATCTGATCCAGTCATGCGAGAACATTTGAGACACGTCATCAATAATTAAATACGTGATCATTATTTCAGTAAGACCATTCAGAATGAGAGACATTAGGATTTCATTCTTCCAACTTTGGAAACTGATCAGCTATTTATTACAATACCTCTTAGATACCCATTGCGCGTAGGCAAGAGAGAATCAGCAGGTTGTAAAAAAATCTTAGTAAAAATCAGAGCAATCAGTAAATTATGGCAAAGTGATAATATGCATTTGGATAGCACAGTTACTCAGAAGAATTTCTGAAATGGCTTGATAAATACAGATCAACAGGTTTTGAATCCAACGACCTGGCAGAAAATTTGGAGATTCAAAAAGAATATAGAAAAAAACCACGATTCCGAATTTTAAAAATGTGTTAGTTATGATATTGAGAATGTACCAACGATTACAAGGAATTATTCAGGATCCATTTCTTTAATATTATCGTTGATACAATTTGTGTGTGCTTAAACCCGTTTTGAGTCTCTAAACATATGTATATGCTACTAATTTTGGATTTTTGTATTGTATATCAGAGCTTCAAGCCATTGCAGAAGAACTTTTGCAACATTATATAATCCTCAAAAGTATACTCGAATTTGAGGGCTCATGTGATATAAATTAGATCGAGATGTACGAAGAACTCGGTATGCTTTGCAGGATCCTTCCACCCAGCACAAATTTGAAAGGTGCCTTGAAGTTCATAATTGATAATGGGTTATGTGAGATTTACCCTAATGTGTACATAGCACTTTGAATAGTTTTGACTATATCAATTAGGGCTGCTTCAGCAGAAAGAAAATTTTCTCGACTTAAGCTCATTAAGACGTATCTCCATTCTACCCAGTCTCAAGAAAAATTAAATTCGCTCACAATTTTATCTACAGAAAAAAATGAAACCAACTCTCTGGAATATTCTTAGCTGATAGAGGAATTTAATACATATAAGAGAAAAAAATGCTGTTGTAAAACAAGTGAAGACTTTCTAGATGGATTTGATGTGAAATTGCTAGTTGTAGAATTAGGAACCATGGCCAAATGTTGTTATTACAGTGAAACAGCTGCCTCTAATCCATTTAAAGATTGGTCCATGGTAGACATCAGAAGCTCATACTCTATACTCTCAGTATATATGTATCTAAATAAATAATTCAAAATTTGTTTGCATGTTTTCTTCATTAAAATATAAACTTGTATTCAGAAATCGTAAGTCGTGGGCCTCGCAAACTCCAATCGCCTAGGGGCCTCGTACCCTCTAAGTTTGCCTCTGTTTGTAGGTAATTTTATTTCTCCTTTTGAGCCTATTAAGCAGCCCAATCATTTATGCCTAGTTTCAAAGATATTCTAATTGCCTGCACCCTTAAAATAATTCCTCGATGTGGAATATTATGTGCAGGCATATCCTAAAATCACTCCATTAAAATTTTTCTAGTTATATTACAGTAAATTTTTAGTGTTCATTCTGACTGTTCTCTGCATTTTAGTTCAATTTCTAGGATGGACTCTTTATTTTTAAGATTGCAATTCAATGATGATGCTGTAAGGGTTTGACCTTTTGCCATTTCAATTGCTGGAACATTTAGAAAATTCTCCACTTCGATTTTAATCTTCTCTTTGTCGCTGACCATCAACTTTAATCTTTTTGTACCCATGACTAAAGATCTAATTTTGTAATGTGTTAAATATTTTGTATTTCAACCATTGCCAATGCTATCCTGTCAAAACACCAAACAAATCCACTAACTTGTGTAAGGAAGCAGGGAGAAAGAACTTGAGCCAAAGTAAAGACAAAAAAGAATGACATTGTTGATGTTGGAGAAAGGGGAAGTAAAGTCACCAGGGATGAAATATTTATTTTTTCCAAAAAATGCTTTCAATGAATTTTTTTCAAAGATTATCTTGTATGAAGAATTGTTTTTGTTTAACAAAGAACATACATTCTTGAAGCAGAACAATGTTTGCTGATTTAATGATTAATTAATCATGTGGGAAAAGTTTGTAGTGAATCAGATTGGTTAATCATGAGGAGAAAGTTTGTACTGAACCAGATTTTTATTAGGTTTTATCAGGTTCATCATTAATTTGATCAAGGTTTCACTGTAATTCAAAAATTAAGTTAGTTTTACTGCTTGCTGTAGTTTTGCTCTAAAGAATCATTTTGGGCTAGTATTAGAAAAATGAATCTATTTTGTCTTATTTTCCAACTTATTACTCAACTTTTCCTGGAGAATTCTGGCTCGATATGTTTATTTTACCATACAGGTTAAAGGGAATACACCATTGCATGTGGCTGCTGCTTCTGGCCAGACATCTCAAGTAGAGTTATTAGTTGTTTATGGTGCTGATCCTGGTGCTCCAGATTGTAATGGCAGAACACCAATTGATTATGCATGGTATAAGACTTTTTGATTTTATTTAAATTAAATAATTCCTCTTTTCAAAATTCTCTTTTATAAAATTTTTGACCATTTTAATTTTTATTGAAAATATAAGTATTAGTTGTAAACTTTATAGGAATTTCTTCAGAATTTTTCCGTTAACTTTTACCAATGCATTAATTATCAGTTATTGTAATGAAACAATGAAGTATCATATTTTATGAGCTGAATCATTCTTTTAAAATACTGTTTTATTGTTACAATTATTGCTTAACTTGTTTCATAAATTTTTTGCACTTGTAAAAAATAAATTAAAATGATATATCCCAAGAAGAGTAATTAAATGTATTTCAAACAGTAAAATATAATTTACATTAGAAACAAGTAGACAACCTTATCATTTTTGAATTTATGGTATAACAAAACTCTTGATGCCTAATATGAGATTTGATGGGTTTTATTCATTTTATTTTGAAAATGTTTACTGTCATTTAATTTTTCTTATAATATTTTTGCTTACTATGTGTACTTATTTTTATTATATTTAGGTCAACTAATCACAAGGATTTAGCGGACCGTTTGACTGAGCTTATGTATGAGCTCACTGATCGTTTAGCATATTTTGTTTGTGCACGTAAACCTGACCATCAAAATGGACAGCATTTTATCATCCCTGAAATGTCAGATAGTTTGGAAATGACTGAATTTGCAAAGGCAGCCAAGAAAAAGTTGCAAAGTGTAAGAACTTTTGTTTTTGAAAAAATCTTGTTTTTGACATGACCTTTATATTTAAGTAGCAAGTGTGACATACATTGCAATATGTTTAAATGTTTATTTTTCTGCTTTGGGTATGAATCATGCTAATTTTAATTTTCCCTGTTCTAGTTGTCAAATCGCCTATTTGAGGAATTGGCGATGGATGTCTATGATGAAGTAGATAGGCGAGAAACTGAAGCAAGTAAGTAACTCATGAAATGAATGTGAAGTTTGTTATTTTATGTTACATGCAACATCTCTAATTCATTTGTTTCATCTACTGATGAATCTTAATATATTTACAGCACTCCTAAAATTATTATTATCGTATTACTATTTTATTTATTTTGCTACTTTTCCCATAATTTTTGTAATTCTTTGGGCATCTTCCTTTTATTTCAAGCTTGGAACGCGATTCATCAAAAGCAGCAAGGACCTGGTGCTAGGATTGAAGGTGTTGACCGCTGTGCTCCATTTTTGCCAGTCAACACAGAACTTTCTGCTCCTAGGAATCAAGGACGACAGAAGCTAGCCTTATTCAATGCACGAGAATTCACCACTCTTATCATAGATATTCTATCTGATGCCAAGCGTCGACAAGGTTCGACATCATCCTCTGTCTCAATGGTCATTTTACCAAGAGGTAAAAACTTTGGTTAAAATAACTTATTTATGGTTTAAATGTTGTTTGAGCCTCATTATTTGGAAAAATTGTTATTAATATGAAGTATGCTCTCTCAGTGTGTGAATTGGTTACAAATAGGAGGCAAGTAATGAAATTTCTTAAATTTGTCTTAAAGCAGATAATGTAGATTTATTGAAAATGGCTTATGGCGATTGGATATACAAAATATTTCTTTTCATACTGAAATAAAGATTTTTAACTAGTTTTGGTGTATAAAGTTATGTAAAAATAATCTGTGAGCTTAGGCTTTATTCTGTGAAATTAGCTAATTTTATTGGATTATACTTGTTTTAGTGCAGTAATACAGTTTGTTTTTGTGTCTTCCTTTGTCTTAGAAAGCCAAGAAGTATCGGGTGTTCAGAGTTCAGTAAATCAATTGTTGGGGCATAGATCAAATGCTTCAGATGATGAACCACTTTACGATAGTGTAGCATCTGATGAGGATTACATTGTGCTAGAACAACAGCAGATTCTAGCTCAGCAGCAGAAGGAAAGGTTTTGTGATGAAAACATTAGCATAGGGAGCATAACAGCTTTACAGAGAAGTAATAATGAAGAGAATGGCAGTGAAAAGCTTGATAGTGTAATTATTTTGGAAAATTCTGAAAATCATAAGGTAATTTTGATGTATTTATTTGTTGTTTTAAAAATTCAATATTTTAATGTAAAGAATAATTCATGCAAACTCTAATGATATTTTTATTATAAATTTATATAGAATGACTAACCTGTACACTTAGGTTGATAGATTTTTTTGGCACTGAATTTATTTTGTGTGATAATTCCCTTGATTATGTTTGGTAGCTTTGTAGTTTTGCCTCGAAGATGAATTATTTAAAAAATTGATCCTAGCAGTATTTATTTGTGTGGTTTTATTGTATCAATCATGGTGGCATAAAGCAGGATGAAATTAAATTTACATATTCATTTGTAGTGAAAATTATAGTGGAAATTTTGAAAGGTTAAATTTTTAAAACTTGGCGTTCATTGTAATTTAAAGTAATTTGTTTCTATAAATACCTCTGTTTACTTGTATATTAAAAAAATGGAAAGTTATTAGTGTATCATTTGTTTAACCCAGGGGTGGGCAAACTTTATACATGGCAGTCCGCATTAACAGTTGCAGCTTCTAAGGTGGGCCGCATCAACAGATGGCTATGCTTCGGCGAGCCACTTTAGGGTTCACATCGGAAGTTATTTGAGATAATGTGAGGGATCCTGTTAGTGAAAATCAATAATAAATAATATGTTTTCCCCATAACATCACTGGAAAGGTTTTCTGGCCATAATTTTAAGCTACAAATGTGAAAATATCTGTATTTTATATTACGGATCACTTTCAAAATGGCATTGCGGGCTACATAAAATGCCCTCATGGGCCACTTATGGCCCATGGGCCGTAGTTTGCCTACCCCTGGTTTAACCTTTTGAGTGCCATGTGAGGATATATCGTCGTTTGCTTCCTAAGCGAGAAGTGCCAACAACGATAAATCGTTGACCATGCTGAGTAAGCGTAAACTTGTAATAGTTCCACATACAAATGACAGATGACAGGAGATGATGGTATCAATCGAAAGAGAAGACTACGTAGTTCACGTATCTTCCATTCTTTTTGGTTCTTGTTGATTATTTGTTGAGTTATGATATTTTCAGTTTTGTGAAATATTACCTCTATTCTTTCAAGATGGTTCCTACAAGCAAAGATAATTTCACTGTTAGAATTGAGGATGATGAATTGGTTTGTTATATAAACTCATTAAGTGACAACGAAGATTATTTAGAGAAGGAAGATTTCGAAGTTTTAAAAGATATTTGTGAATTTTTCATTTAAAAAAAAATATAAAATCATAGTAAAATATTTTTTAATTTTATAAATAAAGATGTTATAAATATATAGTTTTATAGAATATAATTTTTTATATATAATTTCTGCAATTACTGACAGAATCACTTAAAAATATGAATAAATAGCATCTATGTAATTTTTTGTAGTCTGATGATAAAGTGCTAAAATTACAGTTATGCAAATATTTTTCTGTATTTTCATTTTTTAATATTTTTTGTGGTCTTTTGCAGTGTTTTACCTGGATGTATTGCCTTCATGAAAATAAGTTAAATAGAGCGAAACAAATAAAATACCACATACTTTATTCAATGTAAAGTTGACTTTTCATTAAATCAGAAGGTGAACTCTAACATTCCCTTAATATAATTAACTCTTTGAGTGCCACGCCGATTTTGGTGGGTATGTCCAAAAGTGCCATGGCTATTTCAGCAAGTTTGCATCAATCTCTAAGAAAAATCACATACACGCTATTTATTCATATTCTTGCCTGATTCTTTCAGCAATTGCACAGATGATTACAAATATTAATTATATTAAGGGAATGTTAGAGTTCATCTTGTGATTCTTTTGTTTAAAATATTTTGTTTCTAGGTTTTTTATAAAAAAATGAAAAGTCAATTTTACATTGAATCAAGTATGGTATTTCATTATTTTTGCTAGTATATTTAACTTATTTTCATAATGGCAAAACATCCATGTAAAACATTGCAAAAACTCTCAAAAATTATTAAAAAATGAAATTACAGAAAAATATTATTTTGCATAACTGCAATTTTAGCACTTTTTCATCAGACTACGAAAAATTACATAGATGCTATTTATTCATATTTTTAAGTGATTCTGTCAGTAATTACAGAAATTATATATAAAACATTATATTCTATAAAACTATATATTTATAACATCTTTATTTATAAAATTAAAAAATATTTTACTATGATTTTATATTTTTTTAAATGAAAAATTCACAAATATCTTTTAAAACTTCGAAATCTTTCTTCTCTAAATAATCTTCGTTGTCACTTAATGAGTTTATATAACAAACCAATTCATCATCCTCAATTCTAACAGTGAAATTATCTTTGCTTGTAGGAACCATCTTGAAAGAATAGAGGTAATATTTCACAAAACTGAAAATATCATAACTCAACAAATAATCAACAAGAACCAAAAAGAATGGAAGATACGTGAACTACGTAGTCTTCTCTTTCGATTGATACCATCATCTCCTGTCATCTGTCATTTGTATGTGGAACTATTACAAGTTTACGCTTACTCAGCATGGCCGACGATTTATCGTTGTTGGCACTTCGCACTTTGGTAGCAAACGATGATATATCATCATGTTGCTCTGAAAGGGTTAATATTTGTAATCATTTGTGCAATTACTGAAAGAATCGGGGAAGAATATGAATAGATAGCATGTATGTGATTTTTCTTAGAGATTGATGCAAAATTGCTGAAATAGCCATGGCACTTTTAGGCATACCCTCCAAAATCAGCATGGCACTCAAAGGGTTAAAACATCAATCATCTTAGTTTTTGCTATCTTAAAAAAGTTTGTATGTATTCCTTTGCAGCCTATTGATGAGAAGAGTCCAGTGGTAAGAGATGTAACATCTAAAGATGGTGGAGCTTCAGTTAGTGACAGAAAACTTACATCAGAGGTTGGTTTATTTAATTGCTTCACTTTTCTTTAAAATTTTACAGTTTTAAGTTAATTCATTAGGATTTTAAAAGTTACATATTCATTCAGTTCTTTCTTCTGGAAATCATGCAGAATTTGTCATCTGTTCCATAGCTATTCATACTGTATGTGTTTCGCACATCAAGTGCCTGAAAGGAGAAAGAGTTCTTCATGTTTACCTGTTGTAGTGTGCAGTTTTATCTCATTCCCAGTATTATCATATCTATCCTGCAATAGATTATTGTAGCAACATAGATTTGAAATTCTATTCTTTGTTGTCATAGGAATGCTAGATTGAAATTTAATTTTCAAGACAGCTAAGTTTGAGATGCGCAGTCCCAAATTACTTATTTTTGAGAAATGAGCAAAGTTTATAATTCATCCATCTGAAAATTTAATACTATCCAAACATTCCAATTGCATTTCAAAGAGCTTATAACTTGTTTGTGTTATTTTGCTTTGTGATGATATACCGTATTTTCCCATGTATAAGACACTTTTTTGTCAGAAAAATGTGTCCTAAAAATCATGCTGCATCTTATACAACAAAGGTTTAAATGCTGATAAGATATTTCACTTAAAATTTAGGTTTACACTCTTATTAACTGTTTTTGGTACAGTGGGAGGTTTTATATGCAGTACAGTAGTTCATCAATTTTTCAGTGAATGATTATCCGACTTCCAACATTATCCGGTGGTCCTGGCCAATTTGACAAAAGTTGCTAATAATTTGGGGTTCACTGGAGAATCACATCAAAGAACATCAGTCCGGTGATAGTGCACTGTGTGGTGCCAAAACATTTAAGGGGGATCGCGAGTAGTACAGTAGGATCTGGGTTACATGTAATGCAGTTACATGTAATACTCATACATATTTTTGTAATCCCAAGCGAAACACTATGAAAAATCATACCTACACAGACTAACTTCTCTGTAACTGAGTTGTGCATAATTCTCATTTATACATATCACTTCTTCTGTCCCGTGGGAGTTTTTCTCTCACTTATATGTTTACTATTAGTGAATGATTTTAATGGACTTTTTCTTGCACATTTCTTCATACAGAAATCCATTTGCTATTGTCTTCCAATCGTTTTCTTTCTTCAAAATATTTATGCGCTGATTATTCATGAGGATTCCTCAGCAATCAGTGTTGTTCATGTAGTTCAATTTTTTGTAACCTCTATTTGGCAATCAAAAATTGTTTTTCTGTTATCTGAGTTTGACTGATTAGCTAAAATACTGACAAAGCAATGGTTTGGATACTAGGGTGAATAGCCTTCTCCACTAACCACTTCTTCAGCAATGTGGCAGAAACATATCCCGTATCACCACTACATTGTGTAGTTTATATATTGTATATGCCGGCATATAAGTCGACCTTTGAAGCTCAAAAAAAAATTCTGAAAACTTAAGGTCGACTTATATGCCAAATATAAAATGTGACCCTTAAATAACATTAAAAACATTTGATCTTACGATGTAGGTGATTGCCATTTTGAATCAGCTGCTCCATTGTTTACATATTCTGTAATTTATTTTAGAAGATTTTTGATAGTAATTATTTTTAATAGTTAAAAAAAATTTAACTTGTTTTTATTACTGAATCTCAAAGATATAAACGATCTATTTGCAATTACAGGAATGAAGGATAAGTAGAAATACATTCCACCAATAGATACGGTATATGATTGATCTTTCTTAAATTAAACTAATGATTTAATAACTCAAAAATCAACACTGCATTTTTTGGAAAAGGTTACATTTAGGTTTTAAAAACCATAAAATTCCTTGTATTCTTCATTCAAAGTTTTTTTTGCGAAAAAGTGGGGGGTCGACTTATACGGCGAATATATGTCTAGTCGTGTATTTACAATCCGAAAAATCGAGGTCAACTTATACGCTGGCATATACGGTAATCCAATACCCATGTGATTGTTCTGAAGCTTGGATACAATGTTATAAAAGAATGTTCAAAAATAAGCTGTATAAAAACTTGGATGTGATTATCCTACATTTTTGAGAATCTAGCAACCCCTTCCCCCTAAGGTGCCAGATAATGGATGATCTACTGTATATACAACTTTAAAAACCTAAGTTCATTCTGGAAAATTCATATTGTTATTATTTATCATAATAATGCCTTTCGGTGAATTATTTGTAACTGATCAGTAACATATTAATTTTGCTGGATACAAAGGGCAATATTACTGAAAATCTTGGAATGTGGAGATTTTTACCCAAACATGCTGCACATGAAATGGGACAAAAAATTGCAACAACTTTCGAGCCAAAATAAACATTGCCAAAATGTTTTTCATGATAGAATTATCAGAATATGAGACTAAACTGTGATTTTGTGGATTTTTCTGATTTTTTATCCATAAATATCTGCTGCATCCTCGTCCTGGAGATGAAAAATTTGAAAAAGTGCATAAATAAGAGATTAAATATGGTTTAATTTCAAAATTATGAAATTAATAGATGATTTTCAACCTATATTTATTTTTATGTAGTTTTTTAATCACTAATGAATCTTATGCCCTGACCCAAATGTTTTTATGATTAAAAAATTTTTAAAACTGGAAAATGGCCGTATTTTTAGGGGTGTGTCTTGTACACTGGAAAATATAGTACATGTAGAGAACCTATAACTCAGTGTTTCATCCAACTAGAGGCCAAAAAATAAAATGTTCACAAATAATAAAATTTTATCAGGGAATTTTATGAAATATGATGTTATAAAAATTATTAATAGTTATATAAAATATAAAATGAAGAAATTTGTGTATAAGGCTATTATTTGTACTACTTTCAATTCAGTGGGGGCTACATGTTATTCAACAAATGAAAGTATCACTGTTATAACCACTGTATTAGTTTGAAATATACTAAAACTAGTGCAAAGGCCCATCCATATGATACGAGGGAATATATTATTTTTTATTTAAATTAAATCCTCCTACTTATTATTGCATGCATGTAGTTAAAATTTTGGACAGTAGGGAGACTGACAGCGCCAGGGGGTAGAGAGGTTGTTAACCTCTTAAGCGATGTCCTGTTTTTGTCCAAGGAGTAACAATGCTACTGCCCTTGATGATGGAAGATTTTTAACCCAAAAAACGTGAAATTTTGTTCAAAACAAATATATGGTCTGATTCAATGCGTATTTCAAAGTCAACAATAGAAAAATGAATTTTCAATCCTTAAGACATTTTTTGGTTCAAGTACCATATTCATAAGGTGATTCTAAGTAATTTTAAAATCCAAATGAAAATTGTGCTGCATTGCTTCTTGTACATATAACCCATATAAAATACGAAGATACAAAGGGAGATACACAACCAAGATTCTATTCTGTTAGTAATATATTGTGAATATGAAAGTGAAAATGAAACTCATGGGCAGTGATTTGGTATTTTTATTAATTTTATTATTGCAAAAATTTCTTGTTGATATTTCATATTCATAACTCATGGAAGTTTAATTTTTAGCTTTTCAATCATACTTTGGTTACTTCCTTATTAACAAGATGTTATAAATTACTTTTCTTTTGTGAATTATAGATAAAATCTGAACCAGATGCTTCAAATGGTATTGCTTCCATGGAACAGTATTTAAAGAAACAGTTAGCAGTATCAGAAGCTCAGATGGATGAACTAAAGCGTGAGATACGGATGCTGCAGGTGACTGTAAGTTATTATTTTTTTAACTTAGCAATTCTGATTGGTTATTAAATGTGATGTTCCGGTAAAAATTTGAATATAAGAGGCATATCTTCAAATGTACTTTGGTATTAAATGTATTATGTTTTAACCACTTTAATTGTGACAGTTGATTTATTTTGAATGATATACATAAAGTCATTACACTTTTCATTAACCCTAGAACTACCAAGGGTGGGGCCTCCGAGGCCCACAACTTTTTTCATATGTTTCTTTTTTATAAACAAAGGAAAAGTCTGGATATTTTATTACATTGTGCAGAGACTTATGTAAAATAATTACCCGAAGTTTCTCATCAATGTATGCATATTTCAATTTTCTGCAAATTATTTAGTCGTTGGCTGCATGCCTTGACACATGGCTAGCCTAACTTATAGGGCATCATATAAATGGAAAACACAGTGTGAAGCATGCTATTTGTGTAAATTGTTGTGTCAGATAAATCAGATTAAATCATTTTTCTAATCAATTTGTTATTATTTCTGTAAATACAATCTTACTGCAATATTAATATGATCTTGAAAACATAATGAGGAAGAATGTAAAAGAATTGTTCTGGTGTAAATATTTGTCTTTATGTACATATAATTTCAAATAAATTACTAAAATTGTATAGCTGTATTCCTTTGATGTTTTTAAATATATAACAATAGATTCGAAACGTTACTATGACTTTCTATTGTATTTTAGATGGTGGGCCTCTGAAGCCTCCCCTTTGGTAGTCCATGGTAGTGAAAATCACTTGGTAGTTCTAGGGTTAATCCTTGTAGATGTCACAATACATGAGGAACACTCACAGCCTAACAGAGCATACACTTTTTGTACAGTATCTCTGTAATTGTTTTGCAGAGAATTGCTAGATCTGTATTACTTCTGAATCCATAGTTATTGGGTTGCCCAACACTATGTTATGTTCACATTAAAATTGAACAAATAAAAGGAAAGAGGGTTTATTCGTCATCAATTTGTATCTTATTGCTAAATTTTCGTGTTTGCTCACCCTTCTGATTAATTCAGTAATTAATGTGTCAAGAATGATATTAAAGGTTTCAACGGGAAATTTATCCCTTCATGTTATTTTATTGCTATCAGTGTCTTCATCTGAAAATCTTTTCGTCATAGTTATTTTTTTGTATCGTTATATTGGTTGTTTATTTCATGACATACACTTTAAGCAAAATTTTCATATTCTATTTATTTCTCTGCTGAATTTGATAGACAATTTTGAATCTTTATTTTTAATGAGGATAGTAATGTAAAACCTTGATTTAAATCTAAGCCAGGTTTCTGCAAAGCTTTGCTAACACTGTTAAATCTCTTTAATATTTCCTCCAAAATACTATTAAAATCGCAGTTTCCAAATTATTCATTCTTGAATGTAAATTTTTTGCTTATCTTCTGCAGTCTGGTTTTTCTTAAAAATTTTCATTTATGTTTTAAAGAATATCTAATATCGAATTATAGCTAAATTTAAAGGCTTTTACAGCTTCATAATGGCTGGTCCATATTGTTTGACTCAAATATTTTAATGACTGCAATTTTAATCTCTTAAAATGTTCAGTTACAATAGCCCTGAGTGACACAAAAAAATGTAAATTTGTTGAAGTGTACCAAAAAAATTGATAGCATCTGCCACAGCATTAGTAGCACGAACACCTACCAAATTTAATGAGTGAGCTGCACAAGGTACATAATCAGCTAATTTGTTATGTTCTTTTAAATGAGTCTGTTGTCCATTATACCTCCCTAACATATTAGTGGCATTATCATAAGATTGGCCCCAGCAATTTTTGATAGGCAATTTATATTCTTCTAAAAACTTCTTTAAATGCTTGAATAAGGAAACACCGGAATGAATTTGACAAAACAACAAATCTTTCGTATATATTTATTTCCTTTGGAACAATAACATAAACTGCTCAGTATGCAATATATCTGGCATTGAATCCATTATTATTAAATATACTTAGTATCTTTGGTATTAATATAATTTACTATTTTTTAACACCTGTTTATCCATTAATTTGATGATTTCTTCATAAACAGTTTTTGATAGGTAAGAAATATTATTTGATTCTCGACTTTCAATATGAATATGAAAGGATCAAATTTAGCTATTAACTCTAAACAGCCAACTTTTGGGGGCCCTTAGACAACCGAGGCCTTGGGCTGCAGCCCAATTAGCCCATATATAGATCCGCCCCTGAATGATATTGTGTAAAACACAAAGCTTAAGCGTTTGCACTACGTCAAACCTAAGCAAACACTCCAACGTTATTGAAAGTAAGGATCAAGAAACCACGTTGAATCTTTCCCTTCGAGACTTCCCTGTTGTCAAAAACAGAGAGAGCTCCTGGACAGTGCCACCAATTTATATTTTACAACTTTTTGTGTATAAAGGGGCACAGCACTTTTGGAGGATTGAATCCAAAAAATATATATAAGACATATATGTAAATTTTTTATGCATATATATTATATTAATTTACTTAAGTAAATATTTATACATGGTTGAATAATGCAGCAGTATTTTTCAGACGTGATTGTGAAAGAAAATGTGAGGAAAACATGATTCATTCCATGCATAGAAAATTTCGCGTAGCCTTTTCCATGATTTTTTCCGCAAAAGAGCGAAACATGAGACGGCGAAAGACAAAATTGGTCATAAATGTTGAACTGCAAAAGAGCAAAACATGCAAATGATAAAGCCACGAAAGACGAGGTCTGCCTGTAGTATGAATTTCATCATTTTCTATTTCAATTCCATTTGATAGGTTGGATGTTTGTTGGATGTAATGTAAAGTATAAATCTATGCTTGGACTTTAGAAATATTTTAAATATTGTTTCATTATTACTGGGCTCATGATTTTGTCTAGTGTATGAGAAATATGTACATGCATTCATTGTCTCTGTATTAATGTAGAACCTAATAAATGAATTAAATGCTTGAGGATTTGGCAGTAAAATTTATTGCAAAATAAGTTGGATATGTAGTGAAGTGTTGTTTAATTTATTTTTACATTTTTCAGTGGAAATTATATGTTTAAACTTCAGGTGTATGTAGACTATTAAATTTGGTTCTCAGTTTCAGATTTATTTTAAGCTTTTGGGATCTTTTTGAATTGTATTATGCAAAAATATTACATATTAACTTTCTTAAGATGGCTAGTTTTTTCAATTTTTATATAAATTAGAGGTAAGTTGAGGAAAATCAAGACATAATTTCTCATATATTTAGTTCTTTTTTACATTTTGACTTAATTTCATAAAATGGTCTTATTTTGTAGGTTTCACAACTGCTGATGGAAAAGTCATCTGGTCCCTCTCCTCCTCTAGAAAACATTCTTACTACTTACTCTCATCAAGTTGGTTCATTTATTTGCTTTTTGTTGTGTGAATTTATGTTCATTGCATGACAGTCTTAATTGCTTCTTAGCTTGTTTGCTGATTTTTTCATCATATTGAGATGCTGAAATGGAGTAGCTGCAATTAAAACATTGTGATGCATGATATTTTATAACTTCTTTGGAAATTAAATTCCACTGAATAAAATTACTATGCAACCATTGTTTTGCATCATTGAGTCATCATTAGGTGGAGATTAGAAAAAAATGTTTTGGGAGGAAGGGTGAAGGGAAAGGGGGGAGGTGAATTTCAAATTGGAATTGCTTTGAGGATGTTTTTTAATGGAATAGGAAAGTTTAATCAAAGCTCAATGGTTACAAATTGTCATTAGCAGGGGGGGAGTGAAGGAGTGTGAGGTGAATAGATGCTCATTGAAAACATTCTTATGTGGTAATCAGGAGTGTTATAATTTCAAGTTGTTCCAGCGCATTAACTCAATATGGAGGATTTTTGTGTGAAAACAGAGGATTGGCTATAGTCGGTTAGTGTTTCAGATTCAGATAAGTTTTTTGATTTGAGTAACCAAAATAAAAGTTACAAAGTAGACTGCATGAGGTGATTTATAGGTATTTCAATAGCCATTGTCCTCATATTTGCAGAATTAAGGTACAGTTGCCTTGATTTCAATTTTTAGTCCCATGTTTTTTCTCCCTTTTCTAATAAAATCAGGGAACAAGCCAAACTTTGAAATTCTAGCATTAACATTTTGAGTGCTAAAGATGTTTGGATATGTCTTTGGTGGCAGGTGCCTTCCCTGCAGGCAACATGCATGAACATTTTCACATTTCCACGCAATGTTATGGTGGCAGCCACTGTGGAATGTCTTCCGTGATATATTACCAGTCTGTTATGACTATGTAGTTTACAAAAACACCACTAGATGGTAGAGTATGGCATATTCATGGATACAGGAACATTTATTTCCATAATATTCCATGGGCTAATTTCACTCCATCAAACTGTCTTATTGCTATTATACTTGTGAGATTTCATACTGTAATTTTTACTGTTACTAATGAATAAAAAAGTATATTCAGATGCAGAATAACTTGCTTTACTACAGATGATATCCAAAAATTAAAAAATAATAAGTTAATTAATTTACAAATATTTTTATGAAAACAGAATATGAAAAATTATTATTACTTCTTTTATCAAAATTACATAAATTAATTTATAAACTAAATCAGTTTAAGAAAGTTGGTAATAAGTAATAAAAAGAAATCTCATATTTGTCTTTAAGTCATGGAAATGTGACTTTTTTAAAACGGTAAAAATGGCCAGCACTGAGGGTAAGATCTATACCACAATGTTAATGAGTCATTGTGATAGGGAGGTTGTTCAGTCCTTTATTCACATCAGTGTTCCATACTGACTGGGGAGGGATTATTTCAATTAGTTGAGGAATAAAACTATTGCTTATTCAGAAGAACTAATGGTTCTGTTCACATAACTGGGGCGAAAGGTAAACAAGGCGACACTAGCGCTGGTGACGAGAAATGGAACTAGTATGCAGCGAGGCATACACATACTCGGCCCGCAGCATATGACTACTCGGCCCGCAGCATACTCCAACTCTGCCCCTTGCTTTGGGTAATTAGTTGGTTGGTATTTCTCTTCTATGGCATAACCTCATTGGCCCGTCAGTTTGGGTAATTAGTTGGTTGGTTATGGTTTTCCTTTAAGTATTTCTCTTCTATGGTATAACAACCTCCTCGACCTGCCGGGTTGGGTAATTGGTTGGTTATGGTTTTCCTTTAAGTATTTCTCTTCTACAGCATAACAACCTCCTCTGCCCCCTGGGTTAGGTGAGTTTGGTTAGGTGGTATTGGATTATTCCCACGTTCTCTGTTTACCCAGCCCCCTGTTTGTGTGATTTGAGGAGACTGTGCAAAGTCAGCGTCCCATCCTTCAGAAGGGACATTAAGCCATTGGCCCCTTGGTGCTTTTCATTAAGAGTAGGCTAATGCCAGCACAGGGTTTCCCTCCTCCCTTGTGAGTGCGTTCGGTGTGGAAGAAGCTATGGCTATAATAATCCAAGAGGTTGATTAGCCAAAAATACACACACACGTTTGCTGTACCCCCCTCGGGTTTGGCTGGGTTGGGTAGTCTTAATCTTCTGTGATATTACTTGTTGTCTATGTTGTTTCATTACATACCTCAAAATGCTTCTTATATACATTTGCGTTTAACTTCCACTTTTTTGCCTTTCTCCCTGGTAGTTCCATTTCTCGTCACATTCTTGGTGTCACCAGCGCTAGTGTCACCTTGTCTACTTTCGCCCCAGTTATGCAAACAGTTTCAAACTAACTATTGAGTAATCGTCAGATAAATAATGTTCGTAAAAGAAATTGCACTTACAAATGTTGTTAAATTGGATGATGTGTATTGTCAAATTGAATGCTATTGGCTTTAATTTTATTATTAATTGGCTTTTATGCATGGCAATTTTTAAATTTCATACTAACAGTTGCCACATTTTTCTGACAAAAATGATCCCAGTCTTCTTGATAACTTACCTTTGGTGTAGTTATAACCATTAGGTCAAAAGTGATTATTCAAAATTATAAATATGCCATTTGTTTTCAGCTGAGATTTTTGTAAGAGCATTAATGGTAGTTTTAAGAAGTATTTTAAATAGGAGACTTCCTATTGTCAATTGAAATACAATCTTTTTTGCTCACTTTTATGTTTTTCTCATTACATATGTGATTATAATTTCTTGAGGAATTTTCTTAGCATTATTCTGATATAAGAATTTATTTGAATGAGCCTTTTGAACATACAGGCATTCTTTTTATTTTCAATACACTTTATACACAAAATATACTAATATTAATGTTTGCTTTTTCCATTGCTTAGATTTGTTTGAGTAGTGATGTTTGCAAGCTTAGTCTTGTCTCATTTTTTTAGTGGTCAATTATCTTTTCTTAGTTCAGTGGATTTTTTTGTTGAATTAAAAGTTTTTTTAAATTGGAATCTTGGTACAGTAAAATTCCTTTTATCCAGCATGTTCAGGACCATAGAGGTGTTGGATTAGATGATGTGCTGGTTGCAGACCCATGCCTAGAATGTAGGCTACCCATAGTGTTTAGAAATACCGTTCCAGAATTAGGTGTAATTAGCACAATCTTTAATACTTTTACACTTATTACATTATATTTTTAGTTTTTTAATACAAGAAAACTTCACTAAATACTAATTACAAAACAAAATTGTAATGTGTATAAATTCCAATTATTATTTGCAGATATGCTTTGAAAAGTAAACATTAATCTGATTATTTATATCGTAGAAGACCCAATAATAAATTCTGACATTTTTTGATACTGATAATAAAACTTGCTTTCTCTTCATTTCATGGCTAGTAGATTTAAGAATCACATGTGAAAATGTATTAGTTAGGCTTATAGGCTGCTAATCCAATATTAATATCGTTATATAAAACTACCGATAAGTACCTCTGTTATGATGTGACCATCATCTTCCTTTACCTTGAGGATGATTATTTTGTAACTGAAATACATATCATTAGTTTAACAAAATAATTTTTATATTAGATTCGAGACACTTTCTTCTCTTTCTCTCATATTTAAGAAATTATATTATATGTGTATCGGTGTCTTTAGTAAATCATATTATTTTTATAAGGTCAGAGTAACCTCAGCCTATAAGATGCAGGTCTATTTTAGAGGACTTTTTCAGAATAAAAGTGTCTTGTAGGCCTGGAAATATGGTAACTACATTATGAGCCACCTGGCAACAAAGTATGGCAGATCATTGGAAGTGCTGTATTAGATGATGCCGGATAAATGGAATTCTACTGTATTTTTATAAAATATTAAACAGAATAGGCTTATTTTAAGTAGTATTTTACTCCATGAAATTTTTACCAGCAAATGTTGATCAGTTTACAGAGCAAAATGTTTCATTTTTATCAAACATTGTGAAAACTCAATGGTAACTTAAGTAAATATCCATGTTAAATATTTGACATTGTAAGAAATGTGTTACTTGAGTATATTATATAATATAATATTCATTTGTGATGCTACTTATTACTGATTTTTATTTTATAGGTAGAAAATTATGGTTTGTGAATATATATTACATTCTTAAACTAATCATTTTTTTCTAATGGCTTTATTATGTAGGTTCAGAGTTTGACTAATGAAAACACTCAACTAAAGGACTTGCTTCATAAAGCTGGTATTGAATCTCCATTTACTGGCACAACTGCATCACCACAGAGTGTTCCTCTGGATAGTCTTAGTAATGGCCAGGAGAATGACAGATCAGAACTTCTCACTTCAAATCTTAGTACAAATAGGTCTCCTAGGATATCACAACAGCGGCCACAATCAATGTACGAAACTAGAGAAAGACTTGCTTGGAGTGGGCAAAATTCACATCACACCAATTCTGCAGCTCCTTCAAGCCAACCTTCTGTACGTATCTTTCAATGATTTAATGATTTGATATAGCTGTTTTTTAATGTTATCATCTATATATCTTAGTAGCTCAATAACTTTGGCTAAGAATGATAAAGGTAAAGTACTCCTTTAGCCAAACAATTAGAGGGTTACAACACCCAATGCATTTCGCCCACAAGGTGGGCATCGTCAGGGGCAAAACCTGTTTCAACAGTGACTGTGAGTCAACTGCAAGGTTTGAACGGAAAGTATTAAGAAGACGACCGAGAAACAAGTGAAGCGCGGAAAGTTTTTTCGGCGTGTGTGTTGTTTAAATCTGTCAGTTTGTATAAGGTCTTGTTGAAATTTGTGTCCGTGTTCATAAGTGTATCGTGGTTTTTGTAAATGTGAAGGTTTTCTAACAAGTTTAGTGAGTTATTGGCTGAAGTTATCAATGTTAAATCGTTTACGTGTATACTATGACCTGTTTCTAAAATGTGGTTGGCAACGCTTGATTTTTCAAAACGATTATATTTATAGTGAGCCATGTGTTCCTTGAAGCGTGTTTTCAGTTTCCTTCTAGTTTGTCCTATGTACTTTTTGTCACAGTGTGAGCATTGTATTTTATAAATTCCGGACTTGTTCAAAGATTCTGTTCTGTCTTTTGTATTGCCCAGTAAATTTTTCAAATTATAAGGATTTGTATATGCTATGGTATAATTCTTATGTTTAAAAATTTTGTTCAAGCCTCTGTTTAATGGTGGGAAATAAGGCAATTTTACAAATTTGTCCTCTTTTTTGTTGTCTAATTTGAGGGAAGTGGTATTGGACAAGGTTTTATTAATAAAACCTTGCCTTATTTCCCACCATTAAACAGAGGCTTGAACAAAATTTTTAAACATAAGAATTATACCATAGCATATACAAATCCATATAATTTGAAAAATTTACTGGGCAATACAAAAGACAGAACAGAATCTTTGAACAAGTCCGGAATTTATAAAATACAATGCTCACACTGTGACAAAAAGTACATAGGACAAACTAGAAGGAAACTAATAACACGCTTCAAGGAACACATGGCTCACTTTAAATATAATCGTTTTGAAAAATCAAGCGTTGCCAACCACATTTTAGAAACAGGTCATAGTATACACGTAAACGATTTAACATTGATAACTTCAGCCAATAACTCACTAAACTCGTTAGAAAACCTTCACATTTACAAAAACCGCGATACACTTATGAACACGGACACAGATTTCAACAAGACCTTATACAAACTGACAGATCTAAACAACACACATGCCGAAAAATCTTTCCGCGCTTCACTTGTTTCTCGGTCGTCTTCTTAATACTTTCCGTTCAAACCTTGCAGTTGACTCCCAGTCACTGATGAAACAGGTTTTGCCCCTGACGATGCCCACCTTGTGGGCGAAATGCATTGGGTGTTGTAACCCTCTAATTGTTTGGCTAAAGGAGTACTTTACCTTTATGTTATCATCTATATTGAATTATCATATTTTATTGATTTTTCTATAACAAAGAACATACTGTATTTACCCGAATCCAAGATGAGGTTTTTTTCCAAATTTCAGTTTGTGAAAAATCAAGGGTCATCTTAAATTCAAGTATGAAGTGCTATACTTTCAATACATCAATTCATTGCGCATCAATTTGTCGTATGTCAGTTCATCACATAACAAACTCGTCGCATGTTAATGCATCACACAACAAATTCATCTCGCGTCAATTAATTTCCTGACAAATTCATCGCAAGACAATTTCATCACAAGACAATTTTGTCGCAAGACAATTTCATTGCAAGACAATTTTGTTGCGAGACAAATTGGAATGCGAGACACCATGACTAGGTGTATGGCAGCAGTGGGCAGGGAGTGATGAAATGACTTTGTCATGCAGTGCTTTGACACAACAAATTTTTCATGCAACGAATTGACACACGACGAACTAACCATGACGAATTGGTGTGCGACAAACTGACCACAATGCATTGTCATGGAATCGTAGGAATTATAGTTACACATTTAATTAATGTTTTTACTTTCTCCATATTTGAAGTATAGAGAAAGTATTGTTTTAATGAAAAAAATCAAACCCGAGATTTCAACGGAAATACATCTTTTAAGGTCCCTTGAACACGTTTTGACTATTTTCTCGATGATGTATGTGTGTCTGTGACCGGGATTTTGTGGAAAACTATTAATCAGATCAACACGAAATTATATTTTTGACATTTTTGTTAAAGGGAAAAGAACTGATTAGTTTTTGGTAAACATCGGTCAACCAGAAGTGGGTGTTTACTCTTGTCACTTATCCGTTTTTTTGAAATATTTGCTTTAATATTTGATAAATGTAAAAAAGTACTGGAATAAAAGTTGTAGGAAATTAATTTTCTACAATGTTTGTTCAAAAATTTTCCCATAAAATGCATTGTTTAAGAGATAATTTAAAAACTAATTTTTTAGCTGGCACCACCACATTACCTACCGGTGACTATTGTAAACAATTTATGCTTAGTTATGTCTTAGTAACGCTCCTTTTTATTTTCTTAATTGTTGGAGTTTCGGTGCTATATCCTATATCAGAAGGCTATGGTTTGAGTTTATTTCTGTTCTTTCTAAAGTCTTTAAATTTTTCTCGCAGTTCCTTAAAATATTTATTATCATGTAACCTATTTGGAATTTTTAGAAATATTACAGTTATGGAGAAAGTCATGTGGTGGCCACATCAGATTTTTTTTAACAAATGAAACATAATATGATGTGAAGGCTTTCACAGCAAGGCTTTGGAATATCAGGTTTCTTCAGGATGTTCTGCCATGTCTTCATTGTAAGTTGACTGTTTCTCCAGCAGTATTGCTGGCATCTTCAGGTTGAAGTGAAGTTCTCCTCTCACTTCACGGAAATCATCAAGAGCATCACCATTGGCAAAGACGACTTACTTGTCAGTTTCGACATCGTCTCGCTATTTACCAACATGCCCATGGATGATTCCATTGACCTGATATCTTGACTCATGGAAAAAGGATCCCCCCCAGATTACCCGGATTTAGTGAGATTCTGTCTCAAAAATTCATACTTTGTTTGAAATGTACAATTCTATGAACAAGCCGATGACCAACATCTACATGGAAGAATTTGAACACCATGCCCTGCAGGAATACGGGAAAAAACCAACTCTGTAGCTGAGATAAGTTGATGACACGTTCGTCATATGGCCATACGGTGAGAACAAATTGAGGAAGTTCCTTCAGCACCTGAATAACCCACATCCAAATTCACGATGGAGAAAGAGAAAGACAACTGCCTCCCTTTTCTAGATGTATTATAAAGAAGAAACTGGATGGATCATTAGGACACTCTGCTTTCTGGAAGAAAACCCACACAGACCGCTATCTCCACTCTTTGTCTCACCACCATCCTCAACAAAAGGCATTCATTGTTAAGACACTATACCATTGTGCCAACACCATCGCCGATGCTGAATCCTTGAGGGCTGAGGAACATCATCTCCTCTTGGCCCTGCAAGGGAATGGCTTCAGGAAGGATTTCATCCTGAAGATTGTAACCTTTCGAAAGAAATAAAGAGATAAAGAAAAACTGGACCCCGCAGCATATGCCGCCATTCTGTTCATCGCAGGTACTACAGAAAGAATTGCATGGATTCTCTGGAGAGACAACGTTGTGACCAGATTCAACGCAGTGAAGAAGACAAAAGAACTTCTCCCAAAGGCAAAAGATCCCATCCCCTCCACAATGTATGAGGGTATCTATGAAGTGCCATGCAGTTGTGGGAAATCCTATATTGGACAAACCAGACGTGCCATCAAGTGCAGGCTCCAAGAACATCGGAGAGTAGTAATAAGCAAGCACTGCAGCCAGTTGGCCATTGCTGAGCATGACTTCTCAGGGACGGGACGTATCGTCAACATGGAAGACGCATGTGTAATAAATGGAGAAATGTTACTTCCCTAGACTGATCATGGAGGCCATCAAGATTTCTGATTTCTAACTGCCATTCCTTACACCCCCAGAAATAGCTTCTAGATCATTTTGGAGATACTGATGGTTCTTTTACTTATTTCTCTATAAATGATGGTGTAGTCCACAGAACAACGTGGCACCTGATTTTCCAACAACATCCACCCCCAACTATATAAGGGGAGAAGTTTTCTGATCACTTCGACCTGAAGATCCCAGCAATACTGCTGGAGTAACATAGTCAATCTACAATGAAGACATGGTAGAACATCCCAAAGAAACCTGATATTCATAAGATAAATAGTTGTATCTACTAAAATTTTTCATTTCATACTTAGGATCCCGATTTCAATTAATACAGTATTAAATTTAAAAAATACATTTAAACAATTGTTTTTCTCAAACAAAAATTTTTAACAAACCATTTCAACTAATGGATGAACTAGTATACCTATACTGAATACGTGTGTTCGAAATATACACCAGATACATTCAGTGAGAAATTAAGTCTTATAATCTTTTTTCTGTTTTGACAGTCTGCTAAAAGAGGAGATCGTCTTAGATTCGGGTAAATATGGTACTTGTGATTTGGATGAAATGTGGCAGTGTTAAAACTAAAAACAAAAGTTAAAACAACACAGTTTTAACAAACCTTTGACTTATTCCACATACCACTGTGGCATGTGGAATAAATCGAAATAATTAAAACTGTGGGTTGTTTTAATAATTGTCTTTAATTTTAACTATGCCACATTTCATCCATATTATGGAATTCTAGGAAGTCTCAGCCTCGTCTATTAGTAGGTATGTGTCATTTCTCAAACTGCATATTATTTAATTTCTAAAATAGATTTAAAGAAGTAGGCCTGATCTGATAGATAAATGAAGTTGTTGTTGCTTAACTCTATGAGTCACTTTTTGAAATTATTGAATCAAATTTCATGAAAATAGCAAACTAATGGAATTGGAATTGATACAAAAGTAGCTAAATATGGAAAAGACATACATTTGGATGATTTAAGCCCTTATATTGAACCGTGTTATGTTATACAATGTCTTAAATGTGTTGATTTATTTCAATAATCTGCTTTAAACTATGGATTTTTGTGCACTAAATTATAGCCAAAAATACACAAGTGGAAGACAAATTATCATGCCTTCTTCATTTTGAAATTTTGGGTGGAAAATATGCTTGTAATTCTCTAATTTGTAAAGGACTGGTGACTATTTACTATAATGTTCAGCAGTGGTGCACCATCTTTTTTACATGGCAGGTTGCATCATTGATTGCAAATTGTTTAGCAGGCCCTGTTGGAAGTGGCCAATTCTTCGACAGGTTGGATTAGAGTTAAAACAAAAGTTACCTATATATATTGAGGTGCCATTTAAGTGAAAATCAAGTCTAAACAAGTATCCTTATATAATAATTCTCAAGTGTCCATCTGTCTGTCCCGGTATTTTTGGACATTTCCCATGAGATGGTCTCTAGAAAAATCAAACATCCTGGAAAAAGTCCCGGATTCGACTCCGGGAGACAATTATGTTTTCCCATAAGTTTACACACGATTTTCGATTTTTCAAGGTGCAAGATTTATTTCCTTCATTCATTAAAATATGTAAATATGGACCGAATTTCTCCATTTTTGTTTTATTCGACGGCTGAAACTATAAAATACCTCATTCTTGCAATGTTTAGATGTTACATGGAAGAATTTGTCAGAAACATTTCTTTTCGAAATTATATAGCTTTTTCGTACTCTTTCCGGGTGTTGCCAAGGCAAACCTCTTTGTTGCCTCTGATAAATTAGCATCTATTAAGCCTTCAAATAGACGAAAGAATTGTGTTATTTGCTTCATGCAATGTCAAACTTAATAGATTCCAACGTTAATGATTGAAGAATATTATTATTCAGTAAACATACGAAGAGGAAGAATAACGGAGCCAAAGAGTGGCAAATCAAGTCGTATATTGATGCCAGAATGTAATAAATTTCAAGCACTTCTTTTTCTGGGAGAAATCAAATGATTTTCAGTAATTTATTAATTAATCAAACAATTACATTTACTATATATATATATATATATATATATATATATATATAAGTATAAGTTTTTACACACACACAACTCAGAAGTTATATTTACTTCTAACAATAAGTCCCATTGATGTTCAACGGGTAATTCCACTCGTTTCGGATTGCTTTTTCGTCATAGCTTTGTGGGCCACACAAAAACCCTTCACGGGCCATAGGTTGTGCACCACTAATGTATAGGCACTCCTTGTGTTATGCTGATGCAGCTGTTATGCTCTTTTCATATTATAACCACTCTCCATGAAATGATTTATGCTGCATCTGCCATTATGTCCCTCTCATATTAATATATACGTCCCTACATATGCTACCATCATTTCTGCAATACAGCAAACCTTTGCCATTTGTGAGGAATATGTTCCTGAGAGATCTGTGAATGGTGAAACTGCAAATACTGATATAATACACAACATTTTATCCAAAATTCCTAAAACCAGGTTCATCTGAAGTTTTTTTAAAAATTCTGGCTCATCATTAATTCTTGTTCTTGATGTTTCATGTTGATGGTGGTCCTACCACTTTGTCTCCAACTTGTAATTAATATATATAAAAACAGAAATGGGCCACAAGAAATTAAAATAATGCATTCTACTGAATCACTGTTAATGGTAACTGTCATATAACTAACTGCACTATGCTGCACTGGCATGGACTAGCACTTGTAACTGTTCACTTGTCATTGCATTGTGCACTTGTTGTATCATTCACAGATTTCAATTTTTAAACAGTCATGTAGAAAATACTTGCTGCGATTGCACATGTTCAAATCTTTGAATGTGATTATATATTATGCCGTCGCATTTGGTCCACAGACAATATGTCCATTTCCTATTTGTCCACAGTCTTTATGTCCACTTATACAAGGGTAAGTCAAAAAGTAAAGCGACTCTTCTACAAATGCACATTTATTTTAAATATACAGAAACGAAACTAATATTATTTTTAACTAGGGAGATGCCCATTGAAATTCAATGGGATTTTTTGTGAAATAAAAAATGAACAAATATATCTTGACTTTCTTTGGATGGCAAGAAAACAAACTTTCGTTCCTTTTGGCATTCATTGTTTCAAGTTTCGAACTCCTACGATGATTCTAAGTACCTAATTTTAATATGCAAATGATTAATGTTCTACATTCAAATGTATTCCTTCTCGTAAATAATGCAACGAATGTTGTTTACATTGGTTGCTATGAAAATAATTTCTCTCTCTGTCATACTAATTGTAAGAGCATTCAAAACATGCTTTCACCCATAAGGATTGAAATAACAATAGGATTTCGAGGTTTAACAATGTAATTGGTTGGCAAGGCAACATCCCAATTAAATGGCAAGATTTCCCCAAAATATGTGAATTAAACGTTTAACATGAGGAATTTCGAATTGTAGGCAGGAAAAGATGAACAGAATAAGAAACGTCATAGTTTTTTCTTTAAAATGGGCTAGATTCGAAGATCATAGGTTAATTCTTTCTAATTTAGATCTCAAAAAGAATAAAATCCTGCAAGTCAAAAAGTCGATTTTTACGTGTTATCATATGGGAAATGGAAAGGTCTACCTTGGAGTCGAATCTAGGACTTTTTTCGAGATTTATTTTCGTCATCATCTTACAATATGTGAATCGATCATTCCTGCCAAATATAAAAAAATAATCTTGTTCCATTATCGAGTTATTCACATTTTTATAGGGTGACAGAGGGAGCCAGAACAGGACAAAGGGACAGAAGTAGCCTTTTATTATTGTTAGATGTAATCCCTCTCACCTTCAACACACCAGTTCCAGCATTTCACAAGTTTTTCAATTCTGTTAGAAAAAGTTTTTTTGCTGCATCTTCAACCAATTTTGCACCTCACCATGAGTTCTTCATTGGATGAAAATCTTCTTCCTCTTAGTGCTTCTTTCATTAGGCCATACATATGGAAATTGCTGGGAGTGAGATCTGGACTATAAGGCAGGTGCTCCATCAATTCAAATACCAAGTCATTTACTGTTTCAACCGTCCGATTGGTCATGAGGACAATGGTCATGCACCTAGATGATGCCCTTTTGAAGTTTTCCATGGCATTTGGATCTGATCACGGGCTTCAGTTTCATTTGTAACACATCACAATAATTCTGACTGTTAACAGTTTCACTCTTTGAAGTGAAATGAACCTACATCGCACCTTTCACATCCAAAAAATGTGTAAGCATTATCTTACTGGCTGATGGCTGACTTTTGAATTTCTTAACCATGGGTGATGATGGGTGTTTCCAAGCCATTTTCTGAGATTTACTCTCCGGCTCATATTGATGCACTCAAGTTTCATCTGTGGTGACTATTCACTCTAAATATTCATCTCCCTTATGGCGAAAATGTGTCAAATGGGTACGTGAGACTTATGCTGCGCAGACAATTGTCTAGGGACCCACCTTGCACACACTTTTTGAAAATTTAGCATGTCCTGCAAGATGAAATATGCTGAACTGTGACTGATGTTTAAAGTCTCCGCAATGTTGTCCACTTTGATTTGTCTGTTTTCCCGTACCGTTCTTTCAACAACTTGAATATTGTTCTCAGTCCTTAACATTGACGGCCTTCCTGACCTCTCCTCATCGCATACAAAAGTTCTTCCCTTTTTGAAGTGATCTATTCACTCATAAATTTTATTGTGATAATAAACAATTATCACCATATTGAGCCTGCATTTGACGAATAATTTCCACAGGTTTAACAGCTTCCACAAACAAGAATCGAATTACTACCTGCATTTCTTCTAATGTGCAAATCGACAATGGAGCTTCCATCTTTAATGGTTAACTATGACACACAGAATAATAACCCGCTTACGTAGTGCTACAACACAATAACTGACACTACACTAAACCAGCGGTATGAGTACAAGCTGTGTTACCAGCCAACCAAGTGAGAAATTAAAAAAATCCCTTTACTTTTTGACTTACTCTCGTATATTTCCACAGTCTATATGTCCACAGGCTTTACGTCCATTGTTATTTATCTCCACAGTCTTTAGGTCCACTCTTTTATTTCTACAGCCTTTATGTCCACAGCAGATATGTCCATATTTATATATGTCCACAGTCTTTATTTCCACAGCCAATATATCCATATTATTATATGTCCTCTTTTATATATGTCCACAGATTATATGTCCAAAGTCTTTATATCCACTTAAGGGAAATGGAGGGGGGTGACTAAAGGAGGAGGAGAGAATATGAAGTAAAAAATACGGAGGGGGCCGAGATGGGGGAGGGAAAAAGGGGAGTCATAAGAAATGCTAAGGAAACACAATCGACATTGGTATCAATCAACTAACTATTTAGAACAATTACAAATATGCAGCGAAATAATTAAAATGGAGGGGATAGAAGGTAGGGGGAGGGAAAGGTGGGGCATAAGAAATGCTAAGGAAACAGTTGACATTGGTATCAATCAACTAAGAATTTTATAACAATTACGAATATGGAGCGAAAAAATGAAAATGGAGGAGGAGGGGGAGGGAAAAATGGGGGGTGTAGAAATCCTAAGGTTACATTCGACATTGGCATCAATAAACTAAGAATTTTATAACAATTATGAATATGGAGCAAAAAAATTAAAATGAAGGGGGTAGAAAAAGGGAGAGGGAAAAGGGGGGATTCTTAGGAAATGCTAAGGAAACACAGTCGATATTGGTATCAATCAACTAACAATTTTATAAATAGGAGGGGGAGGAAAAATCTTACAGATCGTATAAGAGCTAGGAAGAGATATTTATTGATTTTTAATTGTTGTTTGCTGAGAGAATCATCTAGAACATATGAGGTCGATCAAAAAGTTCTAAGACTTTATTTACAAAAAAGGAAATTAATAACATAAAACATTTTTATTAGCTGTCCCCTTCAAAGTAGTCCCCCATTGATATACAGTTGTCCCAACATTTTTCCCACTTCTGGAAGCATCTCTGGAAGTCTTCAACTTTGAGGTTGTCGAGTTCCAATGTCACATTCTGTTGGATAGTTGGAATGTCCTCAAATCTTGATCCTTTTAGCTTCATTTTTGTTTCAGGCAATAGAAAAAATCAGATTAAAATTAATGTCCATTTTCACCCTCATTTTCATGTCTTTGCACACTTCTTGACGGCAAAGTTTCTGGTCATCACTCAACAGATTTGGGAAAAATTTTGCAGACACTCGATGCATGCCAATATTATCAGTCAAAATCGCCTGACATGATCCGTTCATTGGCGATTTCTTAATGGTTAATCATTGATCAGAACAAATTTTTTCATTCACTTTAGCAACCATTTCATCACTGTAAAGTTTCTTCAAAAGATTCTTGGCCATGTTGGAAATGGTTTATCCATTGATAAACAACTGGCTTGCTTAAACAAGTATCGCCATAAGCAGTTATTAGCATTTGGAGAATTTCTGCTTGTGTCTTAGAAATTTTTGATCAGACCTCATATGTTCTAGGCCTTTTAACCTAAAATCTGCAAAATTCCAAAATCTGGATACCTTCTGGTCCCAAGCTTTCTGGATAATGGTTTGAGTACTGTACCAAGAGCCTATGTGAAAAATGGAGGTACATTATTTGCACAGAAAAATTACAATAATTATAGAAGGATAATTTATGTAAAAATGCATGATTACTCTCTAAACACCTCAAAAACTATTTCATGTTCAGAAATGTGCATCCATCTTCTTGAGTGTTAGCATACTGAATGAGCTAATGCTTTATTGAAGGATATTTATTCATTTGCTAGCCAATGATTGCCATTTGTTTTATAAAGTGTTTACATGCATTCTTACCTTGCTTTTGTAATAAAAAGTACACTTTATTATTGTTCAGCAAGTGTAAGAGGAAGAATGCAGCCCTCGGCCAACAGAAGACTTTTCAACTGAATGACCCAAACCTGGGCTTCAACATATTATATACTTTTATTAGAAAGTCAAAGATTGCCTCATATCTTTTTAAATAAATAATGTTTAGCTGATTCTCTCAACTTTGTCATAAAGCAAAGTATACACTGTAATTTATTTTTTTCACCAAAAATTAGATTAAAAATACAACTCTGCACTCAGGTGACAAACTGCTGGCTGTTTAAGTGAAGACATGTTTAGGCAGGCTGTTACCTTTGGTCTAGTTGCAAGAGGTTTAACACATTCACTACTAAATACATTGTTATGATGTATTGGAAAGTCTCTGTTGGCACAGCTTAAATATGTCTATTTTCTATTTTTATTACTGTAAATATATGCTCAATAATATGCTACTTATTTACAACAATTTTTTCTTGAGGTTTGCCCATATATCCATATTTATAACATTAATTGTACTTTAATACGTATTCCATGTTATGCTCATTTGCATTATGCTCTATTTTTCAAGAATGAATCATGGTCATTAGGCAGGGACTGCCTGTACATATTTCTTTTTCAATGAGTTAATATGTAAGGATAGTATATGAGTCATTTCATACCTAATATTTAATTATTATATTTCATGTTCATCATCAATTTTAGGTATACATCCAGTCCCCAACTAACATGATAGATGCGTTCTTAAAAAATTTTGTGTAAGGTGAAATCATGTTAGTCGGACACGAATTTCTCATAAGAAATAATGTAAATAGGGAGGATGTGTTCCAACATCCTAACCCAATTGGCATATTTTTTATTTTATTCCTTTATTATGACTATACTTTGGTTAGTGCTTTGTGTTTTTTATTTATTTATGTATATTTCATACATGTAACTCGTTTTTACAGAAAAGAAACGTTGATAATGCAGATGGTTTGTAGCATTGCTTCATTGAGACCTGTATGATGAACGATATTGCATGTTTGTTCATTGTTCTCATAGTGCTTAAGTAAATCTAGTGTTTTTTTTAGCGATATAACTTTTATCGGTTTCTTACTCCCACCACCAATAAAATGTGAACCATAAACTCCAGTGTATTTTTCGATGTAGATGACTGCAATTTTGAATCAGCTGTTCAATTGTTCACCATTTATTTAGCAGATGTTGTTTATAAGATTTGACAAATGATCATTTTAAACAAATATCTAAGAATTAAACATTTTTGTTTTAATACATTAAATACCTAATTTTTCAAAAGATAACAACATACATTCTATAGAAAATTACAAAACTGGTTAAAGGAAATTTTAAAAACCTTCAAGAGCGGTATTTTTCTACATTTCAGTTTAAAAACCATGGAATCCCTCACATTCTGCATCAGACTCATAGAAATTGTCAGATTCATCCTCTGGATCAGATGTTACGATAATGGGCTCATTGCCATCCACAATTAATGAAGAGCAAGGCTAAAATTTGTTTCCATTTCTACTTTCTAGATCATTTTCATGATTGTAGAGAAGTCATGGAGAAATCGTGTTAAACCGAATGACCAGTCGTGTTAGTAAAAAATCAGCCCTACTTTAAAAATTAAACCGAAATTGTGTTGGTAGAATTCGTGTTAGTCGGGGATTGGATGTCTTATCATATTTGATTATTATATACTAAAATTATTATATGAGGAAATATGTGGTGGCATAACCAGAAAAGATGGCTGCTCCCAGTAAAAACCCAATTGGGTCCAAGAACAAGCACTTAAAAAATACTTTTGAAAATGTCCAATAGCCACAACAAGGTTAATAGAGAATATTTTTTAAACGAAAAAATATTCTGATATGACTGGGAATCAAACTTCCCAGACAGATATTCTATTGCTGAACTATTGTAGCAGATTAATTCTTCCGTTTCTGAACACGGTTATTTTCTTAGTTGGGTCGGGGCTAGCCAAGCTAGGATATCAGCCTCAATGGACGACCTCTAAGAAATACATCAAGAAAAATCTCTCCCTCTCAAATTGTAAGACTGCCAAGCTAAATATTAATGGAATAAAGTGATCTAAGAACCTATGCAGACAGGCATAAACTGTCAAGTTGGGAATATTTTTTAAATAAAAAAAAATTCTACTATGACCGGAAATCGAACCCAGGTGTTTGTTGGTGCTGGTAGATACTAGCTTGGATGGTCTGGACCCAACTAAGAAAACACCCACATTCAGAAATGAGAGTATTAATCTGCTATGATAGTTCAGTGGTAGAATATCTGCCTGACAAGTGTAAGACCTCGGTTTGGTTCCCGTTCATAGCAGAATTTTTTCTCGTTTAAAAAATATTCTCTATTAACCTTGTTGTGGCTATTGGACATTTTCAAAAGTATTTTTTAAGTGCTTGTTCTTGGACCCAATTGGATTTTTACAGGGAGCAGCCATCTTTTCTGGTTATGCCACCACCTATTTTCTCATATAATAATTTTAGTATACAATAATCAAATATGATAAGACATCCAAGGCTTATGCCTGTCTGCATAGGATCTCAAGATCACTTTATTTCATCAAGGTTAATAGACTCTATAAGTACATTCTTTTAGAATCTACTTTTTTGAATTACCACTGAAGATGGCTGCTTTGTAGCTGAAATGCAGATCTGATTTTTTATAACCTTGTTGTGGCTATTGGAGATACCTGAGACAAGTATTTTTAAGTGCTTATTCTTGAAAAATTTCAGCCATAAGTTGAGCCTGATAATTCTCTGTTGAACCAATTGGATCCCTTATGCAATTTATTCTCCCATATTTGTAATTGTGATTTTGGATATTTGCCTGTCCTCTCCTCTTCTACAATTGTTGGGGCAAGTTACACCTCTGAACACTAGCCTTGTATGCAGTTTCTCTAAATACTCTGTGTATACGTTGAAGTTTCATTAAGAAATTGATGGAATAAAGTGATCTGAAGATCCCACCCAGACAGGCATAAGCTATAATGTTGAGAATGTTTTTGAAACGAGGAAGAAGCCAGGGTTCAATTCCCGGTCATTGCAGACTTCTCTCGTTTCAAAACTATTCCCAACATTACAGCTTATGTCTGTCTGCGTAGGATCTTCAGATCACTTTATTCCATCAATTTCTTGCTTTGCAATCTCACCATTTGAGAGGGAGTAGTTTTCATCCATGTCTCTCTTCGAGGACATCCATTGGAGCTGGATGATACTAGTTTGGCTAGCCCCAAACAAGAAAACATCCGCATTCAGAAAAGGGAAAATTGATCTTCTATGATAGTTCAGTGGTAGAATATCTGCCAGGCAAGTGGAAAACCTGGGTTCGATTCCCGGTCATAGCAGACTTTTATTCTTGTTTCAAAAATATTCCCTGAAGTTTCATTTCTAGGTTGCTTATGCAACTATACAGTAAAACAGGCATTTCATGATAAATGTTGTAGGAGGGCTGCATTAGGATTATAGATGTTTAATGAGGGCTGGAGTTAAAAAAATAGACTTAATCTTAACAAATGGATATTTATTTAGTAATAAAAATAAAAATTTTGAAAATCTATTGTATTGTAACTTAATAAATAGGAACAAAACTTGTTTCCTTTTCAGGAAAATATGGTATTTTAAAAACTTTTACAATATTGTTTACAAAAAATCAGCATTAAGGCCATGGAAAGGCATAGGAAGGGCTGCATGTGGTACATGGGCTGCCATTTTGACATGCCTGCTTTAACATTCATGCAAGGTTCATTATAATGAGATAGTAATGATGGTGATATTTTTTGCAAAAACCTATTCATAGAGTGGATGGTTAATTGTTAAAACTAAGAGTATTCTGCAGTTTGTTGTCATTTTCAACTTCTTTTGTGCCTATTATTGATAAAAAAGTAGGGATGTACATGGGTTTCCCGTGGTACATAAGTGCTTTTCGCCAAATTCGCCGTAGTATAATCATCGTTAGTTCTGTGATGGACTTCTTAGATAGCCAGGACTTGCTCAGTAAATATCAGCACGGTTTTAGGAAGGCAAGATCCTGTGAAACTCAGCTCGCTCTGTTTGCACATGATATACTATGATCCGGTGATCGAAAGACTCAGTTAGACGCGGTTTTTCTTGACTTCAAGAAGGCATTCGATAAAGTTCCTCATAGTAAGTAATTGAAAAAATTACAAGCCTGTGGAATAAATCGAAAGATAATCGAGTGGATCAGGGACTTGCTAAATGACTGGGAACAAATAGTAGTCATAGATGGATTTAAATCAGATTCGGTCAGCGTGGCCTCCGGCGTTCCACAGGGAAGTGTCATCGGCCCCCTATTATTCCTTATATAAATAAATGATTTAGATAAGGTTATTACAAGTAAAATCAAGTTATTCGCAGATGATACGGTAGTTTACAGAGAGATTAACAGTCCTGCTGATCAAGCATTACTTTCTAACGACCTACACGCAATTCTCGAGTGGTGTAAAGAGTGGCAGTTAGAGCTGAACTTAGGTAAGTGTTCCGTCATGAGATTCTGGAGAAACAAAGAAATTGAGGCGATGAATTACAGTATAGAAGGTGTACATCTAAAATTATCCGAATCCGTCAAATACTTAGGTGTCATTTTAACAAGTAACCTCTCGTGGGACACACACATACGAAATATATCTGGGAAAGCTAAGCAGAAACTAGGATTCATCAAACGGATAGTAGGTAAAAGCGAAGAAAAAGTCAAAGAGACATGTTACTTTTCTTTAGTTAGACCTCTGCTAGAGTATGCGTCGAGCATATGGGATCCGTACGAGAAAGGATTAATCACCGAGTTAGAGAAAGTGCAGCGAAAAGCTGCTAGATTCATCAAAAATTGTTATGATAGAAATAAAAGCAGCGTTACAGGCTTGATACAGGACTTAGGATGGGAATCACTAGCTGAGCACCGATTACGTGCTAGGTTAAAACTTCCTGAAAGATTTAGAACGTGTACTTTATCCAGCGACGTTAAAGAAAAATTACGAACTCCCACCTATATTGGTAGAATGGACCATCCTCATAAAATAAGAGAGATAGCCTGTAGGACGGAGAGATACAAAAGCTCATTTTTCCCTAGAACGATAGCTGAGCAGAATAAAACTTGAGATCAAAAGTAACCTTGCGTAGGGGCATAAATCCAGACCTAATTTAGGAGTTTTGCCCTTGGTGTTAATGCACCCCCTGCCAAACACCCTTGCAGTGGTTTGCAGGGTAAACTGTAGATGTAGATATACTAATGTATTTGCTTTGAAATCAGAAAATTATTTTTCCTTATATTGTGGTAGCCCTGCGTTTTAGATCTGTTATATATGTTCATTTCGTTTTTCCATTCTGTACTCGTCCTACAAGAGAAATTTCTTTTTGAAATCGGTTTAGCCTATACCTCCAAACCCATTGTTACTGAAAGAGTTAAATTTGTAATTGTGGCACCACTGTTTGGTTGATGCGGTCCAAATATGCAATTATGGTTTAGTATATATGTGTATATTATTAGTATTAAATTTTGTTAAAACTGATGTGGAAAATTCAACACAGACACATGTAAGTAGAACTTTTTTATTACTTTTATTGTGGCAGTCCTGATTTTTCATATCTACACAAAACATATTGATTTTGTTTTTCTATGTTGCACACCTCCTCCATACAAAATTTTGTTGAAATTGGTTGAGCCAACTCCTTCCAAATTCATAATTACCGAAAAGTTAAACTTTGCAATATTAGAACATTATCTTTTACCATTAACATTGAAAGATCTATTGCAACATAAATCGATACATCTACTTACATTTGTTTGGTAACCAAGATGTTGTTTATGTTTTAACTAATAGTATTGACATAATCCACATAATGTTATTGCTGCTTTAAAGGCCTTAGTGAATCTATCCATGTGAATATTAAATAAGACGTTAATGCATAATTATATCAATGGTAAAACTTTACAATACAATAGATAAATAGTAAATGTTAATGTAAACATCGCTTGCGTAATTAAGGAATGGGGAACGTTTGCTGAAGTTGGATCTTTTTTTGTGGGGGCTCCGCCAGCAAATCAAAACTTGGGGTACCCAACAGCAAAAGTAAGTAAATTTCAAAATTGATTGTATTATTTTTATTGTAATATGACATCAAAAGTGTTATACCAATAAAAATAATAAATGGTAAAAACCATTTGCTACTTTAAAAGAAAACTCTTTCCCAGGCGAAGCCAGGCATTTCAGCTAGTACTGAATATTTTGTCTTTTTGATGGACAGGATTCGAGTGGTGGGGAATATGACAGTTGTGCTAGCCACCACCATCATCACAACAGGTCTCCAGTTCCATGGTCTTCACCTATTCATAATCGTGGCATTAATAATGGAACCATGCCATCTGCTGAGGAAGTGAGGAGGAAAACAGATCACATAACCAAAAGGATTCAGGAACTCTGGTCATCTATGCAGGAGGAAAGGCAAGAAGCCTTCATGCCTTGTGCTGATGGAGTGAAAAATGCAGTTGCTGAGTTGACTTCAATTTTCCCAAAGGTTTGATCATTTATACTCTGTTCTACCTTAAGATAACAGTACACTGATTCCCTGTTTTACGAAAGTGATGTGTTCCTTAAAAGTTGTTTATTAAGCAAAAATTCGTTAAACGAAAATGAATTTCCCATTAATTTAACTGTAGTAATTAGAGCTATGGTGACTTGAGACAATGTATTTGTGCATAAATAATTATAAAAAAAGACCAATAAAAAGTACACTACCTTTTTGAACTTTGCATGCTTGCGGTTCACTAATTTGCACTTCACAACAACATTTTTAATGACCATTACTTACGTTTTGTGCAGATTATTTGCATTTCGCATAATTCATTCTCGATCTGGCACAGCACCTCAGCGCTCTTTTGTTTAAATATCCATATCATGAGAACTACAAATTTTATTGGATTGGAGTCTTTTCCAAAAATAAAGTTCAACATTTTTGCACATTTCATTCACTCAATGTATCAATTTAAATCAGTCGGGGAAAAAGTTTCCTGCTGACCGTCTTTTCATATCCCAAGAAATGATTTTGGAGAAATAACAATGTTTTTAAAAGACGTTTGATTAATATTATATATGTATCATTTACATAGGTATGATAAACAATCCTTCAAGAGGCATGACAAAAAAATTTACCTTATTGTATCAGTAGAAGCCAAGATATGACGTTGTATATTTAAAGATAGATAAAAAACTTACCGTGTTCACATTTTTAGTTTCTCTTACTTTTAATAACTTTCTCAAATTTTTAGAAAATTAAGATATACATAATCAGGTTGTGTAAAATTTACTATAATTGAGCGTCATAATTTTACTTAAACGACAATATCACCATAATCACAACATCTGAGCGGGATTAGGGAAGGGCTGAGGTATAGGGAAAAGCAATGAAAAAGAGAGAGATAGCGATAGCCCATAAGAGACCATACTGTCAACTAAGTGTGGAACGTGCTATAGATATTTATCAGATTTTCTTACAAAATATTGAATTCAGATCTGGTCTCCTTCAGATTAATAAGTCTAAAATCAATAATTGGCTTTCACGTGACAAAAGTAAAAAAGTATTTTAAATTTTTTCATATGATAGCCTAGTGAAGTTTTTGGTACACAAAAATGTATGAGATTTCCCTATTTTTATTTATTATTACCTTTAAAAATTGTAACCTATGAGAAGAAATATCACTTCCTTAGGTTATGGGCCAAAACATATTGTTTTTACAGGTATTAGCTTTAAATAATATTTCTAATGTCCAATTTTACACATATCACTGAATGATAGATATTTTTCTAATTCCAGAATCCTCTGGATAAGCAAATCCGTCTTGTCTTGAAGCAGCTCCAAGATGATACTTGTCGACTTCAGAGTGATTGTGCTTCATTGCAGTCTACATATGATTCCTCTGCCAATACTCTGGGAGAAAATTCTCTCCCATCTAGCCCTGCTTCTCCTTTGTCATCATCAATATCTGATGGTAGTATTACAGGAGCTAAGGAAGGTTGTTGTCCAGATAGAGCACAGTGTCTTCAACAAGTTCGCTCTTGTGCTTATGACATAGCAAAGGCCACAAAAACTCTTGTAACTAAGTTCCAGTTTTAAAAATTAGTATTCCCTGATTTTTAAGCAGTTGATAATGAATGTGCATAATTTAAATTTCCTTTCCATTAAGGCAAGTGATTTAGATTACCCAAAGCAATTCAACATCTTTTACTTTAATCACAGCAGCTATTTGAATGAATTTAAGGTTGGATTTATATTATGGAAAATATTGAGAAAGTTCTATTTCATAATAAAAACAATAGAGGGGCACGATTACTTGAACTCGTAGTTATGCCATAATAATGTCTGTTAATTTCCCATGCAGACTTTGTTCTATATTATGACTTCAAAAATGGTTTTATAATTATAAAATTGCTGTTTTTATAAATTTAAATGTTATTCTATCATGTCTTCCTGCTAGATATAATCTTTGCATCATTGATGTAGATGTAGAAGTGTAATTGTGCCAAAGTGAACCTTAGAATGAATTCTAAATGAGGCCTTTTCCTTTAAAGTGATTTAAGAGTTAAATTTTAATGTTGCTATGCCTTAACTATATCTAAAGATTTATGTAGAATCAATATTTTAGCACAGAAGTAACCAAAAAAGATTTTCAACTCATATTTTCCTATTCTAACCTTCAGTTAAATTATGCATCATAGGAAGTTTGTTTGAAACTTAATTTGATGGTGAATTATGTGAGATAGAGATCTATAGTAATGAATATTGCTCAAAATTTGAGAGACTTATTTTGTATATGTAATTGAATTATAATCTAGAGAATGGCTCATTTCATGTTTGATCTGCATATCCAGTAATTTGCTTAATATATTGTCAAATATCTGTGTATGTTTGTCAGAAACATTAGTTTGAAAAATTCGGAGAACCAAATTGCTCTTGAGCAGGTATCATAATATAGAAGCCCTCCTAATGTAATATCCCAATTGGAATTACCAACTATTCTTTTATAAAAAATTAACATATCGAGCTATGTACATTATTTAAAAGCTAGGTCTTTCTTTCACATTTTATCAAAGTTCAATTATAATTTTGCAAAGAGCTGATGCTAATACATATTTACTTTTAAAGAATATTTTAACTGTGATTCAATTTGACCTCATAATATTTTTAAACCTTCGTGATAAGAAAGTGCTTTTTCATGCCATATGTATTGAGTTATATTTAATTACAAAATAAATATTTCCATTAAGGGGCTTTTTTCATCTCTGCATTGAGTCACCCCTAATTCCCAAGTATTAACAATAGATTTTTGGATTGGATGTCTTATTACTTCAAATTCAGGATGTTCATTTTTGCCAAATTCATAATTGAGGAGACTAATAAACATTCATGTTTTAACATTTATTAGATATCTTCCAACAGCCTGTGTATGTACTTTGAAATAAAAGATAAAAAAAAGTTTCTTTGATAGAGGCATTCTAATTAAAAGCTATTAATGCTGTATTTCATACCTCTATCTTATTCCTAAGTAAGCTTTTTATTCTCATTTTTATATTCAGATGGAAGTTTTTTATTATTGCAGCCATTTACTTTCTGGATATGCCTTTGTTGGGAAATAGCAAAAATATGAAGCAGACACCCATTTCTAAGATTGTTTTTCACAACTGTGGTATATTATCTGAATTTGATTCAGAATTGATAATAATAATGTTTTTTAATGTTAAGACTTGCCTACTATGACTGATAATTTTGTTAGGTAACTTTTAGCATTAATGAACACAATGAGCATCTTTATGACCACAAGGTTGCTATGCAACTTGCAAAGTGTTACCTCTTCTATCTTGTATCCAAGAAATTCAGTAAAACCTAGACAGCTCTTGAGCCATGAAAAACAACCAAGTTCTGAAATCTAGCTCAAAGACTATACCTGTGCTCTTGATAACTTATCTTGGAAAAAACTCTAATCACAAGGTAAATGATATATAGATTAGATATTTTGGTAAAATAATATTTTAAAAGAAACTTATGAAATAATTTTTTGAAATTTACAAATGTATTGACTTTGTAAAGTTTATTGATTACTGTTTTATAAGTTTTTAATGTTCCTCTATAACTTCATGTCTTGTATTTAATAAAATTCATTATATAAGAAGTTGAATTTTGGGATTCATTTATGTGCATTTTTTATCCTTGTCAGAATCTGAAATGTATATTGGTCAGGAAATACTTGGATTTTACTGTAAGTTGCTAGAAGACAGCATGGACTAGATGATAGGAGACATCTGTGTTTAATATTCAGAAATCATATGGTACTATATAAACAATTCATAAGAGGCATGTTTAAGCTTCAACAAAATATTCTGGCTCATTAATTTGATATGGTCTACCATATTATTTGAAGTCGTCAGTTTGACCCACATGCCAGATGAATTTTAGATAATTATTAAATTTTCAATTTCTTGTTGTCTTCCACTTTAATACTCTGCAGGTTTTTACTTGCTATCTTCATTTAACAATGAATTAAATACTACTCTTATTTGATGATCATTACTAGTCACACTAACAAAATTTCTTCGAGGACATTACTTAGTAGCAATATATTTTCAATATCTTTAGATATGATGCTAAGACCTGTTGCTCTATAAAGATATGAATTGCTAAAACTTTCAACGTCCTTCACTGCTATTTAATATCACTTGATGGCAAATTCAAGTCCATTTTGTTACTGTACCCAATACATAGTAGTATTTGATATGGCCACTTGATTTCTTTGAGAACTTTTATTCTCCAATGCATAAAATATTTAGAGAAATCCTTTTTGTAATACATATTGCCTGCAACCAGTAATGTTATTCAGCCAGTTTGCATCGGTTCAGCCCAACTGGTTGTTGAAAATGTAATCAATTGCCAAACCAGTTTCATATGTCATGTTTTCTTGTGAATCTAGCATCAAGTTAGTTCATATGCAACAGGTTAGTGTTTTTATTTATAATAATTAAATAATATTTTGTCTTCCTGATGATAATATTATTTAGCTACTTATTGCTAAGGTTTAATATGTATAACTTAAAAATTATCAACTAAAATGGCTAATAATTAGTTGTTTTATATATAAAATATTGGCAATTGAAACAAACCAGTTGTCAATAAATTCGAATGACACTACTACCTGCAACATATTTTATAGGGAATAGGTTAATTTTTATGCAACTAATTTAATAGTGTACAGGTCATTGCCCAACCTATGTCCCTGGATGGATTATGAATTTTAGAGGTCCTGAACTACTTTGGTTTGGAGCAGTCTTTCCCAAACTCAGATAGCTGTGGTCATTGAAGAAAACACATTTTGCAAAATACATCATATTTTATAATGACGAAGGTACTGTTTGTTTGTGTGGTGATGTACACGTTTTTGGTGCAATTTAAAGATTTTAATGTGTATTGCTACTTAAGGGCCATTCTTAAATGATGTCAGACTTCAAGGGGGAGGGGGTTTGGGAACATGACATTTTGTGACGGGGGAGGGTGTATACAAACAATGTGATGCCACAAATAAGTAAAAAATTTAAAAATCGTTAAAAAGGACAAATTGCTTAATATGAACAATCTATTGATTTATATATGTATAATCATTTTTTATGGATGTCTATCTCGGTCCCCCCACCCTCCCAATTATTAATTATCAAGCTATCAGTAAAATGGAGGCAAATGACTTAGGGACATCCCTGAATATGTATTACCATATTTTAGCATGCCTCCTAATTGCCAACCCTGATTTACATGTTTCTGATATACCTACAAGTTTTATCCCATTGGGAATTTGATGTCACTAGATTGAGATAGTTTCTGAGCAGAGATACTGATTCAACGATTTCTCTCTAGATTTTCCTAATCTTTTGTCAAGATTGGTTTATTTCCTTAATTTTTCTGAGCTGGCAAATTCACCAAATTTCCAGGTAGGTATTCTTGGTTTTCTCTATGCCTGATTTTTGTCTAACTTATAAGATTGAAAAAAACAGACTATTACAGATAGCATATTCTACTTTGTCTTGAAAAGAGTTTTTAGTTGCCATTCAGGGCGTCCTAGATAACATTTAATGTATTTGGTGCGGTTAATGTCATAAATCCTAAGGTTTTCACAACCTTTGTAATATTGACAAACATGAAAATCTTTATAATTATTGCTATTTGGAGAAATGCAGTGTGTACTCTATTCTACTACTCTTTTTTCTCTTATTTGTCATATTTTTTTAGAGATGGCGATCTGTTAACCCTATGTATATACATAAAATTTTCCTTTCTTAAGAAACATTGTGACATGGGGAGGGGAGGATCTGAAGCTCTATGTGACACTGTAACAAAGGGGGGAGGGAGGGTCAAAAACTCCCCAAAAAACTGACAATTTAAGGATGGTCCCTTATATACATATTAAAATTTTATCATATGCCTCGGGGATGTTGGATTTGCAGCAAGAACCACTGTTCTTGAGGCTCCTCCATATGAACTTCGCTCGATCTACATCAATAGGAGCCGGAATTCGGCATATTCTTAGTCTCCGATAGCTCGGTGACTCTGATCTCAAGCTTAAGTACCAGCTCAAGTGCTAGATACCACCCGTCCCTAGGTGTTCTTAGTTATCTCTCCTTGATAAGGAATTTTGTCAACTACTAATAATTGAGGAATGAACACTGATCCAATTTCATTAAAAGCAGTTAAATAATAAAACTTTTTTAAGGTCGCATAAGATTACAATGCAGGGGTGGAGATACTAACATGATTATCACTTGCCTAAGCATAGGCCCACATTAATAGATGCATATAATTAAGAAGATACTTGAAAGAATCCGACGTATCTTAAAGTGAAATCAATGATTGATAATCTTTTAACGACATAACATAATTAGAAAAAGTTTTCCGGCTATAATTCCGGCCAAAAAATATTAAATCACCTGTACTACAAAACACGGTTCATTTTCATAATGGCAACGCGGGCCGCATAAAATACTCTCTCGGGCCGTAGTTTGCCCATCCCTGAAATAATGGATCTACCACTTCATAAGTGCTGTAAGTGCAACCATTCTACCATAATCTACCACATGCAAACAGTTCACAACACTTTCCAAAAAATTCTGGCGCATACCGCATAGCAGTATTTTCGCTTTTCGTTTGTCTAAAACAACACGCGCCTCCAAGATTTGGAGGTAACCGAAAATATTATTGTAAATATTTGAAAGAAACAGTCTCCTATGATAAAACATTAGTCATTATCCTACATTCACCATGGACCTGAAGGGTGATATAGAGTAAGTTTTTAGATTTTGGATTCTATTTTCATGTTTGGATGCATATTTACTCAATTTATCTTATCTACTTTTCAGGCACAATAAAAAACTGTGGACGTTAATATCCGGCACCAATTTTCCATTACCTATTGAATTAGTAAATATAACTTTAAAGAAGTCCAAAAAACAATTATTCAATGGCATTAATCATTATAAAACTCCATCGCCCGAATCGGAAGCTGACCTTAAGAAACACACTGAACAATCTATTTTTGATTTGGTTTTAACTCTTTGTAAAATGATGGTAATTTTTTACTAAGATTTTTATAAATATGTAATGAACTCTGTTATATAAACTAAAGACATTTATTCTTTTATGCTATTAATGACATTAACGATTTAATAATTTCGAAGTTTATTTACCTGTTTTTATAAGAAAACTGCAACTATTAACATTGAGATTTTATATTTACAGAACCTTGATGCGTTGCAAGCATGGGATCTTTTTTGCTATTATTTGACGGAGGAATTCAGAGGCTCGCAAGATGACCTACTGAAATTCATTTCAAATGATAAAAAGAAGTCTCAGATACTTGTTGATATGTGGCTTTTCTATCGAAGTGAAAGAGTATTTCTTCTGCAGTGTATTAAACTTATAATGAGCCACTGGAATGATGAAGAGCATCCTTATCATGTATGCAACACATTACTTTATGAACATTCATGTTTTATGTTGTGTTATATATTTAAAATTCTACTATACGTAATCTATTTTTTAGGAAAACTACAAATTCTTACTTAATCAGTTTGATAAGAAAGATTTCAAAATATCAATCATTTCTCAACTTATTCACATTTCAAATGAGTCTCCTCCCTCAAAGGAACAGAATGGGGACTTTGTTACAGGAAATGTAACTAAGCGTTGGATATATTCGAATCTTAGGGAGCAACTGGAACTTCTACAGATATTAACTTTATATATGAACTGCTTTGGGTTAAGTTGCAGTGATGTTTTCACTCTTCTTAACCTCTTTCAGGTAATTCATCCAGTTTTTCTATACGTAGACATTTTATCTTGAGACAGGTAATTTTATAAATATGAAGTTAATGGTAAAAAATTGTACTAAGGGTCAAATGTTACGAGAAAGAAAAAGTAAGATTTGCATCATTTCCAAACGCTATAATTATTTAGGTTTTATATTATTTACATATTTTTAAATCATTTTTATTAGGTTTTTGAATCAAGAAAAAATCAAAATAAAAAAATGAACATTGTGTGATGTAGCTTGGTAGTTTTCTTGCAGTATTCTATAACATTTTTTTCCTCAGAATAATTCTTTTGGCTATGAAATTGCCCATGGTACTACATTAGATGATATACATCTGGAAACTGCTAGGATGATTGGCTATACTATCAATATTTTACTTTTGGGTGCCATGGATTTTGGTAGAATACTAGAAAATCCTGAGTAAGTGGATGTTATTTCTTTTTAGAAGTTATTCTAGTTGGTTTGTAACTGTTTAAGGTCATATTTTATGATTTAATATTTATTTTAGGATTTCAAGCCATCCGTTTTGGGAAGAAGAAATTGTAAAACACATTGATGAAGCCATATGTCAACTTAGAATTTCAGAGCAGTATGGTCCCTTGTTCCTTGGGTGGATGCTTGTAGTTTACTTAAATCCCAATGATACACAGAATTTTAGATACCATAAACTAGGAGAGCAAGCTTTACAGCTTAGAGTGTTCAGCTTTCTAGAAAGGCTTCTAACACACTCATTATTTAAGGTAGGTTTATGGACATTAAGAGCAATTGTACACATTTTCTATTTCTTGTCCTGGCTCTCGTTTTATCTGCATTAATTATCCCAAACTGTTGGTTTATTTATAAGAAATCCTAGTTTTCTTCCCTGTTTGTTTTAGGAAAAAACTGTTTTTTCAACAATTGCATATTCAACGATATACCAACTTATTTCACTTTTGACCAATGCATTTGAGAAAGATAACCTGGGAAATACATCTGATGTCCTTAGCTTAGTAGCAGTTTTATTGAGTCATCCAAAAATGGCTGATTGTTTTTGGAATGACGGAATGGATCAAGGTTTGGGACCATTGTATTGTCTAGCAAAGGAAATGTTTCCTTTACAATTTGGACCTTTAGTAAAAATGGCGCAAGAACTTGTTTCAAGCAACCCTAACAGCTGTAAAAAAGTAAGTATAGCTTTAAAAATTTCATGACTTATTAAATAATGGTATTACTTAGTCACTGTAAATTAATTTCATACTAATCGTCTTGAATGGTCATTAATGTAATTTCATATCATTGTGCTTCAAAATTTTAATTACTGTATTTCCTCAATTCTAAGACACTTACTTTCTCCATATATGAAGTATAGAGAAAGTCTTGTTTTCATGAAAAAAATTGAATTTGAAATTTCAACGGAAATATATGTTTTAAGATCCCCTGAACATGTTTTGATTATTTTCTCGATTCTGTGTGTCGGTCTGTATGTGATAGGATTTTGTGGGCGCTCTAACTCAAATACACTCATATCAATACCACATTTTACATATATTTAGAATGTGTACTATATAATGAAGAGCTGATTAGGTTTTGGCAACAATCGCTCAACCAGAAGTGGATGTTTGCTCTAGTCATGTTTTGGTTTTTGGCAAATAACTCTTTTAAATCTTCATAAATGTAAATGTTGTTTATTATAAACTTCACAGATAACGTTATTCTCTATAACTTTTTTTTGAAACATTTTTTCGTAGAATGCATTGTTAAGGACATATTCCTTTTACTTAATATTTGCTTTAATATTTGATGAATGTAAAACAGTACTGAAATAAAAGTCGTAGGAAATTTAAATTTCTACAACCTTTGAAACGTCCCATATAATGCATTGTTGAAGAGATATTTTAAAAACTAAGTTTTTAGCTGCCTCAATCACTCCATCTACTGGCGACTGTTGTAAACACTCGACCCTCCTTTTTATTTCTTAATTATTGGAGCTTTGGAGCTATATCCAATATCAGAAATTTAATTTATTTCTGTTTTTTGTAGTCTTTAAATATTTCTCGCAGTTCCTTCAAATATTTATTATCATTTAACCTATTTGAAATTCACAGAAATTTACAGGTATGGAGAAAGTCATGTGGCAGCCACATCAGAGTTTTACTTTCTCCATAGGTAGAAAAAGAGAAAGTATTGTTTTCATGAAAAAAATCGATTTCGAGATTTCAATGGAAATGCACGTTTTAAGGTCCCCTGAACACGTTTTGACCATTTTCTCGATGATGCCCGTGTGTGTTTTTTTGTGGGTGCTCTAACTCAAAAACTATTAATCATGTCAACTCAAAATTTTATATTTAACATTTTTACGACCGCCACAAGAACTGATTAGTTTTTGGTAAAGGTCGGTCAACCAGAAGTGGGTGTTTACTCTTACATCTGTTTTTATTGAAATATTTGCTTTAACATTTGATTAATGTAAAAAAATACTGGAATAAATGGTGTAGGAAATTTAATGTTCTAAAACCTTTGCTTGAAACATTTTCCCATATAAGGCATTGTTTAAGAGATATTTTAAGAACTACTTGTTTAGCTGCCACCACCTGCCTGTGACTATTGTTAACAATTGATGCTTAGTTACATCTTAGTAATGCTCCTTTTTATTATTTTCTTAATTGTTGGAGATTCCTGGCTATATCTAATATCAAAAGGCTATGGTATGAGTCTATTTCTGTTCTTTGTAAAGTCTAAATTTTTCTTGCAGATCCTTAGAATATTCATTATCATTTAACCTATTTGGAATTTTTAGAAATATTACAGGTATGGAGAAAGTCATGTGGTGGCCAAATCAGATTTTTTCACTTTGTAATGTCTCTGAAATCAGGTTGCATGTTACATTCGATGGCATCTGTAGTATTATTTTTTTTGAAAAGCTATTACTAAATCAAGGGTGCATCTTACAATTGATGGCATCTTAGAATCAAGAAAATATGGTATTTAAAATTTCTGCCATGCTGTCCTTCGTTTTTGTGTTGCCTTCTTCAGATTACATCCTACTTTTTGTCAAAAAGTTATAATTTTTCCACGTGGTTATGCAAAGAGTATAGATGAAGTTGCATTTATGAAAAATCAGATGAATTGTTACTGTATTATCAATTCTTAATTACTCATTAAAATTATTAATGGCCTGTTTCTCATCAATGATTCGTTTTTATTGAGCATATGATATTGAGAGTGGGTTTGAATTTCACTGAGCCACTCATATTTTTACATTGCAAAAAAACTGGAACTGCCCATTTTAAAACCTAAAAAAAAATCATAATCGAACATTATTCTGATTATTAAATGCTGAAAATTAAAAATGAAAACCAAGTAATTTTGTATGAAATATAATAATTGTTTTTATTGCAGGTGTTAGCTGACTTAAGCCATCTTCGACTCTTTGCTGAACTTTTGGATAACTCTTTTGCTACATATTTGGGTGCTGATGAAGACACTGCAATTTGGGCATTAAATGAAAAAAGACATCCTCTTTCCCAATGCAGCATAATACTTCCTGCAGGAACTAAGGGCTATGCTTTGAAAGGTCCCCCTCCTACTGTCCATTGGGAATGTAATTATAGTATATGGAATGTCCTTTATAATGCTCTAAAGGAATTACTGAATCAAGTAAGTTAAAAATTTCCATGTGAATTATGTGGTTTCTATTGATTTGAACAAGATCTGGGACAATTGGTGGAGGTTAAAAGCAAGTGAAATTAAAGCTTTTGGAGCTCATTTGAAAAAGAGATTTACAAATAATTAGTAAATTCTTTAAATGACATTACATACTTTAGCGTACTTTTAAGCTTTACTTACCCTTAATAAGTCATAATTGAATATTCTATTTAAACAATTAAAAATATTCTGGTGAATTGTATTCATAATTTTACATAGTTTCAACATTTCAGGAAAACTTTGTTAATTCGAAACTCAAGGGACCAGCAATTCATAACTTCAAATTAATCAGGTACAAATTATCCAGTACATATTTAAATTTGGTGCCAAAACTTGAAGTTTCAAGCTCTTGTTTGCTAGCATGGATATGAATGTCGTTGTCATCACCAATCAGGTGTTGGATGGTTGAATAAGTTAAATCGCAAAACGATGCTGGATGTCAAAGACATTTAATGAACAATCAGATACATACTGTATTTACGTGATTGTAAGCCAACCCCCCATTTTTACCAACCTCAAAAGATTAATATCACCAAATGACTGTACTTATTCTATCAGATGAATGACCCTTCTGTAAAGCATGCATGGGTGAATATCGCGATTAGACAGACATTTCTTGCATAATGACATTGATATATTCCACAGAAAAGCATGGTTTTTCGAAAATCAAAGTGGGAAGGCTGAGACTTCATATCGTAATGACTGGCCCCAGTGTCGCCACAGTGATTTGTGCGTGCTGCAAGAGTGGTAAAGTCACAATATTGTGGCATCGTAGTCATTGAGCGACTGTCATAAGGGATGCCTGTAAAGCAAATAACAATCCAGAGAATCAATGATCTGTATCATCAGTGCCAGCCCAAGCTCAGAAATTGTAGGGTGCAACAATGAAAAATTATTAAATTTAGAAAAACTAAAAATTTCTGCACCCTAAGTTTTCTATCTCTTTATGAACATACAACGTCATATATTGACTTCTACTGATACAATAGAGACAAATGTTTTTGTAATGCCTCTTGAAAGTTTGTTAATAACGATTATTTACATGATTAATATATTATGTTAATCAGACACCTTTAAAAAAATAATAACGTTATTCTTTCCACAAAATTTTTTCTGCGGACAAAAAAGTCAGTCTGCAAGAACCTTTTTCCATAATTGAGTTATCAAGCAATATTTTTAGTCCTCATGATATGGATGTATAAACAAAATCACAGTACACGCTCGCTGAAAAACAGACCAGTGGTTGAGAAGCATCAGCGGAGGAGAATCCCCTGGTGTCGTCGCCCAGCCACGTCCGAAATTCGAATTAAAAACACAATGCATTGCAATCCTATTGCAGGTGACCCTGAAACACAGCACTTCTGTTTACTCAGACAGGAAATTTCCATCCATGTGGCCACCTTGTTTTATTTCCATTGGATCCATTCCCTGTGTTTTTTCCTGTCCGGTCTCAGGGAGGAAAAAAACACATTTTGCCATACCCTCATGGTGCAAGTAGTTGAGAATGGGCAAAGTGGTAAAAGGCAGAGCCATTTGTTAATAGATTTTTTATCATTATCAATAAATAATGGATGTTATATTTCACACATAAATCTCTTTTTGTTCTATCCTCTGACTCGCTCACCCTAATGTACCCCTCGATTTTTAAGTTTGCCCTATTTTACGTTGATTTTAGAATGAACTCAGTTGTCAGCCAAGAGGCATTTTTGAATGGAAAAAGAAGGGAGAAAAAGGTCAGCTTACAATCAAGTAAATACTGTATATGCATCTATACTGACTGCTATTAACATAAAAACACTCGGAACTGAAACTTAAAAACTATTGTAAAATAAAACATAAGTCATCACCTCATTTATTCATATTATATTGAAATATTCATTAATTTTACATTATTTTGGGACTCCTGTATATGTTTGATACAAATTCATTTAATTTAGCTATTGCTTTAACCACACTCATCTACATCACATTTCATTATGGATTAGGGCACAGCAAATGCTGTGAAAGCCTCTTTGCATATAGGATGTGCAGGTTCAACAAGGTTCTCCTGTTTGTCCTCTTCTCCCTCGCTCCCTGACGCTGCTATGGAAGCAGCAGCATCAGCCCAAGGAAGAATATCTGTTGAATTCATACATTTTCTGGTAGTTGTTACCATGCTATAAACATTAGCAAAATCTTCTAAATCCATTAGGCTGGTAATTTCAGACCTCAGTTCAACCCAGTTGTCAAAATCTGCTGTATTATTTATGATTTCATCCCGTATTTAAAAAAAAAAAACAGCTTTTGCAAGGCAATTTGTAATAACAAGAGGCTCTATAGCATTCCACACAAGAACTGTGTTTCTCATGGCATTGAGTACATTCCCTTTCTTGATCTCTGTCACAGAAATGTTCCATTTAATCTCTTAGATCGCTTTCGGTAGGACATTTTTAGGCAGTTGATAATACCTAGGTCTAGGGGTTGCATATACCTTGTCGTGTTCTGAGAACTGCTTAGGATGTGCCTATCTGAGAACTATGATTGGACCTTTCTCAATTCTCAAATAATTTAGAGAATAGAGAAAAAATGCAGGAGATGCAGAAATAAAATTGTTGTTCACAACCTATGGCAGGGGTCGGCAACCTTTTCTTCATGGCGGGCCACATTTGCAGTTGTGAATGCTTCGGAGGGCTGCATTGGGAGTCAAGAAAGCCTCGGCGGGCCGGATGAGATAATAAATCAGAAGTTTTCTAGAGATTCTGTGATTTTATATGAACTAAATCACGTCTACATAATTTACTAGCATTAAAACTTCACCCGAAAAGGCTTTGAGACCATAATTTTACTCAAAAAATATAAAATTGCCCATGAGAAATTTTCCTGATCACTTTTTCATTACAGCTTTGTGGGCCGCATAAAGCCTTCTTGAGGGCCACACGTGGCCCCCGGGCCGTAGGTTGCTGACCCCTGACCTAAGGCATCAAACAGCGGACGGTTAGTTGGATTGACTAATAAGATTTTACTATAATGGTACGAGACATCACTTTTGAACTTTGTTTCGAAATAAGCTTAGGTTAAGCACTCCATGGGGTCAAATATTGTATTCGAATTAATAATAAACCATATTTCGAAATAATGTACTAAAAACCTCACAAAACCCTATTCCATCAGCGGGGAAATAGTAATGACTTAGAATTATCAGATATGCTGAATTATCCAATATCGAATTAATGAGGTTTTCCTGTACATACTTATTTGGGTGGTTCAGTCACCTTATTTTTTTCTTCTTTACTTGTTCATGAAATGTGCATGAAACTGAATAACTTACATTATAGGCAGTTTAAAATTATTTTCCTGTGCAGTTAATCTAATAATTGTGTCCTATGTAGGTTTCTCGGGGTTCCACAAATGTTGAGCTTTCAGCTGTTGAGAGAGGTGTAATTACCTTAAAATTTCTAAATAAAATTCTGGAATCAGAATATTTTATTGATGAGCGTATGGATTCAACTGTGGAGTTGGTCTTTTATCTCGTTGATAAGTATGTTTGAAAATATGATTTGAAATTTTCTCACTGGTATTATTTGCATTTTTATATTTTATTAATTTGGCTAATGCTTTAGATTTTCTCAGGTACCCAATGGACCTGTTTCCATGCTTGCTCGCTGCATGGACATCTTTGCTACTTTAGTTTTGCCATATTTTGAGGATGTCAGCATGAAGTTGAAGAAAACTGGTTTCTTACCGCATGTGAAAAATGTGAATTTGGATCATATTAGCTATATTAATGGAGAGTCTTTCGATGTTGGAATATTAGGAGTGCAGTTGGCTAGGGAAGAATGTGTCACTGGGCATTTTGAGTTGTTGAAAGCATATCTACAGTTTCTTGAGAACATTGTTGAGGTGAATTTTTTTATATGTATCATCAACAATTTTCCCAAATCAGCAAATATAATGAACAACTTAACATTCCTTTTTTAAATATTTATATTTGCTTGAGATCAGATGCAATAATTTTGTTTTTTTTTTACAAATTTCAAGCAATCTGAAACCGATCCAACAATTTTATTTGGAGGATTGACATTTGTCATTCGAGAGGTCTTTCCTTGTTATCTCTCTTGGCATTATCAGAATCCTTTGGATAGCAATTTCATTGGACGGAAATGCCTTTTAATTTTTCACAAAATATTGACAGTTGATTTAATCAGTTTGGAAACTGAGAAAAATCTGATGAATACTGTAAGGAAGATGTGTGTCTACAGTTTGCTCAACTGTGATTCTGGTTTAACTCTTCTAAGAATTGTTGCTACTGGTATGTAAGAAAGTTATTTTTGTAAATGAGATTGTTTTGGAAAATTTTTTCTCATAAATGTTTTTTTTCAGGTGATCAGTTTATTCAGTCTCTTATGGAGCAACAAACAAGTTGGATAACTGGCCAAGGAGTTGAATTTATAACTATGGTACAGTTGTCATTATCTGTGCTCAATCGAGTTTTTATGCTAAAAGCAGCAGTGCAGGTTAGTTTTTATTAACTTTTTCTCCTGCTTTAATTCGTCTCTTCATTATCATAACTGCAATTTAAACATTGTCCATTGGGTTAACCGTCCAGTACTCGTGCAGATTTTTCAAACGCGAGTACTAATCTAATTTAATAGAAACAACAGATTGTTTTTAAACAATATTTAATAATATTATTTTAAAATAAAAATTGACAAAACCCTAAGTCAGTATTTCTATATTGTCAAAAATAGCGAACATATATTTTTGGCATGCGAAAACAAAATACAAAATGAAATTTGGTGAAAATGGTTAAATAAATATAGAATAAATACAAAAGTTTATAAGGGTACAGTTGTAATAATTTTACTATTTTTCAAAAGAGTCCTAATTTTGTCAGATGTTTCATACACATCCATTTGCTGAAAATCCATTCCTGTATTCAAACCTGACATCTAAAAATATAAATAAATTAATGTGAGACAATTCATGTATAAAAATTTAAGTATTTACAATCAATAATATTGCATATGGAGAAAGTGAAAAGAACAAAAGTTTTTTCCTCACCTCAGAAATTATAGGTATTGGTTAAAATTTGTTGAGTGAGGAACAGAAACATGAAAAAACCCAATTGTTGCATTAAAAACTAATTCACCAAAACAGCAACAATATTTTCCTCACAAGGAGTTGTATCACAGATGTTTGTCTCAGATCGCCGTGCACTGTCTAAGAAAAAGCGTCCTTACTCAAAAACACTCGACACAATACTAGAAATTTTGCCTAAAAATCTTCCGCACGTGCCATTCCAGCTACTGAAAAGGAGGAGACCGCGAAAAACGAACGGGAGGGAAACCATCATAAAATGTGAGAGGTGGGATAGAAATCTACCCCGCCCGAGTACCAGAGGGTTAAATCAGTTTTATTTCAAACATGAAATGATGTTTTTAATTCTTTGTTTACTTTTTAAAACATTTACCTTATATTTATAAAATATATCAATTATGTGTGCTTTCAGGATAAAAAAGACCATTCTTTAATAGAACTGGAGATATATGGGCCACCCTCTTGGAACAATGGCCTCAAATTGGTTTTGGTAGTAGCCTACTACATTTATCACAGATTTAATCCTACTTTGCCAACATTGGCCGTTAAACTCTTGAAAAGGTTTGCAAAGGTAATACTTTTTCCTTTATATTTTAACCTTGGTTTTTATAAAGGGATACCAAAATTCCAAAGTATATACAAATGTACGTTAAATTTTAAACAATGTTTCAACATTGCATCATTTTACTTCTGATGTGTTACTTTATCTTTTAAAATATTGTGTTAATTCGATAGATTTAAATTTTAATTTTTGTGTAAAACTATTAAAAAGTTTTATTCTAGGAATTTCCTGTTTCCTTGCTTGCTTGCTTTGGCATGGAAAGAGATGTTGTCAGAGATACATTTCTGAGACGACTGGAATCCAAAGTAGAAGTGGTTGACTTAAAGGTTGCCATCCTGGAGTTTATCACTGCATGCATTGAAAAACAGCCTGGATTAACTGAAGTGTTTGTAAACATTCAATATACATCTACTTTCAAGAGGTACAGAACTGATGAAGAGAAAAAGAGTGGCCTACCGGGAGGATGTCTTAATTTTGTATGCTCAATTTTAAAGGCTACCCACGAGGTGTGTTTGATTTATTTCAGATGGTGTATAATGATAGATTAATTGTTGAAATACATTAAAATTTTTATTACATGGCTTTTTTTTGCATTTTTTTCAGAATGAGCAACGTTTGAAAGGTCCTCTTTACAATTCTTCCATTGACCTAATTCATGCTTTATGGATAGCACAGAAGGAGACCATAATCACTTATTTAGGAAATCAGGAAGGATTTTGGAACGATCTCTTGTTACCATTATTTTTATCTCCATGGTAACGTAATATGCATCTCTTTAAATAATGAGCTAAGAAATCCGGTCACGTTCGACTAATATGAACAATTTATGACTGACTGTAATGCCATTTTTAACAAACTTTCAGAGTAGGTAGAAGATTGAAATTTGGTAGGAATGTTTGATTCTTATAGTAAAAACCATTTACAAAAAAATCCTCAAAAAAGATATGGGTTCAACTCCAGTAGATAATTTCTGTTTCCCATAAGTTAACATGTAAAAATCGATTTTTGGATTGACAGGCTTTTACTCTTTTGCAAATTAAAATTAGAAATAATTGACCTACGATCTTTGGACCTGGACCATTTTAAAGAAAAATAAATAATGTTTCCTATTTTTATCATCACAATTTATCTATGATTGGAATCACTTAAGTTATATGCAGGGCCAGCCAAGTACTTTTGGGGGCCCAGATGCAAGCAAGTTTTTGGGGCCCCCTATGTCAAAAAAAACCTGCCATTTTGTACACATCAATGTTACAGATTAGAGAGAACATGTACTTATAATTATAAAGTAATTATAATGATAATTAATTTAATAGAAAAGCAAAAATTTGTTTAAAGATGTAAATATATTATTTATATTCAACATTTGGGGGCCCCTAAAAATCAGGGGCGCTGATGCCTTGCATCCGCTGCAACTCCCACTTGGCTGGCCCTGGTTATAAGTTTAAATCATGTTTATTGGAAAATTTTAAGTTTTTAACAATATGGTACCTTGCCGACCATGTCAATGTTAAAACTCGATATTGTATTGTCATCTGAACCCTTATACTATATGCATAAGGAAGCATGCTTAAAATATTTTAATACTTGAGAGAGGAAGAAAGAAAGAAAGGAGAAAGACAGGAGTGATTGATTGATATGGTCTTTATTTGGGGCGAGATTGAGACTAAGAAGTCCCATCTTCCACGTAACCTAAGGGAGGGAGACAGAGGAGGGAGAGATAGATAGATAATGGTCTTTATTAGGGCGAGATTGAGACTAGGAAGTCTATTTTTCCAGAGAAGGAGAGGGAGGGAGAATGGAAGGGAGGAGGATGGGAGAGAGGAAGAGAGAAAAGGAGGAAGAATGGGAAGTGACTTAAATTTAATATGTATTTAATCCACGCATACCCGTCAAATTTGACAGCTAATAATATTAGTTTTTTAAGAGAAAGATTAATGCTTAGTATTGTTGGTACAATAAAACCTGGTTTACTGTTAACCTGTTTCCATATCTTTAAAAAACTTAATGTAGACCATGGAATGTTTTACTCATGGAATGCATTTATCATAAATTTGCTGCTTTCCTTAAAAAGTTGAATAAATTTGTTCATGTATCTTTATGCAAATTTAAGGTTATTTTAAATAAAAACATGCATATTTCATTTCCAGCTCTAATTCCAGAACATGTGCTTTGATTTTTAACATACTAAGCCTTGAATTATTTATGAAAGGTGCTCATATTTCTAAAAATCTTGAGGGAATTTTGCAAAAGTTCTTTAGCGAAGATAAAACATATTTTTTGGACTGGTCAAAGGTAAGAATTTGGATATAATGATTAGTTGATTTAAAAGATTTATGTATACCAGTGGTTCTCAAACTTTTTTGCCTACGACCCAAAATTTGAAATCACATTTGCCTGTGACCCAAATTGTACCGGTACCTCCTCAGCACCCCAGAAAATCATCAGGGGTTTATTAGCATAATATTAAATAAAGCATTTAGAAAAAATTGTAGACAATCACTCAATTTCTTCCAATTTTATTTTTTTTCTGAATAAAGTTGAATTTTTGAAATGGGTGCAAGATGGAATCACTGAATCAAGGCATTCCTTCACTGAAATTTTAGGAAAGATTTCAATTTTTTTAGAACAAAGAAAGCTGCAAGCACTAATTTACTTGAAATTAATAAAAATATAAACACCACTGTTTGCTCAACTGACTGTTAATGCAAGCCCCTCATCTTTATTGGCTTCCATGATGCTGTTTCACCTTCGTGATCAGCTGATGCAGTCTTGGTTTAATATTGATGGAGAGAGCACTGCGCAGATCATGCTGAGGATCAAGTTTAGTTCTTGCCTTGGTCTTGGTGGCCACAAGGATTGAGGAACATTCAAAATGACAATTTTAGTGCACCATCTTTGTAAATTCTACTTCGAACTTAAAATAAATAAACTTATAAATTTCAATAATGCAAATACACTCATAACAACAGATTCTGACTTCACTGCAGTAGCTTGAAAATAGCCACTCTACTGAACAAACACCAAACAGAGTCTGAAGTCATGAATGACAGCTTTTTCAGTCTTCAGTAAGTCAAAATGAAATGGACCAAAGACAGTCGTTAGACAAGGCAATCAGCACTGCTGGTTACAAATCTGACAAAAAAATACGTCGGGAAAACGTTTTTGATGTGAACTCTACCTTCCCAAAAAAACCAGGGTTTGTGAGAAGTTGGCAAGCTGCCAAGGTTTGAATACAGTATATTCAAGCAATGTTTAGAAGCAAAATATCACTATGCAACCTTTTTTCATAATATTTGCCTGTCTTGGTGGTCCTTCTTTACATTTATTCTTGCTAGTATCGAAAATTTACAGTTTTTCACTTTCGGACTGGAGGTCATCCGTGACCCATGATAAGGCCTTCGTGACCCAAGTTCACGTCGCGGTCCTAGGTTTGGGAACCCCTGATGTATACATTCAATTTTAAAAAATTAATAATTTTGAAATTTATAATATTAATCATATAGTGCATGTTTATTAATCAGCATTCTTTCAACAACTGCAGTTTATCATCACTTCTTTGGACAAGGAAATTAGCAAAACCAAGAAAGGATCTGAGGTGGTTTCCAATGAAATAACTATTCTTACATCATGGAAGAATTTTATCACCATTGTACTAAATCATTCATATTCACTGAGTAATAATCAGATAGAAAGCACTTACGAAGTCATTGTTGAAACATTATTTGCTATTCTTGACAGAATGAGTGACATGAAAGCAATTGTTCTTCTGTCTGAATTTTATCTTCTCATTTTGAAAGTATTTAAAGAGTAAGTTATAAATGTTCCTCATCAATTTCTTCTAAAATTTCTCATTTAAACTTATCTTGTTTTTTATTTCACTTTCTTTACTTGGCCATAGGAAATGCTTCACTTCTAAATCTGAGGCTGTAGAGAATCTTAGTAACTTGATGTACCGTGTTTCCACTGCATATGAGCAGCTACATCCAAGAGCACAGGATGCTGTCCTGGCTACAGCTATGCTTTCTTTGGATTTCTTGTCCGAAGAAGTCCAAAAAGGTAGGATGTTTTATTAGAAAGTTATGTTATTTTTTAACATTCTGTGAAAATGTTGACTAGAAAATTCTATTGTAACATCTTTTTCAGATAGTGCTTCCTTGGAATCATTGATTTTGGCCATTTTGAACATCATTAGTGTTGAGTCGCTTACTGTTCTGAGGCAGGTAGCTGATGACAAAGAGGTCAAAAATTGTCATAGTGCTGCTGCGTCTGTTACTCTGCTTCATAAGCTGTTGAAAATGGTGAAGAAAAATGACATTTGGCTTGGTATTTTTAAAAGCACTCAAATTGACAATCAGCTTCTTGTCTCTACCTCATATTCATTACAGGTATGTGCACAATTTTATGATACTTTTCTATTTCAATTTTAATTACTATCCATATTTAGCTACTATCTAAATTTAACTACTATCCAAATTTAACTACTATCCAAATTTAACTACTATCTAAAGTTAGCTCCTATGCAATTCAAAAACATCAGTGCAACATTGATTGCACAAAATTTCTTATATATCTGTATACCTCTACTTCTCACAATTATGTCTCTGGGGTTACATTGATACATATTAACATGTTGAACGCGGGCGTAAAATTTAAATCCTTTACTGGCGACTGATTTCACTTCATTTTTTTCTATAGTAATGAGTCCCTAGAAAGATTTGTTATAGTATTTTTAAAGTTGTTAATAATATAAATATATTTATATTTTATAATAAAAGTGGACCTCAATTGACATCCGCCACCACTGGTAATTTTTTTTATTTTTATTTTATATTAGCTCATAAACAGCCGTTAATGGCCTTTTACAATGAGCATAATAATGTTAACAAAGACGAAGACATACAGCCATGCCCTCGGCAGGATTCAAACCCGCGACCCTAGCATTTGGAGCCAGACATGCTAACCACCCCCCTACCAAGGCTGGCAATTACCATGGTTGCACACTGTTGCTACCAGGCTTACCTAGCTCAGCAGTCCCCTCATTTTATGCTATTATTTTTTACTTTACAGCAACTTTTATTTTAATATGAAACAATTCTTTATTAGAATGGTTGTTTATATTCGTAATATACAAAATGTTTTTTTTCTGATTTGTCAATCAATAAATCATGGAATAGGAAACAATAAACTTCATTATTATTTATTTATATTTCATTTTTTTGGCAAAAATATAATGCATCCCTCCCCGATTATAATGTGGGTTTCGGGGCAGGAGCTGCGACCCGCGTTATAAGACAATCACAATATAACCGAGACCCAATCTTATTTTCGACCAGACTTTCTTTCCAAGAAACGCGGAGAATTGAAGACACATGGTATATCAGAATCCGCGGTATAACCGATGGTATTATAGCTGGGGTGCGATGTATACAAATATGTAATACAAAATTACAATAAAAGTAAGTCGGATGCTAACTGATTGCTGAAAATGAAACAAAGGGGGTTTGAATTCATCTGAAAGACACAATAAATTAGAAACAAGAAGATTAATCGATTGGTAAATCAAAAATATTATTTTTTAAGAAGGTACATACTTTCCATCTAATTGTATTAAAATAATAATCATAATAAATGTTAATAAATCTTGAAGAAATAATAACAAATTATCCACTTAACCTAACAAATTTCAAGACAACCACTTGCACAAAACAGGAAAAAGCACAAATTTCAAAAATCGCCGTAAAAAAAATATCCGCTTGAAAACGAAATGGCGACAATCACGAGGAAGGTCGAACGCTATCTGATGGCTGGGAAGGAAGAAAGGGAAGGTTAGAGAGGGCTTACACACTCCCATCTCCCGTTGAAAAGGAAGGGAATGTGGATATCAATTGATGTCCGCCGCCAGCTGAGAGCACTCTCCAGAACGTCAATTGACGTCCACCATGTTCAACGTGTTAATATGCGATTTGACTCATAGCAACAATGCTGCTACTGTTAGAGTGGGAAGAGGTGTGTGGGTAGCTGGGTGTTAAACTTGATATGTATAATGTCATGTATGCCTTAATTATTTTTATATTTTAAAAATGTCTTAGAATTTCTATTTCACCTTATTCAGACACATTCAAATATGAAGTATGTTAGCAGTGTTTTCCATTTACTGTGCTTTTTGGTTGATACTCCCGTTGGCCATTCATTAGTGATGAAGAATATCGGATCCTACTTATGGCTCCCACTCATGGGTTGTAAGGAAAATGTAAGTAGTTATAATTGTTGATGAAAGTGATTTTAATTTACTTGATCATTAAGATGCAATGTTTGTTAAGTATACGCATATTTGTTTTTTGTAAGTTTATAAGATTCTTGTTTTTTTCAGGCTCAAGAGAATAAAAAAGAATGGAATAAAATTTACAACCTGGGCATAAAACTGTGTGCATGGTTTTTACATGTGCATAAAAACATTTTTGTGGATTCTGCTTTCGATTTTATCCTGTTCAACCATAATCAACTCATGAACTCTTTAGGAATGCTGCGTTTTAACCAATATGATGGGACGTTGAATACTGTATTTGAAGTGGTTTGTTTACTCAATGAACTATCAAAGTTCTATCATATTCATCTCACTGAGAAGCAAACCTTGAGAAGTTTACTAGTGAGTACATTGAGAATTTGAGATATGCAGTCCAAAATATCAGTCAGATGGTTGACCTTATGGATTAAATTATTTTCCAGTTATTTATTTAAAGATAAAAGAATTTAATAGCAGAATGGAATACTGTTAATATATTGAATGTCACTTGCATTGAGAATTCATTATTTATTTCAATTAAGTCAAGAAACATTGTTGGGCCAAATTTCATGTGAATTATTTTACTTCGATGTGATCATGTGGTAAAGCAATGTTCTATTTGAGTAGAACTATGTGACCTTGTTTACATCATGCATGGACATTTATTTAAAAATAATTTATTTATAAATGTCATTTATTCAAGCATATGTAATTCTGTTAGCATTATTAAGATGCTTTAATTTTGTCATTCATAATATTTTTGGCATTGTTCTCATTATGATAATATTCAGGATGATATAAGTATTTGCATTAAATATTTAATGTTGATAAAATTTGTTTGATGATTCTTCAGAAAGGACTTATTGTTGCCTTGCATGCAAGCATAATTGCACTCCAAGATCCAAAGGGCTTAAAAACTACAGAATTAGTAGTTTATGACTTGGAAACTGAGGCAAAGCATTCATCTGAGCGGGAGTTGTCCAGTGAACAAATCAAAACAATTCACAGGTAAGTTATTATTTGTTATTTAAATGCTAGCCAGTATGTCTGATGGAAGATATCTTTTTAGGTAATTGCTAATTTTTCCAATATGTTTTTATTCAGGTTATTTGAAATAAAAAGTGTTTGCTTACATACACTTTTGCGATTCACCCCAAGTTTAGAGCATTTAATAATTGAAAGTGAGGATGATCTTTCCAAATGGGAACCAGTTGTTGATTTAACTAGTGACAAATCATTCAATAGTTTAATTTCAGTTCCAAATTTAACATTTGGAACTCTATTATCATCTGCATCTGTTTACTGTCAGGAAATTTTAAAGGTTGGTAAATACTTTTACGAAAACCTTAATAAAATAAAAATGGGAGCTGAAACACATATAGTAATGTATTATGTGAGACAAACTTGTTAATTAATGCTCTTTAGTCTGGCTTGTTTTGTTGTGTAATGATTTCATATCATTTGGGATGAAACTCAATCTAAAAAATCTAAATATTGTTTTTGTAAAATGTTTGGATCTTTTTCTTTTCAAACTATAGCAAGAGAAATCTTCCACTAAAACATCAGCTGATATAGCTCATTACGAGATTATATGCATAGGATTTGAATTGTTAGTCACATTTCTTGTCAGCCAAGCTGCAGTAATTGCTTCCAATTTAAATATTACGAGTGCTGAAAAGTCGCATCTCCGACAAGAGCTTGGAAGGGAAATAGTGAGTAAAATCTGTTGTTTCATTATTATTTATGACAAACTGTAAATGTTATTTTTAAATAACTGAATTTATTGCATCATTTCTCTTGATAGATTGAGAATCTTTTTGTTCTTAGACTTGAAATATAACATTGGAAATTAATTTTTTAAATGGATTGGAAATTCTTATATTTATTACAGACAGAGTATGTTTTTACGGCCCAGAAATGTATACATGAGAAAACAAGATCTGCTGGAAATTTAACTCCTGGAAAAGATAGAACTCCAGTGGGTCCTCCTAAGCCTTTTGTTGCTCGGAGATTACTTTTAGGTTTAGCTGGAATTGAGAAGCAGAGTTCTATGTCATCTGTGCAAGAAAAAACTACTTCACCCCTTGCTACACCTAAGCAAAGACAATCAGAAAGTGATAGCTTTTCAATTAATGTTGGTGCATCAAGTAGTCAAGTAGGGTTAGAAGTGAGTGCTGAGGTTCCAGATGTAGAGTTTTATAGTTTCATAATACACATTCTCAAGTCATTTAGATGATTTTTAAATGTATAAAAATGCAATATTTATTGATTTGGTTCTCATTTTGTAAGTTTTAAAAACCTCATCAGTTGGATTTTGATTTTCTACATTTTGGTGTTTTTCATCAGATGCTTTAAAGAGGTAATAAACTATTTTATGCATTTATATTTCTTCAGATGGCCTATAATTAAAAGACAATAAAATTTTATTTAATTCATTATAATGAAGGAGTTAAATGAACATGAGTTATTTTTAAGAATACTTAACCAAATGATCATTAAGACTTATATGTATAGATGCAGTTTAAATACCTGTTATTTAAACCTGAAGTTGGATCTTTTTGAAATGGTTTTATTGTAATTTTAAAAATTGCAGTATCATATCTTGCCTGCCAGACAAAAAATTAAAAAATCATCTATAATCGCTAGTAATAACTACTATATTTCAATGCCTAAGTATGGATATCAAATATAAGATGCTTCTTTGTATGACAAAGTTCTTATTTTAATCTTTAATATTGTTATTGAATCCAACTTATTCCTTCAGTGACTGAGTTTTGAATATGAACTTTCTGGAAAAGCTAACATTCTCTGTGAAAAAATCATCTTGGCTCTCTTTCAAAGTTGGAAATTATTTTCTTGAAGGAATTGAAAATTATCTTTAAAATTTTGAAAATGGATGAGAATATATATACAGATTTTAAGGACTCATGAATCATAAATAGAAAAGCTGAACTTTTCGTTGAACACATTCATGGAGACACTTGAAAAGCTAATGGATCCAGGTATGCAACCATAGAAATATCATCTACTGTAAAATTAAAGAAAGCCATTGTATTGAGAACAAATTGGCATATGTCGTAGATTTAAGAGTGTATATATTTTTACTTGATCTGTTTTTGTTTACTTTTGAGGCTAATGAAAGTTATGAAAAATATCTTTGGGATCTTCTAATATATTAATGAAAAAGGAATTTTTAAGATACTTCTCTAACTACTCTTTTGGTGATAAAATGCATTTTCATTTTTGTTAATGGTTATTTTTAAAGAATGATAATGTGTGAAATTAGTTTTGATCTAGACAATACAATTCTTTGCTTCTGAAATTAAACTATTGAATAAGAAAAGTATAATGAAACTTTGAAAAACATTTCTCAAGGAATTCATGGTAGCTGTCTCTATGACATGAATAAATCTGTGAATTTATTTAGCATACCCTGTGTCAATTGCATGAGGTTAACGAAATTTACTTTCATCATGAAAATTTTTTCTTTATTCTTAGTTTTTCTATCAATTAATATTTTCATGTTGTATTTGTATTTATGCATCAAGAAACTTAAAACTGTACATTTCATGCATAACTCAAGCTATGAATTTAATCATGTACAGCAAACCCTGGCATAATGACTTTAATTCGTTCCATGAAAAAGCATTCTTAAGCGAAACATCGTTATGCAAATATTAAAAACCCATTTGAACAATATTATATTAGATTAACTGGTACCTGGCCGAAGGAAAAGAAAAATCTATGCAGTCAAGTTCAGGAAATACTAATAGTAGTAGTAGTAATTTGTGCAGTAGATGTACAGTACAGGAATTCTTCGTTTAATGCTGTTGATGCGTTCCTAAAAAATACCCCGCTACTTAAACACAAGACAAGTGAAAACGAATTTCCCATAAGATTAGATGAATGATAGGATGCATTTCTGACAAAAAATTACTATGCATATAAATTTTAAAATGTGTTTTATGGTGTCAATAAATTAAAATCGTCAAATACGCGTTCCTATAACATGCTGAATTATGGACCTTACTGTCAAACTTGACAGATCCAACTTATTTGAAATATCAATAGCATGTTCACCATCATTATATCTCTTCAAAATATCCAGCTTCTCCTCCAATGTCACTTGTTTACGTTTTTTTTAAAGATGATGCACTTTTACAATCACGTGATCTTTTCTGTGACATAATAAATTAATTCCAGGACATAAATAAAAAAATATAACAGACGTATTCACAATTTGCACTACAAATGGTGGAAAGTTATAAACCAAAGGCACACATCCAACGAAAGGCAAGTTGAAAAATGAAATATGAACAAAATCACCCCAAATCTTATTTTAAACCAATCACCTTTTATGACAAGTGGTGGTCACGTGATCTTCCTAGGCCTTACACTCCAATTTTGAGATGTCGTCTCCATGCATTACCGATCACTTTGCATTTTTTACCAAATGTTTGTTTTCAAGTGTCAATGTGTAAGCATCATTTGTAAGAGGAGGAATTGGGAAAATCTCCCTGGGTTTTTTACTGCTATGTTTAGCATTGCCCCCTGGGAGGGAGTTTTAATTGGGAATGATAGGTGCGAAGTTTTTCTCCAGTGTTGTAACAGCAAAGTATACATGTCCTAAGTGCGAAAAAGGCTCGCAATGTTATGGCATCATAACCATGAAATGTTGTTGTGCGAAGCGTCGTTATGCGAGGGATGCCTGTATGTATATGGTCTCAGTTTCTTCCAGATATTAAACTTAATGAAATACCATATGATGATGATAACCAAAAGACCAAAATCTGGCAAACTAATGTTAAGACTAGAGGAAGAATGTTAAAATGCCTCTCGTTCATTACAGATTGGTTACTGTTGTTGCCTTGTAAGTCCTTGCATTGTCATGGAGGATAAGGATGCCAGACATAAAATATTTAATTGCTTCTTTCATATCTCTTGGTGTAATTTGTTTCTGGAGAAATACATGTAATAATTAGCTGTAAAAATTGCTCCTTTAGGCACTATCAATCACTATGATGCCATCAATATCATAGACATTGATCATCATTTTCTTCGCAATTGATTGTTGCCAATGGCATTGTTTGGACATGGTGATAAAGGTGGTGATTTTAGTTATGGCTGAAATCCAAGCTTCATCAACACTCATCAAAAATCATGCCCTTCAAGTCCATAATGGCAAAACAGCTATTGCCCATCAGTCTTTTGAGCGCTTTCATTCATTATTTCAACCTTCACAAGCAGTGCCATAACTAGGGTATGGCGAAGGTGGCATTTGCCATGGGTGCCGCTTGCAAAAGGTGCCAAACATTCCTACAAAAATGCCAAAAGTTTATTTTCCCATAAATATTGATTTAGTACTCAAATGCTTAAATTATTGTTGATAAAAATGCTATTATGCTTTATTAAAATGCAGTAAAATAATATATTACATAACCAAGGTGTTACCGAAAATTTTGCCATAGGGGCCTTATCTCCCTGTTCACAAGAACTAATGAAACTGTATATACCCATTTAACCTAGCATTTCTGTCTCTAACCTCATGAAATCAGAGGAATGATGGTAAAGTAATGGGACCGAGGAAAAAATCAAATAGTTATCTTTCATAAAATTTGCTCAATGCCCTTCAAATTAATCTCCATACACCTCAATACACTTATCCAATCTTATTTTCCAATTATCTAAGACCTGAAAAACTTGTTTGGTAATCTATTGAGTATGCCAATTACAGTATTGTCATTGAACTCAAAATAGGAACCTCCGAGTTTCTTTTAACTTCTAGGAACTGGAAAAATATCTGGTGAATATGAACCATGATCTCGATCCCCAGTTTATCGATTGTTGGCAAATATGAGTGATGTGCTGCTGTGTTGTTATGTTGCAATATTCAGCTGTATTCAGCAAAATGATGTTTTTTCTTGAATTTTACCAAAAGAGGGCCTTTCAACATGTTAGAGTTGTATTCGCTTTTTACTCCATGACATCTTGGTACACAGTGATTATGCCAAAGAAAACAAGATCTATAGATTTTCCAGCACTTCAGGAAACAATCTCCTGGCAACTTCATGGCTTTATTTCAAGATTTTAGTGATGGAACTTTGACTCGCCACAAATAGCAACTTGATCCAATAACATTGGATGCCAACAAAGTCTTTTTTTCATTGTTAACAATTTGTCACTCAATTTGCTTATTGCTCATAGCTAATGATTTAAGTATCCTTTTAGCTGTCACCTTCTGGTAGCCTAAATTGTCATAGAAAATATCATGAAATATTCCATTACTCCATAACTCATGTCCACAGTAACACGTTTCTTAAACTGATCTTCATGATGTTTTTTTGTTCCATTGTAATTTTATATTCTAAATTTATCTTCAGAAATTAGAATTTAATTTTATTATTCATTTTAGATTTACAGTACTGCAATTCTATATTGGAATATCATTTTCATATTAAAAATAACATCAAGCTCAACTTTTTAACAGCCTTTTTGCATACCTAATCCTTAGGAATAGCTATTTTTGTTACAGACTCAATAGTGTTTTTAAATTATATTTATTACATCTCTGTAGGTAAGCTTGAAAAGAAAGATTATGGTAAAAATTTCAATTATTGTATTTACTCACGTAATTGTCTCCATCGCATAATTGCCTCACCCAAACATTCAGGACAAAATAAAAGATTATTTTTTTGCACCGCTTAATTACCTCTCTCTCACTTCGACAAGATGTTTCTTTTTGCTGTGAATATGCACCAATGTCAAGTTTCTGTTTTTATCATTTTGTATTTCTTTTAAATAAATTTATAAACGATAACTTCACTCTTACTACTCAGAAAGAGCATTTCAATTACTCTGTGAGTACTTTGTCCCTCCTTTACTTTGACACAAAGATTATCATTGTTTACACTTGAAAACATTGCCAAGTTTTGATAAAATAAAATGAGTCTGTGCAGGGCAAATGTTTTAAATTGTATTCTTGGTACACTTAATTCTGAAAAGACTACTTTCTTACTATAAAGGGGAAAACTGTGTATTTGCCCCACTGTCATTTTGGTGTAAAACATCATTTGAAAAAGTGAGGCAATTACATGAGTAAATATGGCATACTTATTTCCTTTATTGTTACCACTTTTTCTTAAAAGCAAAAATGTGTTAATCTGATCACTCTATCTGTCCATCTGTCTGGAATAACCAACATTTTTGCTTTAAGATATAATTATGAATTTTCCAATGATTGGATTTTCCGAATAAGTCAGATTTTCTGATAATTGGCTTCAAATTCAGAAAATTCAAAACTTTGAGATGGTGTTTTAGCCAAACTACCAAATAGTATTTGGAAAAATCATTTTGAACTAGATAGCTCTGGTCAATCCGTAAATTTTCCACTGATTGGATTTTCCAAGTAGTTCATAGATTTTATGTTAGGCGGCTATGAATTCGGATAATTCAAAAATTTGAAATGATAGTAGCCAAACTACTGAAGCTAGAGGAGTGAAGTTTTCATGAATGGGAAGGTTTAAGGAGGATCTGTATTCCAATGGTGCAAATTGCTTCCTCCCCAAAAGAGGAGGTAAACCAGACCCATGAAATTTTTTTAGAAAATGTGCTTCTACCTCTTGCTTTAGCAAGGGTATCTTACTTGTCAGTTCATAATCGCACTTATATTTTTGTTCTCTCTGTCTGTCTGTGCAATCAATTAAATTAAAATAGCAAGCAGGCAGTAAGAGATGTAAGGCTGAAATTTGCAGGATGGATGTGATCTATGATGCCATTTATTACACTGGCAAAGAAATGTTTTGGAGAAATTGGGGGATATCAGGAGGGCTTCAAAATTCAAATTAAGATTTTGATCAAATGGTTATATATAGAAAGTCAAAAGTTTTCACTATTTGTGTGACCTTTAATGCGTTCTTTATGCTGTTCCTGAATCTTTGTTTTACAAGGATGTAATCTATTTGGTATCTCATTCTATCTCCTGGGCTTTTCCATGTGTATAACCTTCGTTTATGGTTTTTGAACCATGTATTAGTCACTACAAGGTCATTATTGATGCAGAATTCTACGAGTTTCTCCCCTCCTCGATTTCTCTTCCCAAGTCCGTATTGCCCGACAACATTTTCTTCCTGTCCTTCTCCGACTATGCTGTTCCAATCTCCCATTATTATGCAGTTTACCTTTCCTCTTCCGTCTTCTTCGTAAATTTCATTAATTTGCTCATAAATCTCATCGATTTCTTCATCTTCATGAGCTGACGTTGGCATGTATACCTGGATTATCAGCATGTCCACTGTGACTGCTTTTAGCTTTATTGCCATCAGTCTATCGTTCGTTGCTATTATCTTTGTCATGCTTTTCATCATATCTTTCTTAAGTACCAGAGCTACTCCCCTTTCCCCACTATTTCCTCCAGAATAAACTACCGTGAATTCTTCCGAGTCGAACTGCCCTTCTCCCTCCCATCTAGTTTCGCTTAGCCCTATAATGTCAACTCTATTTCTTCTCATTTCTTCTTTCAAGTTCTCTAGCTTTCCTGCCTTTCTCATAGTTCTTACGTTCCAAGTGCCTATTCGTAAATTACTTTCGACAAATGTTTTCCTCAAGGCAGTCCCCGCCCGGAGATCCGATTGGGGGACTATTTTACCTCCGGATTGTTTTACCTCGAGAGAAATCATATTGTCTAACCATATATTCATTATTAGGGATTGTAATGTGATAGTTTCCCTTTTGCTTTCCAAATCACAGTACTGTAGCCGTTCAAATCGTCCCGATCACACCTACAGCTGTATTGGATATAAACCCAGCCAACATCATTGGTTTTCGGCTCTATACCATTCTGACAGTACTGCTGCCTACTGCCAGGCACCGATGATAGTTAAAAATAATTTTATTTTGTTTTTTTAATAAATCCTCCAGTCATGGTGTTTGAACCCCAGAACTTTGTAATGGGAAGCCAACACGCTAACCACTACACCACCAGTGCATATATTTATATATATACACTTGTGGCCTGTGTTACAGCAATTTCTTCAATTTGAGCAACAGAAAAATTGATTGTTTATTGTATGTTTTATTGAAGAAAGTTGCTAGTTTATTAAATGTTTTTACAGAAAGTTGCTAATGGAATCACCGAATACATGGTGAACAACAGAACTGGTAGAAATGTACTTGTTAGGAATTTTGTTAATGTCCTTGCCGATTTCACTTCTGAGTTCACCGTTCCCCAAATGTAACAGCCATATTGTCTTGATTTAAAAACCCGAGCAACGCCGGGTATATTTGCTAGTCTTTCATAAAAATAAGAGTTCCTTTATGTTGAATGGAAATAGGCTTATATTCGCTGTGCCTGTGTCCCTATTAACTTATGAACCAAAAGACCGATTTTCATGATGCTTGGTGGAAAACTCTTGCTACTGAGCCGAGCATCCGAGGATAATTTTTGTTGCGAAGATTGAAATTCTCGGGTTTATTATAGGAACTACTAGAGAGATGCCCGTTGAAATTGAACGGGAAAGTTTTTGTGAAATAAAAAATGAACAAATAAATATATCTTCACTTTCATTGGATGTCAAGAAAACAAACTTTCGTTCTTTTAGGCATTTGTTGTATCAAGTCTCGAACTCATACGATGATTCTAAGTACCTAATTTTAATATGCAAATGATTAATGGTCTACATTCAAATGTATTCCTTTTCGTAAATAATGTAACAAATGTTGTTTAAATTGGTTGCTATGAAAATAATTTCTCTCTCCTCTCTCTGTTGTACTAAATGTAAGAGCATGCAAAGCATGCTTTCACCCATAAGGATTGAAATAACAATAGGATTTTGAGATTTAACAATGTAATTAGTTGGCAAGGCAACATCCCAATTAAATGCCAAGATTTCCCCAAAATATGTGAATTAAATGTTTAACATGAGAAATTTCGAACTGTAGGCGTTAAAAGATGAACAATAAAAAACTTCATAGTTTTTTACTTTCTCCATGTACGTAGTATAGGGGAAAGTATTGTATTCATGAAAAAAAATCGATTTTGAGATTTCAACGGAAATACACGTTTTGAGGTCCCCGGAACACGTTTTGACCTTTTTATCGATGATGTCTGTGTGTGTGTGTCTATGTGATAGGTTTTTGTGGGTGCTCTTAACTCAAAAACTATTAATCAGGTCAACGCAAAATTTTATATTTAACATTTTTATAAAGGCCAGAAGAACTGATTAGTTTTTGGTAAAAATCGGTCAACCGGAAGTGGGTGTTTACTCTTGTCACTTATCCGTTATTTTGAAATATTTGCTTTAATATTTGATAAATGTAAAAATGTATTGGAATAAAGTTGTAGGAAATGCAAATTTCTACAACCTTTGTTTGAAACATTTTTACATATAATGCATTGTTTAAGAGATATCTTATATTTTTAGCTGCCACCAGCACGCCACCTACCGACCACTATTGTTAACAACTGACGCTTAGTTACGTCTTAGTAATGCTCCTTTTTCTTTTCTTAATTGTTGGAGCTTTGTGGCTATATCCAATATCAGAAGGCTATGGTTTGAGTTTATTTATGTTCTTTGTAAACTCTTTAAATTTTTCTTGCAGTTCCATAAAATATTTATTATTATCTAACCTATTTGGAATTTTTAGAAATATTACAGATATGGAGAAAATCATGTGGTGGCCAAATCAGATTTTTGAAAGTTATTAAAGCAAATATAAGTAATTGCTGCACCACATTTAATTTAAAATATGTATGAGGAAAGTAGGCATCATAATTTCCGTTTGGATCATCTTGTTATTAATGCTAGGGGCTCTGTCCCTAGCCCCTTATGGTTCCAACCCCTCTATGACGGGGCTTGTTTGGCTCGGTTATTATTTTCAAACTAATTAAGTAATTTTTTATGAATTTAATAAACTAGAGGTACCCGCAAAAACTTTTGCCAAGTCAGTCAGAAATCTGCATGTTTAAAAGTAAAATAGCCCATTTCTCCTTATAAAATTAGACAACTGACATTTTGAATTTCATGTTTGTTTTTAAAATTTATATGTACAATTTTAATTGCTTCTCTCATGCGAAATGATAACATTCCAGTATTGAAATAAAGACAGAAGATTTTTTTCTTTTGGTCAATCTTTAAAAATGCCCGCAGTCCACACCCAGTTTATTGTATAATAAGAATCTGCAATTATTAACGTTGCAACATATTGTTTGACGTTGCTGTAACTATAATTTAGATGCTTCATAAAAAGCGCGAAGCGAATAACGCAATTCTTTCGTCTACTACAGGGGCTGTGACGTGCTCTTAAGAACTTAAACTGCTTTCAATTTTAGTCGTAGATGTTGTTGATATTTAGAAGCTCCATTGTTACACTAGTGAACGTTAAATTTATTATATAAGATTAAATAAACTCTGTTATTATTAAGCAAATAATACAGACGATACATTAAAGTGAGGATTACAAAGCATTTAACATTTGTCGAGAATCCCCTTCAGGTACAATTATTTTTCCTCCAAACAATTCATTTTCCCCCATTATGTCACATATGTAGAATTCTGACAACGATTTCTAAGGCGACACCTGGTTCCATTGGTGCTTCATCAAACTCTCGTGAAAAAACATTTTTGGCAGGTGAAAGTCTTGCTGAAGTTGAACTCTGTAGATCCAACGGTAAATTGAAGGCTGTGTGACATGTGATATCATCTGGAAGAATTATCGCTGCAATCCCAGTCCACGCCACATTTAAAACCTTTTTCCCCATCGACTTTAATTTATGATATAATGTTATGTATGTACATACGTTTTGCCTGACCCTTCAGAACCATCTATGAAAGAGCAGCTTTGAATACCTTCGTTCGAAGAATTAACTATTGGGTATTATAAGCCATGAAGCAGTTTAAATAAGTGTGTCTTTCTAATATTTGGTTATTTTCTGTATAATTATACTGTCAACAGCTTGTCATATATCCAGTGCTTAAAGTGGAAAAAAAGGAAGCGGGATGGTGAACCGAAACTAACCTAATCAAACCAAGTTTAGATTAGATGAATCTGAAATATTCCTTATATGAACATTTTTTCAAACGAGAGTTATAGAAAAAAATAATATCTACAACTTATATATATATATATATATATATATATATATATATATATATATATATATATATATATAAACAAAAAATCAGTTTTAAGCGAAATATTTAAGAAAACTAAAGTTTAAAAGGAGTAAACCGCTAATCCGGTTTACCGATTGTTATCAAAATCTTTTCAAATCTTAAGAATATATATAAAATCAAAAATGTAAAATACTAGCTTTTCCCGGGCGCGACTCGGGATTGCACCCGCCCCTCTTTCACTCACCCCTCCCACCGCCCGCCCCTCTTTCACTCACCCCTCCTACCGACCGCCCATCTTTCACTCACCCCTCCCACTACCCGCCCCTCTTTCATTCACACCTCCCACCGCCCGCCCGTCTTTCACTCAACCCTCCCACCGCCCGCCAAACGTCATAAAGTAGCATAGGAAAATGGGTGTTCGCGGAAAAATTATCTTTGAAACAGTTTACGTTAGAAGAATAAAATTAAGCCTAAAACCTCTTCGAGAATCCGCTTAATCTTTCAGTGATAGTTTCGTGAAAATTGGCCCAGTAGATTCGGAGATCTCGCGTTGAAAACTCATCTATCATTAAGCCTTTTATATACGAGGGTGGTTCAAATGTTTTCAACATAGTCCCCTCCTCTTGCAATGCACGTTTATCATCGCGAAACCAACAGATGGATTCTGTCTGAGAAAAACTTTTTTGGTTGCTTGCTCACCCAATCATGCACCGCATTTTTAAGATCGCAGTCGGAACGAAAGTGTTTCCCTCGTAATGCCTCTTTGAGTGTGCCAAAAAGATGAAAATCACTCGGAGTCAAGTCTGGGGGGGAAGGGGTATCACTTCAAAATGCAGATCCTGAATGGTTTCAAGAGTCGCACGGGCACTATGAGGACGGGCATTGTCTTGTTGCAAACAAACTCCTTTTCGGATGAGTCCCCGACGTTTGGACAGGATTGCAGGCTTCAGTCCGTTCTTAAGGAGATCGCGGTAGAAATCACTATTGACAATTTTCCTTTTTTCCATATAACTCTCCAAAATTACTCCATTTTTGTCCCAAAATGCAGTCAACATCACTTTTCCTGCGGATGGTATCGCTTTGAATTTTTTTGGCTTCGGCGAGCCTGGATGCCGCCATTCTTTACTTGCTCGCTTACTTTCAGGCTGAAAGTGATTGACCCATGTCTCATCCCCGGTCACTAAGCGGTTCCCCTTCAGCTTCCTACCGAGAGAGTAGCACAGACCAGGCGTCAACACGTTGGTGCTTCAGTGAGTTACCGGATCACCCACCTCGAACAAAATTTATTGAATCCAAGCTCTTTATGGACAATATTGTGAACAGATCCAACGCTGATGCTCAATTTCTTGCTGATTTCTTTCACTTTAATGCGACGGTTTTCGCGAATGAGCCTTTCAACGGCAGAAATGTTCTCCAGTGTGACTACGCGATCAGCCTGTCCTGGCCGAGCAGCGTCTTCCACGTCTTGTACACCATTTTTAAACATTTCAACCCATTTATACAGTCCTCTGTGATAAACAGTTATCTCCATTCACATTAACCATCCTCCTGTATATTTCAAATTGTTTCACTCCTGCGTTCAAAAATCGTATCACTGATCTCAACTCCAACTTTGTGCAATGTTCTATACGAGATGCCATACTTGTATGACAAGGGGTACCAAATATCACAAAATATCCCACCAAAATAATAATAATAATAACAACAACAATAATTAACAGCGATAGCAACAAAAATAGCAATTACAATAATAATGGGATTTCATACTTTTCCCACTTTTCACTTTTGCTGTTTTCATTTGAACCACCCTTGTATATAGATAATCCTGATCTGATGAATAGTTTTTGAGTTGAGCGCCCACAAAATGCCTATCACACACATACGGACACACACAACATACGCACACCCACAGACATCATTGCAAAATAGTCAAAACGTGTTCAGGGGACCTTAAAACATGTATTTCCGTTGAAATCTCGAGTTCGATTTTTTCATGGAAACAATACTTTCTCTATACTACGTATATGGAGAAAGTAAAAATTATTAAATTTTGATTAAAAAATCATTTTATTTTAACCTTAGCAGAGTTTACAATTAAATTAAAAAGTACTCACTTTCAAAAAGGTTTCCAGATATGTTCGTGTAATTTCTCTGCAGGAGCACGAGCAGGACAAGAAATGAAGTCTGCATCACGTCGTTCCTTTCCCAGCCACAGCTTAACATAACTTTCAGGCTTAAAAACATTTATCGGAGGACCAACCAATGAAATAAACATCAGACTTGACACTGTTTTTAACAGAAGTGAATTTCGAATTGAAGAGATGATAATGTTCATAGTACTGAACGACCGCTCACATACAGCCGTTGAGATAATCAACGTATTTACAGCTGTTTTAAGTGGCTGAAGGTCTTTTGGAATATGACTAGTCATCATTCATTACGAATTCTTGAAAGCCCTGAACAGATGTACTTTCACAGACGTTGAATGTTTTAGCCAATTCGCGAATATGTTTATCTCCAAAACATGGATTACCTTTCCTATCAACAGGCCATTCTGATGTATTAAAAATATCTAAACCGTGGATAAGTTTTGCGTATTTTTCTTTGGAAACGTCTTTGTCCTTATGACAAATGCGAGAAGACCTTGTTGTAAACAATCGATTATTTATATTCTCACTTAATTTTTCAAGAAATGTTTCTCTATTGATTTATGGTACTTTCCCAGGCTCTAGTTTAACTCCTTGGAACTCTGATTTATCGACAGCATGTTGTGCAGCTTCATAATACTCTCCGGAATTTCGTGTCAGATTCAAACACATGGTATGCCATGGAAATTAGTTTGAGCCCCTGGAAGAGTTATAGGCCTGCCTTGCAATTTAATTGATCTGTTCAAGTTCTGTCAACGCGTCCAACATGATTCCCATATTTAGTATAAAATTTGTGTTACTTAACTTATTTTGAAGCCCTCTGTATTGTGCTCGTTTACTACGTTTACTATTAAGCCAGGGAATTTACCCACAAACTTTTGAGCGACACCAGCACGTTTTTCTAGCATATTGGAAGCACCATCACCTCCAAAAGAAACCCAATTTCTTAGTAGAAAATTATCTTCGAAGCCAGAAATGTTTCCACAATAGCAGTATGTAGTTTCTGTGTTCTTCAATTCTACGATGTCAAAAAAGAAACTACTTACATCAACTGATTCAAGCAGTATCACGCATAAGCATATTAGTAGCGCGATCTTTTTGCTAATAGTGGTACATTCATCGATCATGAACCCAACATTTTGATCATAGTCTAATATAAACTTGACCAGTTTTTGTGCATTCCAGTTGCAATATGATGAGTTATGTTTGCACACACATGGCCAGTTTGTAGAATCCGTCCCATTTCCGGACCATTCGTTACTTGAAAGTCAATTAATGCTGATAAATCTGACAGGGCGATTTGACATTGCAATCTAATAAACAGTGCGAAATACGCGACATGTAGTTTCATAATGTATTAACTGCATTTTTGCATTTGCGGATTCTATTGGACTCTTCTTAGCCAGAGAAGCTATTTCACATGCTTTTTTATGTGCCGCTGATAGCTTAGGATGAGAGAATTTTTGCGGAGCGACTGTAAGTATGTATTGGAATAAAAGTTGTAGGAAATTTAATTGTCTACAACCTTTGTTTGAAACATTTTCCCATATAATGCATTGTTTACGAGATATCTTATATTTTTAGCTGCCACCACCACACAACCTACCGACGACTATTGTTAACAATTGAGGCTTAGTTACGACTTAAAAATACTCCTTTTTATTTTCTTAATTGTTGGAGCTTTTTGGCTATATCCAATATCAGAAGGTTATGGTTTGGGTTTATTTCTGTTCTTTGTAAAGTCTAAAATTTTCTCGCAGTTTCTTAAAATATTTATTATTATGTAAGCTATTTGGAATTTTTAGAAATATTACAGGTATGGAGAAAGTCATGTGGTGGCCACATCAGATTTTTTCTTTAGTATATCCATATTCCTTTGAACCTTCCACCCACTCAATTGCTAATTTTAGGCCTTGAGTTTCCATTGGTTCTAATTTTCCCTACGAACTTACATGTAGATCATTTCTAGTAATTGTCAACCACTCGTAAATTTTAAGTTTTTTCGCGCCACTGAACATCGGAGAAGTTATCAGGAAAATGTTCTTCATATTTTCGTGATAAGTATTGTGTATGTACACTGGAACATGAGCCACTAGATCCTGCATCTTCAACAATTATTACAATTCCGTTTTTTCTTCTTTTTTATTATCGACAGAATCGAGTTTTATTTTTTTCGAATTCAATAGCCATTTATCCATTTTTACTTTCTCCTTATACGTAGTATAGAGGAAATTATTGTATTCATGAAAAAGTCGACTTCAAGATTTCAACAAAAATACGCGTTTTGAGGTCCCCTGAACACGTTTTCGCCATTTTCTCGATGATATCTGTGTATGTGATAGCTTTTTTGTGGGTGCTCTAGCTCAAAAACTATTAATCGGGTCAACGCGAAATTTTATACTTAACATTTTTATATAAGTCACAAGAACTGATTAGATTTTAGTAAAAATCGGTCAACCGGAAGTGGGTGTTTACTCTAGTCACTTATTCGTTATATTGAAATATTTGCTTTAATATTTGATAAATGTAAACAATGTATTGGAATAAAAGTTGTAGGAAATTTAAATTTCTACAACCTTTGTTTGAATTATTTTCCCATATAATGCATTTTTAAAGAGATATCTTATATTTATAGCTGCCACCACCACGCTACCTACCGACGACTATTGTTAACAATTGACGCTTAGTTACGTCTTAGTAACGCTCCTTTTTTTTCTTAGTTGTTGGAGCTTTGTGGCTATATCCAATATCAGAAGGCTATGGTTTGAATTTATTTCTGTTCTTTGTAGTCTAAAATTTTCTCGCAGTTTCTTAAAATATTTATTATTATGTAACCTATTTGGAATTTTTAGAAATATTACAGATATGAAGAAAGTCATGTGGTGGCCACATCAGATTTTTATGAGGGTTTTCAGTTGTACCTATAGTTTTATAAACAGCTCATGAACACACAAAATAACACGTAAATTACCAAAGTACGCACAATACGAACAACACAAGTTAATAAAACTAACTAAAATGTCAAATGTGAACATTGTTCATTTCAAAGAAAAGATATGCTATTTATTCGTCAGCAGTGCGCAAGATGATTTTGTCCGTCTTTATTAAAGTATATAATACTAGTAGAAGGTGCTTGCATACTGCAAGCATTTCATCGCACCTTGAAAAAACATTAATTTTTTAGAGAGATATTTCATCATGGGAAATATTTCTTTAATTCAAACGATTTCTCATAGGGACCAAATTCCTTTTTTTCCTTATGGAACAATAATGGAGTAAAACAATTGCAAATTGTTTAAATATTATACGTTTTCGACATTGGATTAATAATGCCACATATTTATGCCAAATTTTAAATTTGTAGGATATTTATTTATTTATTTAATTAAAAAATGGTCCATAAACAGCCAAATTTTGGCCTTTTACAATGGATCCGTAATATAACAACATAAAATAACAAATAAAATAAATTAAATTAACAATCGTGGAACAGATATTAAATTGTTCCAAACAGGAAAATGCAAAAACAGAAACATATTCAAAAGCGTTTAGACAATAAGAATTATGGGGGTGACCGGGCAACTAGTGCAGAGAAGGATGAGATGGGGGAAAACATATCAATAACAGGGAACAAACGAACCAGGGAATTAAATGTTTGGGGCAATCGATAGAAGAGAGATCTTTTGTTGATGGAGAGTCGGCATTTGGGTAAGTGTAAGGGGTTGGGATTGCGGGTGGGACGAGGGGGGACGTGAAGAGAGAAGTAGGTAAGAAGTTCATTTGGTCGGTATTTACCATTCATTATTCCGTGGAGAAATTTTAGGTCTGATGTTTTCCGACGCAATTGCAGGGAGGAAATACCCATCACTGAAAGCAATTCCTCGCGAGATAAGTTACGGTAAGTGGGGACTCGATGGCGCACGATTGCTAGGAAGAAATTTAGAGGGGGATTTAGGAGTTTAAGGTTGGTGGGAGATGCCGTGGACCATATAGGAGAGCAATATTCAAGTAGTGATAGGACACAACCGGAAAAAACTGATTTTAATGCCTGAAGGTTGTAGATTTCTGTGAATCTGTACAACAGGCCAACAAGGGACATGGCTTTGGATGAAATTTTTCTTATATGTGAGGTGAAGGTAAGCTTGGAATCGAAGAGCACTCCAAGGTCACTGTGTGAGGAAACTTCGGGTATGGGTTGGGCGGAGTATAAATAAACTGAAGGGATGGGTTTGGTTCGAAGGGTGAACTGTATAAATTTAGATTTGGTGGGATTAACTTTAAGTTTCCATGCAGAGCTCCAATTAGAGATTGAATGGAGGGCAAGCTGAAGCAAGTGACTGGCATTGGAGTTGTCTATTTGCTTAAATATCTTGCAATCGTCGGCGTATAACAGTATGTTGCAGGAATGGGGAAGAACGGAATCAACAATATCATCAATATATAAAGAGAAAAGAAGGGGACCAAGAACACTTCCTTGTGGAATACCGGAAGGAACTGGAAGGGAAGGGGAAGTAACGCCGTCGATTGTAACACGTTGAAATCTGTTGGATAGAAAACTGGTGAGAAGACTAAGAAGGGGTCCATGGATATTGTAACGATTGGTAAGTTTGTGAATTAATAAGATGTGATCCACGGTGTCAAAAGCTTTGGAAAAATCGACGTAACAAACGTCCAGTTGGGAAGATTGTTCGAAAGCATTGGTAATATGATAGTGAATGACGGAAAGGTTGGTGAGGCATGAGCTCCCGGGAAGGAAACCATGTTGATAGGGAGAAATGTAAGGGAGGATAAACGACAGGAGGCGGCTGTGAATAATGCGTTCAAAGAGGATGGAAAGAACAGGAAGAATAGATATGGGGCGGTAATTATCAATGCAATTTTTAGAACCGGACTTTAGAATAGGGGTGACATTTGCTGTTTTCCACTCCGTCGGGTAAGATCCATCGGAGAATCATCTGTTAAATATTTTCGTGATAGGGAGATGAAGAGTGTTGGCCGTGCGTTTGAGGAATAGGGAACCGATGGCGTCCGATCCTGTGGCCTTATTTGAAGGTAAGGAGGAAAGAAGGCTTAGGACCTCACTGCGGGTGGTGGAAATGGTTGAGAGGGAGTGAGTGCAAATGGACTCAACGGGTGGTAAGGGGGATGAGAGAGAGGGTGTGGAAAAGTTCGAAGTGAACTGGTCGTTGAAAGCGGTGGGCCTTTCGTGGTTCGTGAATGACTTGGAATCGGAGCTCACAGTAAGGGGGATACGAGAACACTTTCTTCTGCCATTTATGAGAGTCCAAAATCTCTTGGAATTGTCTTTGAGATCTTCGGTGATTGTTTTCACATATTTGGCATAGTCACGTCTGAGGAGCGTTGTCGAGCGGCTGCGAATTTTTGCAAACTCCGAGCGTGTGCGGGGGTTTGGGTGGGCCTTACTTAGTTTCCAAGCGGCTTCTTTGTTAAGGAGGGTTGCAGCGGTTGCCTCGGACATCCATAGGGGTCGTCTCTTGGAAATCTTGCGGGAGGGAACGAGGTCACCAATGGCACCGTGGAGAATGTCGTAGAAAAGGGAGATGCTATCCAGCGTAGTCCCACACTCCAGGAGGTCCCATGGAAGGAGGGAGAGTGCACGGTTGATGGCCTGCCAGTCAGCTTTGTTCCAAGCTCTAACGGTTCGGACAGGGGGTGAGGGCAATGGCGGTGGGGATCGGTAGGGTGGGGGTAGGAGAAATTCTAATGACTGGTGGTCGGAGGCGAAAATGTTTCTGCCGGGGATCATGGCCTGCAAGGGGACTGAGGAAATGATAAGATCCAACGTTGCCAAGTTTCGGGTGGGGTGGGAGTTGCATTGAAAAAAACCCAGACCGTTAATGAAATGGTCCAGGAAGAATTCATCATGAACACTTTTGGTGGAACCGTCAGTATGTGAGTTCCAACCAATAGACAGATTAAAGTCCCCGAGGAGAATAACATTGGGACAGAGTGACCGCACACGAATCACCGATTGGAAACAGCTCTCCAACACCGAAATGTTACTGTCGGGCGGGCGATAGAAACATCCGATAAATAGTTTGTTGTTAAATACCGCAGAATTATTCCGGGGCGAGTTAGTGGAAATGACAACTTCGGTCCAAAGAATTTCACATAGAATTGAAATAACATTTATCTAATTGTTTAAATTTAAATAATTTTTAACGGCCGCAATAAGAATTTCATAGATACATTGAAATGTTTATTCGTTTAAATAGACTAATCTCTAAATAACTTGAAAATTTCAGCTCTCTAACTTGCAATCTAAAAATTGACCTATTTGTTTAAACTTTAAGAATTTTTACTGCCAAACAAATTAACATATCAAAATTTGTATAATCCCTATTTCGTTTTTTAACATATCCTACCTATAAAAATAATTTCAGCTCCATAGCGCATTCGGAAAAACATAAACCTTGAAAATTATTTTAAACAATTGCGAATTTTTAGCGGCCGCATTGTTGCACTTTTTCACAATTTTCCTTTTTTCTAGTCGGTTTTGCACAAAATCCTACCTAAGAAAGAAACTTCGAATCTCCAGCTCATCTGGAAGTGCCTAAACATTAGTATCCTCCTATATATTATATGTACCTATGTTATATCCTCCTATATATTATATGTACCTATGTTATATCCTCCTCTGTAAGAAACGTCGATATATAATGATAAAATATAAATTGTATTACATTTAAAAATTATTATTGTTGCATATTTTGGCATTTAAGAAGAACATTGTTAAATATTGGTATTGAAACATCCAACGCATTAATTCAGTTAGCATTGTTTATCTATATAAATACAAGCCTTACTCTGTGTGTGTCTGACGCTGTGTGGCACTTTTAACGCGTTTTTAACAAACTACCCGATTAGATGGACGGTTGACATTTCGCGGTACTCTTTGATTCAGATATAAAAATTATTTGACGAAATGTAAATACGAAAACAGACCCGGATTCGACTCCAGGAGGCCGATTTCCATTTCCCGTAAGATAACACGTAAAAAGCGACTTTTTCAAGTTCAGGCTTTTATTCTTTTGGAAAATAAAATTAGAAAGAATAAACGTACGATCTTCAAATTTAAACTATGTTTTAGAAAAATTAATGAAGTTTCTTATTCTATTATTATTTTTCCGCCTACCGTTCTAAATCTCTCATATTAAACATTTAAATGACACATTTTGGGAAAATATAGGCTTTTAAACGGGATGTTGCCTCGCCGACCACACCATTGTTAAAATTCGAGAATCAATTGTTGTCTCAACACACATACGTTTAATATGTACGAGTGCATTGTAGATTGCCTTAAATTATCGTATGATTTTTAGCGAAATTACGTAATCCTAATGGGATTGGGATTTAGTTTGGATTCTTTTGCTTAACTAAAAGACTATATAGATGTAGAGTAAGAGAGAGGGGGATGTGTGGGGGACATATGAAGGATGGTATATAGAATGGAAAGTACATACATAGAGAGTTAGGGAGGTATAGAATTAGAAAAGGACGGGAGGAAAGAGAGATGAAGAGAGAGACGGAGAAAAAAGAGGGAGAGCTATGGATTAGGACAAGAGGGGGAATGAGAGAGGGGAGAGGTGGGAGAATAGAGAAAGAGAGGCCAGGAAAAGGAGGGGGAGGGAGGGAATATTATTATTTATTTATTATTATTACTTTATTTTTGACAAGGGGCTCATCATTGGAGAAAAAAGGAGGAGAAAGAAATTCTCCGGAATCTCTATTTTGGCTAATTTTATACCGGCTCTTACTCAATAATTACAGCTGGTATTATTTATTTCTAAGTTTCCCGTTGAATTTCAACGGGAAATTACACTAGAAACATCGAAAATTTCACAAATTTATATTTCAGGAGTGTTTTTGACACCAATGTTCCAATTTAAACGCCCATAAGAAAACGTACATCTTAATTACGTAAGATGTATGGTTTCAGTAGGATTACCAGTCTTACGATGGGGTTTTCAACCATATAGTAACTGACACCCGTCATATGACGGACATTACACTAGTATTTTTAATAAACTGGCACGCAATAACACCAACAAACAATGACATATCGCTATCGCGAGCACACCTGACTGCTGCGAGAATCAGGTCAGTCGAACAGTTGTTTCCTCTTACGAAAAAACAAATTCTAACTGGAAACTTGCATTGCAACTGTAACATACATAACATTTATATTAAAATATGCAATGATATGTACTTGGAAGATTAACAGGATTAAAAAATGGTACCGGGATGTTTTTCAGAGGGTGAAAAGGAACTGGGATGGTTTTTGTATTTTTAAAAAGTAGTGAGATGGCATCCCGCCCCACTTCAAGCACTGATTATATCAAACCTAAGTCCCCTTTTTATTTTACAAATGTTGCGTGCGTACGAAAGAAAATTAAACCAATTAGGCATTTACAGCAGATATTGTTTACTTCAGTTGTCACGAAGATTGCTTTCATTGACAACAATTAAAAAACACGATTTTTTTTTCTAACAAGGGGAGACCTTGGATCGTAGATTTCGACGAAACGTTTTTGGGTGGTAGAATACTTAAAATAAGGAAACCCGTGTATCGGCTTTTGATTGACTGGGCCTTAGTTTCGGCAGAATCTTTTTTCTTTTCGCAAGATTAACTGTGGCACGATAAAATGCAACAGTAGGCATAATATTGAGCAGGTGGGTTGGCTGGGTGGTTAACGTACTGATTTCTGAAAATTTTGTCCCGCGTTCAAATTCCATGTCATATCTAGTTTTTTTTCGTTTAATCCACTTTATTATTTTTAATTTATTGTATTATTATTTATTTATTTATTTATTAACTTTATTATCTTATTATTTATTTATTTATTATATTATTATTTATTTAGTTTATTAAAATCGATGCACAAGAGCGTATTTGTAGATATTTCGATGTGAATTGTAAATCTAATGCTACAGGAACGAGGATCGCAGCTGTTGAAATGCAAAGAACAAGTATCACAGTGAAGTAAAGATAATGCGAAAAGGAGGAACGTGCTTGGACAACCATAACATGATTAAAAACTGTACATACGACAGATTTTGTAAAGCAAGGAAAAGGAAGGACCAAGTTACATCCAGTGGGCGTTAGCTGCAGCCTATCAACATACATCGCTGGGGTTCACCTTTACTGCATCTCGAGCGTGGCTAATAGAATTCAAGAAAGAATTCCGAATTCGACAGCGAAAAGTTACAAACCACATTTTTCAAAAAGATGAAACGTCTTTGGAAGAAACTTTAAAAGCTGCCGAGGTTTTCCGAAAACAAACATTGCGCATAATACCCAACTATGACCTAGACTACGTCATTAATGCCGACCAAACTGGATGTGAGTACAGAGTTGATGTGAAGTGAACCTTGACTCATCGAGGCGAAAAGGCTGTCCAAAGATATATCAGAGACAGGAAAAAAATCACGCATTCATACATGGTACAGTATGCTATTACCGCCTCAAGAAATTTGCTACCCAAAATGTTTCTTTGTATGCAAGAACCTAGAGATACGTTTGGGCTTCGAATGAGCAGAACCGTGAGGCAGTTGGAGGAGGAGTTCCTAAACGTTGTAGTTACGTGTTCCAAATCTGGTAAAATGACAGAATTGATTCAACTTTTTAAAAACAGTTGTGTAGCCTTATGAATACTTTTCTTGTTTTTACAACAGTTATCATCCAAAAACGTGTACACACACTTCCCCTTCAAGTGACGAATAGCACGAATCTAACAGTTATGTTCTTTCGGACGTCATTTCACGTCGAAATATCTACCAATACGCTCTTGTGCATCGATTTTAATAAACTAAATAAATAATAATGTAATAAATATATAATATAATAAAGTTAATAAATAAATAATAATATAATAAACTAAAAATAATAAAGTGGATTAAACGAAAAAAAACAGGTATGACGTGGTATACGAACGAGGGACAAAATATACGGAAATCAGTACGGTAACCATCCTGCCAACCCACCTGCTCAATGTTGTAGGCCTATTATTGCATTTTATCGTGCCACAGTTAATCTTGCGAAAAGAAAAAAAGATTCTGCCGAAACTAAGGCCCAGTCAATCAAAAGCCGATACACGGGTTTTCTTATTTAAATATTCTACCACGAAAACAAAGTTTTTTCGAAATCGACGATCCAAGGTACGTAAAGCGATTTACGACTTTAAAGTTTGATTCTCTTGAAATCGGCTACTCCTTCGATAAAAATATGCTGAACAGAACATGCTATTTGACTAGTTCTACAAAGTCATTTGAAGACTTTTTTGTTATAATTGATAATGTGCGAGATATAAAGGAAAGTTCATTTTTTGTCACCAGTAAAGTGGCATTCCCGAGTAGGCCACGTAAACCATTTATATAATTTTCTTAGTTTCTTTGCCCCTATGTCCTAAATACCGAATTTCATCAACATCCGCCCAGTAGTTTCTGAGATGAAAAATGCAGACGGACGGGGGGACACTACCTGACCATAAGGCGTTCTTTTTTACTTATTGTAAAGAACGCCTATAATTAGACTTCCTAGTCTCAAACTTGCCCTAATAAAGACCATTATCTATCTCCCTCTCTCTGTCCCCTTCTCCCTCCCTCTTGTCTCCCTCCCTTTCTCTCCCCTTAATCTCTCTTCCTCCCTCTCCTATTTCCTTCTTTGGAAAAATAGACTTCCTAGTACCAATCTCGCCCTAATAATGACCATTATCTATCTATCTCTTCCTCCTTCTCAGTCTCCCTCCCTCCCTCATCTCACACTCCCTCTCCCCCTGTATCTCCGTTCTTTCTTACTCTCTCCTTCTCTTTCACGTACTAAAACATTCAAAATACGCTTTCCTTACGTATATAGTATAGATAGATAGATATCTTTCTTTATTTTGGCGAGATTGAGACTAAGCAGTCTCATCTTCCATCTAACCCATTGCCAATTACAAAATATAAATAGAATAGAAAAACAGAATAAAATATTACATAAAATACATTGATACATAAATACAATGCCAAGTTAGCATTTTTGGAAATGCAAAGAGATGGAGATTTGTTGTAGTGGGGAAAACAAGGGAAAATTAAGGTACTATTAATTCCTAGGGCAAATCCCACTGCAGGAAAACACCGGCACAAGAAGGGGTGTGTGAAAAACCTGAGAAACTTACTGAAAGCAATATTTGAAGATTGAGAAGATCATCATTATAAATAACTGATTCTTACACACACACGCACATATATATCATATAAAACTTAAGGTACTTTTAGAAATGCTACAGAGCTGAAATTTGGCATGAATATAGATCATTGGTTACAACCTCTGGAAAAATCCGAAATTTCAGAAAAAGTTATATTTAAGGAGTGTTTTTGACCCCAAAGTCCAATTTTAAACACCCATAAGAAAAGCATTGAAAACTGTGCATGGCTATATAAAATTGCTTTTTTAAATTATTTAAAATTAAGATAAAAAGTCGGGACATAAATCATACTATGGAAAAAAGAATGACGTTTATTTTTCTTGAAGACAATACAAATATCCATGCTGAATTTGCGTAAAAATTTGATTTAAATTAAACTATTATGAAATTTTTTTGTCTTCAACAATGAAAAATATTAACGACGACTCCAATGCCTTTCAATGGGAATTGATTTTTCATGCTTTAAGAGCATTGATTTAATGCTTACAATTAGACTGCATTATAATCCATTTGATTTCAGCCAACGGCGTATACATATGATGACGTGATAATTTCAAATGAATTTTTTTATCCAGATACGCACTAAAAGGCACAGATGATGAAATCATAATCGTAAGACACAAAATATCCTAATTTTTACATAAATTTTAGTGTATCATATAAGCTATTGTGTTAATGATGATTATAGTTATTGTTTAGATAGGGCGATCTGAGGCAGGAAATTTGAAATTCGAAAACTTGGACGCGCAGCCGATTGCCAGAGAATTTAGAAATTCCGGAGAGATATTAGCTGTCCACACACACACAATGCCTTTTATTAATATCTATAGATTATCCTATATCATATGTAAGAAGCAGCTATTTATAATAGGTGTAAGTTGCTCTTTGAAGTTTTATAAATCATACACTAAAAAATTACCATTGCCAGCCCAGAAAAACTGCAAGTTGGACTAGAGTGAGCTGAATATTCCGCGAACCTTTCCTCACAGTTTAGTCCTCTGACGGAGGTAGTGCGGAGGATATATGGAGAGTGAAAGGCGATGACAATCGGAGAAGTTCAGGTTCTGAATTGAATTTGAAATCGTGCCTCATAGAATATCATGTCCCACCTAACATTCCCAGACACAACGAAACGACAATGCTCACCAACACATTTTACTTTCTGTAAAGCACGAGCCACTAAGCACGTTTTATATCGTTTCAAGATCCGGTAAACCGTGACGTTTTGTTCTTCACGATTACGAGAACCGTCGTGAGGAGATTCTGGAGGTCCTGCCGGGAAAGCCGAGTGGTCGTTAAGGGTGGAGGTTGGCGTAGGCAAGTAGGGAGTGGGAGGATCGGAGGGCGGGTGAGAGTACGGGGAGAGAGGCGGGCGCAGGCGCGACCTCTCGTCGGAAGAACGCGTGGAATCGCGCACTCCCACTCAAACGCCCTCGAGTGCAATCCCGTGAAGAAGAGAGAGAAAGAGTGCTCCTAAAACTTAGGCTTCCCTACTCCATCCTTAACTTCGTCCTACTCACTCCCACGACACAATTCTCGAGGGGCAATTCTTATTTTAACCCCTCCCCTATCCATTCTGGACAAATCCGCGCCTCCCTGCCGCTCCTCCTCTCTCTCTTGCCGTCCACTCCCCCTCCCCCCGACCCTTGGAGCGCGTGCAGTGTGGCGGGACGTCGACCAGAGTCTGAACGCCGAGTGGAGCGGATTCCCACCGAGTCGATCCACGAAAATCACGCTTCTGTCTGCGGTCTGGACTCGCCGTCTCTCTCTCTCTCTCTCTCTCTTGTTTGTCGGGATACGTCTGCCTCTTAAAAAGTGTTCCTCCTCCACATGGATTAATACGACCGGAAGTTAGGCACGTCCAGAAGGTCTTCACTCGCTTTTCCTGCCTTTGGGACTTGCGCCGATCTGTCGATGCAACCTCCCAGGAGAGGTAAGGAACCATTCATTCACCATAACCGAAAAGGGAGTTGTTCGATAATCCCGGAAACATTTTCTCTTGATAATCTGCGGCGGGCGTTTTTTTTTTTAAATTGGCCAAAATTACGGCGCTTTATAAATACATTAAGGGGATGGTATAAACGGGGAGAGGAAATTTTGGGCAAGGGGTTTTTTTTAGATCGATTCTCGCCGAATCTGTTTATTCGGGGTGAGTTATTTATATTTATCGCGAACGACCTACGGCGCATCACGCTTCACATCACTTTGGATCGCAAATTTGAATTAATCGAGGACTATGGAGGGATTGGGTGAGTTTTCATTCGACGTGAAATATTTTTTTTACGAAGAAACGTGTCGATTTTTCAAATATGCTTAGAAGAACTATTATGCAGCCGAGTATTCTCTTGAAGATGTAATACGATTGTCAGAATTCGTAATCAGACATTCTTTGCGAGAAAACTGTTAGCTATGCGGGATCTCAGCCTTCCGCGGAGAGAGGTGTGTATAAATTCCGTCCGGACTGCTCGTTGTCATTCAGAAATAACTTTTCCCGTGATGGTCTCTAACAGGTGTGGGCGTTACGTCTGGTGGATGGGTCTGTTTTGTTCTGTGGAGCATCGTCTGCTCTAACCAGCTGACGGTATAGATTTCAGAGATAGAATGCGAAACAAATCAATAATTCAGCGTTGTTTTTGAGGATTTGTATTTGCTTCTACTCATTGAGGCGGAGTTTAACTCCTGATACGTTTAAATGTTGTTGTGTCGCAGTGTTTCGAGGATTATGTGAAATCCTTGGCATAAAAATCAAGAGGTTCTTTTTTTTGCTTTCGCCTATTTGGCTGGGACAGTTTTGGAGTGCCTTCATAGATCTTTAAATTTTTATGTTCTTTAAGTTTAAACTGAAATCTAACCTAAAGGGTGACTTTTACAATTTATCCTTTTTATAAAATATTGTATAATTTCCTCGAAGATTGACAAAAAGGATTATAAAAGCCTTAAACATGAAGCAATTGAGACATTAATAGATTTGTTTTTTTACTGATATGTTAATATAAGTTTGTTATTATTCGGTATTCCTTTAAACTCTTTGTTTTGAGCGATTCTTAAATATAGGGCATTATTAGGAAAAATTAAGAGTTTATCTGGTTTTACTTATATCGTGAAAATCTGTCGCTCTCCGAAAAAAGCCCACAACTGTCATAAACTGAAAATTTATTTTTAGCGGTTTTAAATAAAATCCGCTTATACGTTCGGTTTGTCCGTCTGTCTGACTCACTAATTCCTCCTAAACGAAAGCAGATAGAGGCTTAGTTTTTTCGCCAATGGATTTAGTATTCTGTCTCGTTGTGCACGTTTTCTTGTAGAGGTTCCTTTGTCTGTTTGGCGCGCTAACTTTTAAACGAAAGTAGCTAGAGATTTTGTTTTTAGCCAATCCACTCAGTGTTCTGTTTCGTTGCGCACGTGTTACGGTTTGTTTGTCTGTCTAAGATATTTTGATAAAAACCGCCATTTACTGTTTGCATCAGCAGCTTTTTCCTTACTTGTTTCTTTAAGATTTTTATGGAATTGAGTCGCCTCTCCAAAGAAGAAGTATTTTAAATAACACATAGGGCCAGAGTTATAGATTTTAGGAAACGATCTTTGGAATTTTTTTTACAAAAACTTGTAATAAATTTTTCTAAAAACTCCCTTGCCAGTTTTAAGAGTATGCCCTTTTCGAAAGTTTCATTCTGGCATCTGTAAAAGGGTGTTACAGTTTCTCCGGTTGTTTCCTACCGATCCCTCGGTCTCTCTCTACCGATAAAAATCTTTAACGTTCCAATTGATTCTTTCTCACGAGCCATCGACCGGTATCCCACGGTGGCGTTATCTTCCAGCAGAAATCGAACAAAATTTCTCTTTCTCCTTCACTTGAGGAAGATTCTACTGCACGACGAGCATCATTCTGAATCCTCTCGGCTGTATATATAGATAGGATTTGCAATTCGCGTTAAAAATATTTTTTTGTCCTTGTTGGGAGCCAACGAATTTTCTTTCGCGTGCGTTATCTTTTTGTGGATCGACCTTGAAGGTTACCGATTGTATCAGCGACCTCGGCCTTAAGGGTGTCACAGCCTAGTATCGCGGAAACCAATCCAAGGGATGCCGCCAATGCAAAGAGGCCTCTTTTCTCTTGCCAGTACCGGACAAAAGCGTAATTCTGGCGAGCTTTCTAATTGGCAGGGTGCCTTCCCAACTCTCCGTTTTTGTTGTCGGGCAGTTATTTGAGTGAGATAGACGCGTCATTAAAGTGGGTTGAATAGCGAACAGCCTATCTTTACGCTTTTCCTGTATGCGAACAGTTCCCTGAAAGTTGGCGGAAGCGTGAGTCACGAGGATGCACGAGAGAGAGTTTTTTGAGTGAAGAAAATTGGCTAGCAACTTGGACCAGAAATGGCCAAGTTGTGAGAATTATGTTAATTAATTATGTCAAAATTATTTAATGTTGGACTACGGTCGACTCATATTATTCCTTATTTTTCTTGAAACCGTCAGTTTCCTTCTAGAAGCATACGAACTCGTCGTTTTTAGGGTGTCAATCGGTTTACGATGGTTTTCACCACACGGATGTGTAACCGAGTCTTCATTATGTTAGATTGTTTATTCTGGATCTGGTTCGGTTCTGATTTCTATGTTTCTAGCAGGGTACACTGTCGATACTTGGACATGGTCAATGAATTGAACAATCAATCCTTCCGCTGGAAAAATCTTTCGTCTGCATTCCGTCTATCTCTTCCATTGAGGAAGAGTCATGAACTTGAATTCTATTTCTTCGTTATTGTAATGACTGCGGAGATTGGGAACGAGATTTACGAAAGAAAGAAAGAAAATTTTGTTTGTGACTATACCCATTGGAGCGTCAAAAAACATTCAGCGTTTAGTTTAGTTTTAGATCGCATTTAGAAATTTTAAGTTTTAAATTTTATTCTCGGAAAATTGACCTTTTCTGTTAAATATCATAGGTGGTGGCATTGACGTTTTTTGATGGATAAAATGTTATACGAGAGGGTTGAGTTGAATAAATATCAAGGATAATAAGGCAGAGGTGGAAAACATAGTTCAATGTGTGCTACTTAAGAGAATAAGTTATCTTGGTGTTTGATCTCCAGGAGATCAGGTTTGGAAACAATTATTGATAGTGTAGTGTTGACTATAATAACGTACATGCGAATGTTAGTTATTAATTATATATATATATTCATATTGGAGATAAATGTATTTTTGAGGGAGAGATTACAATGAAGCAATTTTCTCATTCACCAAGAGTTAGAATGATATAATAGTTTTCCTTAAGATCTTATTTACGGTCAGAGATTTTTTTATAGAATCACGATACAATAAATCGCAAAGATTCTAAAATAGCTTAAGGCCAAAATAAAATTCCTTCACTGTTTTAGTATTCAACAGTCTTTGTTTTACCTTATGCCATAAACTCCCCTTAAGTTAGGGATAGAATTAGTCGGTAATAAATATTAATTTTTGCTTTTTTGCAACAGGCGCTGCTCATATTGTAAAACTTTCTTTTATTTGTAATAAAATCCACACGCTCTGGAACTTTGAATCGGCTATCTGTTATTTTTGACGTATCAGATGCATCTCATTAGCATAGATACCATCTTTCCGAAGCGAAGTTTATACCTGTCTCGACCAAGCAATCTTTAGGAAACGGTTCTTATTCTGAGAGTGTGCCCCGGTATAAATACATTTTAATTGCTAGCGGCGCCTTTGATTTTCGTGATAGCGCCATTTTATTGCACGGTCCTAAGAATATCGGCTTTATCAAGATGGTCCGATTTTTCACATTACCTATATATATTTCAAATGAAAAATTTTCACCGCCTAGGAAATGGCCGCAAACACCTATGCACATGTCTTCATTTTTCTTAAAATTATACTCTCAAAGTTGTAATTATTTCCATAGATTTTGTCGCTTCCGAAGTAAATATAGAATCATGAAAGTAAAGGGAAGATTCATCATGAATATTTTATATTACTAGTCATTTTCTGTGTCGTAAAAAATCGCTGTTACATTTTTATCGAAATTTCTATTTGAGACAATTCCTTAAGGTTGCACCCCAGATTGTTTTTAGTTGATGGCAATACTTCATTTATCAGATTAATTTGACTTTTCTAAGAGAGATCTTTTATTCTATCTAGTAATATCATAGCTCGAATTCGTTGCATTACAGCAGAATGTTAGCGCGATGAATAATTGCAGAAAACCCATGGAATAATCTCTCTCTATATAAAATTCGCAATGAGTCGGTCGGTCGGAAGCCTAATCAAGTGTTGAAAACTGATTATAACTCAAAACCTTTTCATTCTTTTTCGGTCAAAATTTCAGCAATTACTTGGCCTTACCTCTCTTAAATTCTGACCTCTACGTTGAAGTCATGGATTAGATTACAGGAGCTTTTTCCATTTTATTAATACGGGGATAAGTGTATCACTATAATAATTTGCATTTTAAAATTATTTAAAATCATCCTAGGAGTTTGAGACTCGAAACAGCGAATATCTACAAGAAACAATTTTCACTTTCCTGCAGTTGATTTTTGAATACACGTCGAATCGGTCCAGACACGAAAATGTATTTTTACGTGAAAATCTTTCGTCGTGTAGGTGGTTTACATCGTTGCTGGTTTCGTGTAATTGCATATGATTGACTGGGATTATAAATTCGCGTGGCATCTGTCCACATATTCACGAAATTTCGACGCTATTTTGAAGTTTAAACGATGTACAGGCATCGATAAACAATACGACGGTAAAGAAAACAGATAAATAGATACTACATCATTCATAGATATTGTGTTAATGAATATTCTTAAGTCAGATATCTCTCTATATATTGAAGTCGCATTCGGTCGGTCGGAAAACGCTTAATTGGCAGAGAAATGAATGTGATATGAAACGTGTCGCCTACTAAGAAAAAGCATAAAAATTGAGCTAGTTATAATTTTCTACAGTAAATAACGTATTGTCCCGAATATAACGCGATGTTTTTTCCAAAAAATGACATTTTAAAAGTAGCCCCCGCGTTATATTCAGGTACTAGTGATTTTAAAAGATCGTAAAATCTTATTTCGAAAAATCACCGTACATTCCTCACGTCTATTTGCGAGATACAAGATACTTGTTACATTGTAGACACATTAGGCGTACGTAACGTACTTCAATCGGCGGCTGAACCCCTCGATAGTCATTGAATTGAAGCTATAAGTGCGTCGGCGTATTCTTTGTAACTATCATAGCGAGTTTTTACCCATCCGTTATTTTAACAAGGGGTGACAAAAAGGGTGATGATCATGTTGAGAAAAAAGGTTTGTCCAAATCCCAGGTTAACAGAGGAATCAGACGAAGTTATCACATGAGTTTTAAAAAAGTCGGAGCTAAATCGGTGTTGTTAAAATCCACTGGAAATGAGAAATCAAGGATAACTGCTTTGCTTGCAGTCAGGGCCGACGGGCGAAAACTGTCTCCCTGCGTAATTTTAAATCGTAAAAGGATACCAAAGGTAAAGTTACCTTCAGGTGTAATCTTTTGCGCGCAGAAGGGATGGATTAACGAGGAACTTGTGTTAGATTGGCTGAAGGTTATTTCGAGATTTAGTTTCTTCTTAAAAAAACTTTCCAAAAATCTTAGGGTCTCGTTATATTCGAGGTCGCTTTATATTCGGGACAATACGGTATATGCCGAAAGGAGGAGGTTCAGGGGTGCACAGGGGCAGCGAATGGATTCCCCTCGCTGAGCGAGGGACGGAGCCCCTAATATTGAAATAAAATGATTAAAAAATAATTCTATTGTTATACAATCTGAAATTAATGCGATGGTTTGTGAATCCGCGACTCCACTTCTAACCGAAAAATAATGCAGAAAGAAATAAACATATCTACCTGCCGTATGTAATCGAGCTTCTTATAGTGCAGTGGTTTCCAAGCTGATCCGCGGATCCCAATGAATCCGTAAAGGTTCCTCAGGGGATCCGCAAACAAATATCCTAAATGGAGGATACAAGCCTACGGGAGCATAAAGAATGAACATGTCCCTAAACAAACTGGCGAGAAGTTATTACCCAAATAATGTCTTATGAATTGTTTTCCTATAGTGTACAGAATATAAAAATTTCAGTGTTTTATATGGGCGAAGTTTATGAGCAGTTGTTATTCACCACTTCCTGAAATTTCTCTATTCTAGCTCTTTGTTAAAAGCCCACAAGGAATCTATACAGTTACGACCAATATTTCATTTAGTTTGAAGTATGCCTCGAAATACCGGTTGTGGAGCACTATGCTGGATTTCTGTCCGAAACTCTGTCACAGAAGGCGGAAACAAATAGTATACGGCAGTCAAATATTAGGCAGTGCTGGTGTGCAGTTAGCGTAAACATATTTTTACTAATTGTATTCTAATTTATCACCTGGAAGGGACTTGCTCTGAATCGAATGCAATAATCACTGAAATTTGTTTCGAATGAAGCGGCCAACGTTGCGAATTTCAATTCCAGATTATTTAAAATCCTTTGTAAGAAATTTGTGATTGAGAACACGGCACTATTGCTGTACAAAGAAGTGAGTTGGCTGTCACGAAGAAAGGTTCTCTCAAGAATCTTCGAACTTCGCAACGAAATCGCACTGTTTTTGTTGAACGTCCTTTTCATGTAACCGGTCTGCTAACAAACATTTTATGGTTGCAGAAGGTAGCATACTCAGTGATATTTTTAGAGAGCTTGATGCGAGGCAAAGGTGCTACAGTTTTTGCTGGAAAAGGCAAAAAAGAGTCGATACTACGAAAACCCGATTGCTTGAAGGAGAAGAACTTTGAGGGTTTTCCCACTCTCAGGCTGTTTCTGGAGGAGACGAAGTGCAAATTAAATTGCAATGTCCTGAGAGCATCTGCATGATTTAAGTTGTATTTTTCAGAGTATTTCCCTCCACCTGTCGAGGATATTACTTGGGTGGTAAGTAAACCAAACAGTTTCTCTGTGAAAGCACATGAGACTCTCATTGACATTACAACGAATTGTGAACTGCTGCAAAGATACAACGAAATCTCGCTGACAAACTTCTGGGTTAGTTTCATCCTCGAGTATCCAAATTTATCCAAAACTGCGGATATCAAACTTCTGCCCTTCTCAACAACATACTTATGTGAGAGTAGTTTTTCTAGATGCGCTACCAACAAAAATAAGCACCGAAATCGACTGAATGCCGCACTAGATGTGAGAATTCAGCTACCCCCACATTCGACGACTTGAAACGAGACAAGACAAAAACATTCGTCGCACTAACCGTAGGTATGTACAATACTCTTGTTTTATTTTAAAATCGCATTTGTTTTTTTTTGTCAGAGGATCCGCGAAAAGGGATCCGCGGCAGAAACTGTTTGGGAATCGCTGTTATAGGTTATAAAATAATCTTTTATTATGCAAATTATTCTTAACCATTACTGCCCTTAAGGAGTGGATATATTGTCAGTAGTGTATATTTTTAATTTTTCCAAATATGTTTAGGCGCTGATGTATTTGACTTTTATATAAAGTAAGGAGGGAAGATAGATAGCTGGCGAATAAGAATGAATGGAGGGAAAAGGTTGATGGATGGACAGGAAAGACTTCCCTTTGCCGTCATTTGGTGATGGGTACTCTAGTGATTATATAAAAGCTTATAGAGTGTGCATTTTAAAAGTATTTTTGTCTAAAAATCTAGCCCATGTGATATTCTTTAGCCGAGCAAGTATTTTCGTTGTGATTACATTTATTAAATTTTATCAATAAATAAGAACAAATATAAGCCATTGCAAGTAGTTACTTGGAAATTTTCACGAAATCGACCTGAACAGTGTTATTTCATAAATCAAGAAAATGATAATTTTCTGAACGTGAATAATTTTAATTTTCTTTTTTTATCGAAATGCGAGGGCATATTCCTTAATTTCTTTTACTGAATCTATGACAACCACCTCAATTTATGTAATGTAAATTAAATATTTTATTTGAAAGCTACATCGGACTGATACGGAAATAAATACCCTAGTTTAGTAGAACAATGCGATACTTCCTAAAGCGTGTTCTATGTATTCAAGCGTAATTATTGAAATTATGCAAAATAAATAAATGAATTGGTGAATAAATAAAGAAATTATTTGAAGGACTGATAGATTTCGGACGTTGGTTGTTTAATTAGTTTAATTTATTCTTAGAAAAAGTAAAATGTTCGTCCGAGGACTTTTATAAAAATTTGCGAGACGCAATTAATTGAAATCAGACTTTGGGTTTTCAAAGTAGCTCCCGGAATGCCGTGTACTTAACGGTGGTTTACCGTAATACGTCCTTCTCCCGCGGATAAAACCGATCACGAACAGTTGCCTCATCCTTCGATCGAAACCGTCTTTATATCAGCGACTTTTTTTCCATTCCCTCAGGATTTCGTGATCACGAGGCAACAAATGCAGGTCATAAGGCAGGCGAATGAAGACTATAACAGTAAAATGTCTCCACCTTTTAGAAGACTAAATGGCTTGTTTTTTTATCGAGATCTTTTATTTAATCACCGGAAACTCGTAACTGCGTGCCGAGTCTTCTCTTTTCGAGGTAGACGAAACACAGCGATTGAAATCCCTCTCTTTCCGAGAGGTGGCTGAAAGAAAGGGAAGCATTTTCGGCGGTAGGTCGAGGATGATGTGCGTGACTGTTTAATTTCTCACGTATACCGTCAAACTGTGGTTTATTTAGCGATTTAATAGAAAAGTTTTCCATTGCAGATAATTCGTAAAATATATCGTCTAATCCAGTGGTGGGCAACCTTTTCTCATTGCTGGTTGCGATTTCCTCAGTGGGCCACATTGCAAGTTTTCAGTGCTTCGGCGAGCCAGATTAGACTTTAAATCGAACGTCAAATAGAGATTCTGAGGTATCTTATCAGTGAAAATCAATATAACTTATGTTTTTAGGGTTTATATTTCAATATCAAGTATTTTATTGTTGTAATTTGAATGTATACAATATGAATTATTTTGTTCTAACATATACACATACATATACCAACATATACATTTTATGATCGTGTCAGTTGAAATCGTGGCGATGCGGCGGGGAACGTGAGGTTGAGGAAGTGATAGACGTGAACTCTTGAAAGAGATCATAGCTCGCCGAAGTTATCACGCGAAAGCAATTTTTGCGCCGACTATATGCACTGTCTCTCGGAAAACTATGGCTGAGTTTAACGTAAATGTAAAATAAAGTGAAATTTTCTCGAGAATATGCAATTTTTCGTTAGAGGTTCGCGTTTAGTGATGTCGTTTCTCAGTATTTATTAGTTTATTACTCAATAATAAGAAACAAGTGTTTTTTGCAACTGTGCAAACTTCAAAATTTTCGCTAAAAATAATGCTCAATTTAAGAATATCTTCGTAGATCAGGTTTTCGACCAAAACAGTTCAAATTATTGGAATTGCTCATTTGCTTATCGAATTATCATGTGGCTTCGCACTTAAATTTGTCGCTTTAGTTCAGCTATGAGGGGAGTAGTTTTAATAAAAGCTTATTTTGTATCCATATATCACGTTCTCTACGAACCGTTCGGGATTTTCTGCTCCCGTAAAATTTTTAAAAATATTCAGCCTTTATGTCAACATATAATAATATCGTTTATACCCTTAAAATATAAAAATTTGTTTAATATAATTATACATACCTCCTCCGCGCATCTTATATAAACAACCGAATTTACTCGTCGTAGACGAATACACAGCACGACGAAAAATACCAAAACTCATAGTACGAGATCCTCCACCGCCGTTTCGAATTCAATGCAGGCTAAGGTAGTTATTTTTAATCGGCCATTAAGTTCATCTGGAAAGTTGCGCTTCATTCTCATCACGCTCGTCACAAATACATATCATTTTTGCTCTGGCGCTGCGAAGTCGGGGAGGAGACTGGTGACCGCCCTCTCCCCCCTCCCACTCGGCCCAACCACACCCCTACATCGCAGACGGTGTCCGCTGGGAACTTCGGGGAAGCGCCCAAGACGCCTCCCCATGACGTGGAAGAGCTCTCTTGGCGCACGCCCCCGCCCTTTGATTCCGGATTCCCTGCCCCTCTTTCCGTACGACTGATTCTCTCCATATGCCCTCCCGCCACCCCCTTTTTTCTCCTTTCCCCGAAGACAGGGTCGGAGCCTCACGCGAGAGAGGAAGTAATCACGCGAAAGGGAGCGAACAAGAGGAGGAGGAGAGAGGTATCGGGCGGGGGTGTAGGGACGAGGCACGGCGGACGCATTGCGGGTTATCGGGCGGGAAATCAACGCAGTCGGCATCGTCTCTCGCCGTTGCGAACCCGGCGCTAATAGCGAGTGATGAAGTTTTTGTTTTATTTTATCCATTCATTAACGGCTGCGAATTATCTCACCCGCGAGCTTTATTACGGGAGGGCGGGGGGTGAAATGGGGGTGAATGATGAAAGGGAGTTGGATTTTATAAATGGGTTTATAGAGTGGATCCAGTTTAAAATCTCCTGTATCGCATAAGAAAAAATAAAGCACAACATTTGTTGAAGTGAGTGTTGCGCGAAAAATAGAGAAAACTAGACGCGGAATATTTTTAAAAAACCTCGTTCTCTTTTGAAAAAATGTAAAACAGGTATTAAAATTTTTTTATGGAAAATTATTTTACTTGTAGTACATTAGTCTTCTGACACCTAATACTGCACTTAGCGTTCGTACAAACGAATTTAATTTTTCTTTTTTAGAATTTATTTTTGTGTTTTTTGAATTGTTTAAAAGAGAATAATGGCATTCTTGTAGGTTTAATTTAGATAATATATGTAATTGGAAAAGTGTTCTCTTTCAATAAAGTTCGAAATTTCAGCAGAGACTTTAATTTAAAAAATCCTCCGCATTGAAAAATATTATCTATAAATGCGGAATTCGCCAGTGCTCATGACTAGTGGAGATAAAATAGCCTAAATATACTCCTACAAGAAGTTTATTATACAGTATCCGTTTCATTGCACTCGTAGCACCTTCAGTAAAAAATATATATTCATTTCTCTTCTTTACATAAATCTCGAGCGAAGATGTAACAGTAGTTGGCATTGAAGCGGATATCAAGATAAAATCAGGGATATTGTTGGAGCATGCCAAAGTGAAGATAATGTTTTGGGAAAATTAATGCGGTGAATTTAGGCAGGATTTTTGTTGCCTGTTGCATTATATATTAACTTCGTTAATGGCTGACAGGTCCTTTCGAACATTATCCATTTCAGCATCTCGAAGCTCTAAATACAGAGAAGTGATATTATAAATCTTCTTTCACTCTTTTCGTGCCAAATGATTCGAGTAGAATATTAGCTACAATTATTGTTGATAACCGTCAATTCCCCTTTTACATCACTGCTACTGATAATTGGGAGTCCTCTGGTGGTGGCTTTCGAAAATCGCGGTTTAACCATTAAAAAATTATTTTAGCATGCGAGACCGTGGCTAATGATTTTTAAAATTTAATCGTTAAATCTGTAATTCTGCAATGTGTTAATAAAACAGCCTCAGAAAAGTTCTTTTAACTGCTGCTGGCATTGAAAACGCCTAAACTAATATTCATATCCTTTTTATTGATCCGATTCAGAGGACCTTGAACATCGAACGACCAATAAATTGATTCTATTTTACAGCTTTGGAAAGGAAAATCATTCTCAATTTTCTGGAAAAACATAATATGAATAAGAAAATGGAAAAGGACAGCAAATAAGATTATTCAAGACGCATTCAGGCGGTTGAAAATAAGTTCGGAAAAAATATCAATTTTTTGTGGAATTTATTAATTCCGTTAATTAGAAAAGAATTTAAAATAGAAGGATTTAATTTAATTTTTTACTTTATTTTCATTTAAGGTTAATCATACATTTTTAATATTTATTTTGCTTAAAACTAATGTCGGACGATTATCAAGTATGTAGGATAATTTCACCGCAGACATTCTTTTAAAATATTATTTTAATTGCATGCAGAACTTTTATTAATCTTTTATTCCACCATCCATTCATATTGAGAACATTTGGTAGTTATAACTTCAGAGTGCGGATGTGGAGTTTTCAAATCTTAATCCTTAAAATTTCCCAGCGTTTGTTATTTTTTGTGTAAAGTTTATTCCTGGAAAAAAATTCTTTAAAATTTTCTTACAAAAAAAATTTATTCAATGTAAAATTTTAATTGGAATGGATGAATTTTTGAAGATAAATGGATATTCTGTTGGACGTAACAGGAAAAGATCGGATTTTTTAGCCACGGGAGGAAATCGGTTTTCAGAATGAAGTATACTCTCCAGAATCAGTGGAAGATCAGTGGGAAGGGTAGAGATAAACAACACATAGCTGCGTAAAAAAATCCACTCAGAGACTAGGTTTACTGCGTATTCTCCCATTTCCATCCCTGTTTTTAACCCTCATCATCCACGGTATGGTTTCGCGTGACTGACTCTAATGCATGTTCCCTTATGAACTATCGAGTCATTCCTACCAATTACGGCGCATCGCACACGTTATCCGAAGTGAGCGTTCTAAGCTCGGAGCTTCAGAAAGTCGTAGTCCTTTCCAAGGCCGTAGCCACGGTAGTGCTCCTAATAAACTTTGATCGCATAGTAGAATTATTGATTGGTTTCGCGCGGTCCGCTTCGCGTTTTTTTAATCGTGTTTCTTTTGTCGATAACAGTCGTAGAGATGGAATCTCTAAAGAACGATAAGGAGGGCGAATGGTAGGTATGCGTGCTCTAATCGGGCATGTGACGACGTCGGAGAGAGGAACGTCAAACCATGAATCAGAGTGCATTATGGAATTAAAACTCCTTTCGTGTCTTATTTGGAATGCGAGCGGCGTAATTAACCCTCATCTGCCTTTATATTTGGTTGACTCGGAATTTTGTTTATAAATTACGGATAATGTCCGCCATGTTTTATAAATATGACGTTAAATTCAGGTTTATGTCTGTGTATATTTCAAAGGGGATGGAAAATTCGCCCCCAGTGTGTATTGATTTGTTAAAGAGTTATCTTTCTCTCCGTCCCCAAATGCATCGTCTTTGATGAAAACGATTTCATCTTAAGGAACACTTCATCTCTTGAAGGTTCAACCTTGGATACATGCATTATGACCTATTTCTTTTGGGCACAACGATTACGTTGTTTTTTTGGCAAGACGCTATTCGAGCTCTTATCACTCTAATTAATTTATAAACTTACTTTGCGCAAGATATAAATGCTTTCTTAAGTTATAAGGGTCCATGCACGTACCCAGAAATTTACTTCGGAGAGGGGGAGAGGGTCTGAGGCCAAAACCCAATTTCCAGCAATTGATTAAATAAAAGTCCTATTGAAATAATATAAACTTTTATAACGTTTTTAGTTCTCATAGCTCAACGCAGTGACAGCATAGCAAGAGGAAACGTAGCAAGTTCGTAGCGTGGTTATTGCAGATTCCACAAATGTGTGTACACTGGAGGGGGGCTCCGGACTCCCCGCACCCTCCTCCTGGGTACCTACTTGTGAGGGTCTAAGGAAGAGGTGAAGGGGTTACGGGAAGACTTATGGAACCGAAAAACTTTGCGGCAAAATTATGTCATTTCGTAGATTATTTAAGGAAATAATTAATTATATTATGGGACAATTTTTGTGTATCGTATATCCTTGCTTTTCAGACTAAGTTGGGTACTTCAATTATCACCACTCTTGTTTAATTGTAATTCCAACTATTTGTTTATTTCCATTACAGACTAAATATGACAATTCAAATTCTCTTTACTTTATTATTTAAGTTTCTTGATTCATCATATTGTGTCCGAAATTTTAAATTCCAATTAGTTTTCGATTTGATTTCATTTACATTAGATCAGAAAGGAGAAGGAACCTAAAAATAAATGGATTTTTAAAAACATTTTGATTTTAGAAATTATGGCTATTTAAATATTACATATTTTTGAGTTGAAATAAAAATGCTGGTATTTTCTTTTAAAAGTATATAATATAAAACACGTGAAAATTGAATTTGATATCAGAACTTGCACTTACAAGAGAAACTCAATTCTGTTTACTTTTCCTTTAATTTTGTCTAAATAAGAACTCATTTTTTAAAATGTTACAATTTGCATGTGTGTAAAATTTTACTCCCGAAATATGTTTTAGATTCCATCGTACCATTGAGCTAAACGGACTTTGAAATTCCATTGTATTTTCCGCGCTTACTGCACTTTACTCAACAAGAAACAGGCGCCTAATTCATTATTTATCCTTTTAATAGTTAAAGATTACAAAAGTGACGTTTTCACGTTATTTTCATGTTCGAATTATTTAAATTGGTCAAATATCAATTTTCTTCTTAATTTACGTAATTGAACGCGATCGTATAGTGAAGACGTCTACTTCAGGTCTGAATTATCGTTGCTCGCTTCGTAATGTGGCTATCCAGTGTTTCGCCGGATGGAGATAAGGACATTCTTGGTCACGAACATTACCTTGACCATTGGCCCACGCCCAACTCTGATGCATTGAGAGCCATTGGGCACGCGGCGTTTGTCGCTTCGAAATTTGTGTTTTTATTTCATAATAGCTCTCTGTTACATCAGGAAACTCGAGATAGTCGTTTAAATATAAACGAAGACTGCCAAATTGAATAGAAAGGATCTATAATGATCTAATTCATTTTATTTTGATACTAAGCTACCAATTCCAAGAGGTGATAAGTCATGACATTTATGAATCGGGTGAAAGTTGTCGACACCGTTCTTTTTCCTTTATTTAAATTTATACTAATTTCCAAAGAAACTTCTTTATAAAACCACTTTTGACAATTTATCGTCATAATCGATATATATTCGGAAATTGTTTTTAGCAATTTTTCTGCGGACGTAAGTACGTAACTTAAATAATTTCCTGTCAGTGCTTTATTTACTGCACGTCTTCTTCCTTCTTATGAAATTCCACAAAGTAACAGCTTCTTCAGTGAATTAAAGTCATACAATAATGTTTTTAAAAGTGGATGAAATAATTTAGTCTCAATTTATTACAGTAACGTCATATTAAAAAAAGCAATTAGATTAAGTGATATAGAATAGAATTACGCGATTTTTATATTTTCAAAAAATCACATAATACTCGATTTTCGAGAAATTAAACATTCATTTATTCAACATTTTTTCCTCGACTGCGGCAAAAACGTTGGGTAGGCTATAGATCAGAATAGCCGATCAAATTATATAAAGGCCTCCAAGTGACGGCTAAAAAGGGATTTCTCCGAAAAAAAAGTGGCCGCTCGTCTTATTTCCGGACGAGCCGTCGGGTGAGTCATAAAGCGCTTGTAACCACTCCCATTTTCTCCGTGCAGCCGTGAGTGGGCGGGCGATGGGCACGTCGCCCTGGTGACCCGTGGTGGTGGAGGCGCCTGGAGACGGTTTGGCGAAGGCAACCATAGTGGTGCTGGCGACATCCCCACAGACAGAGAGGCGCCCGCGTGCGATGCTTCCTCCGGAAACTTATCACGAGTCACACCGCACGGCCATGAAGGAGGTAACGGCCACAACAAATATCTCTCTTTATCATTATACGTGTGCATATTTATGCATATGTCGTGGTCATCAGCTTTTTTATCCATTGCCGGATATGAAGCCTTCCTTAAGACTCTTCCTTGTAACCTCTCTTCTTTAAGTTGTCCATATGAATGTCTCAGTGTCTCTATTTTTCGGCCATCTTTTTGGCTTCTTAATGTTTCTAGGAATCCATTCGATGTCGGTAAACTTCAAATGGTGGTCATGTATTTTTCATTATCATTTCATTCCTTAGCCACTCGTTTTGCTTACTGTGAAGGCAAATGTCGATATAAACCACATTCTTCTCTTTTTCCATAGCTTTCACAGTCGCAAAAATGAAACTCTATATCTCAACTGTTAGGGGAAGCTCATAAATATTGTTTATAAAATATGAAGGACGTTCATCTGACGCGAAAAAGATATTGGACTGATCGAAAATCGCATTATCCGTCTCGTATTACATATTACATTATTTTACGAAAAATAACTTTGATGAGATGTAGAAGATATATTTTTCAATCCGAATTCCTATGCCTTCATATGAAATTCTATAAATCTAAGTTTCCGCATATTGTACCGTTTTCATTTCTTTGTAGTTCGATTTGACAGACTTCGACCCTCTCCACTCAAGAGAATATGCGTCACTAGTCATATATAGAAATATTAAATGAAGTGGATCGAGGTAAATACTATTAATTTGGTTATTGTAATATCTTGCTAGCTTCAACAGCGAATTATGTTTGGCGTTTCATAACAAATAACTATGTGCATTTAGTATATATATATTTTTTTTTTCCTTGAAATTTCGAAAGTCACACCAAGGCCGAGCGAGAAATGATGCGTTTTCGGTCGGTGGAAAAAGTTCGTCGGGAGAATGAAAGATATTCGGGTCGAAATAAAAATCGATTTTTTGCCATTCTGCACTTATTTTTATCCTCGAGTGTCATGAAGAAGGCCCTTTGTTTGCACGTTCAGGGTGTGGGTAGCTCAGTGACTCCGCCGTGGTCCTGGAAGGCCATTGAATAAAATACGAGTAAACAGTCGTGGTTGGGTAGAGAGAAAGAGAGGAGGGAGGGATATGCGAACCTCATTTCTCTCGATTGCTCCATATCCTACTTTCCTCCAACGTCTCCATCCCCCTTCGCCTTTAATCGTCTTCTCCCTCGCCTCCTCCTCCTCATCTTACCCCCTCCCCAATAACCTCCGTGCACCTTCCCCCGCCACTCCTTCTTCCTCCGAAGCTTCCCATTACTCACGTGACCGCACCTTTCAAAGGAAATGAGCCAAGGAACCCTATTATGAAATCTCTGCACGTCGTATAAAAGGTCAAACAGGCCGTCAAAATACTCCAAATATAAAAAATTAAAGCTTAATATGTGCAGTTCTACTGCTTCATTTGAAATGTTGCCATAGCTAAACTCATTTCTATTTATTAATGAGTAAATTATTTTTTCAGCCAGATCATATAGATGTTGAGTTATTTCATAGGTTGAAGAAGGGTCTTTAAATTAAAAGCCGGGACAAATAGGTGTTCGGAAAATATGATATCTATATATCTAAAAAGTTTATTCATGATGATTCATGTTTAGGTAAACATTAGATTGAAAACATTAGATTAGATGCCGAAAACGACGAAATTAGACTTTAAGGAAACCGATGAATTAATGATTGAAATTCACATATATATTAAAAAGTTTAATTGAAAGATAAAATAGTTATCCAGTGATGTACAACGCATGGATTAGAAAGGAGATAAGTTAAAAATAAAAAAATACCATATACTCAAACAAACACTCTTGGTTTTAAAGGAGCAAGTGCTTGTTAGTGTTGTTGCGCGTGAGTCAAGATTGAGTCCCCGGAGAGGTATAAAATCCCCAAAACGTACGTGTGTTTGAGTGGTCCCTGGAGTGTTGTAACTACCCTTCAAACTAATTTTGTTCGCATGTACGTTCTGAGTGTATGCTGAGTGTTTATCAATTTTTTACTATCTTATTTCTAGCTCTTCTAGGATGCATAGATGGATACCTAGTTATTTTATCCAAATACACCCCATAGTATGCTCGATAGATCTCATTTACTAGGTATACTATGAAACACAGAAATGAAATACATACCGTATTTTAAAGTAATTCCAAGTACTTTACGTAGCACTTGGGGATATTATTTATGGTAAACGTTTCATTATCACTTCATGAGCATTGTTACCGTTTAGAATTAGACGTTTTTTATATTTACAAGATTTAACAAGTTTTCTAATTGAATACATTTGTTTGAAAAAATAAAAATATTCTTCTTCTTTTAGAATCTATTTTCGGTGAATTTCCACTGAATACGGTTGCTTTGTAGCCGAAATGAGCATCCGATTTTTTATAACCTCGTTGTCGCTATTGGAGATACCTGAGACAAATATCTATTTAATGCTTGTTCTTGAATTTTTTTCAGCTATAAGACCACTCGATAGTTCCCTGTTGAATTACATTTGTTTGAGGTTATATATTTTAATTTTTTTACTTGAAGTTGTTCTTCTTTAGCTGATATTTATTGTGGTTACTAAATATCGAAATTGTTAGATCAAAGGATTTGAAAAAATAATTGGTGTATGATCAGAAAATAGAGCGAGTGAGGGAAAAATTGCAGAGCACATTGCATTAAACGCTTTTTTCTTGTTTTAGGATTATGACTCACCATAAGATAACATCTTTCGTTAAGATCGACGGCCTCATAATACAGTCTATTAATTTCCGTTAAAAGCATTATATCAATGCTTTGTAATAATATTTCCCACCTAAAAGAAGTGGACTCGTTGCCATGGCAGTTGATATTTCCAATTGTTAAAAACAGTAAAATATTCTATTTTTCGGATTAAAACAATTGTTCGCTCTCATTCGACTAGAGTTAAATTCTATTTTCAAAAAATATAAACTTTCAAATATAGATCTGTTCGTGTCTCGAGCTCATATTAATTTTTAACTAATTTAAAAATGAAAATTCGAATGCCCTGCACCGATATCATGTTTTTCTTATAGGGGTAGAAGTGAATCAAAGTCGGAAAAAAGACACCGATTACTCCCCAGCAGCCGATACTAATTCCACCAAATTTTCTTTGTCACTACCCCCCATGTAGACCGCCCTATCCTGAAAATTTGGCTTCTCCAAGTTGCAAGATGCCACAGATGTTGTCCGAACAGACGGACTGACAGTCAAACTGAATGGAAGCGATTTTTTTAGAAAAAAAGCGCCGAAAAGAATACTTGCTCACATTTCTGTTATTTTTATGTATTTGCGCAAGAGAGGGTTTTTTGAGTGGTTGTCTGTTGAGGATGTGCATGGGGGAGGGGTCTAGGCTGTGTGAATTTGAAAGGGAAAATATTTGAACCTTCGGTAGTGGAAGGTTTATTGCTAGAGAGGGCAGGGGGGCTGGGCTTGGCAACTTAGTTTAAACTCTGAGGATATTTCTAAGAAATCGGTGTTATGTGTTTTGCTATGAAATATAATGAAGAGCGTGAAATCGGGCCGAGATCACAGTAATCTCAACCACCTGCATTTTCTTCATGTCTAACCCTCATATAGACTGCCCTATCCTGAAAACGTAGCTTCTCCAAGTTGCAGGTTTCCAGAGATTACCCAAAGAGACAGACGGACAGACAAACCGAATACATAAGCGATTTTAGAAAAAATACTCTAATAAGTAACCCATCATTGATACATGAAAATTAAACTAATGGTAATTTCAGTAATAAATATTTACTTTACCTGACTAATCGATTTCAGATATAGCTAATTAAACAAGTAAATTGATTATAGCATCCTATGCATGGTTGTAAATCTAGGAACAACAGCAAATTTAAAACAGGGATATGGAAACCGATTACATATGTTATATTATATTCCAATACAATTATTAAATCATTAAATATATAAAATAGAAAAAGATGTTAGGTATCACGAATGCCGCTTCATGAAGGAGCTCCTCGGTGGCTCCGGCCGTCATTTCCCCGAGAAACTCGAAAGAAGTTGCATCACACTTATACGTCGCGTCTTTCATCACGGAGAAGTGGCTTCGTGCCAATGGGCAGGGATGCAGGGACCTCGCGTGGACTAAAGTTTCCAAACAAATTACCGTCCCATGCATTCGCTGTTGAAGAGATCCCCTTCCCCCTCTCGTGGGAGTGCGGGAGAAGCCTGGATTCGGAGAGGGGGCTAGAAGGAAAGGCGGTAAAGGGGTTTCATACGAGAAGGCGGCGTGGGTGGAGGCGGAGAGGAAGAACGGCGGTAGTAAGGGAGATAGCGAGGGGGAAAACACATCATCGGGGTGTAAAGCGGTGGAAACGTCAGCATGAAAACAGGAAATTATCCCGGTTACCCCTCCGTAGGAAACGCGTTTGCTAATCGACTCGTTTCCTACCTACCGCCTCCACCTCCTGCGACTGCTCTTCCTTCTCTCTCCACTCTCTTTCTCTCTCGTTCCAATTCGACACGGACTCGATGCCCTGTCATTAACTCCATTTCGTTCGCTCGTTTGTTTTTCCGCCTCTCTTTTTTGTCACTTTTCCCCTCCCGTGGACGCCGGAGGCCGCGGGGAACAATTGGACATTTAGGTGACCAATTACGGAAGTGTGTTGGCATTGGGTGGAGGTGGAGGGGGGAGGAAGGAGTGGGGCGTGGCGCGATGGAATTTGCCCTCCCTCCCCCCCCCCCTCTCTCTCCTCCCCATTTTCCCTCCTTTCACGGCTCTCGAGAGGTCACGAAGCCTGTTACGAAACACGCTAACACAATATTTCGGAAATGGCCGATGGGAGATCTTGCATGCGGAAATGTGTAGTCGGGGGGAGAGGGTGGTCGGCGTGGCGGCGGGGGATCTTCTCATTTGTTACATAAAAAATGAGGGGTGAAAGCGACGCGGAGAATGTTGAGATTTATGGTTTTCCGTTGCAAGGAATTGGGGATGCAGGTGGGTCGAAAATAGGATAGGTTGTTTTTTATGACACAGGTCGTATTTTTGGTGCAAACATACGGTCGAATCGTTTCCTTTCGGATCGAGTGGCCGTAAATACAAGAAATGTCGATTTTTGATGGTGAGAGCGGATAAAATAACTTATTCTCTCTCCGATATTGATGGAAGCAATTCGAAAAAGATATCAGGAAAGGTGTAAGAAAAAATAAAGCGAGTAATTTCAAAACAATAACCACTGCCTCTGTTTGAAGATTGTGAGAATATGAATTAATACGATTTCTTCTCAATAAAACGTATATAAAATGTTGACATATATTATTATATCATAGTATGGTATTAAAAATAAATTTACAAATCCCGTGTCTTTTAAAAAATATTTGAATATTTAAAAGACGCTTTTAAAAGGAGTTTCATGCAAAAATTAAAATAGGAGCACAAAATGTTCCAAATAGAAGAAAAATTACAGCAACTCTGAAAACATTTCTCATTTTGTGTTTGAATAAAGCTTAAAAGGCTTTGCTTTTAAATTCTCACTTGATGAAGATCTAATTAGGATTGCGTGTGCAGATCCGTCGGAAGTTATAAAGGAAGCTCATCTGCAGCGTAAAATTACAGATTGAAGTTGGAAAAACCTATTATCTCTTCCTTGCACAGCTTGTATCCCACGGAATAATTTAAGTATCTAAAGTCAAAATTTTCTCTCATTATATAAATTTGGCTCGTGTATTTTGAGGTGTCTTATCTAATTTCGGATCTTTTATTAATCGAGTACCGTATATAGTATCTTACAATCTTATGTTTTTTCCTATCTTTACCATCCTTTTTCATTTTCATATTAAAAACTCTGTTCCCTACTCATTTTTTCCTACGTATTCGTTCACGTTCACCGCCGATTTCGCTATTTTTGGCTCTAGCTACTTCACCTCCTTAGCTTTCTCCTTGCATCTGCGAAGGAATATCGCGCTTGAATCCAAAGGCAACTGAGTTGAATTCCATTTCCCTCAGTGGCGTAGGGTAACGCAGTTAATGCGTCAGATTTTTCTTTGTTGACCCGCGAATTTTTTCTTTTAGCAAAAGACTCTAGTCTTTTCTCTGCCTTGTCTATACCTGCCATTTTCTTCGTCCAATTCTTCCAGTAATGTAATAATAAATGCTTCTCCTTTTTTATCTCTTCGTTACGTTAATTTTCTCTATTATTTAGTAGATTTTTCTATCTCTTTCTCACCTCTTCTACATAATCCTTTTCTTCCGACGAAAACCCCACCTTTCATTAAATCCTCCTTCATCTTCTAAGCTACTTTTATCTTTCTCTCTCTCTCTCCATCCACTCTTCGTCATTCATGCCTTCTCTCTCCAACTCTCGCAACTTTCATCTCCACTCCTTTGTCTATTTTTCTCTCTCCTTTTCCCCCTCACCACACGCCTCCTTTAACGCCACACTCTTCCTCTCTCTCTCTCCTCTTCGTTCCTTTTCTCGGCCTTGTGGCGTCGCGTGACGTCAGCGGGGCGTGCTATGGGGGCGTCTCCCAGGCAGCGCTGCGACCAAAATAACGGCCAAGGGTGAAGAGGAAGCGAGGGAGTGGGGGTAGGGATCGAGGTGTAGAGGAAAGGGGATGGGGCGGTGGAGTAGGTGGAGACAAAAAGAGTTGAATGGGCGAGGGAGGAGGAGGTGAAGGGGACCGTAGAGGTGGAGGGGAAAGTTCGACGATGTAGACGAAAAAAGGGAGACAAGTGTGGACAGGGGAGAGATGAATTGTTCGAGGACCTGGTAATTTGGAGGGGAGTGTGAGACGGGAGCGTCGTGGGAGACGAGAGCCACGGCACTTGTTCCCTCTATTTTTCAAGGGTTCCGTTAGTTAAACCCCCGTCTCGCGTAAGTGAGCGTTTTTAAGGAGGAATTTTCACGGCGAACCGTGAAATTTCGGTGTCTTACACTCTTTTTTGATAAAGGGCTCGAAAGTCATTGCGAGTAAATTTAATTAATTAAATTTTTTCTCGACTCGGAATGTTATCACTTCGACTTGAACTTAAAACATAACAGCGGCTTTGTTAGGTTTTACAAGCTAGTTCCGCAACTGAATGAACCTAAAATCTGCAATTTTTCCGTCTTTTCGTATAAGTTTGGTACGTTACACATCAAATTAATCTAGAGATTATCACTCAGTCGCTTGATTTAATAATGAACTTTATAGAAACAGAATAGCTCTCACTCAGTATTGTGCTTGTTATTATCCCCATCAGAGGAAGGATTCATATATGAAATTTTAATGACGTAGGAGGTGGCTGTCTGGCTTCCTGTAACATTTATTAATTTAAGAGCCAGTTGTCTCTTCCGTCTTAATGTAGCGAGAGATAGTTTTTTGGTTCACTCTTTGTGTTTCTATCCTTAATGTCCGCAACCTGTAACTCCTTCCAGTTCGGTAGGCTGCATAAGGTTCGGCAACCCAGCGGACAAATGCTACGCAATATTCTAATTTTTATCTGGAGAACTGCCAGCTTTTGAGAAATTATTGTCTCTCCTCTTTCGATTATTTTAAAGCCACGGCGTAGGAAGAAATGTTTTGTGGTAACTGAAAAGATGAGGTTTCATGTCGTAAAAGGGAGCTCTTGCTGCTCTTGTTTGAGTCGTATATTTTTAAAGGCCATTACATTCCATTAGGTCGGAAAAAATAAGAAAAACGTCTCAGAGACGCAAGGAAATCAGTGCGCTAAACGCTTTAGTTTACGTGATCATTCTTACGGTAATGCAAGTATCTTATTATTTGCATTATGCTGTTTTGATTGGCTCCAATAGCATTAACATTTACTGAAAAAAACCTGGATTCTGGAATTGGACTAATATTTTGTTTAACTCTTTCAAGCCGAGGAATTTGAGGTTAAAAGATCCAGCTTCCGTCCTGGTTTTTATATAAGGGTTTAATGGAATAAAGAATACAGAATTAGGCATAAAACCCTGACATACAGTGAAAATTTTAATTTCAAAAATAAAATTGAGACAACTATGATGGGTGTAAGAAAGTGACAGTGAAGTAATCATGACGGCATTCATCCAAAACGGTGTTCAAAGTTTTGTGCCTCTCTGCTTAAAAATGTAAAAATTTATTGGTGTAAATTTTGTTATACCAAGCCTAAAAGAGTTAATGGCGCCGTACCACCATGCCTAGTAATCTGCAACTTTATGTATTTCTTCTTTTATTAGTATTTTTAGTTGTTTTAATATAAAGTCGAACCTCAATAACTCGAACATCTGTTACTCGATATATCGATAAGTCAGAGTTAGACATTTTCAATATCAATATGACTTAAAATTAAGTTTCGATAATTCGAACTTTTTCTGTCTTCCCTTGAGATTCGAGTTGTCTAGATTCGACTTTATTTATCAAAACTTCATTGGCATAGATTTTATCATTTGTAATGAGAGTATAAATGTAGAAATTGAGAAAACAAACATTATTGTACAGCTTTACACTCTCAAACTTGTATGTGAGATAAACCCTCTCCCTCTCTCCCCTACTAAAGTCAACAATAATTTAATTTGAGATAAAAAATATCTTGAACTGTTTTTCATGATGTCGTTTCGAATAAACACTTCGTCGACTCACATAGTCGAGGGAATAAATAGCGTAAATTGTCTTTTGGGCGATGAATGGAAAAGCTGAGAGAGTTATTTTTTTAAAAGCTATTCAGAGCGCGAATTATTTCTATCGCGCGAAAAATTTAGCTTCAAATATATCTTCTCTCTAATATATTCACGTCACTGGCATATATGGCTGGAATAAATGTTAAAAATTTCTTTCCAACTCCGTCTTTATTACCTTTTTATTTAAATTAATACCGCGTGAAATATTTAGCTTTGTTTATATAGTAGAGGGGTGGTTAGCCTGTCTGGCTTCCGATGAAAGGGTCGCGGGTTTAAACCTTGCTACCCTGGCCATGTGTGCTTGGCTGGAATAAATATTAGAACAGATGTTCCAACTCCTTTTTTTACATTTTCATTTAAATTAACAATATCATATTAATAGTAAATATTAATTAATAAGTTACCACTGATTATATACTCTCTTCTTCGTAATATTTTCCTTCTCGATAGCGTGTATGACTCGAGCGAATATTGAAAATGCTTTCCCAACTCCGTTTATTTTCCCTTCTATTCAAATCCCGCGCTGTAACGAAGGGAGTTTTCAGAAGCCTCCCGCGTTTCCTTTTCGATTGATCGTTTCATTTTCCGCCCTTCCGGAGGTAAGTTCCTTTTATCGTCGATGGTGGCACGCGGAACACTGCTACCCGGTGAGGGAACGGGGTATCACCCGCCGCGTCCGTCGCTGCGTCGACACGAGATTCTCACCGCATTGTTGCCGGACGAGAAAAAGAAAGGGGAAGGCGTACAGAGCGGGGAAGGGAACATGGCGTGGGTGGAAGAGGAGGGAGTTTGCGTGGTGTTGTGAACAATGCGGTTTTTAAGGGTAAGGTGGGAGGAAGGGGTCTTGATCGGAGGTTGCTTGAGAAGCATGCATTGGAAGAGGGTGAGGTGGTGCGCGCGAGGGTGCTGTGCGTAGGCGGGTTGGCGTGACGTGCTGGAGTATTCATTGCTTTTTTCCGCCGGCGGCGGTTCTTTCTTTGTCCATTTGATTTGAGGTTTGGCCGAAGGGAGTACGTTAAGAGAACAAGGAGAGAGAAGAGAAAGAGGGAAGTGGAGGGGGAGAGAGAAGGGAAAGAGGGAGGAGGAGAAAGAGAAAGAAGAAGAGAGATGAAGAGAGGAGGGGAGAGATGAAGAAAGAAGACAAAGAGGGAAGAGGAAAAAGATGGGAATTTTAAAGTGGTGGGGAAGAAGGAGGAGAAGGTAAATGAAAGGCAAAGGAATAGACGGATAATGAAGGGCATTTTTGCGGTAATCGATTCGCATTTATCCTTTGATATTTTTTCTCTTTTTCAAAGAGGTTTAAAGTAAACAGTCTGTAATAATCTTCGTGATAGAGGTCTTTCGTATAGATCTTGGATTGCACGAAATGACGAAGTTTATTTTGAGTTCAGTTTTAAAAAAAATACGAAAAGAATCAAGTGATTTATGCCTGAAAATGGTACGAAAACTTTCCTTTGCATTTTTTATGTGTATATAGAAAATGAAATTGTTAAATTTCTTCGTGACATGATCGCTATTTTATGTTTAGATATTTTTCCGACAGGAAAATACTTCGCGTGATAGCGTTGCATTTCAAACCTAATTTATTGTTTATATAAAAATAGCCAATATGAAGAGTTTGATTAATTATTACATAATCCTAACACAACCTTTCTAAAACTATAATTTCGTCCATGAAATCGTGAAAATGTTGCATTATTCGGTCCTGTTAAAGTAAAAGTTATTCCCAGATAATTTTCGAATTCGTACGTTTTTGTATAAATTGAATGAATGTCTGTATAAATAAAATCAAGATATTTTACACAAAGATAAATTTTAATATATCTAACACTTTGCATATTTCGATAAATATATAATTATGAGAAAATAAGACGGTAGTTATTACGGCATACTGGGGCGTCGCGTGATGTGAGCTTGAAAGGGGCAGCATTATAGAAACGTCGCTGCCGATCTGCACCTATTTATGGCAAACTGGGGCGGTATTTTGTCTTTTTGCCTCAGATATAAATAATTTATTCTTTGGTATCCTTTATCCACAAGTTGAATGCATTTCGTTTACGCGCCTTGTTATTTTGGTAATTCGTATTTATTTAAGCCATACCTATTTCGATGCAAAACACACATAAACTAAGAATAAGATTTAATTACCTTTTCCATTATAATGTCATCATAATCATGCTGCTGTACGAAGACAGGCTTTAGGTGAATCGCTGCCTCCATATCTCTCCCCCCCTGAGAGAGAGAGATTGATTGATTCAAAATTTATTAAGCAGGGTTAGGCCCAATCGGCTCTCCCTCTCTCCCTGTTTCCCTCTCTCCCTCTCTCCCCCACTCCCCCCTCTCCCCTCCCTCTCCCCCTTCTCCCCCACATTTTGCTAATTTCTTCCTTGTTTCTAAATTTATTATTTTGTTTTTGAGATGCTCTTTCTTCTCGTTAAATGCGTCTTTTGCAATTGCAATTTTACTTCTGATATCCTGTATACTACATCCATCCTGCGCTAAGATACTCCCAAGATATTTGAAAGTACTTAACTTTTCCAATTTTGGCCAGTTACCATTACATTTAATTCTTTATGTTTCTTTGAAACCACCATGACTTGCGTTTTTCCGGCATTGATCGTCATTCCATATTGTTGGCCAACCTCCACTACTCTGTCTGTCATCCTCTGAAGTTCTTTCTCGTCTTCTGCTATTAATCCCTGATAATCTGCGTATTTAATGGTGGTAATACTTTCACCTCCTGTCTTAAATCCGGTCTATTTCATCAACGCTTCTTCTGTTATTGCTTTTACGGAAATATTAAATATCGCTGGTGAAATAGGACATTCCTGCCTCACTCCCCTCCCTATTGAAGTACTTTCTGTTTCTTCTCCTTCAACCCTGACTCTAATATTTTGATCTAAGTAAAGGTTTTTAAGCAATCTTTTATATTGCCAATCTATTCCTATTTTATTTAAAATACCCAACATTTTATCCCATTTCACTCGATCAAAAGCTTTCTCCCAATCTACAAAAAAAAGTACATATCCTTATTGACTTCTACCGCTCTTTCTATCACCATCCTCCTTCAACCTATGGCATCTCTTGTTCCTCTTCCTCTTCTGTAATCAACCTGATTATCTTGCAGCTCCTTTTGTATATTATCTTCAATTCTTTTGTTTATTATTCTGGTTAGAACTTTAGCTGTATGAGAAATTAAACTAATAGTTCTGTAATCCTTAAAACTTTTTGCATTGGTCTCTTTCTCCAGTGATACTATAACAACATCAAAAAAATCTTTTGTGGCCACCACATGACTTTCTCCATACCTGTTATATTTCTAAAAATTACAAATTGGATAAATAATAATGAATATTTGAAGGAACTGCGAGAAATTTTAAGGCTGAAAGGAACAGAAATAAACCCAAACCATAACCTTCTGATATTGGATATAGCCACAAAGCTCCAACAATTAAGAAAATTTGAAGGGGCATTACTAAGACGTAACTAAAAGACAATTGTTAATAGTCGCCGGTAGATGGCGTGGTGGTGGCAGCTAAAAATATAACATATCTCTTAAACCAGTGATTCTCAAAGTATGGTCCGCGGCCCACCAGTGGGCCGCGAGGGTTCTCCTGATGGGCCGCAAACCTATCCAAAAATGCAAGTCCTTTCTTCGGTTCTTACGAACGAATGACACAATTCCATAGACTTTCAGTTTTACGTACTACTAAGTGAGTTATTAAGGGTTACTAAAATATGGTATTCATAAACTAAAATTAGAGGGTTACTCGAGTTTACTGAAATATCTAATTCAGTATTCTACTAAGATATCCGGCTGTCACACAACGCTTGGCCAAGTTGAAAAGCCCCTACTGCGCATGCGCACACGCAGACAGTTTGAATTCCCGCAATTTTCGGGAAGGACGCTTTGTTATCAGTGCATCATCAGTGTTGTTTTGTGTTGGTTGTAGTTTTCAATTGCTGCTATTCTTGCTTTTTAATTATATATTACTGTTAGTTTAGCTTCATCATTATCAATTTAGTTTGTTGTGGTTTGTTTGCTTAACCCTACAGTTCGTAGTGATGCATATTTGAATTAAAAAGTATTGTGATAGCGTGAATGTGAACAAGGTGCAAAATAGTGGTAACAATATGAGTGAAGTGATTTGTGAACCACAACAGCGACAGTGTGCTTCTGATGGAGATAACTTGACAATCGAATCAATCTCATGTCGGGTTCCACGTTCAGCCGATTCCTCTTTTTGTTTTCAGCCCCACAAGTTGAAAATCCCACCTCGCAGTTACGTTGTTGGGAACAGCAGCAGGTACTTCAATACTACGTCGGTAAGTCCAGCGTATTCCTACCGTACGTGGATCCAAAATCTGTCCAACTTTTCTCGCTGAACACCATCTTCAGTGACAAGTCCGAGGCAAGTTTCACAAGATTATCCACCTCTTTTGATGGAAGTTCGATATCGATATCTTCAATGTGGTCCATGATTGCGAAAGGATTCCTGATCCACTCAAACCCTTTCTCAGCTTCTAAAAAATACTTCCCGAATTGCTCGCGAATGCCTCGTAGGTGCGTTTTGAAGTCTTCAATAATCAGCCCATCAATTTCTTCCCCGGATGTAAGCAATAAATCGTTAAGAATTGTGAAACTTTCAAATTCTCGGCGGTCAAGGCGGCTACGCCACAGCTTCATCTTCGTACGTCCTGGAAATTAAAGACGGTGACATCTTTTCCTTGCAAGGCAAGGTTCAAACCGTTCAAGATGATGAAAATATCAGCTAGATATGCCAGTTGGGCAAGCCACGAGAAATCATTCATACGGTCTGAGAGGTGAAAGACTTGACATTCACTATCGTACAGGTAGATTTTGACCTCTCGCAATTCAAAGAGGCGGGTGAGTACTTTGCCCCGCGACAAACGGTGAACTCTAGTATGGAATAAATGTCGCGTGTGTTCGTTCCTCGTTTCTTCACATAGAACTTTTAAAATGCGTGCATTTAAAGGGCGGCCTTTGATAAAATTTACAATTTTTACTGCCTCATCTATAACCGTTTTAAGGACGACTGACATATTCTTCACAGTAAGTTGTTCACGATAAATGCTGCAGTGCGTTGCCGCTGCCAATGGTGCAACTGCATTGACACGTGCAGATAAGCCCTTCCTTCTGCCAATCATTGCCGAAGCGCCGTCACTACAAATACTGACAATAATAGTAAACTATAACATTTAACTGACTTTCTAGGAAACCAGATATGATTCATCCAAATTCATTACTTCACTCGCATTGTTACCACTATTTTGCACCTTGTTCACATTCACGCTATCACAATACTGTTGATGCAAATATGCATCACTACGAACTATAGAGTTGATCAAACAAACCACAACAAACTAAATTGATAATGATGAAGCTAAACTAACAGTAATATATAATTAAAAAGCAAGAATAGCAGCAATTGAAAACTACAACCAACACAAAACAACACTGATGATGCACTGATAACAAAGCGTCCTTCCAGAAAATTGCGGGAATTCAAACTGTCTGCGTGTGCGCATGCGCAGTAGGGGCTTTTCAACTTGGCCAAGCGTTGTGTGACAGCCGGATATCTTAGTAGAATACTGAATTAGATATCTCAGTAAACTCGAGTAACCCTCTAATTTTAGTTTATGAATACCATATTTTAGTAACCCTTAATAACTCACTTAGTAGTACGTAAAACTGAAAGTCTATGGAATTGTGTCATTCGTTCGTAAGAACCGAAGAAAGGACTTGCATTTTTGGATAGGTTTGCGGCCCATCAGGAGAACCCTCGCGGCCCACTGGTGGGCCACGGACCATACTTAGGGAATCACTGATGTAGATGACAGTCAAAGTTATCAAAATAATTTTTTAAATGTATTTGACTTTTATTATATGAATTACTATAATTTTTACTTTCTCCATAGTATAAGGGATAGTATTGTATTCATGAAAAAAATGACATGTTTTGAGGCTCCATGAACACGTTTTGACCATTTTCTCGATGATGTCTTTGTGTGTATGTGATAGCTTTTTGTGGGTGCTCTAACTCAAAAACTATTAAACAGGTCAACGCGAAATTTTATATTTAACATTTTTGTAAAAGTCAAAAGAACTGATTAATTTTTTGGTAAATATTGGTCAACCGGAAGTGGGTGTTTACTTTTGTCACTTATCTGTTATTTTGAAATATTTTCTTTAATATTTGATAAATGTAAATATGTATCGGAATAAAAGTTATAGGAAATTTAATTTTCTACAACCTTTGTTTGAAACATTTTTCCACAGGATGAATTTTTTCGAGATATTTCGATTATCCGTTTGAATATGTTCAGTACTTTGAATGTTGCTATGAGATAGCTTTGTTTCCGTTGCTGCGACAAAATTTTCGAATTGTTAAAGGCAACGCAGCGCTGCCAATGGTAATTTTAATTGCGATCAAAATTATCCTAAAACGATCTAGCCTCTTATTATGTACACAAATTTTCTTGTTAATATTGACATCGATGCCAGCGCTGCCAATAGCAATATTAATCGCGAATATTATGCGCAATAAATTGACATTAGAAGGACGATGCCTATCAATATATTATCCACAGCAAAAAATTACAACTTGATTGCTTATTGTTTTTTGCAATGTGAAAAGTGATGCAAAGTATTATACATATGTATTTTTCATTATGGTAATTAATCAAAGTTTTTAAAAATTATTCGCGAGTGTAATTGCCGAAAGTTATTCTTTAGGACGCTGATGTCGAGATCGGCTTCTCATTACTTAGAGACTTATAATATAGGCACTATTCTATGCTAATCAACATTAATTTAATTTAAAATAATTATGTGGAAAGTGGGCATCATAAGTTCCGTTTGAATTATCTTGTTTTAATTGTATAAATACTAGCTAAATTTATAGCGTGACTATGAAGCTGTTAAAATGGTAATTTTATCTTAGAGTAATTATTTATTAAAATTATTTTTTAATTTTCGCAATTACAAATTAAGTTTTAATTTTAAACTAAATAAATAAGGATATTAACGGAGTTAAACCACTAACGTTAGAATTGAGCAGCTTTTTCTTGAAACTCCAAATAATCTCTTAATTAGAATATAATATTTAATTTTATCATAAACATTAGTACGCCTCTGCTTCGGCTTCAATTAAGGGCGTATTTAACACCAAGTTTTTTCCAGTTCGAAACCGATTGCAATATTTTGCTTCATGTTTAGGATGCGTTGAAAAAATTCAACCATTTTCGAACGCTAATCAGATGTCAATTTAGCTACTATCATATTAATTATCTTGTCCAAGTGCACGTTGATTTCATTCGTGGTAAATCCAACTAATATGATATAGAATAAAAATTACTGAAACTCAATATTCATGCATTGATTCTTGATTGTGATCATACTGTTATTATTGGTAACAATAACGCAGTTTCATCATAAAAATTAGAAGATTGCCAAAATTAAACTTCGAAGTGTTCTATCATTAATTTTCTAATGCTTTATTAATCCCGTTAATTCACTATTCTTAGATTAAATAATTTTATTATTATAATTTTTACTACTTCTTTTCCATTTTGATAGCCTACTTAATAATTTGGCAGATATTTCTCATGATATATAATCGATTTTGATAATGTGAGTGCTTGTTCTCACAATAAATTTTACAGTCAGACTTACAATTAGGTGATATATTATACCTAACTTGCTCGTACATCTCATTAACTAAATTTCTTTCTGTACATCCTTTGAAGATATTGATTACCAATTCTCCACTTATTCCCTCATTAAACCCTTACCGTTTCGTAAATAAGAGAATTTCTATATTTTATTTATAACATTTTAATTTTTCTCATATTCCTTCCAGCATAAATCTCTTCCTCTTAGCGTTTTCATTATTTTCTCTCTCTCTCTCCATATTTTGACTCTTTGATCATTTGGATGAATCATATCTGGTTTCCTAGAAAGTCAGTTAAATGTTATAGTTTACTATTATTGAACCAAATCGAATGTCTTCTGAAGACTATCTTCTACGTCACCATTCGTTACATCTCCCAGAAAGAGCTACGAGTACTCTATTTCGCAATTTAACTGAGAAATTACCGAAGATTTGATATTTTGAGAGTCATCTTATTTCGGAAAGCTCTTATTTTTTATCCTTTTTCGGTAATTATATTTATTTTCCTTCAATAAAAACTTCTTCATAGATTCTGTTATTATATGCATGCACAACATTTCATCACCCACCATGGTCTTGATTGTGTACTCATTTCAGTACTGTATCTTTAATTTTCAACTTTAACTTGAATGAAAAAAGCAATAATTTTGCTCCTGCGGCTAAGATAGCTCAAGTATATTAGCTTTGAATTAGTTTTGAATCCGGAAGAAGCCAAATTTTCCGGTTGATAATTATTAATTTAATTACCATAGTTATCTCGCACATTATTTCCAAATTGAAGCTCGCCGACTGAATCATTTTTCTACCCGCTGTCAATGAACATATTTTTATTTTCTGAAAACTTCTATCATTATTATTAATGGGTAATATTTTAAATTCGAGGTGTGACCCAAAAGTTCCCGAACTGATGATATGTAATATTACAGGTTTGAAATGGAAATATCTTAACATAGTAACCTTCAAAATAGTCTTCTTGCGGAGTCATATGCTTTTCCCAACGTAGTTTCCACGGCTGTGAGTATTTTTAGAAGTCGTGTTTTTTAACGTTCCTCGGAGTCGCCGTCATATTTTGCTTTATTTGTTCCACTGACTCAAAGTGTTGTTCAATTAAAGAAATTTCGAACTTGCGAAACAAGAAGTCACATGGGGTGAAATCGGATGAATACGGCGAGTGATCTACATACCTGAGTGATTTAAAATTGTGCCAAAAATGCCCTTTAACGAGAGAACGCTGTGCGATGGTGCTTTATGAAGAACCCACAGATCCGAAATTTATGGAATAAAATGATCATAAGACACTATGCAGACCAGTGGTGGATTTAAGGGGGGGGGTCGCACTTGGCGCGCGACAGAGGCCCCTTGAAGTAAGGTGCCCCGAAAAAATGTCCGTGTATATACTCTCAGAAATATTAAATGTGTCAATTTAAAAATCAGTGGAACCTCTCTATGATTCCATAGAAAAACGATCGTTAAGAGGTGTCACAAAAGAGGATCGCTGTCAGGAGCGGTTTCAGTATATATTTAGATTGCAGAGCCTCCGACTGCTTAGCGCCAGGTGCCCCCAAATGTATAGCGCCAGGGGCCTCCAAATGTTTAGCGCCAGAGGCCCCAGGAGGCGTACATCCGCCACTGATGCAGACAGGCATAAGCTGTAACTAAGGTGACCAGATTTCAGACCAGAAAAACCGGGACAAACACTGTTTGCCCCTGGAGTGGAAGCAATTTTCCGCACCCGTTCCCACCGGTAATTTGGGGGGTGGACACCCTCGTTTAATGCAGTCCTACACAACTTCACTTCTCCTTTTCCTCAAAGGATGCAATTTCCTCCCGCTGCGTATGTAAGGGCTTTTGATCTAATCTCACCTTCCCCTTTCCAGTAGATCCCCCATTGATTAGAGGTGGAGTAGGGGTGTGTACTCGAGGTACATGGGCAATGCGCTATATGCTCTCACGATCAATGCAGAAACAAATATTTGCATTTATTAATCCAATAGTTTAGACCAGGGATAGTCAAACCGGGGCTCGCGAGCCGCATGTGGCTATTTTAGCTTAATACGCGGCTCTTTTAAATTTCAAATTATAAGCTTGTCAACGTTTTCTCTACAGAACACAATGAAAACATTTTAGGAAACACCTTATTTATGTAGAATATTATTTTTCCTGCGTTTTAAAAGAGGATAGAAGCATTTTATTAACAATGACTTTAACATTGGAGTATTAAATTAATACTTTTTTGGGAAAATAAACAGTCGGCATTTTTGCGGGAACATTTGACACCTTTTGCAGGCGGCGCCTATAGCAAATGCCCTCTTCGCCATACCCTCCTTACGGAACTGCGTCTCCTTCTTCCATGGTTCTACCACACTCTCGGCAATATGCCGTAAGCGCGCGCAGCTAAGTGCCAAGATCATCTACCACCTGTACTTCGGCTAATTATATATAGAAAATAATGCGTATAGTTATTTAGTTTCGTTGATCTTTATCACGTGTTCCCTATATTCGCTTTTGTGGATTGTCAGAATTACCGAAACAACAACAACCGGTACAAAAAACTATTTTCTTTTAGTCTTTCGGGTCACTGGGACAAGCATTCTAAAACCGCTACTGTCCCGGCCAAACCGGTACGTATGGTCACCTTAGCTGTAACGTTGGGAATAATTTTGAAACGGGAAACTCTGCTATGATTGGGAACCAAATCCGGGTCTTCCATTTGCCGAGCGGATATTCTACCACTGAAGAATCGTAGCAGATTAATTATCCCGTTTCTGAACGCGGGTGTTTTTCTTAGTTGGATCAGTTTATTTTTCCTCGTTTCAAAATTATTCCCAGAGATCCAGCCAAAATTTTTTGCCTCCCTAGAAATTGCGTCTCTCAAATGTTGAAGGATGAAAAAGTAGGATGCTTGGTTCACTCTTAACACTCGAGGACAAATTCGATGCGAATAATAGCTTCAATAACGAAATAGAGAAATCACATTGTCTTAACGTTCAATTTTGACAATCCCTTCTTTTTGATCTTTGTGACTCAGGAGTTTTCCACTGAAGACTTCTAAATTTGGTGTATGGATTGTACTAAAATATCTATACATTATCCTTATGGATGTCCCGTTTCAGGACATTTTCTTCAATCGGAGACAAGTTTTCCAGCGCCGCCAACTGCGTATTGTTACTCTCAAGTTCACAAAAAATCAGTCTGGAAACTTTTGGATCACACCTTGTAGTTTATTAATTAAGTTTAAAAAATTTACTTACATCGTCTTTCTGTGCCTATAAATACGATATGAAGGAATAAAACATTATTGCTATGCATTTATTTTACTCAATGCTGATTATTATCGAATCGATGGATGGGAAAGTAAACATACTGCTTTGTCCTGTTTGACAATTTTTAATAACTCAGCCTCGGGCGAAGGTCTCTTGGATTCTATCGGAACTAGCGAAGGATGGGTTGCTCTATATTCAGCCAATCGTTGCTCAGTACGCTCTGTTACTATAAAGATACCATCTAGGTAACACTTTATAGTCTCGATTTTACTATTATTTAATTTGTATAGAAAATTTTACCTACGTGGTGATTTAGTAGGTTTTCATCGAGCAATTAATTTTCATTTGGTATTTTCGTAGGATCAGTTTTCGCATAAAGTTTTATACATATGTTCTCAGATATTCCTCTCATAGCTAATAACCGCCGTCTTCATGGAGATGCTGAAAATGACGTCAGAAATGGGATATCCCCCTCGTCATGATACCATCTAAGAACATAAGCGTGTAAACATTCCACGTGGGACACTTGCGGAGCGCTCATAGTCGCCACTACGTATTTACAACGAATGGCGCGTCTTTTGATGAACTTTATTGCCCCGAAAAAGGTCCTGCCGTAGACATAACTCCGGAGGGAACACCGTAAACATCAACAAAGCGCACATTGACTTGTTGAGTTGCTCTCCCGACTCATGAGGACCCCCGTACGACGTCGGATGGCCCGCGCTTATTTAAGCGCCGTTGGTGCCGATCTGTCATTCCGCGTTGGCATAGAATAGTGGAGGAGGATGGGGGGAGTGGGAAGGGGGGGCTTAGGATGAAAGATGAAGATAGGAAGGTTTAAGAGGGAAGGCGTTGCGTACGCGTAGGTAGAGCGCGTTCGAGGCAGCAGGATGGGGAGCGGATGGAAGCAACGTTTCCGCAAGGAAGGGGCTGCGAGGGGTAAAGGAGAGGTGAACGAGAAAAGAGAGGGTTTCGGGGAAGGGAGAGGGGGGGGAGGTAGAGGTGGTGCCGCAACCAATGGGATTCGAGATTATCTTTGATGGAGGCGCTGGCGTAGCTGCTGCTGCGTCCGTTCCTGAATGTAGGACGCGGCCGCATATCCAAACGATATATTTATAGTCGAGACACACACGCATTCACCTGTTTCCCGTGGCAGTGTTCCCCGAGATCTTTTATTCGTTCTGTTTGTTTGAATCGGAACTCCTATATCACCGCCGCGGCGGCGGTTTTAAAGGGCTTTGTTCCAGGCTCTCTGCATTATTTATTCGGATTGGCTTTTATTCTTGAAAGAGATTTTTCTCTCTTGACCGTGCGATATTGCCTGTGATCAAGTTTAAATTGGAAACTCTTTTATTATGGTATTGTCTTTATTTTTGCTTTTGTACGCTTAATGGTTAGAATAGAAGGAAAACAAGTCACGTGCTGTATGTTTTTATTGATTTTGTAAAATTAGGTAAGAAAAATGAGCTGGAAAATTTGTTGCCTATTTCTACGAAGGTTTAAAAATGGTTTGTATAAAAAGGATTTTATTGTAGAGATGGGTAATTGCAACAAATATTTATCAGTGAATTTTCCACGAGAATCGCAACAGTTATGCTTCATGCTCTAAAAGCTATTGGCATTTTTGTCAAAGAAATGCTCTCTCGTGACTTAAGAGTATGATCTACAGAATTATAAGACCAAACGATGCTAAAGCCTCTTTATTATGATATTGTTTTCTCGACAGCTTAAGGTGTCTCTTTGGAATTCCTGCATTTTATTGAAGTATCTAGCGAGAGATCTGTGGTAGCACTTCAATGCCGACAACTTTCCAAACGCTCTGTCCTTTTGTCCTTAGCCGAGTTGCTTCTTCTTCCTTGACCCTTTTCGACAGCTTACGATTCGTGCACATTGTGCAACAGGCGAGTTTCCGGTGCCCGAGGAATTCACGTCGCGGCTTATGCGATTAGTGTTGATGACGCAACGACCCAACAGTTCGGTCGTTGATGTACTCCGGTAACATAAACCGCATAAAAAAGGCTTTAACGGCTCAAACCCACCGATAAAATTCGAATTAGAATTTTATTCGTAGCAATAATAAAAACAATTTTAAGTAACGTCCATCAAAAGTAAATAAAAGACTTCGTTGTCGTTGTTTAACTGGATCGGATAAGGTTATTATGTGTCTAAATTGACACGTTTGTAGTATAAATTATTGGTTCTCTGGAATTAATACTGCGGGTAATAAGACAATGGTTTTCTCTATAGATCTTAATGCGAATACTTGAATTCGGTTATATGAAATACTTAATGAACCTAGCAGTAATATTTAATATTTAGAATTTGCGCAAAGCAGGGAATTTTGAAAAATAACAGCGGCTCCGTGTTTTAAGAATATTTTAAATTTTGAAGTCTTCACTCAAATAACTCATTAAATCTTAGGTTAAAATTTTTTAATTTCAGTTGTGTTAAATAAGCCTTGATTAATCAATAGGCGAAGGTTAATTGGCTCAAAAAGGAAAAAAATCTCCATATAGAAGAAAGAAACATTTCCTAAACATCTACCACAGCTAAATTTCAAACCCAGTAGTTTTAAGTAATTAAAACGTGCGATATCACGGACACTCTTTATCTCAGTCATTTTATTCGATGTACTCCTCAAACTCCGTATTCCCTTCGTTCCTTGGCTTTATGCGGATGAGGAACGGCGCTTGGAGCCACTGGCCCCGAGCGGGAGAGTACGAAATGTCGAGGGGGTCGAAGCTTCATCCCTCCATCAGCCGGAAATACACGCCAATTAATTTCACTCAGAAAAGATAGAGGAAAAATGCCGAAAATGAATTGGTGTCGTTTACCGAGTCTACCCGTTAAGGATTAAGTTATTTTTTCTGGTTAAAATACATATTATTCATGTATAAGAAATAGCAATGTTATGTCACCACATTAATGCCATTTATTAGAGCACTTGAAACCACAATCTCAAAATAACAAGATGTTCATAAATATGTATCTGTAAGCTGTAAACTAAATAATTTTCACTAGTGTTTTGCGTGACCATATGGTCACTGGGGTTCTTAATCGGTTCAATGATGATAAAAAATTAAATAAGCCCGGTAGTTATTTTAGAACACCAAACTGTGAATTGAAGAACATTAAAAAACAAAAATATAAAACCTTATTGGGATATCGAGAGAATTTATACGGGAGAGGATCGCTCATGAGCTTTCGTATCGTCATCACGGAGCGACGGTCGCGGTCCTCTTTTTCCTTCATCTGCCTTTTTGCAGATTTCCACCGTCGAGGACCTCCGACCTTCCCGCTACTCCAGTCGTAGCTTCACCACTTCGTACGTGGACTTCACGCCCGTGGCGCCAGCCCTGCGCACAGGCGGCCTCGTAGCCAGCCGATCCTCCTCCAGAGCTTACCACGACAAGCACCATCACACGCCGAGGCGCGTCACGTTCGACCTCCCGCCGTGCGATGGCGCGGAGGGTTCCGCCTCGTGGGCCTCCCACCCGTCTGGGGGCAGCACCGCCGTGGGTAGCGTGGCAGAAGTGGCGGGAGTCAAGAACTGGCTCCGAAGCAGGAGGATAGTGATCCAGTCGAGGGGAATCTCCTCTTCAGCTTCGCACGTCGTCCAGCCTGCGCCTCCGACCTGCCCTCTTTCGCCCCCGCGCTCCGTCAACGCCCACTCGTCATCATCCTCCTTCCCCTCTGCCGCCGCCACCTCCTGCTCCTCTCACCGCTCCAGCCGCTCCACGCCGCATCAGTTCGGTACTCAAATCGCCCACGAAACGGCGGGATACAAGAGGGGTACGCTGCCGGACACGGTCAGGCTCTACCACGACACGGCGTACTCGCCCGGACACGCCCCCAGGACGTCCTCTTACTCTTTCGCCCTGCCGCCCACCACGACGGCGGGGGGCATTGCCGCCCTCCATGCGCCCCATCACCAGGGGCGCAGGGCGTCCTCCTCTTCGGCGTCTTGCTCGGAACTCGGCCTCGCGCTGCTGAAGGCTTGTAGGGATGGAGAAGAAGAGGCGGTGATGCAGCTGATACGGAGGGCCACATTAGTGGGAGCGTCTAGTGCGGACCTCAACGCGGTGGACCACACGGGAAGGGTGAGTTTTTGCAGACGGGGATGACACGCGTGAAGAGAAATAGGTTGCGGACATAATTTTTGGAACTTCGATGATTGTTATCCTATCAGTTTTTGCTTTGCTGACTGCTTTTTGTCTTACGAATTTCATTTGAACGTCATGAGTTTGGCGCGAGTGAAATTCAGATAATTCCGAAAAAAATGTACTACGTTCGTATAATGGTCGTGGTTATATTTGACTAGTTTTTTTGAGTTTCGTCATAATTGAGACTCGCTGAAGTGCGTCAAATTAATCCAAATATGTTCCATGAATGTGCTTATCCACTGGAGTAAACATTGCGTACGAGAAGGTGTAATATTCAAAATATTTTATTTCATTTTACGCTTCGGATGTTACATCGAATATATAAAATGAGTCCTACTGACAGTTCAGGTATTATATTAATTTGATTCGTAGTTTAAAAAATTTCCTTTTCCGTTTTGTACGCTACGTCATTGTTTGAGTTAGTGTAACTAAACTGATTTAAGCCTTATTACAAAATACAAAGAAATCGATCAACGGGCTGAAGGTGAACGGCAAATATTTTTGGAAACAAAATGTTCCGTTTTCATTGTGTTATTTATAAAACGCGTTTCATGATCAATTTCCATAAAATTTTTGATGGCGAGAAGGATAATCTCACTCCTCGTTTGCCTACATTCCAATACGATAAAAATATGTTTAACGGCGATTTCAATAAATTGTTGTAGCTATAAATCTTTTTCGTGCTTCTATATTTTATGTTTTACACATAAATAGTGAAAATTCAAAAATGAGCGCTCAGGTATCAACAACTGGGCAAAAGTAGTTATCTGAGGTATCTCGATTCAATTTAGAATTTATTTTCGGTGATTCACCAATTAATACGGCTGCACTGTAGCTGAAATGTGCAAGATGTTTATAACCTTGTTATGGCTATTGGAGATACCTCAAATAACTACTTATTTTTTTAAATTAACTGCTTATTTTTTAATTTGTTTCCAGACAGAAGACGAACTCGATTATTCTGTAGTGAATAAATAGTGTAGTTGAGATCAGGGTTTTTATATTCGTATTTCATACTAGTTAGACTAGAGAAAGAAAGACAAAAAGTTTACTAATCAAATGGGAACCCCTTTTGCCAAATTTGTTTTCTTTATTTTTAAATTATCTTTAAATAGGATCTATTCATCAAAGTATATTTTTTACCTTATATTTTAAAAAGGGAAAACTGAGTACGTTCGATATTCTGTAAGGAAAATACCAGTCTATATTTTTGAAAAAGTCTACATTTGCGCCAATATCTTCTGTCATTACATTACATATTTAATAATAAGCACAGAACTAAATTCTTTTTTAAAATAAAATAAATTATTCTTAATATCGCTGTATTGATACTTGATCGGTTCCCTATGGGCGAGATGGTTTGTTTTTTGACAGTCGTCAGGTTTTGAGCGGGAGCGACTTAAATTATGTCGTATTTTAACATTTTATTTACTTTGTTTTATTTTTCAAAACCATAAGCGTATGTTAAACACGTCATAAATACGCGACATTGACATGATATTTTCTAAACGGATTTTTAAACCACGTGTGGTGCAGCGCCTCAAAAAAACATCACTTTGATCCCTTTGGTTTTTTATATCCCAATATGGAAATATGAGATTCACAACTTCCGAAGAAGTTGCGGAAGTCGCATAAATATTTATTCCCTCATTTCGTTTTCAATTCTGAATACCGCGCCTTTCAGCTCCCTTCGCCAAAAGAGGCGATATTTTTTTAATGGTAACGTTGAGAGTTCGCAGTTTTCCGTTCCCTTCGATCTAAAAAACTCCCGGAGTCCCCATAGTTGTCGCAAATGACCTTCCTCCACATTGCGAGTTGGACGTCTAAACATACGATTAACCCGGTCTAGCTAAAGACTCGCTTTTTCGGACGCTTCTTGGTCGAGTCGAGTTTCCACGGCGATGGGTCTGTAGTCGCGCTTGGTGTTTTCTTCTCGATGTCGAAATGTTTCTCGTTGCGTTTACGATAAACTAGTCTAACGAGAAGCTTAATTTGACGTTTACGGAGTTGAAGGGCGAGCGACGCGCGTGCTCCGAGGTCCAAGATATTCGCTTTCCTCGCAAACGGTCGTTCTTCGTTTTGTTTGAGCGCGGTTATTTCCTTCGGTCGCAGCTCTGCCATCGCGGACTCCTGTCCTATACTTCGTTTCGAGCTTTGATAACTCGAAGGTCTCTAACTCGAATTTATTTGTGTGGAAGAAGATATTTTTTCTCTTTCGCATTCGTATACGTTAAGTTACAATTATATAAGATGGGACGCAAGCAAATTAAGTTTTATGCGTAAACACATAACACTGAACATAAACTTAAACGTAGAGAAGGAGGAAAATTCTCAAATTCACCGGGAATCGAACCCGGATCTCCCACTTTCCAAGCAGGTGCTTTAACCAACTAAGCTTAGTTGCGAGTTGACTGAAAAAAAGAATCATGGATCCCTAGGCGAATAGGCATAAGCTGGAACATGAATGAAAATTTGAAAACATCAACATTCTGAAACGCAAATATTATCGTCATGATATACCCGTCCGGCAAGGGGTCGATTCTCAGCCGTGGCAGAATTTTTTCGCGATTGAAATCTTAGTTGGTTAAAGCATCTGCCCGGGTTCGATTCCCGGCCAAGTTAAGAATTTTTCTAGCATATACATATTATTATATACTATTACCCGAAGTTTCGCTAGCTCAAAACTTTTGCTGTCTTCCCTTCGGGTTATCGAGATTCGATTTTATTTCTCTCTTTCTCCCCTTTGTCACCCTCGACGTCCCATCTCCAGTCAAAAATTCATTGATTCTCCCCATCCTCTTCCGTCCACTTCTCCCGCCCTCTTCCCGCCACACTTCATGTCTGCGCTTTCCACACCCTCTTCATTTTTCTCTCGAGTCCTTCCCCTTCCCTTCCAACCGAAACCGAAAGAAGTCGACTTTCCTTCTCTCCCTCCCTCTCTCGATACTCTTTTTCAAAAATTCCCTTCATCGCTCACGCACGTGCATCGGACTTCCAGATGAAAGGGTCTTCGCAAACATCTAGAGTAGCGCACCAGACAGATCACATGATAAGAGAAAGAGTTGTATTCAAAGTGTATCTTGCAGGAGCCTCCAAGTCTCCTTATTTCTCGCGCGGGATATAACTCTCTCCCAAGCAGGCGCACTTGATTGATTAAAACGTAGGCTCTGGCGGTAACAAGGGGCCGCACGTGGAGTAATCGCAACATCCTATCGAGAGAGCCGCGACGCTCAAGCAGGCAGGATGTGTCACTCTAAAACGGACAGCGAAGAGAAACTCGTGATGAATAGTTTCGGAATTATTTAGAAACTGCTACTAAGAGCCAAAATACTCTCAACTGTCGCAGTTAAGAAATGGGTTTGTGTTTTTCCAAAATGTACACATATTTATCGATATCATTTTGTGAACTAAGCATAAGGCGTTGGATATTTTACAAATTATAAATAATAAGAATAATAATACTAAATATTTCATTCGTCTTTAAACTCTATTCATTTTTATTTCTATCAATAAGCAGCTTGAAATTTACAATTTTAGAAAAGAACGCGGTCAGTAAATTAAACTTTGTACTTATATGTGGATATAAATACAGAGGTTCATTAATTTCGTGTATTTGATTTTCTGAACGTCTTTTTAAGGAGTTCCACTAAGTTTCCGCCTCTTCAGCGTACCAATTAAAACTTTCTCCTGATCTACCTTATGTTATTGCCTGTGAACTTGAAGGACGTTCTGCATATAGAATATTTTCAGGTCATTTAAACATTGTCTGCTCAACGTCAAATCTTTTGCTCTTTCTAAAAAAAAGTCGAATAACTCGATTTACTTAAGAGATAAGAGAAAAATACAGTGGGAACAGGTTAACACGAAATGTGGGAACCTGTACAAACGTTTCGTGATAACCGAATTACACGTTAAAAGTTTTGATGCTAAAATTTTAGGCTAATCCATGATGCATGTCAATGATGAGTCAATTTGCTCAGTGATTAATGACACTAGTTTATTCTAGTCGATTTATTTGGTATATAATAATTTATGATCATATTAGTCTCTAATATTTAGAAACAATAGTAAATTTATTTAAAATTGAGCTATATAATTCATTATAATAGTATTAGTCTCTACCTTTTATTAACAATATCCGTAATTTTCTTCTGTACTGCATTAAAAATAATTTTCTATGCTGCAAACTTTGCCCACTCTTACACAATTCTATACATTTATCTCCATCTGGTTGAATCCCCAGAAACGGCGAGCACTTTTAAGGACCACACGGATATCTGGAAAACTCCCTGTTGTCATTATTTCGATATTACCGTTATCAGCTTCATCATTTTCAATTTACTACTATATCCGGTCTAACAGAATCCACAAATCTGTTAAAATTGATGTGACAATATGAAAGTTGAGAGAAAAAGAAAATGGGAGCTCTCTCAACTGCCATTTCGTGTTATCAGAAGGAATTAACATTAAATCGTATTTTTTGGTCCGAGAATAATTTTATTGTTAAATGGTATTTCGTGTTAAGCGTTTTGCGTTAAGCGAATAATTAATTATACACTGAAAAATATTGGCACCGGAAGGACCGAGCATACATTTCGCGTTAACCGATATTTCGTTCTATCCTATTTCACGTTAAGTGTGCTTTCCACTGTACATAAGGAATAAACAGGTGAAATTCCGATTTTGTATTCGGAAGCTATTCATATCGTGTGAGATGGTTCTCTATAAAAATCGGCTTTTATGTTACGGCGGTCAAATTTTATTACTTTACTGTCCGTTATTGAGACGCTATTTATCTCCAATATCCATAAAGAAGTTGAGAATACAAGATGTGCTTTTCGGCTACATAGCAGCCGTCATCTCTTTCTATAATCTACCATACGGCGAACCGTCGTTAATGACGGCTGCCTTGTTACCGAAATACGCATCTTGTTTTTTTAAACCATTTTAGGGCTATTGGAGGGACATAGTTTATCAATTTGATTACAGCTGTAATTCTTTTTTGAATTACTTCACGCAGTTGAACTTAATAGACAATAAAACCTTGATAATACAAAAGTGTTAATACGAAGTGCTCGTTTATACGAAGTGTACTTTAGTTCCCTGCGGAAACATAGATAAATGTTACTTATTATAACGACTTTTAATGTCAAACCTCATTTTTACAAAAATTAAAAAGTCTCTTGAAGTTTGTATTAACCAGTTTATACTTTAGATTGATTTATCGAATATTTATATAATGATGTGAAAATCATCCATTTATATGAAAATAAACAAAAAAATCCGATATTCCATATTTGAAATGTCACTATTTTAAAGTATATCCAATTTATCGCCTTTTATTCTCAAAACTTTCCAGGTGTGAAATCAACAATCCGCTCTAAAAATACTCGATTCCCGATAAGGCGAAATCGGTTTGATATTCTCGATTATAAGATATAATTTTTTGGGAAACCCACTACCGGCCAGAGTTGCTCCCAGACCGTGAGCGGCATGAGTTTACGCAACATACAAGCATATCCTCGCCACCGTGTGGAGAAATAAATTATTCACGTGACATGCAGCGAGCCTAATGGAAAAAGAAGGATTCGTTGCGGTGAACCCTTCTCTTTTTCACAGAAATTATAAGGCCGTGTTATGTTCGAGGAGGTGGTGTTGCGCTAGTCTGTGTTTGTGCGAGAGTCGGGTCGAGACGGAAGGGGCAATAAGGTGAGGAAGAGAGAGATAGAGGGAGAGGTCAGTGTGTCTCTGAGATATGCTGCCTTCGTGAGGCTGCCTATGAGCTGTTGGCCTGCATTCGAGCCCACCCTCGCCCTCTCCCACCCATCCGCAATCGCCCATCGAGGTCTCTTCTGAGAATTAACCTTTTAACATGCACACGAACTCATGCATGCGGCTTACTCCCTCCCTCCCTTTCTCTCTCTCTCCATCTCTCCTTCGAACAATCTCTCTTCGCGGCCTCGATCGCGAAGCAGAGCGTCTGCTCATTATTACCTCTAGACGAAGCGTCCAGTGAAGGGAATTTTTAGATTCTCGAGACGATTTCAAGCACTACCATCCATCGCCGAAGCGTATTATGGTTTCAACACGGGCTCAGAAGAGCAGAACTATCGACGAAGCGGACCAAATTAACTATCTTGCCTCCTGATTACCGTAGAGGTGTTTTTCTTCACCTCTTCCTCCTGCCAAACCTTTTAAAAACTTTGCTACTACCGCTTCACATCTAAAACATTTGTTTTTAAAGGTTGATCAGTTCAATAAAAAGATATAAATGCTAAGATGACGCGAGATACATTCCAATGCCCATAGGTGGTGATTAAAGGGGTGTCATATAACATCGATGAAAAGTTTATTTCTACGCCTCTACTCCTTGACTAAAAAAGGCACACTTTTAGAAGGAAGAGGTTTTTTGTTCATGCGTGTGCCTCTTTTTCCAGCGTGAAATTATTTTATGCCATTCACTTGGCCGTGTGAGTATTCTAGCACCTCTAAATAATATTCAAATAAACACACCAAATTATAATGGAGTAAACGAAAATTTTCGCAGTGCCATTGACCTCCGTCTTTACAATTACAGATCCTGTAATTCGGTGCCTAAATATTTATTATATAAAAATATTGACGGGATCAGTTCTTTAAATTATCATTTTTCATTTGACAACTTCGGTGACAATGGTCAATGGTCAATTACATTGAACGTCTCGAATTTTCTAAGTGGAAGTTACGTATTTAACGCGTTTTGTATGCACACATTCGTGCAAATGTTTTATGACTACAATATCACATTCATTCCTCATAAAAAGTAAGTTTACTAATTCCTAATTTAACGGAACCAAACAATAGTAATTGATAAACCGAGAATTGCACGGAGTATGTCTTGATGACGCACACAAGAAAGATCTAATGAAGTCGACACAAGTAGTTGCATCCCTATTTGCATTTGCCTTTTCATATGTCTAATATTTCGGAGTGAGAATCTAATTCATTCCCTCGGCACGAGTAGCAGCTTTAAAGAAGCAGTTGAGAAAATGCGTCGTTTGCCTGTTCAAGGTTGTATTCTGTGCTGGTACGAAATTGTTTTTTCCTCGTCTGTGCTTCCGGGTGAAAATGTATTTTTTCTGGTTGTGTTTATTTTAGCTAATTTTATTTTAAAATGTGGGCTCTTAACAAAAAATGATTTTTCTTGGTGATATTCCGCGAATTTATTCTATCTTATCTCTGATCCGGCCAAACGATTCAAGTTTTAAATATCAAGTGCGTCTCACGGATCATTAGTTCGCGATACGATTCCATCAGCTCGAATCAATCCCGAAGTTCGTGCAGTTTTCCACATTCAATCTACCGACCAACAAAGAAGTTTCTTATTGCGAATGCTACGAGGAAGCCCCAAAAAAAGTCCGCGTTCGAATGATATCCCGCGGTGTAGCCGTTGGACCTGACCACCACAGAGGAAACCTTTCAAGAGACGAGAGAGGAAGAACATTTGCCATGTAAAATAAAACAAAACACAATCTCATCCATTCGCCAGCAGTCCCGATGCTTTCCTCTTAAGGTACAGACGCCTTCACCCCATCCATCCATTTCGTCCTTCTCCGCCTCTCTCTCTCTCAACCCACTCCCTCTCACTTCGCCGTCTCAGTTGATCTTTTATAGCGACGTTGCCACGAATGCATTAGGCATTGTACCATAAAGGGACTGGTCAGAAGCGAGAAGGGAGAAAAAGAATGAAGGAGAGGGGAGTTTGGAGGAGGGAAAAGGGGAGGAGGATTGAAAGAGAGAGGAGATGGAGGAAAGAGAGGGAGAGGACGTCCAAGAGGGAAGAAGAGAAAGGGTTTGTATGGGAACGCAGTTGGTCCTATCCACCCCAATTTATCCGGTCATCTAGTCATTTGAAGTTTGAAGAATCCTTTATGAAACCATGCCCGGGAACGAGTCATTGCGATTGTTGCGAAAATGCCGTGGCCCTTACCCTCTCCACCCTCTCCCCTACCTCCCCCCTACCTCCCCCCTACCTCCCCCCTACCTCCCCCCTCCCCCCATTCATTTGCTGCCAAGTATCGTGGTTTATTAGTCGGGGGCCATAATCACGTGCCAGTCGCGGGAACAATGCGAATGACGGAAGGATCCTTTATATCGCGACCGTTAAAAGTTCCTGGAGGGGTCGAGAAATAGTTGGACTTTTTTTTTAAATAGTGGGAAGATTAATTTAACTGCGCCTTTCTTCTCTTCTTCTACGGATAGATGGTGAAGTCTTGGCTGAGTAATCTTCCGAGGATAGGACTGTCGGAAAAGCGTTAAAAATCAGTCATAATCAGGCGTTTGCCGTGTTAAATTAAAATGGGCGAGAGATATCGTATTACTTTTCTGGAATAGGTAAAATATGTTCTGATGCGTGCGAAATGTATCCAAACTTAACAGCGTTATTTAGTGTGACAGGATGCATATCAGGGAAAGCTGAATCTAAAAAGTTTGTTTGTTTCCCCGGGTGTAATAGGTGAATTTCGTATTCAATGCTTCGGTAATTTTTATTTTGATTTTATTGCACTGAGTTTAGTTTTTTCCAGCGTTACAGAAAATTTAAGATGCACAACTGACTTGTTCTACCTTTTTGGGCAATAATATTTCCATATTGAGTTCGCATTTCAGCATTTATTTTTGAATGAATAATATTTGTTTCCTGCCAAAGTTTTGTTTTTAGGAAAATACTTATTATGATGGTCAACTTTGTTAGTCTGGAACAAATTATGCCAATGTGCAATTTAAATAGAGAATGTTCGGTAAACGTTTTTTTTTAACCGTCGTGCAGATTTTGTGCAATCTAAAGTAGTGGATATCAACATGTCAAATATTTACTTATTTTTACATAGATGATAATTGTATTTTTTAACGTTTGACTCTTCAATTATTTAAGTACTTTTTATGACAAACACGCTATCAAGGAAATCATTGGCGTGGAGGTAAAATGTGAAAGACGAATTAGTGTGGTCTTCTAAGCTGTATTGCCTAAATCTACTAAAAATCAAATGTCACGTGCTTACGGTTTACGTAAATCCAGAGTGAATTTACTTCACTATTTCTTCCAAATGTTTTTATATTGGTTGGTTGTTATCTTTAGCGAAAAACGCTGGAAATATGGCCTCCGAAAGAGTCCACAATAAATGTTGCCTGGCCCACTAATGAAAATGAATGTCTCGGAGACCCCAAGAGGACTGCTCATAAATCTTCTAACAGAGTTCGTCCTACTGAATATGTCGCCACCAAGACATTTGGACTAAGTCAAGGACTGATTATTTGAATGTGCAGACGTAACCCTCTTCTGTAGCGAAATATCGTTGAGCCAATAACTATCTTGATATATCTTTCTGCTTTATTAAAAATTTTTAAATTTCAAATGCTTAAGTCAGATATATGGAATAAAATAAATTTTAATATAAAACGATACTATTACACAAATAATTCTCCCATTCAAATTATTTTGTATTCATTGATTGTTTAAATTCGATTTGCTTTAAAGCCTTTGATAATTATTTAGGAAACCGTTGATCAAATATATTTTCGAACTGAAATAATACCATATTTCAAACATCTGCCAGCCTTAATAGCGGAAATGTGTATAATTTTTGTAAAAAAATTATATGAGAGGACAAATAATCAAATTCTAAAGTCATCAGTTTCTAAACCAAACGCAAGATATATTTAATTGAAACGGTTCGTTTACGGGTGATTTTAAAAACCCAGCTTCGAGAACACTTAAGCTTCTATTTTCTGTTCTTAGGCTTGCATTGTGTAAAACAAGTTTGATAAGCTAAATAGTTTCTGGAAAATGAAGAAAATTCCGGGAACTATGCCAGAGTTCTTCGACTTGTCACGTTATAATTGTTTGCACGCAAAATTAGCACCGTTCGCCGCATATAAAATTTCACCAATATCAACTTGAAACCTTTTTTCTTAAGTCACATCAGTGTTTCAGTGGATAAATAATAAATACAGCTTCCGGCTACAATTTTAAGAGGAGCATTGCAAGTGGTGAGCAGATACGTTTGCCTGTTTGTTCGCGATCACGAGCAGAGAGATACTCAATTCCCCGTGTCGATTTTTTTTACTATTCTTCTAATAATTATGTTTCTTATTAGAAATTTAGGCAGTTTTTTTGCGTTCTAGACTCATTTGAAGAAACAACTGCATCAAGTCCGTTAATTTTTTAAATGTGGAAATTTCAAGTAAATATATGGGTATGAATATATGGCCACGAGTAAAATGTATACGGGAGCTTTTGGCCTATTTGCTTTCTTTTTAAAGGTGTTGTTTAACTGAAATTGCCTAAAATTAATAATCAAGCCACGAAAGAGTTAAGTGGCTTCGAAGCAAAGACACTCGGTGTAAGCAATATAAAAGGCCCGAATTTCACGAGTGGTATTTTATTATTATTTATTTATACATTTTTTATTATCGTCTGCTCACGCATGATCATTACGATTCTCGAAGAAGTAATAGTAACTAGCATTCGAAATAATTAATCCGAAAATTTCTAATTGAACGTCGCAATGCGATAAAGACCGTTTCCCAAAAAGAAATACGTCGGAAATGCCGAAAATTCGCATTTTTACCGCTATGCATACAAAAGCAATTTTCCGGTCAGCAAAATGGAGTGTCGATGAGAAAGTTACCCTCTCGATCAAGAAACGCGAAACCTCTTCGGCAACCAGCTCGTGCGCAAGTTTCAAGCGAGTGGAAAAATATAACTTTTTTCGTCCCTCGGTTTTTTCGAGTCCTTGAGTCAAACAATCGATCGCTAGTTTTGTTAGTAGCCGTAACATCTCCGCCCATTGTCGTAGAAAACCACAAGCTCGATATCAAAGACCTAACGATGGCCCTGTGCGCTTGGTCGAGCGAGTGGCAGTGAAAGCCACGCGCTCGATGTCCTCCGAGAGATAGGGTGGCGGCGAAACGGCCTTCAGGGTTGGTCGTTGTTTGAGGCAGCGGCGATTACGGCGCTCTCCCTCTGTACGTGCGCCAGTCACTGTTTCTCCTCTCGAACCGACCGAAGCTTGACTCTAGACCGGGGGCGTGCAACTTAGGGCCCGCGGACCGCATTCGGCCCGTGAAACCATTTTATGCGCCCCCCTAAGCTTTGACGGTGATGCGACCTTTGATATTTTCCACAGTTAATGTTGTATGCTTTAACTGTGCTTGTTGCCATAAAACCTTGCCCGTTGAAGTTTTGAGACTAAAAACGGTTTCGAGTTTATTTTCATTTGCAGCGTCACGTATTATGACCTCTTGTGTAAGCTCCAATATAAACTCATCCGGCCCGCAAAAGCATTTACAGCTACGAATGCGGCCCGCCGCGTAGGAAGGTTGCATACCCCTGCTCTAGACGCTTTAAACTCGTGTTTATTTTCCGGAAAAAATATTCGTCTGGATAAAATTGCGACGCTCGAAGGCGAACGAATTTCGCGGTTAAAAAAATTCCGCGATTTCCTCGCGATAAACGTTTCGCTGCGCTCGAATTTTTATAAACTTCCTTTCATTGTGTTCAACGAACTGTAAAATTTTCAATGTGCCGGCTGATTAGGATCTCTTCTACGTAGATAGATTGGCAGATGGTATGGACGCTATTAACATGAGATTGCGGAATGGTTAGTTACAAAAACAAAAGCCCTCGACTGCCAGCCCACTCTCGCGGAATCTTAAAATATTTGCACATTTGGCGGGCCGTCCAAATCGCTGAAGGCATTTAATTTCTAGGCGCCAAGGAATCCGAGCCAAGTTTAAAATTAAAATAATTTCAATGACTTCATCGTTGCTCCGAGGATTAATATTGTGAAGGTTATGACTATTCCATTGCCAAATGTGAGGCTGCCCTATATTGAAGTGCATTAGTTTAACCAAAGTATCGCCAAACACCTAATGGGTCACAATGATGATGAATTACTATGACGACGGAATTCATTGACTTTAAAAACAAGATAGATGAGAATAAGTAACGACGATCTGTAAATCATAATTATATTTCTCTTAATGTTTAAAAAATAAAGATTCATTGCAATATAGAAACATTATAGATGTTACAAATACATCTCTCATTGACTGCTATGTTGATATGCTAGCGATTAGTAGCATTTTTCATGAAAAACTGAACGTTCATTAAAATTTTACCGATGGCTAGACTAATCTTTATTAAATATTTTTATTTCAAAATTTATAATCGATTTTATTGTATTGAGACAATTTTTAGCATGTCTTTACATTTTTTCCAAAGGAATGTCTCCAAACTGAAGCTTTAATTTATCGTAATGACGGATAAGACTAATGTCTCCCGGAATACATTAGGCCAGGAGATATATTTAAGATTGCGTTAGAATGTACGATTTACGCGAGGGTTGCGTTCCTGGAAATCGTCGCGTAAAGCGAAAACGCGCAAATCGAAATTATTTTTCCCATTGAAAATAATGTAATAGGCGTTGTTTACGTTACTGAGCAGATATATTCCACTTATAAACGTCTTTAAATTTGATTTAATGAGCGTTTTAACCCCCCAAAGCGTTTTCGACCTGATATGGCGTCCAGTTTTACAAATCCTAAATTTTTTTATTCGTTAAGTTTCTGCCATGTCTCACAGAGTTATCGAAGCTCCTTCGATCAGTGAACTTCCTATACAAATATAGTCTCTTCACACAACTATGAATATTTTTGCACAAAAAAGTGGGTTCAAGTGCGTTATTTGCGCAAAGAGGAGAATAAGAAAAGAGATTCTACTGTCGTAGGAACTACCGGGGAACCCTGCTCTGTCGTACGATGCAATGAATGGTATCAATGCAGGGACGATAAAGGTAAATAGTATACGGGCAAGAATCTATGAAATATTTAATAAATATTAAACTATTAAGAGTACATACTGTACGCATAACGAATCGCATAAATGCAAGTACGCGACGTGTATATTCATAAATGGTCGTAAGAATAAAATCGCGTTAAACCGAATACGCGACGCGTAATTCGGATAATGATCGTAGAAACAAAATCGCGTATATGCAAAAACGCGTAAATCGGGGGATACCTATGTACAGTTGTCAATTAATTACATTTATTAGTTATGTCTGTTCGCCCACTAGATAACATATGTTATTAAGTGGTACTTCACTGATTATAACTGAGAGCGGCTACTTTGCAGCTGAAATGTGCATCTAGGCTATTGAACCATTTTATGGCTAAAGGGGTTTTCTATGTCTTCAATCGAATTCTAAACATTGGTTTAGCCCTATTATTCATTCTATATTTGAATGATTTCCGAGAATGACACAATGAATAGTTCAGACCATTTTCATCTTAATTTTTTCCATTTTACCATTATGCGTGAAGTACAACCTATATTTTATCAATGAAAATTAGAAATTTAGGTACTAAATCGAAGAATAGTTATTGTGTTGGCAGAAACCTGAATTTTTGTTTCATAGCCGGTGGAATAAAGTACTGATAACCATCCTTTAATTTTCGGTTTGTTGAATCGAGAAAAACTTGAATGAACATGTCCTGTTGATGTTCTGTTGTAATAAATAACAACCAAAGGATTTAAATACCTTTATCAGATTCAAGTGTTTTGCAAACTTTCGATACCGACAATCTTGGTTTTCTCTCGCCAGAATTTTCATCAGCATTTCTTGCCAAAAGTATAAATATCGGCAGTTAAAATCAAAATAAAGTCTTAAGATTTTTTGGAGTCTTTTGATTTTCCCTGTTTTTTTCTGCAAACGCGTTTTAAACGAGCTAGGAGATTTTGAATGGGAGTGAAATCGCTATGACAGAAGTAAGGCAGTTTGAAAGATGGCCCAGAGTAATTGTGGGAGAAGGATATGGTGTGGGAGAGAAGAACACGGGAGAAGGGAGAGAAAGAGAGAAAAAGGGAGCAAGAGAACGATGAAAGGACGAGAAAAGGGGTGGTAGGGGTGAGGGCATAGGGAGAGAGGGGGTGAGTTTTGAAGAACGGAGTGGGAGGGAGAGATAAGGAGACGGAGGGAAGGAGGGTGAGACGTCCAGAGAAAGAAGATTTCCTTCCATCCCCGCCTCTCGTCACGTCTCGTCGCGACCTGTTGTACGTCCTGCGGCGTGAGAGAAGGGTGCTAGCATCCGCATTAATCTTTCCGACTCCAACGACGCAACTCTCTGACTGCTACAAGTCCCCCCCCGCTCATTGGCCTCCTTGATGCAGCCCATCCTCCCCTATCGACTCTAGCGCGTAGCATCTCCCCCTCCCGTCGCTTCTCCTCTCCCGTTCTACTCGACTTCTTGTTCCCGCTTCTCCTCATTCCGTCCTTGCCTTTCACTGCTTTTCCGATCGCTAAGATCTCTTTTCAAAGGTGGGAGTTTGCGCGCTTCGTTCCATTTATTTTCTCAACACGTTCATTCATTAACGTGCCGCGTTTGTTTTATTCGCTTAGTTGTTTGATTCGCGCGTGTTTTTAACACGTTTTCTCAAAAGTAAAAAACGTGCTTATGTGATCACTCTGTCTGTCTGTCCGTGGACAATCAACTTTTTTGTTTTTGGAGATATTTAGAAAATTCTTTCTGAATTAGATAGCTCTTATTGATGTATGGATTTTCCAAGTAGTTAATAGATTTTCCTCTCAGTGGTTCCAAAATCTGGAAATTCCAAATTTGGAAATGGTGTTGTAGCCAGACTACTTAGGATATTCGAAAAATTCTTTTTGAATTAGATGGCTCTTATCAGTCTAGGAATTTTCCAATTATTGGAATTTCCAAGTAGTTCATAAATTTTCCGCTAGAGGCTTCGAATTTAGAAAATTCAAAAATTTGAAAAGGTTTTGTAGCCAAACTACTGATGCTACAAGAGTGACGAATTCGGGCATTGGAAGATTTAGTGAAGATCTACATTCTAACGATGCGGGTTGTTCCCTCCCCGAAGGGGGAGGCAAACCAGATACCTGGAAATTTTTAAGAAAAAGTGTATCCACCTCATACTTAAGCAAGGGTATCTTACGTGTTTTATATTCGTGTATATCTGCTCAAATCACATTCACTCGAACCATAGAGGAGGGTAGAAAACTTCGAGTTGTTGAAAATTCACTTTATCGACCTTCGTTATGTTTGTATCACACTTTCATTCATGTATGCATTCATGTATATGTGCATATACAGTATGTCCCAGTTCTCTCGAAACAGTCCCATATTGATGTACATTGACCCCCGAGCGGTTGGTCAGATCCATATTTTGTGAAATTTTAAAAATTAACAGAAACTTAATTAAGAGAATCATATCCAGACTGCGCAAAATTTATTTATTTTTTCAGGTTAAGCCTAATTGGTAAATTGTTTCTTCTCCAATGCCCATAAAAAGGTCGGAAGAAACAGATACGCATTTTGGCTGCAATCTGCAGCCATCTTTAGAGGTGATTCAGGTTGTATTTTGGTGAAAAATTAGAGAAAATGGGGCACAAGCATGTGTATCTTTCCAACACCCCCAGTGGCTCTCCGAACGGTAAGTATCCACCGAGCTTCCCACAGCAACTAGTTGGCATAGTTATATTATTGTGTCTTTCCTCTTTCTCAAGCATATATATATATAATTGCTTACGGAAGAGGAAAGGTAAATCGGATAAATGGATGGCAACAAGTTGTTGGGATAAGGAAGCCCAGTGAGCACTCACCAATAAGATGACTTCAGATTGGCGAGCTGCTAAAGATGTCGCAGTGACACAGGTAAAACAAACACAAAAAACAAAAAACACGGAAGCTTTCGGGGGTGATCCCTTCGTCAGAACAGGAGAGAGACAAATGATGGCAGTGAAACTGGGTGGAGGCATGGGGATGGAAGGGTATTGCGAGAAAGTTTTACGCGTGTCACTTCGACACCCCCAGCAGCTCACCATCTTATTGGTGAGTGCTCACTGGGCTTCCTTATCCCAACAACTTGTTGCCATCTATATATATATATATATATATATATATATATATATATATATATACATATATATCATTATATATAGACGTTCCTTACAGAGGGGGATATAACATTTAACATACTAGTAGAAGGTGTTTGCATTCTGCAAGCATATCATCTCACCTTGAAAAAAACATTCATTTTTCAGACAAATATTCCATCATTACAAATATTTTTTTAATTCTAAAGATTTCACCTCCGCAGTGATTTTCGTTTTTTCCTTATGTAAAACAATCCCCAAACTTTGCATTACGCGGTGAGTTAGGGAGCTGAAATTTTTAAATTATTTAGAGTTTAGTCTATATAAACGAATAAACATTTCAATGTATCCATGAAATTGTTATTGTGGCCGTTAAAAATTATTTAAATTTAAACAACTAGATAAATGTTATTTCACTTCTAATTGTGCTATAAATTTAAAATTTGGCAGAAATGTGTGGCATTATTAACCCAATGTGGGAAAAGTATAATATTCCAAAAATTTCAAAAATTAGTGATTGTTTTACTCCATTATTGTTCCATAATGAAAAAACGAAAACTGGTCCAGAGGAGAAATCTTTAGAATTAAAGAAATATTTCTCATGATGAAATATCTCTCGGAAAAATTAATGTTTTTTCAAGGTGAGATGAAATGCTAGCAGTATGCAAGCACTATATATATATATATATATATATATATATATATATATATATATACACACACGCATGTATACATACTAATGTCCCATTTTCCCTGAATCCCCCTCACCCTTCCCTTTTCCCAACAGACCATCATCAATTAGTCCTCTTCTCACCCCTTCTCTGGCTTTCCACTTGACACTGCTGACTGCGGGTGTTTTCCTGCAACGTGCTACGCTAAGGTGGCCATGACCGCTCTCTCTTACGTTTTCTTTCGCCCCTTCTCCGATATCTCATCGCTCCCCGATGGAGCATAATTCATCCTTTCTTTCAAATCGTGGGCGCATGCGCGCTGCTCGTGGTCTCCTACGCACCGAGAATTTATTTCTCCGTTTACGCGGAACTGTTTATTCAAAAGTTTTTAACGACGTCCGTTCCGTTTCCCTTCTCTATTATTCATCCTCCTCGGAGTTGGCATTTAAGTGGTGCGTCAGCGACACATCCACCGGAACAGAGAAATAAACCGTTGCTGAAATAGGCGTCGGAAACGAAACCTTTTGGGGGTCGTTGCGTAATTACTCCCAGAAAAGAGTGGTTCGCCTTTAAAGATTCTCGCGTTCTCATCGTCGAAGCTTTTTCCGGGAAAAAAGTCATTCAATATTATTATCTTCGGTTATATGTCTCTGTGGAATGTAATTGCCTCGGAGTAATACTCCTTTCCCTCGCTAGCCAGAATTGCGTTCCGCTCCAATTTCTACCGCCAGAATGATAGACCACAGTGCCATGTGGCGCCGAAAATTACTGCTTTTACGGCTTTGTCCTACCTGACCTTAGTTTTACCCTTCGCAATTTTCGCCATCCTGGGGATCTGTTAGAGACCAACTCATTTTTTTAATAGCTTAAGTGTATTTTGTGTCGAAAGGGAGAAGCTATATTTACCGCCGGCGCCCTTTAACGAAAAAAAGAATTCGTCACGCTTCGACTTTAATAAAGTCTTTTCCGGAGATACGTCAATCAATTTTCCCCCGAGTGAATTATGGGGTCGTTTCGCGAATATTATTTTTCCGATTGGTTGTGACAGACGGCAGTTTTGAGAAATATTTTAATAATTGGTATCTATGTGTTGAATTTCATGCTCATATCATCACCGGAGAAAGGAGAATAAAAGATTGGTTTTTATTTTCGCGGGAAATTATTAGTCGAATTAAATAGGAGAATTCTAAGAATATAATACCAAAATATTTGGTTGCATCAGGAACTGAAACTTAAAGTTGCTTTTTTTCTACCGCTTCCAATTAATATTTTCTCCGACGCTTCATTGCTTTGGTCTATTGTATTTTCCCGCAGTACGTTTCGCGAGCCTACGGATACCACCAACACCTACACTCTTCCAGTTGACAGCTTGGTCTCTTTTTTTTTTAATGGGCCACAAACGGCGGGGCCATCCCGCCCATCGGCGCGAGCCAATCTCTCCTCCCCCCTCACGCGGTTGAACCTCCGAACGACAGAACACGCACATATATATTCGCCTCTGAACGGCGCCTCTTGCCAATCCGCTATTCTATCGTGTTAAGTCGCCCGTAGCGCAGCGCCTTCTCCCCCTTTCTAGGAGGTTGGGATGGGGAGAGGGAGTAGAAGCGCTTCGTGCGTTAAAAATACTGAAAGAGAAAGAAAGAGGAAGGAGAAGGGAGAAGAGCGAGAGGAAGGAACATTAGGGAAAGAAAAAGGGAAAGAGAGCGAAGAAGAGAAATGAAATGGTGAGAGAGGGAGATGGGATGGGGAGTTGCGTGGGAAGTGGATTGGATTATTGTGAAAAGGTGGGCGTGTGCGTGGAAGGACTGGAAAAGGCAAACGGCCCAGGGGAATGGTTAGGATTGGATTGTAGGCGGAGGGGAGGAGAAGAGGAAAAGACGCGAGGCCGAACAGGAATATTGTATTTGGAGGGTGGCGTCTAAAATAGACTTCTAGTTGGTGTAAAGGTCCATTTGTCCTTATATCTCTAACGGCGTGTTATCTTTGTGAAGCTGAAAACTGAGCCAAGACGTCTAATCGGGCGTTATCGCGGTTGCTTAAGTCGAGGCGGGAGTAATGCAGATTTTTTGATTCAATTTTCTACTAGGAATACTAATCGAGATTAATGTATCCGCGCGAACGGTTGAAGTCAAATTTTTCTTTTTTTTATTCGAAAGTCTTTCGAGACGAATAACCTTTAAAAATAAGAAAGCAAATTTTTAAAAGAGCGAGAGAGAGAACAAATTTGGGAATATTTATTGCGTGTTTTTGCTTTATCGCAGGGAAATCTCTGGTGAACTGAATTTTTATTATACTTTCGTTTTAAAATAATGTGTATTTTCTTAGTAGCGCGCGAATCTCTTTGACAGCCCTTAAATTTATTTCGAGAGAACCCATATGTACAGTCGTAATAATATTTCGTATCATTATAGAAAATTATAGCATAGATGTCCCTTTTTTAAAAGTTTGTATTATTATAGATGCTCAAACTAGAGCAAAATTGATTCATCGGTCCAGAGTTTCTTTAAGTGGATATTGCGTTCAAATTAAAGCTGACATTTTAAGCGTCCGCAGTGGTGAGACCTATAGTGAATCGTAACAATACGTAGTTTGTCTCAAGACACGAAAGCCAGCAGCCGATTTTGCCCTACTTAGAAAGAGCTCTAGGGGGAGCTGAAGAAGTGGGCAAAGCTAGGCTATTCAAAGCGTAGTTTCCATGAAAAATCCGAGAAAACCTGTTCTTGCATTCATCAAAACGAGGTCAGTGTTTCTTGTCATCAACATTGTTCAGCGCATAAATTACGGCATTAAATGTATTTTTTAAGGGAGATTGTCATTTAATAGCTTAATATCTTTGTATACACAGTATTTTCCTGTACTATAATGGATTGATTCTTACCTTTTTTAGCGTTTGACACTCTCGGACTCGTAGTGGCGAAAGTGAAACTGTCAGTACGAAATCGTGATTCATTCTAGCGTGAATCAAGTATTGCATAGGTAATCTCCATAATTTTTATAAGCATAAACGTCAAATTATATACTGAAAATGATTTTTCATATTCAAAATAACTCATTTCTAGAAATATGCTAGGAACATAAGAAAAATCACCTTAAAACACGACCGATAAAATCTAGAACAGGCACCATTAAGGAGTTGGAGAGATAGGGACGTATCTATTAATTTGGAAAAAATTCAACATTAGCTATTAATGAATTATAATAAAATTTAAATTAGTAGAGTTGTAACGTTTTAGATCTTTAGGAAATGCTCTGAGGTTAGAAAGAAGTTATAGTGAAATTTATATTTGGCATAGTTTAAGAGATCTCATCGTAAACGGATAAGGAAAGGGATGCAAGTAGATTAAAATCTTTCGATATATAGATGACTCATAATCGACTAAATAAGTTGGACAAAGAAGAAAATAAATGAAGGATTATACGTGTGAAGAAAAGTTGACTGACAAATTTTGAGAAGGAAGAGAGATATGCCATAGATCAGTGGTTCTCAACCTTATGCATCTTGGATCTTGCCAACCGTTTTGTCAACGATTAAAGCAAAGCCACCACCTTTTCCAAGAAATGCACTTTTACGTTAAACACATTTTCATATTAATCATTAATGGAAAATTTTAAGGGGATTAAATATTGCAATCATTTTGTTGAGAAAAGGTTTTATAATAATTACTAGGGAGATGCCCGTTGAAATTCAACGGGAAAGCTTTTTGTGAAATAAAAAATGAACGTAAATATACCTTGACTTTCTTTGGATTGCAAGAAAACAAACTTTCGTTATTTTAGGCGTTCGTTGTTTCAAGTTTCGAACTTCTACGATGATTCTAAATGCCTAATTTTAATATGCAAATGATTAATGTTCTACATTCATATGTATTCCTTCTCGTAAATAACGCAACGAATGTTGTTTACATTGGTTGCTATGAAAATAAGTTCTCTCTTGTACTAATTGTGAAAAGCACGCTTACATCCATAAGGATTGAAATAACAATAGGATTTCGAGGCTTAACAATTTAATTATTTGGCAAGGCAACATCCCAATTAAATGCCAAGATTTGCCCAAAATATGTGAATTAAACGTTTAACACGAGAAATTTCGAACTGTAGGCGGAAAAATATGAACAGAATATGGAACTTTATAGTTTTTTCTTTAAAACTGGCTAGATCCGAAGATCATACATAGGTTAATTCTTTCTAATTTATATCTCAAAAAGAATAAAAGCCTGCAAGTCGAAAATTCGATTTTTACGTGTTATCATATGGGAAATGGAAATGCCTACCTTGGAGTCGAACCTAGGACTTTTTTCGAGATTTATTTTCGTCATCGTCTTACAATATATATGTAAGTTGATCATTCCTGCCAAACATAAAAAATGTATCTCTTTCCATTATCGAGTTATTCGCATTTTACAGTGTGACAGAGGAAGCCACAAAGGGACAGAAGTAAGCTTTTATTATTATTAGGTTTTCAAAACTTCGCGTCCCACCTAGTTGACCTTCACGTCCCGCCAGTTGAGAAACGCTACCGTAGATCACGTAAGGAAAAATCAAGATGCAGAAATTAATGGTAGCAACAAGGGTTCTAGATGGTTTAAAGATTAAAAATAGCTAAGGAAATACGATGATAATGGTTTAGGAAAGTTGAGCTAAAACCGTAGATGATATATTATTTAATATTAGCAGTGTAATGCCATCTTTTTCCTCAGCGTCACTTTTTAGCAAAATGTTTAAAAAGATATAAACATTATCTTATCGCGCTAAAGTCATTTGGATGAATCTAATACGAGGCAATTTAGACGTGCTTGTGCGCTGGTTTCGTCCGTCCTTCTGCATGTTATGCGACTACGCTGCAATTTCTCAGAAAATATATCAGTGGCAGAGTCGCAGCTGGAAGATTCGGTGCCTATGGCAGAGTTTAGGCAAGCGCCTTTCAAAAAAATTGTGTCTTGGAATATAATTTTTTCTCTGCTTTAGTTATGGAAAATTTCTCTCTAGTTAAATCGATTTTGTTATTTGAGCACCCAGTAAACATTTTTAAACGGAAAGATATTTTTTCGCATGCTAGCGGAAGTCGTAGTGCGCCTTTTGCGAGTGGCGCCTATGGCACACGCTATCTTCACCATGCCCTAGTTACGGCTCTGATCAGTGGAAGAGTTACTGGGTCAATTTCCGTTTTCCTATCGTCAACTGCTGAAATTGCGTGATCGGCATAAATGAAATAGTTATTCGTCCCAGAATAAATAGAAAACGTAAAATTGATTTCATTGTAAATTTGTGGTGACAGTTAATTAGTTTTTCATCGGTTAATATTATCAACAAACCATTTACTGACTTGGGTCAACAAGTAAACGAAAGTTTCCAATGGATAACATAAGGCTCATGAAATTGGAATCACAACAGCAATTTAAACCTAATTTGAGCACTTCTATGGAGCTGATTTTGATGTTTAGTACTGCACAAATGTACCGTTAATTTTTTGCAAACTATTAGCTAAACCAATTCCAGAGTTTTATTTATTAATGCATTTATGAATGTGAATGAGGAATAGGAAGTGTATAATGACCAAAATATATAGGTAGCGCCTTACATTCTAATCCCTCGATGCATTTCATTGTTTCTTTGATGGTAACATTTAATTTGTTTTATTTATAAGTCATTTTATTCTCTAAAGCAAAAATATTGATTAATATGCAAGTCAATCGTGAACACTCGTCTGAGCATTAAAGGAATACTGCATTAATCCAAACCCAAGATTTCCGAAAAAATTAATTTTAAAAGTGTGAAATTAAGACTTAATGATGGCTAAATATTTCTCTGGTCGATTGTAATACATCACAATTTGAAATAAAACACAAGTGATATACCCATATTCAGGGCCTTTTTAACGGGCAGTTACGCCCATTTGGGTAGTTACGAATTGATTTTAGGTTGTGACAAAATCCAATTTGGTAGTTTTCCTCCATTGTTACAAATATTCCATAGCGTGGAACTAAAGAAAATCGAGCCGTACATTTTATTTGAGACCTTTTAAAAAGTATTTTGTTTGTTGTGTGCCATTTATAAAATTTCATGAAATAATCAACTGTGGCGGGGATGGAAATACGATTCATAATCATCGTTTTAAAATTGTTTTTATGGTGGTTTATAAATATTTATAACTTGCCTTATTCTCTAGCCTATAAGACGAGGTTTTTCTGTTTTTTTTTTTAAACCAAAGATTAGAGGTCGTCTTATATTCGCGGACAAAGTAATAAATCAAAGAATAGTGATAGCGATTATCATTAACGGTTTAAATAACCTAATATTTGCACTGCACATTGTGACGACAATTTTTAAGAGGTTTTAATAAAAAATAACTAATTGTTTCGATTAATTTATTTGCTCCGGAATACTTTATAAAACATTTTTTCGTCCAAATTAGGAGGGTCGCCTTATATTAGAGGTCGCGTTATGGTCTCTTAAATGCGGTAATTCCACACGAACCATAGTTGAAATACCGGTCGCGATATTTTGGTGCAGTAAAGCATTTCAAACGGAGTCTTCTGACACAAAGCGAAAAAAATGAGCGGAGACATCGCCTTGGGTGGTGCATCTTCAGTGAATCCTTTTCGCGAGCGCCGTAGCAACGGGGAAGCGGGGGACGGGAAAGAGGGCCTCTCAATTCTTCGCATTTGTCTCCGCCCCCTATCTACCACTTCGCTCGCCTCCTCGACTCCTTTTCCCACCCCACGCCCCCAGATAAGTCGGCGTCGGTGGCGTACGCGAGATAGCCGCGCGCCCAGCGCCCTCTGAGGCGAGCGAGCGTGTTTGCGTTAGTGCGGGGAGCGGAGGTGGGTGGAGGGAGCGATGTTAGAAGCGGAGGGTGGACGGGGGGGGGGAGTGACGAAGGGGGGAGGGACGAAGGGGGGAGGTAGGTGGAGGAAGAAAAAAGAGCACCGCTTGTAACTGCTTCCTTCCTTTGGGGAATGTGTGTACGTGCGTGCATGCCGAGTGTATTTTTAAAAGTCGAATGGAGGCCTAACATGCATCGATGGAAACGGACGAGTGAGGGCACGGGAAGATTGAGATACGTGGTAATTACCGAAAGGAAGGAAGGGCGGGAGGGTGAAATGGAGAGAAAGCGGAGGAGAGAGGTGTGGGCAGGGCGGGAAAGATACGGGGATTGCTTCGGGGAAAGGGAGTGGAGAGGTGATCGGCGCGGTGAGCATGGAAGGAGGGCGTCGATATGTCGGCGGCTAAAGGAGAGGCTAATGTCGAGTTGGGATCTTTTTAAGGAAGGTGCGCAATCGCCACCTCGGACGAAGGAAATGGCGAATTGCGCGCAGAGTCGTTAAGCCTAACGCTTTCTCTCTCTCTCTCTCTTTCTCCTAAGGTGGTTGATCTCGCGCAATTGCGTTATCCGAAACACAAATTAAATTAGGCGCTTTGTTTAACCTTTCTTCTTTCTACCTTTCTTTCTTTCAACACTATATTTATTGCTTTTTAATAGGATAAATAGGCGCAAATGTAATAAATGCGATGCGTAATTTTTATGCTGCATGGTGTGGAAGTTGACAGAACGTAAACGTATCATCTTTTGTAGATTTAAGTATGGACTTTATAATGATTTATTATAAGGATTTTTGACTACTCGATATAAATGCAAGCATATTCGACTACATTGTAATATTGCCGATCCTACTTCCCAATAAAAAAACCTGGATGTTTACGTAACGTTTTCTCCGGAAATCCATTTTGCATTGTTTGAAAATATTTGCTTAATATTGACGTTCGGATTATTATTTCGGTCTGTATTACTTTTTCTGACAGTTTATTTGCAATCATTTCTCTCTTTTTGTAACCTTGAGCTTGTTGACTGAATAAATCCTCCAAAAGTACGAAATTTTTCTTTCCTAGTTGGCTGCTTATCTAATTTGCTACCGGAATTCCATTTTTGCTCTCGGAAGCATTATCGAACTCACCTTGTCGCTTAAGTCAAATAGAAAAGCTATTCCAATAACTATAAAAAGTTGAGAAAATTGTGTGCATTTTGGTTAAAGAGCCGCCGTCAACCGTGACTGTGTGTATTTTTGCCTAATCAACCTCTTGGATTATTATACATCATCAGTGACGATTCACCGGTACTGTACTCTAGAATCAATGTCGTTGAATCAGGACTGATGACGGCTGCTTTGTAGCCGAAATGCGAGTGTTCTCTGAATGGATATTGGAGCGGCATAATTTTTTCAATTGCATGTTATGTCGTTTGCCATTTTATCTGTAATTTCGTTCGTAAATTAAGATATCTGATATTATATTACCGTAATCGTCGTAGTCGTAGGCGAACGTTTTGGTAGGTTGGTTATAGCCTATTGGGAAGCTTATATCTCCGCCGCTGTTTGAGCTATTTTCGTCATCTATAATTTGTAAAGATGCGGAAATCTCCTGTTCTTTAACGTTACTAAATGCAACCGGAAACGTTAGATAATTTCTTTTTTAAGGGGGGTTTTCCGACACCCCTGCTCTCCATAAGAAAAGGTTACCGTGAAAATTCAATTACGTTCCGAATTTCCCGGAAAATCCGTTTTTAATACGAAAAAACGCGACTTTTAAACAAGTTGACTATTGTCAGTTACCATGGTCACCTCATTTGAGCGAGTGGTAATATTAGTTGTATACTCGCGAGCCCCTTGACGATATTACGTCATTTTGTTAGTTTACATAGATTTCGAACATTTTTAAAGAATAAGTGAACCTTTCCCCTTTGAATTAAACCATTTTATTCGTTATTGTAGCATCGTTAAAAAAATTAATTAAATTAATTTCTTTAAGCCAACGAAAAACATGTGAAACAGCATAAGATTAAAATAGAGCCCCTTGACGATATTACGTCATTTTCTTTGTTTACATTTATGTTGATTTATGTCTTTATGTTGAGCCTGTTTATTCTGTAATATTTACGAAGAAAAAAGTTTAAAAGAACTTATCATGGTCAGTTATTTTTATTTATCACATCACTTGAAAAATTAAAAAATTAAATTAAACAAAAATCAAATTATACTTATCCTTAGTCCTAATACAGGTTAAAATAAATAGAATCTTTTGTTCTATTTACGAAGAAAGAAATTTACATCTTTTGTCAAATAAATGTCTGATCAAATTAATTATTTTTTAAAATGAAAATCAACTTAATGTGACAGTGAAGCGTCACAGGTTCTCCAGTCTACTATGTTTATTTCTTCTCATTCGTAAATTATCTAATATTTTACGTAATCATTTGAATCGCTTTACTTTCCTTACAGTCATCTGTATAGCTTCATTGTAGATATTGTTTTCTCTTCCCTTTCACAATCTTTCCATGCTGTATCACAGTCGCTTTCTCTTCGCCTTTTTTCGGTGCTTATCCATTCTGGGAAACCTTAGTTTTTTCTTTTTATATCTCCTACTTCTTATTCCAGCCCGCGTGGATATTTATCTTCCATGATACTCACTCATGGTTTCTCATGGTTCTGAGTGTAAATATTCGTTTACAAAAGAGGGAATGTTTTGGCACATTATTCGCTTTCTATGGTTAATAATTTTGTTACATCTTCTTATAGAAGATATAACTCGTTCTTCTTCTGTCCTCATCTATTTCCTCATTTCGAAAATGAACTCGAGCTCACCTTATCGCTGCGGTCCAATTGACAATCAACGTAATAGTAGTAGCCAGTAATTACTTTTACTGAGTACAGCTAATATGCAGTAGAAATTTGCATTCGCCTCAACCGTTTTGTGGGTAACCTTGGTAGTAAATTATTTCTTTATATTGTCAAATGACTTACTGTTTTAGTCAAACGAACCATAAACTGATTGTATTCTGTTTCCAATTAAACTAATCTAATTTCTCAAGAGATCTGTTGTTCTTGATCGACGAAATCTCATAAATATATGCTCTTCCATTATTATTTATAATTTAAATTCGCCCCTCTTTCACAAATTTTCTTTTAGATTATTTATTTCACTCCAGTCCCTATTTGGCGTTAATAAATTAATCATTTGACTTAATCGGAATTATTTCGAAATGCTAATGAAAATTAATTTAACTCTTCTTTTCCGAAGTATTGTTGGAAGAAGTGCGCAATAATCAGCCTTGAATTAGAATTTCTATAATTTTCTTTGTTTCAATTCTGTATTTATTTTGTTTTTTCTCAAGGTTGGCTTTTTCTTTTCTCAATAAATACATAAACATCCTTTTCCGGGCATTCTTGGCGGCTTCCTTTCGTTCTTCGTTGATTTAAAATTAAATTTCAGCCATTTTCTTTTACAATTATCTCTATATCACCTTTTATCCTCAGTTTTAACCACGACATTTTAAGATGCATTCTATGATTCGCTTACCAATTATGTTTTCATTAACCTAATAGGCCATTGTCATAAAATTATTGGAATTTTTATCATTTGGCATTTGTTACGCAGACGGGGCGCCGGTATTTATTTCTCTCAACACCCTATCTGGGGGACTAAAAATTGCCCTTTGTTTGGCCCTCTCTGTTTGACCTGTCTGGCGTGGGAGGATCTATTGGGAGCTGAGGATCCCCCAAAAATAGCTCTCCGGGTCATTTGGAAATCTCAAGTATCCTCGCTGCGATGGGCTTGAAGATCTAGAGGAGATTCCATTATAAAAGTTTTCGTCGTAAAATTATCCTTTACACGTAAAATTTCGTGGTCCATGCGTACATTACTGAGCCGACAAAATAAAATGAATCCGAGTTTTTGTGTACACGGAGATTCAAACAATCTCCTCAATGTTTACAACTCTTGGAGTTACCGCGTTGAATTATAAAAAGAGAGGAAGAGAACATCTGCACGGGAATGATAAAGATGATGAGATGGGAATCGTTAGAAAAGAGGAGAATAAATACGCGCTGGCAGGATTACGTGATGCATGGCCAAACATTTGGTGAAGAATTCGTAAAACTAAGATCTTCGGGAAAGCGACCTAAAAAAATCATTCGATGATCCTGAATTCGCCAATATTCGTTGAAAACCTTTCATATCATTATTTCGTATGTGATCTGTTTTATGAGCCTTTCATTTAATCATCAAAGCTCTACACACACAAATTATATGAAAATACCGTTTAAAACGGAAAACAACTTTAAATGACTATAGTATTTGTCCAGTATGTAGTGTGCGTTATTTACTTTATCGTTAAAACGTTTATGTGCCTGAAACTGTCTTATTAATACATTATTGAAAATTGTATACAAACATATTAACTCTATTTTTATCGAAGTCTAATATTATAATTATTACGCGGATCGCATTTTTCCTTTTACACCTATCAAATATTTGGAAAATTTCTTAACTTAGCACGATAATGTCGTAAGCGACCACACGCTGATTCGAAAATGTAATTTCTTGGACTGAAAAAAAAACTTTCGAGATCTGTGCAAGGAGAGAAAGGAGCCACAGAAAATAACATGAAACACGCCGTACTCCAGGGAGGCTTTGTAAAAGTCCTCGGAATAGCGCTAAAGGCAAGCTGGGATAATCTCACAAAAGGCTGAAGTCGCTTTTGCTTCGAGAACAGGAATAAGAGTTCTGAGACTTTCCAGCTGCATAACCAGAAAGGAAAGGTCTTTTTTTAACGCAACAGAAGCCATTCGCCCGTCTCTCTGTTTATAAGAAGCTATTAGGGATGATCATAATCACAGAAAAATTCCACAAAGTGGACCCGGATTTCATCGATATGACTATTAGAAAAGAGTTATAAAAAAATAAATTCTCTATATTACTATTAATTTCCGATTTGAAACAAAACGCATCCTAAAAGAATTTCCGCGGAAAATCTTCCGGTATTAAAATCATATATACACGAGAGCAGTGTTTCTCGACCTTTTTACTTTCTCCATAAGGGAAAGTATTGTTTTCATGAAAAAAATCGATTGCGAGATTTCAACGGAAATACGCGTTTTGCGGCCCACTGAACACGTTCTGACCATTTTATCGATGACGTCTGTATGCGACAGCTTTTTTGTGGGTGCTCTAACTCAAAAACTATTAATCAGGTCAATGCGAAATTTTATATTTAACATTTTAATGACAGTCACAAGAACTGATTAGTTTTTGGTAAAAATCGGTCGAACGGGAATGGGTGTTTACACTTGTCACTTATCCGTTATTTTGAGATATTTGCTTTAATATTTAGTATTAAAGACATACTGGAATGAATGTTGTAGGAAATTTAATTTTCTACAAACTTTGTTCGAAACATTTTTCTATATAATGCATTATTTAAGAGATATCTTAAAAACTAAATTATTTAGCTGCCGCCACTCACCTACCGATTATTGTTACCAATTGACGCCTAGTTACATCCTAGTAACGCTCCTTTTTATTTTCTTAATTGTTGGAGCTTTGTGGCTATGGTTTGAGTTTATTTCTGTTCTTTCTAAGTCTAAAATTTTCTCGCAGTTTCTTAAAATATGTATTATTACGTAACCTATTTGGAATTTTTAGAAATATTACAGGTGTGGAGAAAGTCACGAGGGGCATCCTTAAGCGCGCAAAAGAAAATAATTTTACAAATGGTATTTATTTCAATCTAAAACATATTATCACCGAATTTTATTGTCATTTATTAGAGAAACAGTATACTTAAATGGTAAACAATATAACAAAAATCTGATATGGCCACCACATGACTTTCTCCATACGTATAAATTTGTAAAAATTCCAAATAGGTTACATAATAAAAAATATTTTAAGAAACCGAGAAAATTTAAGATATGACAAAGAACAGAAATAAATTCAAACCATAGCCTTTCAATATTGGATATAGCCACAAAGATCCAAAAATTAAGAAAAGAAAAAGGAGCGTTACTAAGACGTAACTAAGCCTCAATTGCTAACAATAGTCGTCGGCAGGTGACGTGGTGGTTGCAGCTATAAATATAAGATATCTCTTTAAAAATGCATTATATGGGAAAATAATTCAAACAAAGGTTGTAGAAAATTAAATTTCCTACAACTTTTATTCCAGTACATTTTTAAATTTATCAAATATTAAAGCAAATATCTCAAAATAACGGATAGATGACAAGATTAAACACCCACTTCCGGTACACCGATGTTTACAAAAAACTGATCAGTTCTTGTGACCTTCATAAAAATGTTAAATATAAAATTTCGCGTTGACCTGATTAATGGTTTTTGAGTTAGAGCACCCACAAAAAGCTATCACGTACACACACACAGACAAGTGGTCAAATGGTCAAAACGTGGTCAGGGGACCTCAAACCTCATACTACGTATGGAGAAAGTAAAAAAAGCGTAATTTATAATTAAAGGATGTCGACGGCTGCCAGAGAAGGTCCCACTTTGTCGATTCTAGTTTCGGAGATATCAGCATTTTTGTGAAAAAGGGTAGAAAATATCATGGTCTAGAAAATGCATCAAATGATTCTCTGGTATATTAAGAATAACTGTATTATGTATATCCATAAGTGAAGTACAAGCAGAACTTATTTTTAATGCCGCAATTTTTTCTTCAATTTTCTCAAAACACTTTTTAAGTAATATCTGTAATATTCAATAAAAAATTTATTTTTCTACATAGGAGTGTGATTTTTACTTTCTCCATGTATATGAAAAAATCGACATCGAGATTTCAACGGATATACACGTTTTGAGGTCCCCTGAACACGTTTTGACCATATTCTCGATGTCTGTGTGTGTGTATGTGATAGCTTTTTGTGGGTGCTCGAACTCAAAAACTATTAATCAGTTCAATGCGAAATTTTATATTTAACATTTTTGTAAAAGTCACAAGAACTGATTAGTTTTTGGTAAATATCGGTCAACCGGAAGTGGGTGTTTACTCTTGTCACTTATCCGTTATTTTGAAATATTTGTTTTAATATTTGATAAATGTAATAATGTGCTGGAATAAATGTTGTAGGAAAGTTTATTTTCTACAACGTTTGTTTGAAAATTTTCCCATATAATGCATTGATTAAGAGATATCTTATATTTTAGCTGACACCACCACGCCACCTACCGACGACTATTGTTAACAACTGACGCTTAGTTACATCTTAGTAACGCTCCAATTTATTTTCTTAATTGTTGGAGCTTTGTGGCTATATCCAATATCAGTTGGCTATGGTTTGATTTTATTTCTGTTCTTTGTGGTCTAAAATTTTTCGCAGATACTCAAAATATTTATTATCTAACCTATTTGGATTTTTAGAAATATTACAGATATGGAGAAAGTCATGTGGTGGCCACATCAGATTTTTCTTTTTATTTTACTCGTAATTTATCACAAAATACCGCTGCATTCATAACTCCATACCGACATATAATAATATATAATATAATAATATAAGATATCTCTTAAACAATGCATTATATGGAAAAATGTTTCAAACAAACGTTGTAGAAAATAAACTTTCCTACAACCTCTATTCCAATACATTTTTGCATTTATCAAATATTAAAGCAAATATTTTAAAATAACGGATGTGACAAGAGTAAACACCCACTTCCGGTTGACCGATTTTTACCAAAAACTAATCAATTCTTCTGACTTTTATAAAAGTGTTTAATATAAGATTTTGCGTTGACCTGGTTAATAGTTTTTGAGTTAGAGTGCCCACAATAAGCTATCACACACACACACACACACACAGACATCGTCGATAAAATGGTGAAAACGTGTTCAGGGGACCTCAAAACGTGTATTTCCGTTGAAATTTCGAAGTCGATTTTTTTCATGAATACAATACTTTCTCCTATACTTCGTATATGGAGAAAGTAAAAACAGAGACCAGGATAGACTGCTTGGCCTTTTTTCGGATATTACAGAAAATGTGTCGGTAATATTCAAGTAGTGCGTCGCAACCCTGCTTCAATTCAATTTGAAAGTCAATTGACGAATGAAAGTGGATGTGTAAGAGATTTTTGCACTTGCCTAATAAAAATACAATTTTGATTTAAATATAAATTGATTGCATAATTTCTTCGTAATCCCTATTCATAATTTAATCGCAGCGTTTGAAGCGAATTGCAATTAACGTATTGTATCTCCATGGGCATAATAATGCAAGGAAACTTCAACCATCGTTTAATCTCCATTAAACTGCCCACTAGGCAGTTTTGCTTTACTCACAATTTTATATAGATAGTTGTTTTGTTTGTATTGACAAAATTATGATTAGTTATATTAGTTCATTATTAGGTAAAACTTCCTTCCTCGTTTTGATGTACCCCAGAAATTCTCTCACGTACCCTCTAGGGCAGTGTTTCTCAACCTTTATTAGTCCGTGGAGCACACCACGATATCCCCTAATTTAGGAGGAGCACCAGACCAAATCCTTCTATTATATAAAATCAAAACCCTCCCCTCTCCCTATAGGTTGGCAAAATTAAATGGGAGCAAATGCGATGCAGCATATTTTTCATTCGCATTTTAATATCACTTAAAATCCCTCTATGAATGCGGCACTTAAACCAAACGACGCCTAAAAGAATGGAGATTCATTTCCCGGCCATTGATTTTCGAATACGCGTCGAATCGTATTGCAAATTCATTATTAAAAAGAAATTTTGACTAAATTTTAGACGAAAGAATTTTGTAGTCAAGGTTATCTGAATTGTTGCTGTAATTAAGTAAGACATTGTATATATGCATATACTTTTTACATTTTACAGTAAATTGTTATTAAAACGATCCACAAAATAATATCTGTAAATAAATTATGGAAAAATGTATTCCTCAGCACAGAAACCTATGGTCTATAAAAGCCAGAGTGGCTTGATAGCTAGTACCGTAATTAAATTATTACATAAAACAAATAAAACATTGTAGCAAGTCCTTTAATTATAAAAGCAGAAAATACTGCAAAATTAGTATTACAAACTAGGCAGATTAACATAAAGGTATTCCAACAAATAGAAATAATGAAAGAAAAATCCAAAATAGTAATTATTCCTAAAACTTGGTGTCGAAGCAAAATATTACCATAAAAATAAAGGAAACGTTAAAAAATTAAGTAACCTTACCAAAAACACAAAAAAACGAATAAACAATATTATAATTACAGAGCAATAAATAGGTAACATTAAAATTTAGTAGAAAATTAATAACTTGATTTTTTAAATCCGTACATGGTTTATCCACACCTACTTAATGGAATATTTGGGCCTGCATGTTCGAACAGAGTAGATATATCCTTGGGCTAAGTTTGGATAGAGATAGTCTTAATGTTGAAGTGATGTCCAAACGATTTCTCAGCTTGCTTTTTGTTTCAGTAACCACAGAAAAACCATTTTCACATAGAAAAGTCGATGAAAATGGAAGAAGGACTTTCAGCGCTTTTTCACTTCGCTGTGGAAATTCAGTGAAAGCTTTAATCCAAAAAGTTTCAAGAGGAAAATCCTTCTTTAAAATTTTTAATGTGCAGTCTGAGGAAAGATCAGCTAGTAACTCTTCTTCTTCTAGTGATAAGTTATTTCCTTGATTATCATTAAATGGATCTAATACCCACAAAGAACCTACTCTTGGATCTTTGTTTAAAAGAAAATATTTATCAAATTTATCACTAAGTGTATCCAAATGATTAACAATGATCAATTGAAGTTCTGCAAAAATTAAATTCTTCATTGTTTCTATCTTTAACTTCATTCAGAAGCTCTGTCAATCCAGAAAACATATCAAAGTAGTTGTCTTTGGCTCTGTTAACCCATAACTTTAATTTCTCTTTAAACCCATCTATTTTACTATACATGTGAAAAACATTTTTCAATGGTCCTTGTAGTGATAAATTTAACTCATTCAAATTCTGAAAAATGTCTGCAATATAACAAAGTTTCAAGTACCAATTAATATCCTTGTAGTACTTCACAAGATCTGAATTTTTCTCAGACAGAAAACACACTACTTCCTCTCTAAGTTCACACAATCTTTTTAACACTCGACCTTTGGACAGCCAGCGAACTTCTGCATGCAATAATAGTGTGGAATGTGCAGACCCCATTTCATCGCATAGTATTCCAAACAATCGGCAGTTAAGTGCACTGGATTTTATTAAATTAACTGTATTGATGGATATTGCTAACACTTCATTTAACTCTGAGCTTAACTTTTTGCATGCTAATAATTCTCAGTGAATAATACAATGTGTAATTTAAATTTTTGGCACTACTTCTTTAAATTTTGCAACCAATCCTGCATGTACACCTGTCTTATTTGCTGCACCGTCAGTACAAATCGAAACACAACTTGAAATATCGATATCATTGCTGGAGAAATATTCAGATATTACCTTGAATATTTCGGACCCAGTTGAACAGTGTGGCAAGTAAAAGCTGTTCATGAATTCTTCTTCAATCACTTCACTGTCCCAATCAATATATCGAACGTACATAATTAATACAGCTTTGTAAGCAATATCTGTTGATTGTCCAATTGAAGAGCGAAGGTTCTAGCTTTTTTCACTTTTCCTAACAGTTGGTGATGAAGATCTTCATTCATCATTGCGATACGTCTCGCAATCGTATAGTTGGAGAGGGGAATTTGTCTAATTTTTTTGCAGCCTTCTCTCCCAAAATCGTCTTGCATGCATCTACTAAGCAAGGCATGATTAAACTTTCTCCTATGATGAAAGGATTTTTAGTTTTGGCGATTCGGAGTGAAATTAAGAACGATGCATTAAGCACTGAGTCAGTTACTTTGTATATGTTACTAATTAATCCCCTCTGGCTTTTAAATTCGTTTTCTCTTCTCTTAAAATACTTGACTGGCTTATTTTGATACTTCTGGTGTTTTTTATCAAGATGTCTTTTTAATTTTGCTAGAAACATGGCGCTATTTGACAAAACCTCAGAACAAATAACACACTGTGGACTACTGCCTTGACATGCGAAACCGTATTTAATGTAATCAGGATCATACTTTCGATGTACTACCACTTTCTGCTTTTCCCGATCTGACAGTGAAGGTGAGTCACATGATCTATTACCGGCATTGTCTCTCATGGAAGTAGATGGAATCGCTTCATCAACATTTGTTTCACTTATTCCGGAATTTTTCATTAAAAAAGTCAACCTGGTCTTTATACTCATTTTATCCTATGGGTACCAAGCAGACGTAATTTTATTAGAATAAATAGAAATATATTAAATTTAAACTTCATTTTATTAACGCAAAAGGCTACTCACGTACTGCCAAAATTCGACAAAATATGTAGAATACACGTTTCACAACCACTCACCAACGCATTTAAATATTACACAATGGTAAACGAAAAAACTTATATACAAACAACTACGATGGAACACAGGGCAAATGGCCGCCCACATACAGTGCCTGGCTTATTTCGTGGATTGCGGGCACAACGTAATTAAACTACAGTCCGTGAGATGTAACTATGTCTCCGAGTCGATTTTGTAAGGCGAGTGGAGGGAGGCAGTGGAAGAGTCCGCAGTCAACAACAGAGGCCTGGCATCATCAGATGCAAGTATATAGAATCTATAGCAAATGTTACACCGAGGGGGAGGAAGGGAATCGGTGAGTAGGAGAGGGGAGATGGAATGGTGAAGGAGAGGTTGGTTGGCGAGCAATAAAATGTTCTTTTATGTATACAATGTGGAAGGAGAAGGTTCGTGAATTGGAGAGAGTAGTAAAGTGAGTGAATATGCTTTTAAGTAAACAAAGTAAGATGGGGAAGGGAGAGTATTGGAGAGTAGGAAAGGGGAGGCAGAAAGTTGGAAGAGGTTGGGGGATGGGTAAGAAAACGAGGTAATACATATTCGGAAAGAAAGGCAGAACAAGTAGATTTTATAATCAAAGCCGTGTTGCGATTATCGTAACGTGATAGACAAAAGTCTTTACACTTCATTCTAATAATATTATATTTCCAATAATTGGACTTTTCACTTTAATTTTTTTAAAGGCTTGCGGAGCACCTGCCTCATGTTTGCAGAGCACCGGTTGAGAAACACTGCTCTAGGGTACGCGTACCCCACGTTGAGAAACACTGCACTAGAGGGTCTGTAAGGTGCTCTTATCAACTTAAACTGCTTCCAATTTTAGTCGTAGATGTTGTTGACATTTAGAAGCTCCATTGTTACACTGGTGAACGTTAAATAATAAGTGAATCTATTACATAAGATTCATTATTCTCGGTTATTATTAAGCAAATAATACAGACGATACATTAAAGTGAGGTTTACAAAGCAATTAACATTTGTCGAAAATCCCCTTCAGGTACAATTATTTTTTCTCCAAACAATTCATTTTCCCCCATTATGTCACGTATGTATAATTCTGTCAACGATTTCTAAGGCGACTCCTGGATCCATTGGTGCTTCATCCATGATTATAACATCAAACTCGCGTAAAAAACATTTTTGGCAGGTGAAAGTCTTGGTGAAGTTGAACTCTGTAGATCCAACGGTAAATTGAAGGCTGTGTGACATGTGATATCATCTGGAAGAATTATCGCTGCAATCCCAGTCCACGCCACATTTAAAACCTTTTTCTCCATCGACTTTAAATTATGATATAATGTTATGTATGTACATACGTTTTGCCTGACCCTCCAGAACCATCTATGAAAGAATACCTTCGTTCGAAGAATTAACTATTTGATTTGCGGCATATAATTGTTGTTCATTAAAATTTTGCCACATAGTTGAAGTAATTAATAAATGATTTGAATACTACTCTGGAACTTGATCGATTGTAATTCTCATGTCACATTCACACGGCGGGATAAAAACAGCAGAAATGGTTTGTACTATGTGTAAATGCGTAAATGCAGTGAACACTGGCGAGCGTTTGTTGATATATACCAAACAAATTATATTTAACCTTTTGCTACCAAGATTTTTGTTCGAAAATTCAATTTAAATTATGAAACTAATAGATCGTAGTAAGAAGTAAATTCCAAATAGCAACTTTAATAGACAAAACATGAAAACCCTTCAAATTACGTCAATTTATTGCATTGCAGTGTTAAATAATTAATTTCATTCTCACATCATCATTCATTATTATCACTCACATTTTCCAATCATAACCCGTGCTACGTGCCTCTCATTTATGTTAAATAATCGTTCTTTCGCTTCTCGAACTTGATTTATTAATTGGAATAAAATCGAAATTTAATATTGTACTTACCGATAATCAAATTAAACTTCACTGTATACAGCATCTATATTAATTTCATTTAATATTATGACGTAAGACTTTAGTCTAAATACTAACTGAAATTAATATCTGTATAAATTGAAGCTTTCTTTATTTTTTTGTTTAAAAGAATTGTGATTTTAATTCTTACCGATACTTAAGTGAAACTTCAATGTGTAAACTGTTAAACGAAGCGAATATGAAAGTTTATTTACTAACATTACAAACTGTTACCAACTATATGTCGTTGTTAGTAACCATACCAACTCTGTAAATAACCGTTGCTATGTTGTGGGAAGACGAACTTGTATAATATTATATAGATTTTTGGGATTAAAACAATATTTCCTGCCCTTCTTTCGTTTAGTTTAATCTTTAAGTAATTTCCGAGTTATTTATGTAAGGATGTAAGCAATTTATACGAAGCCAAATCAATTTCGAGGACTGCAATGATCCATATGCTCATTATTAATTTGCTTAATTAAGTAAATAAAATTTCTATGGATAAATGAAGATGTAAACTAAGAAAATCGATTTGTTATTGTTTGAAAAATAAGATTTAACCCTAAATATCAATGTGTTAATGTTGAGACATGTAGCGGTTCGAGCATGGCAACGTAACAAAGTTTCAAGAATTAATTTCATTCAACGAGAATTTTACCATTTAATGTCGCAGAACAGAAACGAGAGGATAATTTGCGTAAAACCTTTTCCTACTTCAATTTTACGTGCTAAAAATAAAAATCTGATGTGGCCACCATATGGCTTTCTCCATACCTGTAATTTTCTAAAAATTCCAAATAGGTTAAATGATAATGAATATTATAAGGAACCGCGAGAAAAATTTTAAGACCTTACAAAGAACAGCCATAAACTCATACCGTAGCCTTCTGATATTGGATATAGCCCCGAAGCTCCTATAATTAAGAAAATAATAAAAAGGAGCATTACTAAGATGTAACTAAGCGTAAAGTGTTTACAATAGTCGTCGGTAGGTAAATTTCCTACAACTTTTATTCCAATACTTTTTAACATTCATCAAATATTAAAGCAAATAGTTCAAAACATCGGGCAAGTGACAAGATTAAACATCCACTTCCGGTGACCGATTTTAGCAAAAATCTAATCAGTTCTTGAGTTTCTAATACAAATGCTAAATATGAAATTTTTTGCTGATCGGATTATTAGTTTTGAGTTAGAGAGCTCACAAAATTCCGGTCACAAACACACAGACTTAATCGAGAAAATAGTCAAAACGTGTTCAGGGGACCTTGAAACATGTATTTCCGTTGAAATCTCGAATTCGATTTTTTTCATGAAAACGATACTTTCTCTATATTTCGTATATGGAGAAAGTAAAAATGTCTGGGTAATATTGTTCATCCGAGATTTCTCAATATCTCCAAAACTTAGCTGTGTCTGTGAACTGTACTCTAATCATGTCATTGTTTATATAGCACAAATAAGCAAAACATCTATTTTTATTTACAGTCAACAGTTAAAAAGGAAGGTTACGTTAATGAATATCGCTTGAGGCATTAATTCGATATACATTTGCATGATATCCTTTGTAATGTTTAATATCTCTGGAGTGTTTGTATAAATTAATTGGCGATCTAAATTAAATATTATACTGCAAAGTTTTAAGCTTTACATTAACGATGAAATATGATTATTTATATGCGTTTTATCGCGAAACTAAAACGGATCGTTTTCAACTCTTTTAACTTACCACAACACGCATTCTTTTATGCGTAACCACCAAAAATATTTCTCTAGATAATTAAAAGTTCAAGTAAGTCTTAGCTGAGTTCACTGATATAAATTCTAAAGAATAACATATACTGCAACAAATGAAAATGAGCTATTCTGAAATTTGACTAATCCTGCAAATAAAACACCCACAAGCTGGACGAAGAATGTTTTCGTCGTAAACATACAAGAGAGCGAATCCAATACGATTGTGAATGGCTCATATTTACTCGGTAATATCCACGGTCCGTACTAGCGTGCTCAAGATGCGAGGGGGGGAAAAAAGTTCTTGTTATCGTCGCGGTATACACGATGTATTCAGTTTTGGAGAGGGAGAGAGGTTGCCGCGAGATGGAGGTTGGTGATGGGAGGGGGAATAGGAGAGGGGGGAGAAGAGAGGAGGAAAAGGGGAAAGAGAGCGACTAGAGGTTCCTGCATGTATTTGTGTGTGTGTGCGCGCCCACGCTTTACGGTGGGAAAGGGTGACTGGGAGGCGTGCGAGGGTTGGGGGGGGGGGGGAGCGAAGTGAGGGGGTGGTAGCGGAGGAGGTGAGAGCGCGTGATGCCGCCGTTGGTCCGGGGTGGGGCAGCAGTCGCCAGTATTTTTATCTCCGAGAAAAGAGAAGCTGGGACCAAAAATACTCTGTCTTTAATGTGCTATCCTACTCCTGCTCCCCTTCGCCTCTTTCGTCCCTCCTTCGCCCTCTCGAACACCTTCTTCTCTTGGCTCTTACCTCTCTTTTACTCCATCTTTTTTTTCTCTCTTTCCCTCCAACTCCTCGCGCCAGCAATCCTTCATTTTAGATTGGTACTACGCTCTTGACAATGGTAAGCGTGGTCCCATATCAATTTGAGGTTTTATTCGTGCGGAAAATTGGGAAGGGCAAATGGGTTTACGGCATTCCTTTCGGTTGACGCGAGTTCGAATTTAATGGAGTGAATGTGTTTTAACAGTTCGACACTTGAAACCCTGCGTCCTATTTAGGTCAGAGGATCGACCTTTGACCCTCCTTCAAAATAAGGCCAATTGATGTCACTGCCAATTCCCTACGCTTTGCGGTCCGAAGGCCGCGTTGCATAGTGAAAATTGTTTTCTGCCGGAATGTCTTTGAGAAGTCGTACGTACATGACCGCTAAATAAACCCGGTGGTTGTTCAAACGCTTCCAAAGTAAATGTATGTTCTACGGAGTTCGTGTTACTCAAGTAAATAGCGACGTTGCTAAATAAAGTGTTGCTGTCTTGGGTATTTTCGTTCAAAAAAGTGTTGAAGAAGTTTTGTTTATGAGTGCAAATCATCAATCTCCAATAGAAGATGAAATAAAATTACTTTTGAGTTAATTTCAATAATGATCCTAAAATTGGCATAGGTTGAGTAATACTAATGTGCAAGCATTATATCGCAAAGTTGCCGAAGTTTGGCAGAAAAAGAATTCCTAAAAGAAATTCAAACGATTTCAGCACTCGAAAATAGATTCGCATATGGAGCAATAGAATCTTTTACTTCTGTAGTATGTAACTATCGTAAGTTTCGGGTATTTAAATGTTTAATGTCGATTTTTTTAATTAAACTTCCCTTTATCATTGCATCCTCAGCTCATAATGTTGATTCATTAATTAAAATTTAAACAAAAGTAAAAAATAAATAAATAATTCACAACTTTATGACTAAATGATTTATTTTGTCGTCAATTTTGTCAATGACTTTTATCGGGCACTAATGAAATTTCCAAGTAATCAAAAATATTTATTGAGAAAATATAATTGATCAAAATATTTCATGAAATAGTTCATTTTCAACCGTTGGATGAATGTCTAAAAAATTGCGAGTTTTCCTAATTCTCCTAATATAATTCTTGCCGTAGAAATGTATTCCTCCGGAATAATGTTGAAATAATGTATACCTTGTTTCCCGAGTTTCTTAAGTAAACAGGCATTTCCTGAGACAAAAGAAGAAAGTAAATATAATTACATGACTCTACTGTTGATGTCGAAACTCATTTGAATTTTATGGAAGGAAATGGTCTTGTCGGTCAAAGACTTTCGAGAGATTTTATAAAAGCGGCGTCATTTGGGAAGAGGTTTTATATTTGAGACATTGACGTTAATTGTTCGTTTTTCAAGATTTTTGGCCGACTGTTGGAGTGTAAAAGTGGCAGCAAATGGAAGGAACTAAATAAAAAAACATCAAAATTGGAAAAAATAACCGCTCAACTAAAATCTCGACTTCGGCGAAGTATACGCTGCCATATTGCAACATGAGTAGGCGATCAGATGGCCTATTTTCACTTTGATAATTGCTAACAAATAGCTCGTTGCATAGCAAAGTGTAAAAAAAACGTTTTTTGGAGATAAAAAATAGGGGGAGGTCTACTTTTACGATCGGAACATACTACGACTAAGAAAATAGTTGTTCAAAATAATATAGAAAGTAGATGGAAGCTTTTGTAACGATTCTTAATTACATTAATTCTTCCACGTAGCTAAACAACACTAAAATCTGGGGTAATCTTCTACTGCAAGCTAAGAAAGAAAATGCATTTCAGTAATTGCTTATTATTGATGAAATATAAGAACTGCAAGCGATTTTGTTTGAATTTTTACTTTCTCCATACGTAGTATAGGAGAAGTTTTGTTTTCATGTAAAAATTGATTTCGAGATTTTAACGTCAATACACGTTTTGACCATTTTCTAGATAAACGACTTAGATAATGTTATTACAAGTAAAATCAAGTTATTCGCGGATGATACGGTAGTTTACAGAGAGATTAACAGTCCTGCTGATCAAGCATTACTTTCTAACGACCTACACGCAATTCTCGAGTGGTGTAAAGAGTGGCAATTAGAGCTGAACTCAGGTAAGTGTTCCGTCATGAGATTCTGGAGAAACAAAGAAATTGAGGCGATGAATTACAGTATAGAAGGTGTACATCTAAAATTATCCGAATCCGTCAAATACTTAGGTGTCATTTTAACAAGTAACCTCTCATGGGACACACACATACGAAATATATCCGGGAAAGCTAAGCAGAAACTAGGATTCATCAAACGGATAGTAGGTAAAAGCGAAGAAAAAGTCAAAGGGACATGTTACTTTTCTTTAGTTAGACCGCTGCTAGAGTATGCGTCGAGCATATGGGATCCATACGAGAAAGGATTAATCGCCGAGTTAAAGAAAGTGCAGCGAAAAGCTGCTAGATTCGTCAAATATTGTTATGATAGAAATAAAAGCGTTACAGGCTTGATACAGGACTTAGGATGGGAATCACTAGCTGAGCGTCGATCACGTGCTAGGTTAAAACTTCTTGAAAGATTTAGAACGAGTACTTTCTCCAGCGACGTCAAAGAAATAATAAGAACTCCCACCTATATCGGTAGAATGGACCATCCTCGTAAAATAAGAGAGATAGCCTGTAGGACAGAGAGATACAAAGGCTCATTTTTCCCTAGAACGATAGCTGAGCAGAATAAAACTTGCGATCAAAAGTAACCTCGCGTAGGGGCGTAAACCAAGGCCTAATTTTGGAGTTTTCCCCTTGGTGTTAATACACCCCCTGCCACACACCCTTGCGGTGGCTTGCCGGGTAAACTGTAGATGTAGATGAAATCTGTGTGTGTGTGTATATGATAGGAATTTTGTGGGCGCTCTAACGTAAAAAGTATTAATCAGAACAACGCGAAATTTTATATTTGATATTTTTATTAGAGGGACAAGAGTTGATTAGTTTTTGGCTAAAATTGATAAACCAGAAGTGGGTGTTTACTCATGTCAGTTATTCGCGTCTTTCAAATATTTGCTTTAAACTTGATCAGTGTAAAATATTATGAGAATAAAATTCGTAGGAAATATAATTTTCTACAACTTTTGTTCGCAACATTTTCCCATATAATTACGGTTACCAGATGCCCAAAGGTAGAATGGAGCACATACGCAGAAAAAATGGAGGATAAAGGAGTAAAAAGCCGCACATTCACTTCCGAGGAAAAAGGGCAGTAAGAAAGGTGAAGGAGCAACAAATTAATCCACCAAGGAACCAATAGAAAGAACAAAAATACTCCAAACGCTTATATAGTGTAATAAGTATGAATTTTATTCACTAATATACTTCTCAGAAGAAATTATCTTTTTAAGAAGATCTTTATTCTTAAGAAGGGAGGAATGGAAATATTTACAAGAAAAGTTTTTCATATTACACTTGATCATAATAATTTCCTTTGTTGTTTTCACGGACAATTTCTTTCCGGGGCCCACTGATCATTTATTAGAGAAAAGACCTTTTCTATGTTTGCATTATGCCCTTGAATGCAAAATACAAATTCGCATATTTTTAAAAGCTCAGAATAACAGTCTTTATTATTGCAGCTTCTAAAAAATGAGATCCACTGTTCATGAAAAGGGACATCAAAGAAACGATCGTCATTGTTTTCTATGAATAACTTAAGATTGTTATATTGATCAAGTAACTTATCGTCATCAATAATAATTTCCTTTTAGTTGAGATAACTCAAACGCGGTATCATATCTTCATATCTGAAATGTTTGTTCTTTAATACCATCCACTCAAAACACTGAAATTCATCAAATTGATTTATCCATTTTTAAAAATAAAGAATGCATTCTTGATAAACAAGCTGTGTTTCTTCAACAAAACTCCGACATTCTTCACCCATACCCTTTGCCTGTAACGTTTCAATAATTTCCCTGACTGATATGGCAAAAGATTTTCCCGAATCCTTATTTTTAAAGTAACTAATGTTGTTTTAAGCAAAGCGACAATTTCTAAAACGGTTATTGTCTCTTTCTACGGCCTCAATTTTGTTTTGGAAAACAAACGTAAGCGAGACCAAGAAACGAAGGTACAGTTCAGAAATTTCACTTTCAAAAAAAGTTTTTATCAGTATTGGCGGTCGAATAAGGGACAGGAAATACTGTTTATAGCAGGAAACAACTTCGATAGTCTTTCTAAAGCTGGTGCTATACTAAGCCATCTGATCTTACTTAGTTGAAGATAACAGTGGTTGATAGTTAATTTCTATTAATTCACAAATTTCTTTCAATGCCTCAGTTCGAACAGTATATACAGAAAAATAATTCAATATCTTGAAAACAAGAGATTCCACAATCAATTTTGAACACATCTGCACCATATTGAATAGCTACGGAGAATATGAGCAGGACACCCGATACCAACAATTTTCCTATTCAGCATCTCTTTAAGGCATGAGAAAACATTATTTCCCTTCCTTCTATTCACCCCTCCAAAATTTACGTTTTCATTTTAACCTGTAAAGGAAGCACACTTCAAAGATAAACCAAATCTCTCCAGAGTCGTCAACACATACTCTGATATGGACTTTTGTTTGTATTCCAAAATACTGCACAAGGATTGGGAAGATCTTAAGCGAGTCATGATTGCTGGCATCCGTTGCAACTCCGAAACAAGATATTTTACTCATTGTCTTCTAAATCAAATTGATAGTATGTGGAGCGATCACTTTATTCACTATTGCTTAAGTTTTCGTTCTTGCGCATGTTGTGTCGAGAGCAGTTTCCGAGTCTTAAAATAATTCTCTTAACAGACGCAGTGCACTCCGTAGATTTGAAAGACTGATGATGTTTCACCGTATGGAAAGCCATGGTTCCCTCAGCGGCGCGTGCTTTTATATTGAACGGATTTTTTTGGATACAGAAGGATGTCACTTTTCCACACGAAGATGACATTCGTACCATTTTTCTGTTTTTCACTTTGAATGTGACGCTCCAAATCAAAGGATCCCTTATTTGCAACAGAAACGTAACAATCACAAACAGAACAATTCGCCTCATTTTCATTACGCCCGATATCAAAACAAGGAAACTTTGATTTTAGATTACTGGAGAATTTACACTTTTAAGTGATGCCATTCTTAATGAGGGATAAGTTTCTGGAAGGTTTAAGAGTCGCCACTATTCAAAAATAAAAGAAATTATTTTACTCGTTAGTAATCATATTAGATATATAAATATCGTAATTTTCGGTTATCTACATAGCAGTAACATAAGTACCACAGTAATTCAGTTTGAGGATCTTTTTCCAGCGAAAAATGGGAACAAGAAAGGATTGGACTCGACAGTGCACTAATCATCCAAAAGTTACTGTCACAGGCCTCCCTCGCTTGGAAAGAGTTCGCTTTAAACGATTTCGAAGTTAAACGAATCGCTTATTAAAACCAAAAAATCGTTATAAACGGTACACTTCAGAGTTAAACGATTTTTCAAAGACAAATCAAGTGCCTCATTTTAAAATTAACGCTGGGAGCATACATATTATTTACAAAGTAACGTTTCATCGTTACTTAAAAAAAAGAAGCGCGGTGCACTTCGGAGTAAAACGATATGGCAAGAACACAGGGAGTGTTTCATTTCAAAATCAACATTGCGCCCACACACTTTTGTTACAAATTAACTTTATATCTACATATGAATACAAGCGCTCCTGTAGAGTAGGCCGCGAGAAGCAGCTGTTCGCCATTAAAAGTTTATTGCTTCTACAGTTTATATATGTTTTTATCATGGCAGCCCATAAAAGTCCCACAGCTGATTTACCTCATCAAGAGTTCCAAATGAAGAAGCAAAAGAAAAGGATAACACTCGATACGTGCGCAGAATTTTCGTATGTGTGACATGGGAGTCACAATCTCACTTTCTCGAAAAAGCCGGACAAAGTCCTAAAATTTGAAATTCCGGGAGGACAGAAAGTGAAAAAGGAGGACATGTCCTTTCTGGTAACCCTACATATAATGCATTGTTTAAGAGATTTTAAAAACCAAATTTTTTAGCTACCACCACCTCGAGGAGACTTTTGTAAACACTTTTGTTTACGCTTACGTTAGTTACGTCTTACAATTAGTATCGCTCCTTTTTAGGCGTTCTTTACCAGCGAAGCGGTAATAGCGGAACGCCTTATGGGCACGTCTAGTCCGTCCGTCCGTCGTAACTTTCATCTCCTAAACCGCTGGGCGGATTTAAATGTAATTAGGTATGAGTGATCTTTATTAAAATTTATCGCCCAATTGTGATTTTCAACTGAATCCGTCAATTAGAACTTTCACTTTACATAATTACTTTAATAAACTTATACTCGTATCTCGTTAAATGGCACCGCCAAGCAACAGTGAAATATCAAACTTTTATCTCCCTAGCTCTTATATGATCTGTTAGGTATAGATTGAAGAAACTATTCGGATAGAGAACAACATTTACTACAAGAAATTCCGCGAGGCCACGTAATTACGAATTATGGTTTCGGAGATAAAAATTCGAGAAAATCCCATGCAAAATATCGCATATTTTGTTTACATCGATCGCTAAGACGGTTCTCTCAGAAAACAATTAAAAATCCATATATTTCCCTCCCATTCTCTTATATGATCTGCGAGGAATACATTTTTAAAAATTATTTGGCTAGAGAACAACATTTACTACACGATGTTTCAGAGACCACACAATTACGACTTAGTTTTGGAGATATAAATTCGAGAAAATCCCGAGCAATACATCGCATATTTTGTTTGCATCGATCGCGAAGATGGTTATCTCAGCAAACAACAATTAAAAATCCATATATTTCTCTCCCATTCTCTTATATTATCTGTGAGGTAAATATTTAAAAATTTATTTGGATGGAGAACAACATTCACTACAAGATAGTCCCCGAGATTATAGTTTCGGGGATAAAAGTTCGTGAATCGCCTAATCTTTCGATACCGTTCCATACGTATTTCCCATTAAGAACGCCTTTGAAATCTCTGCGTATCCCATTTAAGGAGTATACTTTTCCATCTTGTTATTCTTAATTGTCGGAGCTTCGTGGCTATATTCAATATCAGAAGGTTACAGTTTAAGTTCGTGTCTGTTCTTTGAAAGGTCTGCATTTTTCTCGCAGTTCCTTAAAATATGTATTATCATTTAATGTGCCTATTTCGAATTTTTAGAAATATTACAGGTGTGGAGAATGTCATGTGGTGGCCACATCAGATTTTTTATTTTGATGTTCAATTGGCGTAAGCATTAAACATTTTATTCTTCATTCGTTTGAATAATCCATTATACTTGTGAAATTTTAAGATAAAACTTCGAATTATTAATGCTCCTCTCAGCCGTTCAACTGGGAAATTCCTTCTTTAATGCTGTCTGATGTTCCAGAATTTTTTGAGCGGGTAGCATTTGAAGGCCATCATATTCTCTGCATCTTTGCCGTCATTCATTTGGCATTGAAAATATCAAACACTTTCATCCCGGATTAGGAGTTTACAAATGCCGAGTGGAAAGGTTGATTTGTAAATGCCTATTAACAAACAATAAATGCTGTTTAATTCGTTTACCTTCTCTAATGACAGTTATAATCATAAGAAGTATGATTTGGAAAATACTTTCAATAAAAGTCTTTTTCTTTGATCGTTCACATATGTTGTACTACATCTTATTCACAACTGTAGCTGCAATGAATTGTTATTATTTGAATGCTGGAATCATTAATGATTTGATTTGATTCAACACTCTCTGGATGTCTCTAAAATTAAAAAAACTATCACTTTATTGAACTATAATGTACTCATTTTGTTTCTTATTCATAAGAAACTATGAGTTATTGATGATAAATACCCGAAGGTAATTTATTATAATATTAAAATTATTATAGAGTGCTATATTTAATTGATTTAGCGTTTATAATTTTTACTTTTTGTAGATAATGAAATATATTTTATCAAAAATTGTTTTCAGCATGTCGAAATAATTGAGTTCTTCAAAAATTCATATAAAATATTTTAATCGATGGTCAATACTTTTACAAAAAAGTTGTTTATTTATATAACTTAATAACTTCAAGGTGTATAAACAAAAGTTTTAAAATTTTCTGAAAAATATCCCAACGATTTTGAGCTATCGTCAAGTTTTTGGTCGAAATCATTTTCTATTAGCCATATTTGTTTCCTTATCATGTGTATTAAGCTAACGTGAAAGTAGTGATGAATATTCAAGGTCGGGGATTCATACATATTTATTTTACAGGTATAATGACGTACTTTTTCCTTGTTGTGACTTCGATCGCACGTTTTCTCTATTATCTGTAATAATATATCTTTTTAATAAAATGAAGAAACGTAACTCTAAATATTATCAATATTCCAATTACTGGACTATTTTGAACAAACCAGAACTGGTAATTAACAACTTGAAGCAAATATTTTAAATCCGTCTCTAAAATAAATTTTTAGTGGTTTAAAAGAAATCCGCTTATATAATCGGTTTGTCCGTCTGTCTGACGCGCTAACTCCTCCTAAACGAAAGCAGATAGAGACTTCCCTTTTCACTAATCGATTTAGTGTTCTATCTCGGTGTGCACGTTTTCTTGTGGAGATCTGTCTGACGCGCTAACTCCTCCTAAACGAAAGCTAATAGTGACTTTGTTTTTTCGCCAATCGATTCAGTATTCTGTCTCGCTGTGCACGTTTTCTCGTGTTTTCCGTTCGTCTGTCCAAATTTAAAAGAAACCTCCATTGACTGTCTACTTTAGCAGCTCTTTCCTTACTTGTTTTCTTTTGATATTTGCTGAAAATGGAAAACACGCTAGTACTAATAGTATTAATTTGTACTCCAAGAATTTTTAACATTCACTTTAGATTAATTACCAAACCCAGCTTGGAAAATCGCGGGGCCCGGTGCAAAGGGTGCGCGCGGCCTCTTACCATTCAAAACTTTTTAATAGTAAATTATGATACAATAAATAACGCAACTTTTTCTCTAATTATAGGAGTGTTTGATATTTTTATCAATTTAAAATAAATTTCATTCACATGTAAAGGGAACATTTTTTAGAGAGCGCGGGTTCCGGTGCAGTTACACCGTTGGCGCAACCATCAAGCCGTCCCTGTTTATTACTATCAGTACTGCGTAACTAAGTTTGCGAATGCATTCATAAAATGGGTATACAGTGCAGTCACGATCGATCGATCTAATAGGGCGACCGGGGCCGTTCGAGAGAATTTCGAAACTCGTGACTTTCGTATCCGGTCACATCCGGTCACCGTAATATGTCGGACGGTCATAAACAAGTTCACAAAACACCTATAAAAGTCTGAAATAACCACTAAATAATACACAATTAATATAAGCTGTGTTAATGAATTAGTAACCATCATTTCACATAAACAACATTTGCAAATTGTAGGAAACAGATGATGTGGTGTGTACCGAAGTTTTGCTGCGTTTTATGTGGTCATACTGCCGGGGAAGTCTTACCCTACGGTTCGGAATATCGCAGTGCGGTGTAGTTTTGCCATTGGTTTCTATGAGGCAGTTCGAAATTTTGAGATTTCGAAACTTTGTGACTTCGTGGATATTAATTTAAATTTTAAGGAAATAATCTTTATATTTCTATCCGTAATGGACATAGCACTGATAAAATGAGGAAGTAAAGCATCATATTTACGAATTACATATTCTGTAGTTTTAGGTGTTTCAGATTATCGAGAAAGTTTGTTATTTTATTTATTATATATGTTCTGTTATGTGATTTATAAATGCTAACGTTGATAGTAAAAAATAGAATTTGAAGGGTCTTTTACACTTGAGAGTTAACCTGTAACAGTAAATCAGCGGAAGAATACATATTTGATATACGGACTGCAACTATAATCGTAACGATCAGCTTTCTGTTGAGATAAAAATATTCCAGCTTACTTAATCGACGAACAATTGCCTGATATTTTTAATTGATTTCACTCAAAATATGAAAAGTTTTATCTTTCATCGAATTATTGTCAGTGAATTTAATATGTGATTATTGCGTTAAGGGTGTGATAATAATGACTTTTTGAATTTATTTAATTCTTGGAATTTTTAACTTTAAAATTTTCATACATTTCAAACATATCAACAAAAATTATCGATAAATATCGTTGAAACCTTAATTAAATTATGCATACGTCTTCTATATAAAGCGTGAGGATGCTTCGCTATCATGTAGTCATCGTTTCTAATCTCGATAACATTTCCTTTTGCAGACTGCCCTCAGTTACCTGGCATCTAACGGTTCGGTGACCACGTTGGAGGCACTGGCCATACTGCCCGGCGTCGACGCAAACATCGCAGACACAGAGGGCAACACTCCGCTACATTTTGCATCCCAAGCTGGTTCGTGCTGCTCTTAACTATTTCCTAATTCAGCTATAAATCGCATCGCATATAGCATAGAAGGCTTGAGAAGAAATGAGGTGAAAACGGGTTGGAGTATGTCCAGATTTGCTCGTAGAGTGAAATAGTGGATATAAATTCGGCGGATTAGAAAACAAAGGAGTTACTGCGTACTTACAAATAGACGAGAAATTTAGCCCCGTTATTATTAGGATGGAGAAGTAAATGCGACTAGAAACGATTTTGAAAGGGATGATCTAACCTGCGTTCAAAAGCAGAGAGCAAACAAAGAAGTGAGACTGATTGTGGTGTCAGGGTTAAAGATAGCTAGCTGCGAGGAATTGAGGGCCGACGGAAAGAACTGCGGAACAAAAATGAAAGATGGTCTTGCCGCAAGGAGGTTCGTTTCATTTTGATTCGATGCGGAGAGGGCTGGTTTAATCCGGTAAGATTTACTGTTGATAATGAAAGAAGCTGGACAACAGAGTCGTCTTCCTCTTTTCTTAATTCTTATTTCAGACAAGAAGCGCATTCTTTCGCGAATAAACCATAAATAACGATATCTTTGAATAGTGTAGAATCTTACCAGAGACCAAGAAATTTTCCTTTAATCGTGTCATAAGGTATATAACGAACGATAAGATATTCAAGTTGATTGAAGCTATATATATAACTAACAACTAACTATATATATATATAGTTAGAAGAAATTAGTTATCATAGCTTCTAAATCAGCTACGGAAGTGAATGATAAAGCCTTACTTTCTAACTTAATAGACTTTTTCACATTTGAAGTGGAATGAAAAACAAGTTAGGCGAGAATTGCATTGTAAGTCACTTAATAAGCTTTAAAAATATGTTGATCGATGATCAAATGTTTATGAGTCTAACTCTTAGGAGAATACCCTGAAGTTTTGGTTGTTTTAGCTCATTAGTAAATTTCGCATTGCCTACGCAGTCATACAGAAAAAAACGAAAACAGGATCAGCATTTTCAAGAAAATTTTAGCCTATAAATAAATGTTAAAATAGTCCCGTTGATGAATCGTAGCCTATTAATAAACTCCAAATTTCAAATCATTCGATTAAATACAGTTTAAAACACGAAAAGTCTAATAAGTTTATGATTGTATATCTTTATTTAAACAAGTAAGGATAGAGCTGCCGAAGCAGACGGTAAATGGCGTTTTTTTATTTAGACGCACAGACGAACAAACCGAGAAAACGTGCACCACGAGACGGAATACCTTATCTATTGGCGAAAAAAGGAAGCCTCTAATAGCTTTAGTTTATGAAGAGTTAGCACGTCAGACAGACAGAATGACAAACCCAGCGCATAAGCGGATTTAAAGAACGTTAAAAAGGAATCGATTTATTTCTCCAGCTTTGCTCAAATTCCTACGAAAGTCAAACTGGAAAATTCATCACATCTTCATTTTTTAGTGGATCGGTCATCTATAAATCAATCAATAAAAATTTTAAGCATCTTCTGCTTCGGAACTTGATTATAAATGAATACGCTCATGTTTAATTTCTTGTCTCGATATTCTAATCGAAAGAATATTTTAAATGAGGATATGCAAGGTCATCGATTTCATATAAAAAAGCTGTGGGGAACCTGTTCAATTAGCGGAATATATTTTATAGGAGGTTTTTTCAGTAATAAATACTAAATTACTTTATATTAGTGAATATTTATTGACTTCTCTGCGAGAGAATACCAAAGGAATCGGTATTCTTGTTTATAATTACAGAATGCTGCATAATGTAATTTAACCTTAAATCATTGCTCGCTTGAAGTATTCTTTTGTCGAACCAATGTTTATTTTTAAGCCAAAGTTTACATTGAATACGTACAAATGTTAAAACTTTACTTTTTTAGGAACGACAATTTGGTGTACAAAAAATGCGGATATGAATGTTTAAAAATCCATCTGTTTGTGTTCCAACATGTGGTAGAATGGATTCAAGTTCAATTTTATCGTCAGAAATGAACGCTCTCGTGAAAACTTACCTGAAAACCGCTCCCAATTTACCGGAAAAACGAGAAGTATGAAGGAAGTTAATTTAAGAATACCACTCTCTCCCTTCCAAAATGACACTTTCACGTATATTTCTCCTTCCCCTCAGGTCACGCGGATGTGCTCAACATTCTGCTCAGCAGATGCTCGGGAGTGGACGTGGACGCTCGCAACGCCTTGGGTTTCACGCCGCTGATGAAGGCGGCCCTCCAAGGGCGAACCAAGTGCGCCAAACTGTTACTGATAGCAGGTGAGCTGCGCCTTCCCTCTTCTCCTTTTTCCTCTTCCTTCTCGCCCGTTCGACCTCTCCAGAATATCACCCGAAGCAGTGGCCTAGAATAACTACTCTGTCTCACCACGGCGACCGTCATTGGCGCCACTCATATTTCGTAATTAAGCGATAATTTGGTGACGGCATCTAATTATGCTCGCGTCCTCTAAGAGGTCTATTTTACGGCCTGCCTGACACGACATGTTTACTTGCTGTGATAAAATTGGAAAATCGTTTCCGGTTAAAATTTATTTGGTTTGAAAGTTATGCATCGGAGAAGCACGTGGACCTGCTCTTTTCGAGGGTTATCGTTCAGCCTTGGAAAATAGTGGCTGCATATTTGATAATCTTCAGAGGCGAAGTTGTTCCATAAATATTAAATTATTCGTTTACGCTACAAGTTGGGATATGTTTTTATAAAATGGATATGGACGTGAGTTTTCGGTGTCCTCAACCATCTTTCGCTTAACATATAAATTGATTTTGTCAATTAGGAAAATCGCTTCCTTTAAATACATTTTTAGATGAATTAATGCTTTTGATAGATTATCATCTCCAGAGATTTTCCTCTTGTTCGTGTTGAATGCGACATCCTCGCATATGGAATTAGTGTTTTTACTATTATGCATCTTCCCTTATGATAGCCATTAAATAAACACCATCATGGATTTATGATGAAAGTACGGGCATTAACCCCCTCTTAACTGCAAGCCATCTCAACGTCTCTCATCATGAAGGTAGTGCCATCCTTTTAGGGAAAGAGTTGGTGGATGTGTAGGAGAAGATATTTTTACCGATTATCGCAATTTGAGATCCGTTACTCTTAAAAATGAAGTGTTCAATTTGTCAAAAATAACTTTTTCAATATTTGTTTTTGACAACTTTCATTCCAAATCTAGTGATTACTGATCTCATTTCGATTATATCTCTTGCTTTAGAAGCGATTCTATGTCTATCTTTTCTCTTTCCTGAAACCAAAGTTTTTGTTGAATTATACTTAGTTACTACTATGTTTAAGATATGCTTTCCATCCTCCTCAAGCAAAATTTTCTTCTCATTACCGCTTGTGTTATTTCCAAATATTTTAAATATGCATTTTATAGCTTTTGATGATATAATTACGAGTCATTTTGACACATGGCTGTCAATCACTTAAATGCTCGCGCAAAGTGCAACTCGATTCTAATGACCGCGGATATAGCGGAAATAACGAGTAGTGTAATGCTAAAGGTTTTGAACAGCAACAATTCAAAGCAAAATTTTCATGGACATTACATCCATTCTCAGGGTTATGACGAGCAAATAAATATTAGAATTCCCGATTAGATATTTCCGCAGAAATCTTGCATTGGCGTCCTCATTTTCTCCTCAAGTATTACATTTGGAATGTAGAACGGACGCTCTATATTAATTAGAGATATGTAATCATTTCCGTTTCCTTGAAAGACAACCGTCTTGCGAATGCGGTACTGTAGCAAGGGAGGGGCGAGCGGGGGTGGGGGCGGGGCGGTCGCCGAAGCGAAGGTGGAAAGAGGCAAGTCGCGACTCCATATTTCGTTAAGAACATTTCGAAAAATATTGTTGTTGGACCAAATTTACGTATTTATGGCAATATATTCAATTAATTTATTGCTTGGCTCACAATTTAAAGCATTATTTATAAAGTTATGAGAGCTTGGAGAATTTTTTTTCGGTCTTGCTCCGGGCGCCAAACTTCCCGGCTACGGTATTGCGTGAATAAGCGTATTTTTCTCATCAACTCCTCCCTTTCTCCCGTATCTATTAACCCATGTTAATCGCTTCAAACAAAACCTTGTAACTCACTCCAAGATCTTAATTCATTTTCTTTCGCCTTCTTCTGGACCCGTCATAAACCGTTTAATTTTCATAGCGTGCGTGCGTCATTGTAAGTTCGCTACATTTTCGGTAAGAAAAGAAAATTCACATCGTACTCAAGATGGTCAACATCAACCGCGAACTTAAACGTGAAGAAAAAAATACTAGCTATCCTTGTGTGCGGTGTCAGTCGGATGGAAGAATCGATATTTAGTGGTATTAGTATTCGAGAGCAATATTAACTGAAAGATGCTTTTGGATTAATGTAGTTTTATGTGTACAAACACGCACAAAATCCCACTCATAAACACACACTATTAGGACGAACAAATTCAGTTAACCATAATTCTGATCGATTTTAAAAGCAGTACTCTTCATTCATTTCATCAGTAAAAATGCATTGCAGGTCATAGAAACGCTAAAACTTAGTGATTCTAATTACGTGTTATTATTCTAAATTGAAGATAACGATGAAACCGGAATGAAATTTAGCGGCACGTTGTTCTTACACGACGATTTTTTTCTAATAACATGTGTACTCAAACATGTGGTTACGACATTTGGTGTTTCAAAAAAATTGAAATAAATGTTTCAGATTGGAACGTCTTGTAACCCTTTTTTGTTGTTAGAGATACCGATTCAGGTTACTCTCGTTAAGGACGCAACCAGTTTTTTTTCCATTGCCGATGCACTGGTTAAACAATGTGCTTAAGGTCAACCTTGCCCATTTCTGCGGAAAGTCGGCACAGTGATTACATTATCTATGTCCAACACAAAAATATAAGTCAAGGACGCAAAATATATAAATCCGCCACTTTTCTTATCTCCATTCTTCTCCCCTTCAAGTTTCGCGGTAATTCGTAAAGGATAGAATAATTGTAGTTCTAATTCATGATAATAAGACGAAGGTAATTTGGAATCTACAGAAATAATGAGGGACAGCAATGTACTGTTTAATAGTGAAACGGAACTTGATCGTAATTTAGCAAAACTGAATGAACACTGTGTGTTGAATGTGGTTCGCATTTCAACAGCTGTGAGCACTCGGGAAAATTCTCAAAACGTGGAAAAATTACAGAAAACACATTATTATTCTAGGTATTTTGTGCACTTCGTGGTGCTTTTAAATCATTCCTTGGGATTCCAAATTGAACTCTTCTTATTTTTCGCTTAAAATTTACTTCTATGTCATTTTGATTGCGTGATTTGTTTTTAAAATTATAATCTTTGCGTGTTTCTATGTTTTATGCTGTGCCATTAATATAAATAATATTCGTATGCTGATTAATACATTATGGATAGCGAAAATTTTTAAATGTTCATCATTGATTTACCTGTTCGACTTTACTTCCCTTAATTTTATTACAATCATAACCAACTTATCTTCAAATCATTTATGCAAATAATTGAATAATTCAATAATAACAATTTTAGACATTGGTGCAACCTACCGTTTCGATCGCACTATTCCGGTGAAATTGCAGTTTTTAATTCTTTGGCAACATGAAATCGAAAAAAATGTTCCAAAACATTTTGTTTTAATGAATTGGATATGGAATCAGGTATTCATTGTGAATAATATCAAATTATATTTTATTTTCGTTATAAAATACCCCATCAGGATTCGTAGTCGGTATAATCACACCTTAGTTTTTCGCAATTTAGTTAATTCGGTGGTCATTAGAACAAAGGCCAGATAGTGATAAACGAGACTTCAAGCGATCGTTGGTAACGATGAGAGACGATTGCATAACCTCTGTTCATGCCCTTCGTGGGATTCGAACCAGCGACCTCATTTTTGTAAGAGGCTTTGACCCGGAGTTTCACAACTCCCATGAGCCAGAAATACCACTTACTTGTCATAATCGGGCAGTTAAAATACGTCGAATCTCTTTTCCGATGACAAATCCGGTACGCTCGGGACATTTATATGTCATCAAAAAATAGCTTCTGTTATAATGCGAGGATTATCTTTTTATTTTTACGATGCAATATTAATTGTATTTCAATGGGAAGATAAAACCACTGGATATGTTCCAATGCAACAAACCAAAGTTGAGCTCTTCACATTGATCTTTTAATCCTATTTTGTAATTTGTGTATCTCCTTAATCTGTGAGTAATATTTCTACGTGTTATTTCACTTCAACCTAGTGCGTAGAAGCATATAATTATGCTGCAAATCCTTCCTATAAAAGATTATTTGGTTTACGATCATTTGGATAAAAATTCGTTGAAAAAAACATCGCTTTCATTAGTCTATTCTTTATTTTAAGCAATCGACTCAAATTGTCATTCTTTGAGGCGAAATTTGCATTAGTTTATTTTCGGACGATCATTTTCTCAACTTTTATAGAACACTCAAAATACAGAGTAAATCGTCGAAATATCTCTTTCAGAAAAAATTTAGAGCTTACCAAATTTTTACTGTTCGTCGTGGTTGTTTGATTTGAAGTTAATCTTTTTTCGACAGGATTTATTTTTGTTAATTTCAATGGATATGCGTTACCATTCAAGTCTTCAGGAAATGGGTGAAAATATAATTCGGACTTAAAAAATCTTATGGAAATTCCTAAAACCAAAGGAACAGTATTGAAAATGCAACGTTGCTGACCCTGGCATAGCTATCGCCTGGGCAGCCCGGAGGCTCGCAAGAGATTGAACATTGAGATCGAAATGCTGCGAGTTTGCCCTTGTTATTATTTTACGCTGCCGTATGTGCGTGACAATTTTGAACCATCTTTCTTATTCTGGTGGTAAATAAATTCAAAAATCTATCCAATATTCCAAAAACAATGGAAATAGAAGAAAATCACATGAGACCCAAAGTTAATAGTATGTGTATATTTGAAGCCTAGGAACTAATCCGCACTGTGGGAATAAAGAGCAAAAAAGAGGAAACACAGATGCTCAAGATGGGAAAAAACATTTCTTATTTGATATATCGATATGGTATATTTAAATGTTCCCAAACCCTTTTTAATCTGGGCGACTTTTCCGCCTGAAGCCACGGAATACGTTCATTTATAGGGGAGCCCTGTAAAAATTTAGCCCAGAGGCCCGCGTAGTCTTAGCCAAGCCACTGATTGCTGTATATAGGAATATTTTATATACTGCAACATCGCTGTACTTGCTCCTTTACTCCTGTGAATCATTCAAAGGAAGCAATCAATCGTTTAACTTCCTCTTCGTGTCATATTAACTCATTGTTTACGGTGATTAAATCAGTGGTGATATTCTGGCCATCAATGATTACAATCACGTAGGGAGCTAAGCGCTCACTGCCATTTGAAATCACCACTCCAATCTCTTTATCTCTCTCAAAACGTATATAACGTACAGTTAAATGAACGAGAATAACATTTGTTATTTTAATTCACACGTATTTTCGATAATACAAAGTTATTTTTTCTCGAACATGCGAATTGGTTAGTTGGTCCGCAAATCCTTGATAAAAATTTACTTGAATTTTTATAAATAATAATTAAAATTGTTTATGACGTACATAAACGCACAAAGATATTTTGGCACACGGAGCAAAAATACATTTAATACCCCTTTCACTTCGGAAATTTTTTATGAAAACATTGTTAACGTACGTGTTAATTGATTTATTGATGCTATCAGCAGTTGATAGGAATTGATACAATAATGACGACAGAGTTAAAGAATTACCCCAGATACACCGGTGCGTTTGGCAATATCACCGATGAATAACTTTCATTCACTAGAAAATAATAATAGTTTCACAGTCGGGAAGGCGTCCACAAGAATCTGGCGCCCCGGATAGCCGGTACTTCGAGCCTGCCCTGAATGCTCGGAGTTTTGCAAGTGAATCGTCCGTTTTGAATATTGAAATAGTTTTTTTAAAGCTATTCCAACATTAAAAAGTTTCAAATACTTTAAATTCAGTAACTGGGATGCATTCTACACAACGACAGGACTTTCAATCGTTTTAATAATATTTGCAACGATTGCTAGATTTTAATTGTTTGTCAGGCCTTGGTATGTGGTTTCAAAAGTATATTTAAGGCTAAACCAAATAACTAACGATGGAGTCGAGTAACAATGCAAAATCTCGTTGAAAATGATACAATTTAATTACAGAAATAATTGCGAAAGCATGCGGAGTCAAGCTAGGGAAAAGTTTAAAAATCACTGCTCCGATAATTTGGCATCGAATGAAAATTTTTATGCGAGCAGATTCAACAACTCGGTCAACTCTTCATTTTTGTGGTATGATGGGCATCCATAGAAGGCTCCGCCTTTTTTTAAGACTCGTCGCCACCTCCGGCGGGCGAGTCGATGCTCATAGCTTCAGGAATTCGACATAAAAGTTGCATGCTTATCGATCCAAAGATTGCAAACTCAAGATAGAAGCACTCCCTAACATAAAACGAAAACCGTCATGGCGTCTTTACAAGTGCAGCATTGTATATAGCGCAGCGTTTGGGGACAGGGGCGGAGGGCGCTCTCTCAGCATCTCCCTCGCTACCTCCACTCGCGCGTAAAGAATGCGGTCCGTATCGGGAGCAACCGCGCCGCCTAGTCTTCTCTATCGACGCATTGCGAATTTTGTTGCAGGAAACACGTGATCTGAGTCATTAATTATGGAATCGAATACAATTTGATTTGGCATGTGAAAAAATAAATAACCAAAATTGCTGATCCTTTAGCATTTTTTTGGCTTTAATTGGGTGGAATAATTGGCACGCGATAACGACCTTACATAATGTTTCTACTGAAAACCATTTCGAACCGATCGAGTGATCACAATCGCTTTAAGCGGTATGTTAATCAACAATGAACAGAATTTACTGGCAGTAAATTGCCAATTAGGAAAATGAGGTCGACTTAAACAAAATACTCGTTTCAAACTAGAAGGCAAAATAATACTCGCTAAAGATCATTTTATAGACCTATGTAGAAATATAGGTCAGTCGGGTTTTCTGAAATCGATGTCGTAAAAGATTTCTGATGTTTAGAACATATTCATGAAGTTTGATATTCGTCTGAAGTCGAGGTAATTGTGCGTTTTAATGGAAAAACAAATATTGTTTTACCCTAATGTAACAAAATAAATTTATTCTTGTAGTGGTAACTGCGCTCCGGCTAATCTCCTTTCCATATAGTTTATATTTGCTTAAAATATTCTTTCTGTTCATCTTTAAGCTTATTCCGCATTTTGCTATTTATAGTAATATATTTTCTCTTTTTCATGTATTTTATATTATTTATCCGTTAATGTTTCAAGTAGCTATAGATGCTGCATGGTTAAAGATCTTTTTGAAGAAAAAGTGGAAGATAAAGGAAAAGTATTAATTTATTTGAAGGCATGAATAAGAAATAAAGAGTACTTAAGAAATAAAAAATGTTGTGGAGCGCAGGAAAATGTGGAGGACCTGATTTAAATTAAAATCACGTACCTCTCTGCGAATAGATTACTAATTATAGTGATCATTTTAAATAAAATTTTACCATCCTATTTAACGTTTTTTCTTAAGTAGAAATAATTGTTTCATTTTGTACTCATTACTTTAAAACAATGTGTAAAAGTGAAACATTCGTTTTCAAACCCCATGCAGGTGCTTCGCCTACCCTCAAGGACACCGGGAGAGGATTCAGGGCAGAGCAGTGGGCCCGCTTCTGCGGCCGCTACGTTTGCGCGGAGGCAATAGAGAAGCTGTCAAGGAACCGCCTCCTGGAGAGGAGCGGCACGAACGGTCGCTGGGGGAGCGAGCCGGCCCTCGGAGACGCCGCCTTCATCCGACCACATGCAGAGTTGACTCAACGTCAGTCTGCAGGTGGTGCAGGGACCACCGGTTCCGGTGGGGGGTCCTCGTGGCTGCGCTCTAAGCTGCGCCGCGCCTTCCGCTCCTCGACCGCATCCGTTGCAATTTCCGACCCCACTCCCAACTCATCCGTCGTCACCCAGCAGCTCACGAGCGCCGCACTTTGCGCCAGTTCGCCCGTCCTGCCCCCGACTCCCGCCACGACGGCCGCCAAGTTCCTCCTCAGAGGAGGCAGCGGAAGCGGAGCTCCTCCGGTGCCCAAGCTGCACGTGACCCCGGCCGTCCCTGGCGTGGTTGGTTCGCGGGGTTTTGAGATTCCCAGGGAACAGAGGCCATCAGTGACGTATCGAGTGGCGGCGGGTGGTCCCAAGAAAAAGAAAAAGTAGCGCGTGTTTGGCTCTAGCGAACGCAAATGAATTTTCTTTGTTATTCGCTTCATAGTAAGCCAATCGAGAGAGACTCTTAGGGAGTGACGAATTGTTGTTTCTTATTTTTTAGCATGCTCCGCGCTCTTGTTGGAGAAAGTTCCTTTCGTCTTCGTAAAAGAAATATTTTTTCCGTCGATTTAATCACTTGTCTTTTATGTCGCGTTTGCCTGTTACGAGTCCGGCATAAATGCGCTGCATTCTCCTTTTGCAACCTCACATCGTGGTACCCTTTCATCATTGCCTGGCTTGAGTTTGTCCCTATCTATTTGGTGGATTCCCATTCCAACATTTGTTTCGCAATTTTCACCGTTTTTTCCGATTTTAAGTCGGCCGAGTGATCCAATGTTTAGACAGCTCCGTTGTTTTCATTGACTTCCGTGTTATAAAGTCCGAAAGTAAACATTTATCCTCATCGTAAAGTGTAATGAAACATTTGAACCATTAATAGTTTTGTTAAATCTGTTGGCATTGCTTAAAAAAAAGGTGGTATTAAAACGCTCATGGAGAGAATGAAGAAACTCATTCATCATTCAGCTATATTCGCAACATAACTATTAAGGGAAAATGTACGTAATACAAGGTTATTTTTTATCAAGTTCATGTTTGCAGAAACATGTGTTGAAGGGACCAAATTTAAGGCTCAAGTTTCAATTACAATGTAGGCCAAAGTGATTGGTGATGGCCAGGAAGAAATAAGTAAAAGGATGTTATGACATAACTTTCCTTCCCTTGAGGTGCCTCTGATTTAGGATTCTTCATTTGATTAGGATTACCTGAGTTTTTTTCATCATTTTATAAATAATTCTTAGTAAAAATTAGATAATTTTTAAGCATTTGCTTATTATAGCATGTTAATATACATGCTACAAGGCAAACCTCTTCAATGTTTATAATTTTGCAAGCTGTATTACATAACTAAATGTTTTTGTCAAATAATGACTCAGGTAAGAATGAAGGATATGAAATGTATTAATTTATGAAAATAAACACTTGTTAATACTATTTTTTGTTTTTCTTTCAGAATTGTCATCCGCATATTTTGATGTGAAACATGCCTTGTACTCAAAATTAAAACATTTTTTCTTTTACCTGTTGGATTTACTGCTGACCCTTGGACTAAAGGAAAACATCATTCATATGCTTACAAGGATTGAAAAATCATGGCCAACGATCCATTCTTAGGCAAGTAAAGAAAGTGCTCATATTACTTTTAAGCTCCTCTCAGTAGACATATAATATATATATCGACGACTCTTACAGAGGAGGATATAACATATAACAGGAGGATACTAATGTTTAGGCACTTCTAGATGAGCTGGAGATTCGAAATTTTTTTCATAGGTAGGATTTTGTGCAAAACCGACTAGAAAAAACGAAAATCTTGAAAAAGTGCAACAATGCGGCCGCTAAAAATTCGTAATTGTTTAAACAAATTTTCATGGTTTATGTATTTCCGCATGTGCTACGGAGTTGAAATTTTTTTTGTAAGTAGAATTCTTAAAAAAACGAAATAGGGAATATACAAATTTTGATATTTTAATTTGTTTGGCAGTTAAAAATTCTTAAAGCTTAAACAAATAGATAACTGTTTTTGTACTACGGGATAACCTAGGAAGCTGAAATTTTCAAATTATTTACAGAGTAGTAAATTTGCACAAATAAACGTTTCAATTTTACCATATATGAATTTCGGCGGCCGTTAAAAATTATTTAAATTTAAACAATTAGAAAAATATTATTTTACTTCTAGAAGTGTTACAACTTTAAAATTTGGCTAAAATGTGTAGCATTAGTACCCCATAATGAAGAAAGTGTAAAATTTTTAAAATTGCAACATTTGGGGATTGTGTTAAACTATTATTTTTACATGTGGGAAAAACGAAAATCGCTGCGGAGGTAAAATCTTTAGAATTGAAAGAATATTTGTAATGATGAAATGTCTGTCGGAAAAATGAATGTTTTTTAATGTTGAGATGAAATGCTTGCAGTACGCAAGCACCTTCTACTAGTATAATATACTATTCTCAAGATGAGCTTTTGAGATCAGGTGTGATTCAGAATTTAGAGTGAAACATTTTAATTGAATAGACAAGAAGCAGTAAATATCAACACCATTCAATTTTTAAAAATTCCCTTTCTTTCACTAAAGAAGTTCCAGAGATGATGGGAGCAAGATGATTTGGTATGGTCATTAGCTAATACCAATTAAATAAACCAAGATATCAAATTACATAACCTTTTCATGAAGATCTGGTTTTCCACCACTTTCACTATCGGAAGAAACTCTATGAATATATTTGATTTTAATATAATGATTTCTTAAATATTCATTAATTTCCATGGTTTGAGGAAAGCATTTCTTATTTTGGTTCCCTCCAAATTCACACATTTAAATGAATTACTTAAACCTTTTCAATTCGTTTGTATACTAGTGCACAACTTGGCATTTAAAATAATCTTTACGTAATTTAAAATAAAAATAATAACAAGGGCATTCATTAAATTTGCAAGCACTCATGGTTTAATATTACTTCCTACATGGTTGTAGAAATAAAAAAGTAGACGATTACTTTTTTGTACATAAAATTTTTATTAAATCACTCATCTTTAAAAATTTGTAACCTCAAAACATGAGGAGTGAAGAAATTTAAACACCTTTAATAGTAAGTACATTACAAAGAATCATCAACCAGTAATTTAGACAACAGCAGAGCTTCTGAAAATAAATTATAAACAGGTGAAAATACTGAAAATGGATAATCATCGTTAAGATCATTTATCATAAATAATACATATATCAATGCTTCAGCAGTCAGTTACCAATAGAGAGAAACATTAACATCATTAAAACTTTAACAACAATATAACATGTTATACAAAATAAATACAATTACTTTAGAAAATGGAATGTTCAAATATTACTCATTATACAAGGATTCGTATATACAAATTCTTACAAAGAAAAATTACAACTATATTAAACCTTAATAGCAAAGAGTATTTTCCTAAAAATGGATAATCAACATTGTGATGCATATTACAGCTAAAATCCATCTGTAACAAGGGTTTCCAAACAAGATATTTGTTAACAGCAGTTAGTATAATAAATAGTATCAAATCTCATTTTTATCAAACTCCAAATACAACAATATCAGAAATTTATATAATATAAAAATATATCTAGCATGAATGACAAATGTCGAGACATGGCAAAAAGCCAATCTGCATGATTATAACATTATACAACAGTATTAAATTATACATGCTATATAAATAATATTCCAAAAAGTTAGTGTGTCCGAGATTACTTTATTTGCAGAAATTCCTTTTTATGGAGAAAAGGAAGCAACCAAATAGTATACAAAGAGATAAAAAAATTGTAGGAATGTCAATGGCTCAGTTTATGAACCTCTCTCAGGAAGATCAATATTTAAAAAAAATTACAAAAATGTCAAGTATAAAATCACATAATACTAATAGCCTCAAAAAAACATCAATGAAATGCAACTGATGTCACACAACCCTTAGAGTTCATAAAACATCAAAGCTCTTGTGCTTCTATACTCCATATCACATAAGCTTTTGAGTTACAATGATAAAGATCACTAAATATTTAAAGTATTTTTTAATATTGCTAGAATAATCTATGGCCATATTCAACGGATTATACAAAAGGGCCCCTTGAGCTTTTATAAAATACATTTCTGTAAAAACACCCAATTCTTCCTAAACATAAAATTATTAAGATAACAATAAAATTTTCTTTGAAAAAAAATCTCAATAGACTCCAAAAAAACTTCTTGTTTCAGGAGGTTTATGGGATTCAAGTTTTGAAAATAATATTAATCATGGGTATGGAATTGTAATTCTTTCTCCATACCCAATAACCACAACCTTTTGGATAAAAGCTTTCATAATGAATTTTCATTATTAATCTTCGTGATATAACAATTATTCCTGCTGCAACAGTCTTATTTTATATAACTATCAACCATTATATAAAACATTATTCTCCTTTCAACTTGAGATAAAATTAAGACTTATTTAGATTCCATCACCACTTGATGTGGGACGCTTGATAACCCTAATCATTACTCAGTATCAAATTTCCTATTGCGACTACGTCTCTTGTTTTTTATGTTAGACAAAATTTCATATGCTTGCTGAATTTCCATAAATTTTTCTTGAGCAATCAGTCTCTTCTCTGGATCCTTTACCTTATCAGGATGCCATTGCCGTGACAATGCTCTCCATTTTGCTGTTATTTGAGATTGTGAAGCTCTATTAGTGACCTCCAGCACCTGGAATTTTTTAATGGATGATAAATTCCCTAATAAATAGTTTTCTTAATATTATTAAAAATTTAATATTAACAAAAATCATTCATATATGTAAGCAATGTCAAATAGATAAATTTAAGCAGAATATGACTAGCTAATATACTGTCTTTGCTCATGTAATGCAACTTTTCTGTTTAATTTCTTTCAAAATTTAACTTGGAAACTGCTGTGTAACTTTTTTGCTTGCCAATATTTGTATTTTTTAGGCAACATCGAAATAAAATAAACACCTGTACAATGCAAATCTTAAATTGCTATGGCGCTAAAACTGATAAAATTGATAGCCAGAAAACAAAGTGTATGACAGAAAAAACTGAAGTAAACTTTGGTGTTAGAATCTATTATCAGACATACCTATTACATGCCCGCCCAGGACCTGTCCCAAATGTGATAAAAAAATGGTTTAAGGGCAGCAGACATGACCAATGAGAACTTTAATAATTATTTCCTGTTACATTGTCATTACAAGATTGGAAAAAGCTGATTTTCTGAATCAGCAATGGCAAAATCCATGTAATGTGGACATCCAAGAATTCAAGGTAATTTTTATGGAAAAAAGTGCAAGTATTACATCAGCAAAGACAGTAAATGTATGAGATCAGTGGTTTCTAAACTTTTTTCACGTACAACCAGTCCCCAACTAACACGATAGATGTGTTCTTAAAAAATTTCATTTAAGGTGAAATTGAGTTAGTCTGACACAAATTTCTCATAAGAAATAATGTAAATAGGGGTGATGCGTTCCAGCATCCTAACCTTGTTGACATATTTTTAATTTTATTCCTTAATTATGACTATACTTTGTTTAATGCTTTGTGTTTTTTGTTTATATATATAGATACATATATAGATACATAGAATAGGTAAGGGAACTCAGTTCCCTTGTGACGTCATTTTAAATAAAGGTTTGGGAACTGTGTTCCCACAGAAAAAAGCCCTGCCTATATATATATATATATATATATATATATATATGTTTTACGTGTGTTTACGTGTTTTACGTGTCTCTTCGATGCCCCCAGCAGCCTGCCAGCTTGGTCCTCAACTTGGTAAGTGTCCGCTGGGCTTCCCTCAACACCTTGTTGCCACCCTCATCACTACCTTTTCTTTTCCTTTAGTTAATATATATACCGTCCTTTTTTCTCCTTTTTTGTCTATATCTTTACGTTTCTTTCCTGTCGTCTTTTCCTCTTATCTTTCTCTTCCACCATGGAATTGACCCGTCTCCGTTATCATCTCCGTAGACACATTACCCTCAACTGCCAGATTGAATTCCTCAACTCCTGCCTTGCACTTGGACTCACCCCCAAATGCCTCACCATCAGAATTCCTCTTTCAGGCCTTCCTCCCCCTATCCGCACTTCCCTAGCCCTCACGTATCACCTCGCCTCTATCCACATTATCCGTTCCACCATACACCATTATACCACCCTCTCTAACACCCACTTCGCTAATTGTAAATCTCTCGTTCTTTATCTTCGTCATTCTTCGCAATCCATATCCGACCTTCGTGCCGCTTTCCTTCAAGCGGCTAATGATATCACCGCACATCGCAACAGACTTCTCCGTAAACTCTCTCTGCTTTGCGTCCGGCACCTCAAACTTGGTCTTCCCCTTCCGTTCATAACAGCTGGCGAGGTCAACAAACCACCTCCTTCCCCGCCACTCATCGGTCAAACTCCCTGTCTTGCGGACCTCCTGGGATTCCCAACGCCACCATCACTTCATATCTTGAAAAAGACCCACACTTTTCTAACCCACAAACCTTTGAAGCGCTCATATTTTTCGCACACTCCTGCCACCACCTCTTCATCTTGCCAACCAGATGAAGTCTTGAACCTTTCCTCCCACGTACTTACCCCTGCCGAGAATGAACTCCTCTCACGCGGCCTTTCCTTTTGTCCCACCACCAAATTTGATCATTTTCGCCTCCTTGCCGACATCCAGTCCTTTGCCCGCACACTACGTCTAAAAACTAACCCTCCCAAAGAAGACTCTCTCACCTCTGCCAACCCAAAACTCCCTCCCGGCCTCCCACCTACCTTTTCCATCTTCAAACCTCCTTCCCAATACATTCCACCCACCCTTCCTTCCCTACACCCGGTCGAACAATACCTCAATTATATCCTTTCCAGAATCTCCCAACCTAACTTTTCCGATCTTATCGACCATACAGATAATCTTACCAGACGTGAAAGGCATGCCATTTCTACACTCAAACATCTTGACCATATCATCATCCTCCCTGCCGACAAGGGCACCACCACGGTTGTGATGGATCGCGCCAAATATAACGAGGAAGCCGAGCGCCAACTTTCTGACGAAACCTTTTACCATCACCTTACTTCCAACCCCACAGACCACCACTCCTACCAAATTTCGTCCTATCTTCATTCCTCAGGAAAACAGGAAGGCCTTTCCGATTCCGCCATTGCTCTAATGATCCCCAACAAACCCCGCACACCCACATTCTACCTTCTCCCTAAAATCCATAAACCCAACATCCCCGGCCGCCCCATTGTTGCCAGCTTTAATTCCCCTACAGAACGCATCTCCACCTTCGTTGACTCCCACCTACAACCTCTCATTCGTCAATTCCCTTCCTTCATCCAAGACACTAACCACTTTCTCAAACGTCTCAAACACCTCCCCTTTCCTCTCCCACCCAATACCATTTTGGCCACTATCGATGTCTGTTCCCTCTACACAAACATCCCCCACGATGATGGACTCTCTGCCCTTAGTAAACTCCTGGACTCAAGACCACCCGACGCAAGACCTTCCTCCCATTTCTTATTAGACTTGGCAGCAATGGTGCTCAAATTGAACAACTTCTCTTTTGATGGTCGTCACTACCTTCAAATTAGAGGCACTGCGATGGGCACCCGAATGGCGCCTTCATATGCCAATTGCTACCTTGGAGAATGGGAAAGACTCTTCCTCAACGTTCCACTCAGACCACTTTTGTGGCTGAGATACATCGACGATGTCTTCCTCATTTGGACGCATGGACCTGACTCTCTCCTTTCCTTTCTCTCGCGTCTCTCCTCCCATCCTTCACTGTCCTTCACCCACCAATCCTCTACCTCCCACATCACATTCCTGGATGTCGATCTTTACCTTCAAGACAGCCAAATCCGCACCTGTGTTCACATCAAACCCACCAACAGCCTCCAATACCTCCACTTTGATAGCTGCCATCCCCTTCATACCAAAACCTCTATCCCCTATGCCCTTGCTCGTCGAGGATGGAGGCTTTGTTCCGATAGAGCATCCCTTCTAGAGTATTACTCTGTCCTCGAGGGTGCTCTTCTCAAACGTGGTTACCCTCCAGTCTTGGTCCGCGAACAGATCCATAGGGCGATGACGCCTACCCACAATGGATCTCATCCTCACACACCCACTATTCCTGCATCTACCCCTCCACTCACTCTTACGACACTTTTCCATCCTGGTATCCACGAAGCTCTCAAAACAATCCTTCATGCTGCCCACCCAATTCTTACCTCTTCCTCCCATCAGTCCCTCTTTATCAACCTTTTTGCCAATCCTCCGCTCCTTCCGCCGGCCCCCAAATTTGGGAAATATCTTGTGGAGGAAGGAACTTCCCACTTCTACCACGCTTCTTGCAATAGGCTCCCACCCCTGCGGAAAACCTCGCTGCCTCACTTGCCCTATCCACCTACCATCATATTCTTTCTCGAGTCCCTTCACCAACATCACCTACCCCATCACCTCCAGAAGCAACTGCACCACCCGTAACGTCATTTACCTCCTTACCTGCACCCTTTGTCCCGCGTTTTACGTAGGCCTCACCAGCAATCCGTTAAACATCCGAATGAACGGTCACCGGAATAGCGTTTCTCTCAGACGCCCCCTCCCAGTTGCATTACACGCTAATACCCACAATGTCCCCTTCAATAGTTGCTACAATATTAGGATTGTTCGTGCTTTACCCTATGACACTCCTGCCCCCCTTCTCCGACACTGGGAACTAGCACATATCCATCTTCTCGACTCTTTCTCTCCGCCTGGCCTCAACCTCCGCTAACCCTATTAGCCCCCCTACAATGTCTCCTTGTTACATTGTAGTTATTCGCATTTTCCCTTACCACACTCCCTCTTTATTGGCTATCCACCCCTCCTACTCCCCACCTCCTCCAATCATCAACCTTCCCACATCACCCTGTCATTCCCCGCCCAGTGTGTCACTTTACGTTACTCTTTCGCTGAAGAAGGGCATAGGCCCGATAAGCTTGCGTGTGTTCTTGTGTTTTACGTGTCTCTTCGACGCCCCCAGCAGCCTGCCAGCTTGGTCCTCAACTTGGTAAGTCCGCTGGGCTTCCCTCAACACCTTGTTGCCACCCTCATCACTACCTTTTCTTTTCCTTTAGTTAATATATATATATATATATATATATATATATATATATATATATATATATATACAGTCAAACTCGGATATAACGAGCGCCACGGGACCTTTTAGTTTTGCTCGTTATAGCCGTTAAACTTAATATCCGTGAAGGCAAAAGCATGCATGCGTATGGTGAAATAAGACATAAGAAGTAAAAGTGAATATATAAACAGAAAGTTTATTTAGTAAATTTATGGAAAAACATAAAAATGAGAATAAACTAGAAAATTTAAAATAAACATTTGTACAAATTTACTCACAGCTGCCTCCCTAATCACTCCCCTTTTTAGAAAAATAACTTTGAATGGTAGCCTGTTTCATAGATTTCACTTTGAAGTCTCTTAAGTTTCCTCTTATTACACTTATTGCACTAAAAACACCATCGGAAATGTCAATGTTTTCAAAAAATCATTTAATGTTTCCACAGCATCCTGAGCTTGAGAGTAAGTTGGCACGGCTTTCGTCGGGATTGTGTCTTCGACACATTCAACAATGTCTTCATCACTGTCTGCTGTGTTTTGTACTGTCTCTATTATTTCACTCTCCGTAGGAATTCCACTGGTAATCAAATCATCATCAACATGAACAAAATTGTCAATGTCATTTACATGGTCAAAATTCGCAATTCCATTTTCTTTAAGCCATTCTGACAGAGGTAGATCATCTTCATCAACGTTATGGTTATCAATCGAAAATTCTCCCGATATTAAACCAGACTTCCGAAAACAGTTTATGATCGTTGTAGGTGAAACATTGTCCCATACATCTGTCATCAAATGAATTGCATCCAATACAGAGACGTTGCCATCTAAACCTCTTTCTCTCCTTTCAATCAACTGTAGAACAAAAAATCGCTTGAAATGGCCTTTAAAACTTTTAATTATCCCCATGTCCATTGGCTGCAAAATAGAAGTCGCATTTGGAGGAAAAAACACCAGTTTTACATTGGATAACTCCTGCAAATGTGGGTGCGCAGGACAGTTATCGACAAGGAGTAAAATGTTTCTATTTTTCCTCCGTAACTCGTTGTTCCACTGACTTACATATTGCTGAAAAATATTGGAAGTCATCCATGCCTTTTTATTAGCTGCATATTCAACGGAAAGCTTCTTTACATTATTGAAACAACGCGGCTTTTGTGACTTACCAATAACAAAAACTTTTTTTTTGTCACTCCCATTCATGTTTGCGCACATTAAAACTGTTAAACGATTCTTAGGTCTTTTGCCACCAGCACATTTGTCACCTTTGAATTTAAACGTTGCATCAGGCATCATGTTGTAAAACAGTCCAGTTTCGTCGGCATTGTAGATGTCTTCTTCTCTGTAACCTTTTCGACACTCCTCCCAAACACTTTTCACCCATTCACTGGCCGTTTTTGAATCTGCTGACAGGACCTCTCCACTGACTTTCGCATAAACAATGTTATGCCGATTTTTAAAACGATCGAGCCACCCATTATTGCATGTGAAGTTTTCATGCCCTAACTGTTTTGCAAATTTATCTGCCTGTACCTTTAAAAGGGGGCCGTTGATGGGGAAACCAGCATTTCTCTGCGTCTTAAACCACTCCAGCAGTGCTTGATCAACAGTACCCAAGTCACACTTCCTCATTTTCTTGTTCCTTGTTAGGTTGTTCTCTAGTGCAGATAAAATCGCTTCTTTGTTTTTCCATAAGGTTGAAACCGTAGACGACGATAGATTAAATTTTTTGCACACTTCAACATTTTTTTCACCACGTTCTAACTCTCGAATAATATCAACCTTTTCGCGATAGACAGACACTTCCTTTTATTTACGGACATGTTACTCGTTCAAGGGCAAAATCTCAACTGATTTTTGTGATCAACGCTACGAACTTTCTTTGCAAACTGCGAGCATACCAATTCCAGGAAGAGTTAATGAGGAGTCGGATTAAATCTGGGATTTCCCATCTTTACGTGGGAAAGGGTGTTGGGTGCATTCGGCTGAGCGACGGGGGCGGGCGCCATTGTACATGCCCTTAGCCCCTTACCCCCCTTCCAAACACAACGTCCTGGCTGTAAAAGAGCTGGGGGTTGGGAGGAGAGGACAAAGGACCTCTGCCAGTGCCACTGTACCTGCAAGTTGGGAATTCTTGGTTTGGACGAAGGGATTATTTTTTAACAACAACGCCGCGGTCTTTAACCTCCCCGAGGGATAGGGTGTAGAGGCTGGACTCGAGAACACAAGGTTACATATCTTGGGTCACTATGAGGATTGAAGGGGCTGACCGCCACCGCGTTTGAGACAGTGAGAAGTGGTCGAAGTTTGCTCGATATATCCGTGAAGCGTGCTCGTTATATACGTGAAATATTTGTATGTAAATACTCGTAAACTTATCCTGGAGGTAGCATTTGCTCACTATAGCCGTGACCTCGTTACAACCGTGCTCGTTATAAACGAGTTTGACTGTATATATATATATATATATATATATATATATATATATATATATTTATACACACACACACACACACAGGGTGTCCGGTGACTTTATGTCATAACTTCGGGATCTTATTCCTTAAGTGATTTTGAGTAAAAAATGTCATATGAACATGGGTCCGATTCTCATTTGTTACAGAGCTACGGGCAATTGAAATTATCTCGTCCTTTGATTTGTACAACTCAATGGCTGAAAAAATGCCTTGTTTAAATAATTATTCGTATACATTTTTAATTTGCAAGCTCGCAGGCAGCATGTCAGTAGAATGTAAGCTAGCGTTCAGTGGTAGTGCGCTGTGACACATATGGTATCATTAGCTTTTAATAATGCCGTTTACATTTTCAAATTAAGAGTATGTGGATATGTACTTCGTGTATGGGTTTTGGGATGGAAACTCCGTTTCTGCTGTTTACGAATATTGACGACGATTTCCACAAAGAAGAACACCAGATCGACGTACTTTTATTCAAGTTTACCGACATTTACGAGAAAATGGCTCATTTCCGTGTCTTTGAGAGCTGAACGTCCAGTACAAGTTAATGTGGATAAGGAGGAAAACATTATTCAAATGGTTCAGCGAAATCCACGTCTTAGTACACGAGGAATGCCCGCCCACCTCAACATTCCGCGAATGAGAATCTGGCAAACATTACACGATGAGGGACTTTATCCATATCATATCCAGCAAGTTCAGAATCTTCAACCTGGGGATATGGCTAGTCAGTTGAAATTCTGCTGTTGGTTAAATGCACACCCCCGCCTGAACCGTTACATCTTGTAAGTATCAATATAAATGAATGATTATTTAAATAGTTCATTTTTCAACAATTAACAATGTATACGAATAATTATTTAAACAATGCATTTTTCAGTCATTAAGTTGTACAAATCAAAGTACGAGATAATTTCAATTGCCCGTAGCTCTGTAACAAATGAGAATCGGACCCATGGTCATAAGACATTTTTTACTCAAAAATCACTTAAGGAATAAGATCCCCAAGTTATGACATAAAGTCACCGGACACCCTGTATGTGTGTGTGTGTGTGTGTATATATATATATATATATATATATATATATATATATATATATATATATATATCATCATAGATGACTCATTTTTACAGAAAAGATATGATGATAACGCGAATGGTTCGTAGTATTGCTTCGTTAAGATCTGTATGGTGAACGACATCACGTGTTTGTTCATTGTTCTCATAGCACTTGAGTAAATCTAGTTAGGCTGGTTTCCAAAGGAAGCAGCCTTATGAAATGGTCTGTCTGTCTGTGTTTATGTCCCCAACTAATAACTTTTGCATCAATGGACCGATTTTCATGAAACTTGGTATGAGACTCATGCTACCAGGGCCCACCTCGGGGCTATATTTTATTTGATGAAGATTGAAGTCCCGGGTTCGATTCCAGGAACGTTTTTTTCCTATTTGTTTTACATAGGAAGTCTCAAATCCATTGTGTAGAGATGTGTTCTTTAATACTTTAAAATATCTTAAAACTGTGATATCGGAGCGACGTTTGTACTATTCTAAGGGGAAATCCATGTAGATTATTATTCTTATAACAGAAGTTTGATAATTGATTGTATTTTCTTGAATTTCTACTAAAACAGTGCTTTTGCATTTTATCGGAGATGATTATTACCGAACTCGGCTTAAACATAGACGAGTGAAGAAATGGGTTATTTTCTTTTCCGCTCGACTACTCTTCAGCAATGGAGTTGATCCATATATATTAGCATTTAATGAGTAACATTTATTTAAAAAATATATGCAAAATATAATGTCAGAAAGAGATATTGAAATTGCTTTTATTAGGTATTTTAAACCTGATAATGCTATTAGGTAATTTTTTTTCCAATTTTTCTCTATCATTGATAAACTATGAACTACAAGTGATATTTATGGTATTAGAATCCCTTGGAATGACTAACACATATCTACTGAAACATTTCCTGTCAATATATGTAATAAATTCGGGATGTCAACTTTGGGAAACCAGCCTGCATAAGTCCTGGTTTGAACTTCTTGTTTTTACTCGAGCGATATAACTTTTCTCGGTTTCTTACTCTCACCACCAATAAAATTTGAACCATAAACTCCAGCATATTTTTCGATCTAAATGACCAAGGCTGGCCTGAGGTATGGGCGACCCAGGCGGATGCCCGGGGCATCCAAGTTTTGGAGGTGCTATCCTGATCATTTATCTATCCATTACTTGCAAGTGAATAAATATTGGATGCCAATTTATATCAAGGAACAGGTTAGAATCTTGATGGCATTCCTTTTAATTTTTCAGTATCAATATGTGTACAGAGCGATGAATAAATTAACATGTACTTTGCAAATATCTCAACAAATATTAACAGAGGGGAGTAGTCGCTGTAGTGCTATCTTGCCCAGGGTGTCAAAATTCCTTGGGCCGCCCCTGTAGATGACCTCCATTTTGAATCAGCTATTCATCATTTATTTAGCAGATGTTATTTAGAAGATTTGACAAATGATAATTTTAAACAAATATCTAAGAATTAAACATTTTTGTTTTAATACATGAAATACCTAATTTTTCAAAAGATAACAACATAAGATCAATAGAAAATTACAAAACTGGTTAAAGGAAATTTTAAAAACATTCAAGAATGGTATTTTTCTACATTTCAGTTTAAAAACCATGAAATCCCTCACATTCTGCATCGAACTCATAGAAATTGTCAGATTCATCCTCTGGATCAGATGTTACAATAATGGGCTCATTGTCATCCACAATTAATGAAGAGCAGGACTCAAGTTTGTTTCCGCTTTCTAGACAGATTTCACGATCATAAAGAAGTCGTGGAGAAATCGTGTTAAACCAAACGCCCAGTCGTGTTAGTCGAAAACCAGCCCTACTTTAAAAATTGTGCTAAACCAAAATGGTGTAGGTAGAATTCGTGTTAGTCAGGGATTGGGTGTACTCCAGTACAATCTTATTATTACAAACTTCAAAGAACTTAAAAAAATTTCATGATTTGCACTAATGAGGTTTGTAAAAATGAGTATGTTATAACAAGGAACAATACCTAGGCTTTTGCAAAGGACTGAATTACACTTTGTATAAACAAACATTTTGTATTAAATGAGTTTACATTAACGAGGTTTAACTGTAATTACAAAATTCTGAATTACCCTTGTCACAACAAAGTCACAGAAATTTATTAAGTACGTTTTATACTGCAGTGTAAATGTTGTGACAATATTAAAATTAACAAAATAAAATTATTAAACATAAAGCAACAAGCAAAATAAATTTATCTGCATAATATAAAAAAATACTTGGGTACCTTCGGAAGTTTTTATATTTCTTGCATACTACTTTTAAAAAACTCTGCATATCACTAGAGGTATGCAAACTACAGTTTGGAAACCATTGTATTAGATGATTAAATTCAGCAAGTAATATAGCAAATCAGATTTGACAAAGCTACAGCTTGCAAGTCCACAAAATTTTAAAAGCATTCTTTTGCCATCTGGTTATGTTAATATGTTGTTGTTTGATTTCAAAGCTTTCCTCAAAGGATTAACACACACTCAATTATATAAGAACTCAATTTAATGGGAAACCAAAGTGTCACAATGATGTTTTTCAGAAAAGAATTTGTGTTTATGTAGCTATGGAGCAGCAAATGGACGGGAAACCATGGGACAATGCCACAACATGCAGGAAAGGACAAACAGCATTTTTCCTGACAGAAATTCATTAGATGAAGGAAAAGTGACAATTAGAAATATATGATGTTTTAATGCAAATTAGGGATTGATGTGGGAAATTGCTTCATAAAATAGACACAAAAAAATAATCCCTATGTAAGTAGAAGACCTAGTTTCATTCCCCAGAGAATTTTTCTTCATTGGGTTTTAAAACCAAAGACGTTTCATACTTGAATTTCCTTTAGAAAAACTACTATAAAAATTGAGTGTCTGTCTGGATGTACAACCTGCAAAGGTAATTGGCAAATTTCTATGGAATTAATTATTCAATTTCCATCAAACTTTCACCGTTTATTCAGAGTGACCTGCATTGTGTTCTGCAGCATTTTTCTATTTTTGACAATTTATCGAATTCCCCATCAGTTTTTCGACGAACTCCAGCAAACGACGAACCCCTGCATACGCTCGTACCCTGGCATATGCTCGTACTCCGGCTTGCGCGAGTACTCCGGCTTTGCGCGTACGTACGGAATGCCTTCTTTTATAGCAACAGACATTAGCCCGGAAGAGGACACTACTAGCAAGACCCTGGAACCAATTACCGTTCGCGAGTGCAGTGCCCTCTACTCGAACTTCACCGCGAACTAGAGGTGATTCCCGATCTGAAAACCTTGCGATGAGGAGCGAGAGAGAGAGAGATATAGAGACCGAGAGTGGGAGAGAACGAGAGAGGCATACACACCTGACCTGCGGCCCGCTTGCGGAGAGATTACCCAGCGAGTTGAATTCTTTCCATATTATTTGTGATTCCTCAAGTGGACATTTCCATTAAGTATTGTACTATATTTTGCTTTGTATTATGTCACTGCAATATAATTGATAGTATATTTCGTGTTATTTAGCCAGTGTATGGTATTTGATTTGTTGTCGGCAGCAGCAGTGTCACCAGAGGGTATCGTATCGTTTAACTATTTTCATGTACTTTTAGGATTATGAGAGATTAATGTAAAATGAGAGTTTCGTCTCAGTTCTAAGGAGGTCATTGATTCCAACCACCCCGATAAAATCAATAAAAAATTATTTTATCTTAACTCTCTTGAGTGCTAAGTTTTATGTCTATATGTACATACTGAGTTTTTCTGGATTTCATTGACTCTTCTTATTTTGTATGCTATAATAATGTAACTTAAAAATTTTAATGAAACCATCAATTGGCAGAAAAGAAAACCAAGCTCAAAAACACGCTCCATGTGTTTGGAACAGCATATAAAAATGCAAGAACGCATTAGTCACGTTGCCAATGTTCTCATGAAGTTCGTGGTGAACGAGCTCAGCTCGTCGCTAATGCTTGGAGGGTTAATATCCTCCATTTGCACTTTAAAATTACTTAAAATAAAGATAGGAAGTCAGGAGTTTAACCCGTGTCAGAGAAAAGAATTGAGTTTTATATTCATACTGTCGAATTTCAAATCTGTCCAAATTATGCATTTAACAACAAAATCACAAGATTTTTGAAGAAAAAATTTTTGTCGCCATGGTAATCCAATTTTTGCCAATTATGTGGTCTACTCCAGGAGATTGTTAGCTGCAAATGTAGATGGCGCATTTTTGTGAGAGTGGAAGAAGAGTAAAGGCAAGCAGGGAAATGAAGTGGTTGGGAATAATAAAAGGAAATACTGGGAGGAAAAAAAAGGAGAAATGGAAACAGTGGAAAATTTATTTAGTTGCTGTAATACATTGTAACTAAATGGTTTGAAACTCTTTCTCTCTCTCGACATTTGACTACCTATCACCCCAGTTATAATGCAGATTTCAGGGGAGGAGCTGTGATCTGCATTGTAAGACAACTGCAGTGTAATCGCATTGTCCCATACAACATGTACATACAACTATTTTTTAACTTCTTTTATTGCTAGAAACAACAAAATAAAAACAACATAAAGTCAGTACAAGAAATTTATTTAATCTATTCTGTAAAACAGTAATTTTTTATTGCTTTTTACTTAGTATTTAAAAAAAAACAACAGGACTCTTAGCAAGAAACAAGGAGGAAGGAAGATCCACAGTATATCCAAATCCATGGTATAACCGGAGAACGATGTATTCTTTTTCTGTTTGTTCTTCGTTCTTTATTTCTTTCATTGTTTTTGTTTGTCTTTGTGGTTCTTTCTTTGATCTTCATTTTGTATTCTTTTTCTGTTTTTTCTTTGTTTGTTATTACTTTTATTTTTTTGTTAGTCATTGTGGTTCTTTCTTTGTTCTTCATTTTCTCACACTCTCTTGATGTCTGACTTCTGTTTGTATGTATTTCTGGCTAATTAACGTCTTGGACTGTTATAGCCATAACTCCTTCCAGACTGAACACACACACAAGGGAGGAGAGAAACCTGGTACCGCCATTAGCCTACACTTTATGAAGAGCACAAAGAGGGCCAACTGCTTAACGTCCCTTCCGAAGAATGGAGCACTGAATTGTGCAGTCTCCTCAAACCACACTAGTAGGGAAGGGGACAATCCCAGGTTGAAAAATCCGATTTGAACCTGAAATTGTTGTGTGGAAGGCCAACACTCTAATCACCCCACCACCACCTACTCTGACTCTTCTTTTTTGTTCATTCTTCGTTTATTATAATATTTTAAACATTTCTCAAAATTTACTGCAGTAGAACTGCAGGCTCTCTACTAGTATGTGTAATATTTTTATAGCTTAAGAATTCAAGAGTATTAGGGTATTATTTGCAACAAAATACATGAGATGAGCAAATTTATACTGTGTTAAATATCCTGGTCAATTGACAGAGAACATCATAATATAAAACTCAAAAAGAGGTTTTCATTATGATTTCAATTATCCAGTTTTGAATTATGAGTTTTGCAATTTATATGTGAATAACAAAGTACCACAAGTTATGCTGACCATTCTGAAAAAAGTATTTTTATAATGTTTTCTTAGGGGTGGTATGTCTGCTGGAAGAAGTGCAAAATCTTGGCAAGTGGTAAATATGCCACATGCCCTCCCAAATTATTTGCAAATTACAAAATACTTGCTGAAAACTTATGAGCAAAACTTCAACTTAAAGATTAGAATTGAATGAATCTCCTCAAACAAATTTTGGCCAGTAAAATGGTCATTTGAGAATCACTTAGCAGATGATGTGTGTAGAAAAGAAAGGAGAGAAGTGTAGATACATTCAGATATAACACTGTAGCAAAATACTGCCACAGTAGATAATTAGTCATTGGTATTTTTTAGTCGGTTAATTCAATGAGAGAAAGAATATGAGAAGTTAGCCAATTGAATGGCTGATTCTGTTTTCTGAAAGATGCTATTAGCATTCCATTAAAGTACTTGAACATCATATTTATCTCTAGTTCAAGAGATGCAAACAAATACCTAATTTATAGAAAAATAAGCACTTTCAGTATATGGTTAACACAAGTAGTAGCTCTTTAGAAAGGGTAGCCAAGAGCCTTCCTGAGAAACTTCTGAAAATTGCACAGCCTTTTCTGCATAAAAGCATTTGCATAACTCCAAGCAAATGAACCCTCTGCATTTCAAGATAATGTTTCTGATGAACAATTTTAACTAGGTGTACCCCAAAGTGAAATGCTTTCAATGAGAATGGCCTTTGTTAATATTAAATTGTAAATCTTAACATGCACTTAGTGATTTTTACAGAATTTGTATAACCATATCAATAACTTCTCCCAGGTGAAACACCATGCAGTGCATTGAAGCCAATTCATTCATTCATTCGTGTTCTGTCTTACGACAGGTCCTACCAATTAATTAATTAATTGGTTTTTGACTAGGGAATATACATACACGGTGTGGTGGTTTCCCGTTGCCTTCCACACCAGGTGGTTAAAAATAAATCACTAAAAGTAAGCAAAACTTTAACACCTATTTCAGTAACAAACATTTTTTAAGGGTACTCGTTTCATTTGTAGCAGAATTATGATTTTTGTTGTGCAATTTAGACAACATCCATCAATGTCCTCTGAACTCTCAGGGTATTAAAATTATAAGCAGCAGCCAAATTAATTTTTAAATTTGGAATCAATTTATTAAAGAAACAAAAAAGTAACTTCACTTTATAATTGATAGAACATACCTTGTACGCATTTAACTCTCCATGAGGATCTGACAGATCAATTATTTGTTTCCAGGTTTCAGCCCAGCCATTATGTTGCGCAAAATTCCAAGTGTCATACAATGACTGCTGTAAATCCACCCACCAAGGTGATGTGAAGAAGTGGTGTATTGCTTCACTAACAGGCACTTCATCTCCTTCACTGTCAACAACTTTGCCATTGAAATAGAAGAAGCTACCCCATAGAGACAAGTACACAGCGCAGCAGGCAAACAATACAGCCAAACGTCTTTAGAGATCGAGTACAGCACATGCAACAGGATAAAATGATAAAAGATTTTTAAAATTTCCTTCCCAAAAATAGCATGAAGGTAGAACTTCTTACATTTCTACTTAGAGATGTAAATTCAATTGCTTTTATAAATTCTGATATGGTAAAAAAGTTTCAATTATGCCTGTCAAAGATTTAAGGGCAAAATAATATTCTTTATTATAATATGTTAAGGTTTGTGTTAACATTTGATGCTCAATTTTTACAAAATATTATCGAATTTAACTTATGGGTGGTGCCAAAAAGTTCTAAACATTTACTTTCACAAATTTAAAAAAACAATAATTCAATAAATTCAAGAAAAAAGTACAAACTACAAAAGCTATATTTTAATAATTAAACCGTTAACTGTAATGTATATGAAGAGAAAAACGTTAAAAACCTCTTCAGTGATTTCTTTTTCGGTGGTGTTCTTCTCCAATGCTTTGACTTTATATCAAATGCAAGAGCTGAGAAAAAAGTCATCACTGTCAGCCAGTTAGAGTCATCCAACAACAAATAATGATATAGAGGGTATGTTGCATAAGCTGTGGCAAGAGACCACCAAATTGTCCCCATTTCTCTTCCAATATTTCCAACTGTCCAAACACCTAAAGAAAAGTATATATATTTTTATTATTTAAAATTTTACAAGTTTTTAAAGCCGTTTTTATGATTACTACTCCATGCATTAGAAATAGAACAAGAAATTCTTGTATAATACCTAAGGCACATCCGAGCGGCGCGAATATATTCATCCATTGCCAATTAATTCCACCTAGTTCTTCATATGGAATAGCAAGCATAATAACAGAACTCCAGAGGTAGGCAACGACTATCATACCAATAAATCTATTGGTAGAAAATGGTGGCTGAAATAAAAATCAAATAAAAATATTAGATTGAACATATCTGCAACATTCACCACTTCTACATCACTAATAATATAAATCATCCATCACAGCGCTGTTATGTATCATAATAACCTTGTCATGTTTTCGTAACTTTTCAATATGTTTCTTCAAAAAGTTTTCGTCATTATTTGCATCTGCAACATATTCTGGAATGTGAAATACATCTCTAAGCCACCCACAACCCACGTATCCTCCTAAGGTGCACCACCATAAAAATGCCTGAGAATCCCTACCAAGATATAAGTGATGGAGACCTAAAAATCCTCCAAAAAGCCATAACAAATATGCGGTAGCTACACTTTTTTTAGCCATTTTGTATTACAGAAATATAGATTATCCGTCACGTTTTCCCCATCTAGTACTAACGGTACACCCAAACACCGGAACGTCGGATTTCAAGTTCACTGACACGGTAGCGGGGTAGCGGTAAGGTGGAACCATCTGGCGGAATTTTACAAAGGCACAAAGGTAACATGTTTTCAGCTGTCACATGTTTTCTGTTTACTTTTCCTCGGTTGTGTGAAACGCAAAAATTGATTAACTAATTCTTACGTTTCCAGAGTTTTTGATATCATTTCAACTTTTTTATTAATGTATTAGAATAAGTAAGCGCTATGGCGCCGCAGTATTCGAATGCGATCGCTTCCCTTGAAGACCATGCACTTACCTGGCAAGCAATATTTTGTATGAATTATAAAATATAAGTGCTTAAGTCAACGCGCTGTATGAATGAAATGAAATTGAATGAAATGCATATTTGCTTATGTAAATCGAATGAAATCCACTCTTTATATTTTCAAAGTTGAGATAATAAGGTTATTGATTTTTAATATCAAGATGGTAAATGCTTCTCTTAGAACTAAAATTATATGATTCAATATTACTGCAATGATTTTAAAACATCATTTTTCGTCAGTTGGCCCTACAGAAGCAATCTCTCTTGGCTCTCTAACTGATGTATTATTTTTTGCAATTAACCGTTAATAGGTTTCGATTTAAGGATATGGAGGATTCTTGCGTTTCATTTTAAGGTGCATTTTAAGTGGTCTATTGAGAAATCGATTGGAAGAAAACTGACGAAGGGAGAAAATTCCCGCGCTCATGCAAAATTCAACACTGCTCCCCACCGTTGCATCAATTTTATATTATTTCTTGTGCACCATTCCGCCGCCTCACACCACTTTGTCTCCCACCTCTTCCCTGGTCCTCTTCTCCCCCTCTGCTCCCTCCACCCTCCCCTGCAGGCTCCACCTCATCCGCATCAGAATCCATGCCCAACCTCAGCCGCTTCCCGCAGTGACGGTGAGGAGGGAGAGAGCGCAGTGTGGGTGCGGGACGCGATCTCGAAGGGGGAGCAGAGGGAGAGTAGCAGGAGAAGTTGGCGCAAAGGAGGATGGGGAGTCGCAGTGGAGTAACATGGCGCGTGCGGGGAGACGGAAGAATCGGTGCCTGGACAAACACTCCTTCGCTGAGTTGCTTATCGTGAAGCGTAAGCCCATAACCACCCCGAGTGAACGGTGAGAGGAACGAGGGCCATTTCTACCTCAAAGTTCCACCCCGTCGATATTTTATTCTCGTTCCTAGGCTCCCACGGTCTAGTCTAACTTTTCAGACCTCGAAAATAGTTCGTTCGATGACAGAAAGGAGAATCTATTCCGTGTTTAGATAGCGACGGAGGTGATCGAGAGGTTATAAGGATTTCTCGGAAAAAATTATCCCGGCGAAACCGTGTCGGTGGATATTCGTATTAAAGGCGCCGAAAAAAAGAGCGATAGCATGGCGGACGCAAATTCTTCGGCGGTCGTGCTGGCAGGTGGTAGAGGACCAAAAGACGACAAGGCGAGGAAAAAGAAAGCTAAGGTCAACGTCCAAGAGCAGCCTCTTTATCCTTACAAACTCCCGGTTCATCAACCGGGAGTGGACGGTTTCTATTGCACCTACGGATGCGGTTCGACAAGGGTAGACGGCGGGGTCAGGAGATCCGCTTCGGCAGGAGGCAGGTCCTCGTGGTCTGCCGAAGGAGGTTCGGGAGCGAGGAGCCGGGGAAGGATCCGGCCGGTGACCGTCATGTATCCCGAAGAGGGTTTCGTCTGCTGCCATCAGGGCCACGAGCCGGGGGAAGAGGAGGTGGACGAATTCGATGGGACGGAGTACGAGGATGAGGATGAGGCAGAATTGGAGGTTGGAGGGGAAGAGGAGGAAGAATATGGGGAAGAGTATGAGGAGTACGAAGAGGAGGAAGGAAAGTAGCGGCTGGTCGTACGGGAGGACCGAAATCCATCGACTCCCAAGGGAATTTCGACGCCCGCGGCGGGGAATACGAAAAGAAATAAGATAACCGTGTGTCCCTGGATGTGTGCCTGTGTGTAAATGTGTTGTTCGCCTGGCTCGGGTGTGTGCGTGTGTTTGAGCGTGTGCCAGAGACGAGGTGCACGCGGTTGTGTGACTGTCTTTGCTATATGTGTGAGATTGATGCATGGAAAATATGGTAATGAATGTGTTGTCTTGTTTTTGATATCGGAATATCCGTGATCGGTAAAATTATAGCTGACTTGAAAATTAGATGAACGGAGTTAAGTTTTTCTTGCTGTGGTTTGGAGGGTTGTTATTTTTGTGTTAACTATCCGATCGGTCGTGGTAGCATTCCTTCGCGTGATAGCTTATTAAATTCATTCGAGATAGTAATTCGTTTAACAAAAATTTCGTTTCGCTCAACATTTTTGTACCTTTCCGTTTATACCCTTATTTTTATCTTTTTACGAAGAGGTCGGGGATCTCGGTTTAGATAATTAGCATTGAAACGTTCAGAATTAACTGTTTCTGAACGAATTTTTATTTTGTCGAAGTGATTTTAAGTGAAATTTTATATAGAATGTTTTATTTATATTCAGCAAGTAAGCGTAAGGGAAGAATGGACGTAAAATAAACGGAATTTCGGTAATGATCTTCGTTCAATATGCTATTGTATTTGTCATCGTGGACATATGTAAAATCCAACAATTACCAAATGAATGTTGTTTCGCATTTCGTCCGAAATATATTCCATTCTAAATCAACGGTTAAATATTTTTATTCACGAAGCCTCCTAACTTTTAATTTTGTTATCAAAGCGATAGAAAAGTTTTTTTAACTCCGGTAATACTTCTTTCTTTTTGGATAAATGTATTTTTTAAACAATAGAATTCGAATATTTTTCCTCATTTTGGAAAATTTTACGGAAGTAACAGTCAAACATCCCTTGCTTTCACTAATCTTATTTTGTAGTTCACTATATGTGTTGTATAATTTGAAGTAGATCTCTTATTGAACCCAAGTTGTACATCCCTAGCATAAACCCGTATTACGTAAATTTGTGCGTCACGATTCTGTGTGCATGTCTTTTGGCAACACAATAATGTTTGTATGTGTACTCCAGTTGGTAACTATAGGTGTGCATTCGCATACTTATAAATATGGTGCTGATTTAATGTGAATATCATTAATTTGCCTTCTGAAAAGCTAATTTTTTAAAATTTTGTATCCAAATGACTAGATACGCAAATTATTATAGAAAAGTTCACGACTATATTGAATATTTTAGTGCATTTAAATTAGAAGGCCGTAAATTATAGTTTAAGATAAAATAGTCTTTGGATCTTTCCAATAGATTTTTCTGATACTTTTTTCGGATATATTAAACGGGAATAATGTGTTTTCTCGTTTCAATTTATACTGAAGCCGATCGTAGCCTTAGAATATGGCATTTATTTCCAAAGAACACATGTTAATAGCAGCTTTGTAATAGTTCCGTATTATATTTTGCGCCATTTCCCTTTGCCTTATAGATATGACTTAATAAATTTTGCATGCAAGATATGTATGCTAGATAATCATGACTGCGTATTAAGGACTTTCAACTTCCTAAGCATGTAAGTTTTGTCGCATATCTAAAGTATCTAAAGATTGTCACTAAATATTTTCAGCGGTTGATACTACTAAATCTGGCATGCTAAACTAACTAGAACTGATAGAAAAAATCTAATAAAAGATGTCTTCTCATAATTAATTAAAGTTATAAAATCGGGAGGAGTTCCATTAAACTCTCCGTTTAACGTCATGTAAAAGAATAATAAAATTGCCGTTTCCGCGATCTATGTCGGAGGCACATCGGCACGACGTTTCCGCATTACGCTATTTCTGAAGGCCCTTCACCTTTGTTTTGTGTTCGAAGCAAACTTCTCGGATAGAGAACGAAAATAAATTTTGAAACGAGTCTCGGGCTTTCTTGATTAAGGTGTGAGATTTCAAAGGATTACGAGGGCACGCGAGTAATGGGAACAAGAGGTGGAAGGAGGGTAGGAGGTAGGCAGGCGGGAATAAAAATGTCACTGGTCACCTGCGCAACTAAAAATAACTCGCCAAAACGTCACGCCGTAGTAAAGGACCACATCGAGGTTGTTAGAAGTTGGCATAGGAGATGGCGGGCGGCGTGGGAGAGAGATGTGAGCAGGGAGTACAGGAGCGGAGGGGAAGTATGGAGCGAGGTTGAAGTGGAGGGGCGTTTTATGAGTGAAGAAGTGTAGAAGTGGAGGAACATGTCTCATCGTTCGCAATTAAGGGTACATAAAAAATTTACTCTGTATCTTGGACAAAATTTTCGAAATTCTGAGAATATGCTTAAACTTGTATTAGTCCTCAGCTGTTTAACATTAAGCGCTTAATTTCATTTTGAATTTAATCAGAGACGGCATAATTTAAATTGCTATCCAAACTTATAAAAACCGATATTTTCTGCCAAAAACTGCCGAATTGTTCTGAAAACTCCTCCGTGAATAAAAAAGGCATTCATATAAATAACCAAAATTATAATAGAAATAAAACACTTATTGTATTTTTCTCTAAAGGTGGAAATTACAATAATTGTATTATTTCTATTGTGGAATCTTTCCACAAAGTGGAGCCTTCTCAAGTGGATTTTGAACCAAAATTATATTAGAATATCGTATTTATGCCACTTCCTTATTATGGAAACGATTCAAAAAGGAAATGTCATCTGATATACCTCAGAATACAATTTAACAAACCATTTAAAGATAGTTTTGTTAATAAAATATTTAATAAAGTAGCGTAAAATTTTGTTGTTTTCGCGAATCAGGAATGATAGCGTAATAAAGTTATTGAACCGAACGAAATCCTAAAGCGAACATTATTACCGAAACCGTGATATCACGAACATAAAGTCGGAATGTATATATTTATATATCGCGAACAGCCTCGCCGTAAGATAGGTTTTAGTCACCGCATTTTTGTTGATCCGTTAGCCCGCACAGTTGGCACGAATTTCTACGTCGGATATAAAAAGGAAACTTAAGCACACATATGTCGAAAACATACAGTGGGTGGGTTGTGGGAAATACATGGAGAGGATGAGAGAGAGGGAAGATGTCACGAATGGGGACAGAAGTCTTGCAGAAAGTGGGAGGACCATGGTGAGACAGTTCTACACGCACCCCCATGGCCGCCCTTCTATTCTTAGTATTGCGGCCTCAGCCCACGAAGAAAGAGGATGCGCGGGGAATAGAAGAGAGAGAGAGAGAGAAGGGGAAGAGCGAATGGGAGGAAGAGGAGAAGGTGCGGGAGGTGTGGGAAAAGGAAAAGGGTTAGGAGGGAAACCGACAGTTCGGTTTTGACCGAGGAAGCGGAGATAAAAGCAATCGTCGCTCAAAGTGGGGATATAAACCCTATCCTTTATCGGAATAGCATCGCTGTCGACGAAGAAAGTTTAGTGTCCGCATTATGATGGAAATGCCGTAAACAAACGCATGGAGTGACTCCGTTTGCCGTGCCGATGGATTTTTCGGTGTTTCGGCGAACGAGGGCGGTAAAAAGTGAATCGCCCATCGAATTTAAGCTCCTCAGGATGAATCTATCGGTGTGGACAATAGTGAGCTCTTTTAGCTTTTTACGACTAAGCGTGATTAACGTTTTATTCCTCGTGTGCACTTGACCAAGGGGGGGGGAGAGATATTTGACAGCTGGGTAGATTCCGGTGTGAGCCATCTGTAACGGTGAGACGTTACGACAGCTGAAGGAAACTCGTGGCGACGCGGTTTTCTATAGGGATAGAGCGCAGTCGCCTTTTTTGCGCTGTCGCATTTTCCACACTTTCTCGGACATTTCGCGACACACCCGTGCTTCTTAAGAAAAAGATTTTTTTTAACCCTCTATTTGTTTTGACCCCGGCAGTTTAAATCACCTCGGCAGCCATGAATCTAATGTTCCGCCGTAATTTCCATGCAGACAAGGAGAGGAGCGGTGGTCGTGGAGTGATGGGTGGAGGAGGCGGCGGAAGCAGGGGATTCTTCGGATTCGGTGGTGGAGGAAAGAGCAGTGGCGGAAGACGTAGCAGGGAAACCCATGGAAGCGCCATGCCCGCGGGGGCTGTTGCTGGCATCGACAGTGGGGCCGACACCCACTACCATGGAGGACACTACAGGACTCATATATTCATGAGCCCTTTGGGCGGAAGACAAGGGGAACCACTACTCGTCGGGGGCAAGGGGATGTACGCCATGGACGAGATGGTGCCGGGAGGGGGCCTATCTTCGTCGGGGGCGGGTCCCCTGGCAGAGCAAGGGGGACGGAGGAGCGGAGCTGGTGGAGGAGCAGGAGCGGCGGTCACACTCATGAAATGGAAGGAGGTAAGCGTGACCTCTCTAAAGGCAATTGTAGATATAGGGGAGGTCTTCGGGGAACTGTTGGAACATACGATTGAGAGAAAAAGGGCGCTATCGTTGTTTCCCGTACGTTTTCTATTCATTCGCACCGTCACGCACACGCTTTCATATAAACATTTTTACCGTTCTTGCTCCGGTGTTGGTAACCCGAAGGAAACACTTATGGAAATGGAATTTGTGACTTTATTTTGGATTCGTTCTCTATATATTGCTAGGGGCCAAAATTTTCCAAGGTTAACCTTGAAATCCAAAATAAACACTGCTGGTTCTGTACCTCGAGTCATTCGGAAGGAATTATTGCTTCCATTCGAATGACATGTTGTTAATGTTCCCAAGGTACATATTTCCGATTTTCTTGAACGACATTGTCTATTTAAATCAGCATAAAATTCACAATAGAACAAATCGATCAGTCTCTTCTTCGCTTCCTTCCTTTCCCTTTGAAGAATAAATTCTACGAATAATACGGAAGGAATTATTGCTTCCAATCGAATGGCATGTTAATGTTCCCGTGATACATATTTCCGATTTTCTTGAACGACATTTTCTATTTAAATCAGCATTAAATTCACAATAGAACAGATCGACCAGTCTCTTCTTCGCTTCCTTCCTTTCCCTTTGAAGAATAAACAGCGAATAATTCGGCTGGTAAACAGAGTAAACAAATATTCGGCCGTAAAATAACATCGCATAAGGAATTTTCGGAACGCGGACCAAGCTTTTGAATCCGTAAGTTTTTGCAGTCGGAAACATCGTCGTGGAAAAGGATTGGACCCTTTCTGCCGCGCGGAACCTTTAAAAAATAAAGAGGATACCCCTCCGCGAGCTTTTCAACCTTCTCGATGCGGAATCGATAAGACGTCTTGGATTCGCGTAAAGTCATGTCTCCCTTTCTTTGCTCGCTTCCGCGGCGCAGGTGGGAGGAGGAGGGAAACGGAGGAAGCCCAAGTCCGGAGAGGATTCTCAGCAGCCGCCGTCACAGATGAGGCTCCGTCCCCCAACCCCTACCCTCGTCCTCCCGCCCCCCGTTCCAGCGGGGACGGTAATGGAAGAGGACGAAGGGCGGACACCTTACGGGAAACAAGTGAGCTTCGGGGGCGGCGGAGCCGTCGGCGGAGCCGTCGGCGGAGGAGGAGGAGGAGCGGGCACCGTCCTCAGCCTCGCTGCCCTGGACCGAGACTGCTTCATCATTCCTGTGGCCAGCTTGGATCGATTCCTGCCTGCGGGGGTCACGGTCGGTGGGCGAGTGGGTGAGGGGGTGGGGGGAGAGGGAGAGAGAGAGAGAGAGATGGAGGAAGGAAGAGAGAGACAGCGCGTGCTCCATATAGGGAGGAGAGAGAAGGGGTTAGGTTGGAAGGAGAGAGAGGAAAAAGGGGTTCTTGCGGCAATGGACGCTAAGAAGGGTTATGAAGTCGCTGTTGCGGCGTTTCGAGTAGTGCGTATGTGTGTCGCGGCTCTCCTTCCCTCCGCGCCGTTATTAAAAAAAAAGGTTGCCGTTGACACTCATTTCCGTTTCCATCCTTCTCTCACTTTCTTTCTCTCTCTCTTTCTCCGGATCTCTCGTGAGAAAAGTTTTTTTCGCGTAGGAAAAAGGGGAACGGTATTTATTTTCGATAAAGCCGTAAAACATTTAGTTGGAAAATAGTTGCAATGTGAGAAACGATTCGGTTTGGTCCAATTATAGTCCTTATCTCGTGCGGTAAAAAATTGAAATTGTCGGGAAACCAATGGCTATGTTTCTTGGCGCTACTGTTTTCTCGGAAAAGCGATAATTTATGATTGATTAGTTCCGAAAATATAGAATTCATCGATTTAATGATTTTTGAATTCCGACTCCGTGAAACTGAGCCGGTTCGTGAACTATTGAACGGATACTAGCAAATTTGCACGATACAAAGGAAAATTTTATTCCAATTTTCTGAGAGAAATCAAAACTGTTATATCTTAGGTTGTTACTCTAAAGGGACGTTTATAATGTTAATGTATTTATGGGTATTAGAAACATCGATTTTAGTTAGCAAAAATCTCGAAAAGTTTAACTGAATTCATCTGAATAATCAAAGTATTATTTGCCATGTGAGGGAACTAAAATTCGTATTTTGCTTACAAAATATTTTATGTACTGCCGAGATTGGTGCGTGACGGGGCTTAATATTCATGAAATAAATAACTAAATATCTTTTGTCGTTTAAGAGATGATGAAAAGTTTAACGTTCGGCTATATATATATAAGTTTAGTTGGAAAATTATATTTATATATATATATATATATATATATATATATATATATATATATATATATATAATATATATATATAATTTTCCAACTAAACTTGGGCGCCTCACTGTTTTTCCGTTGTTTCCTGTTGGTCTCGTTGAGCTAATGATCGAAACACTGAATCAAGATTTTTTTCTGTAGGATTTGCAGTAACATTAAAGCGGCCCTTACACGGTCAGTAATACTGACAATATTTTTTACATTTTTAAAGTACTGTCAGTAATACTGATCGTGTGAGGGTGATACTGATAGTTTGACAGTATACTGATGGACTGAAAAAAAATCTCAAATTATTTTAAATACTAAAGAAGAGAATGACAGTATATTGATCGTGTGAGGTGCGTATTGGCTGTATTCCGTCAGTATTCCGTCAGCTATGGCCGAAACAACATCATCTCCAAGTGACCGTGAAGTGTTGCGCGACTTCATTTGTTTATATAGGGATTTACCGGAGTTGTGGGATCAGAGTAGGAAATTTATACAAACAAACCGAAGAAGGCCGTGGCGCACGGAAAATTCCTCGCCATTTTCAAAAAAATGAAACTCGACGCAGTAATTGAAGATGTCAAAAAGAAAATAAATATTCTTCGTTCGAATCTAAGAAAGGAGCTGATTAAAATCGAAAAGTCTAGGGCCTAGACTCTAGGCGGACTGTAGCTGGCACAGGCGATATTTATGAGCCAAATTCTTGGTAATTTGAAGAATTAAAATTTCTTCACAACCAAGAAAAACCAAACTTCTTCCCGTAGCTAAGAACCGGAGAGTAACGGCCAGTCTTTTTTCTGCAAAAAAAGATTTCCTCATGTTGGTATCCTGTTGTTTACTTTCGGACTCACTAACGCCAAAAATTGATAATAAACATCACAACTCATGCAAATGTAGTTTTGAAAATCACGAGAACCAGATATTTGTATTTCCTTTAAAAGATTCAGATGACTATATCTTCCTCTCATTGCGATCCAGTCCTTCATCCACCTCTTCCGATATCTCTTCTTTTTTAGTCCTAATGCTAACACAATCGTGGCGATTGTGTGACACACGCCTTTCCCGTATTGCACATTTTCAATATTCACTTCTCGCCGAATTTCACTTCACTGAATGCTGATGAAAATACTAACATCGAACACTGATCGTGTGAGCGCAATACTGTAGCTTTCACAGACAGCTGACTATAAATACTGTCAGTATTACTGACTGTGTAAGGGCCGCTTAACATCACTTTAAATAACCGCGAAGAATCCACTCGCAAAATAAATACGAAACCATTTAAAGAGCGTATTTCAAGGGAGGCGACTGGGATTGAAGCAATTCGATCTGGCTAGATATCGCCCATTATCTATTTTTAGTTGGCATTTAATGACATTATTTTCCTGGCTAATATAGGCTGACGAATTAGTCTCTAAGGGATGGCTCAAAAAGAAAACTTCTATCGTAATTCCGTACATCTTACTCTCGACAGTATGATCATATTATATGGATCGATTAGTACGTAAAACTAAAATATTGTTGGCGGCAATTTGATAGGTAACCTTTATATCTTAGGCAGAAAAATACTGCAGAACAAAAACACTTTTACGGACTTCCTTGAAAAAAATCTTGATTATCCTTCAGATTATCTTTTCCGTTGAATCTCGGCAAAGTTCCACACATTATTGCCTGAAACTCTCTATTTAATATCCTGGTCTTTAAGGGAGGGCAGTCGCCAAGGGCTCCGCGTCTATGGGGACCCTACTCCTACGGGGCTCCTCACTTCCAGTTAGCTTACTAACTACTCTTACTTACTATTCTTAGTAGAAAGACGTAACGTGCGTGTGATATGAAAAAATCGTTTTAGATGTTTATTATAAGCAATTTATCATTTTTCTGTGTGTGGAGTAGAGGAGGCCTCGCTCTGGGCCCCGCGGATCCTAGAGACGGCCCCGATCCTGATTAATATAATTCAGGCTTGTATCCTAAGTAAATTATACCACCTCATATTTTGGGCTATTTAAATTTGATATAAAAAATCAATAGTTGATATTACTAATTTAAACAATAATCTGCGATTAGATGGTTGTTAAGAGCAATAATTACATCGTCTTTAAATCTAGCGTTGACTTTAAACTAAATCCGCTATATTTTATTTCTTAAAACGCTTTTCTAAACTTAACGTTTCTCAAACTGCGCTCTAAAAAATTCGGAGTAAAGATAAGAAGACTAGTTCAATTTAAAGTTACAACGCAATACTTCATACTTGTAAATAAGCATTTTCGTATACCTATAGGGGCCATTTTAATGTGTTTAAGCCAAATTATTCCTAATCACCTCATAAGAACATGAATCCTTATTATAGAAAATGATCCGGAAAGGACAGAACGAGCAAATAATAGATAACCATAAACGATGCAATTCGGATTATAAATAATATGGAATGTTGAAGATTGTTATCTTTTAACTAGCACTTTCATATATTGGCCGCGTAGTAATTACGGAAATTCTAAGATTTTATTCAATGGGGTAGAATTTTCAGATGTGTTCCTAATTGTATACGAACAGTAAATGCAATAATAAATTATATCAAAATCACTCGTTCAATTTTTAATTCTAACTACAAGCTCTGGTCACTCGCAGTTACATTGGTACTTCAAATGGAAATGAAAACATATAGGATCAAGCTTTAAACTTTAAAAGAAAAGTTAAAATGTGGAAGAGAACTCATATTTTATTGTATTTAAAATATAATAGTAACCAAAATATTATAAATATCCGAATGAGAAAAATTATTATGACCCTCAACGCAAACCGTAGATATTCGCGTATAATCTTTAGAATACTAGTAAATAGTCTAACGACTGAGAGAAATACAATGATAAAAATTATATCAATACATATACGAAATGGGTCGCAAATGTCCATTGGTCACGCTATCTCCCGCAAAAGTGAACCAGTTTGTCACATTATAACTCTACAGAAAGCTCTTTGCGTGCGCTCTCCGAATAATTTATCGAATTTTTTAATTTTAAAAGCGTTTTGCTCAGAATTCAGGGGAGCAGTTTTTCGAGCATTTTTTAGCGTTGATAAAGAGGAAAATAATAGAATAGATTAATATTCCTTTTTCATAGAAAGTCCTAATACTAAAGTTAATCATAATATTTTTGGTGTTCGTCCATTTAGCATAGTATTTACTACATCCACAAGAAATGAGAATTGTGAGAGGTCTCAATATTTCTAATATCTATTTTAATCTTTAACGTTGCGGGATAAATAATGCGATTTCTTCTGAAGTCTGTTTATAATCGTTTATCTAGACCAGGGGCCGCATTAAGGCTCTCCACCAAATCCGCGAGCCGCATTTCATACTTTCCCAGTCCTAACACATTCCGTATCCTTTGTACATTCACTCTCCCCTTCCACAAGGGGGAAATTATCCTATGGTGCGGCCTAAACCCATTCTTTATAAAAATATTTTATTCGGCGTCGAGACTTAAGTCCTTTGATAACGCAAAAAACATGCTGGCAGCGGGAAGAACATTCTTATGTGCCCTAAATGTGCAGGATTTTTATAAATGAGAATGAGCGATAAACCGCGGGTATTTTAAACGCGCTGATTTAATAAGCTTCTTAAACCTCTTAAATTATTTACCAACATATGTGTGAAATATTTTCTAAGAAATACATTTGAGTTTGCCCCATTTAGCATCAAGTAACTTACTTCGCGGGCCGCACAAATGCAAGACGCGGGCCGCGAGTTTGAGACCCCTGATCTAGACTGAAGATGATTATATAACACTTAATAACAATTTAGTACAGCGCACTCTCACAAATATGGGACCGAGACATTGCCGGATTTCCCAATTTACCGGTGTTTGATTTAAGTATTTTTATTCAAAAATGTGCAGGGCCCAATTTTCCATTAAGCACGGTAGGAAAGTGCATAGTGACGCCGGCGTTCTAGGGATACGATGATTTTTTGCTTATGCAATAAAATAAAGTATTTCTTATTTACTTGCCAAATTATTTTACTCAGATGTTTAAATTGGAAGAGATGAGCTTGAGGTGATAATCATGCTGTCTGATGTTGATGAGGTGCAAGCCACAGAATTTTCGAGGTATGAACATACAGGTGTAGAAGAGGGTTCAACACTTTTCTTTGTAGATTTTTTTAATATATCGTGTATCATATACTTTGGTTTTTCCTTTATGATTTTTTCTCGTATTTTAAGCACATGAATTATATCTTTACAATGGGCGAAAAAAATAAGAATTTCATTAATGAATTATAGATTAAAGCTGAAACAGGCGTCAGCTAACGTGAAATCTGGAACGGTTTTCTAGTAATCTTTCCGGATTATTAGCAAAATGATTGCAAATGTACAAAATTGCCGGTTCTCTGGATACCGGATTTGAGGGAATGTGCCGTCGATGCAATTGAAATACAGTACTTAGTCCAAAAATCGACAAACATAGGACTTTGAGGTTGCCGGTTATTTAATTTTTCCGGTTTCTATAGAATATATGTATGTATATATCGTCGAATAACCATGAATTATCAAATTAAGTTCATAAAGCAGTGGTTCCAAAAGTTTTAGTAGGTGCGGCAACCTTTCAAAGATAACAGAATTTCGCGGCACCTCCACCTTGGAGAAATGTTTTGTATTTATACATACGGGTATCGCAACCATTGGACGCGTCCATTTGTTGGTACTATGCCATAATCGATTTATCAGATGAAAAATTATTGCCGTAATTACTTATCAACACGTTCAATTCGTTGATTTATTAAGAAAAAGTTTTTCGCTTCATCCCTAAAAATTACCTGGGCACCCCAGTGGGCCGCGACACCCAATTTGGGAAACAATGTCATCGGGAAGTAGTGCCCAACGTACGGCCGTTGCGGCCCGCAAAGGATTTTTGTTCAGTCCGCGAAGCTATGATGAAAAAGCAATTCGAAAAATTTAACACAGAAATTCATACATTTTTATGAAAATTATGACAATGAAACTATTAATATTGAAATTTTAATTATGAAAACCTTATTTAGACTTGATTTTCACTTTTATGGCACCTCAGAATATATAGATAACCTCCGATTCAGACTCTAATCCGGCCCACCGAAAAATTGGCGACTTCCAATGCGGCTCGCCGAAGGATTCGCAACCACCGATGCGGCCCGCCACGTAGAAAAGGTTGAGTAACACTGTCATAAGGAGTAAGAAATACAAAATAAAATATGAAAATATAGGATAATTTTGTATTATTCTCCTAAGAATCCTTGCTATTCTTCTTCTCTTACAAAGTAATATATACAGGCATAGGCTGTGTGATGATAATTTACTTCTCGCCGTCGAAAGTTGAGCTGCTAGCGATTAGATTTTCGACGGAGGAGGATTTTTTGTGCTATTTTATAAAGTTATTTTTTTATCTCCCGTAAGTTCATTTGTTCCAGGACTTGGAATTTTCTGAAATACGTTTTTCTCGAATACATTGCAGACGTAATGTCCTGTTCAGCTTTTAAATGTCTGGTTTTCGGAAAATTCTGGATTTTAGACAGCCGGTTTTTGGACTTTGTGTTGTATTAAGAAGACGCATAAATTTTATCTAAATTTCAAATTTTGATCGAAAGTTAGATGTGATTTTTATTAATTATTAATGCACCGAGAGTTTATTTGGCAATCATTAAAAATGGACATTTTCATAAAATACGATTTCAATAATAGGAATAACCATATTTATCAGTGAAATTCCGTTTTCACCGAGAAGGTGAAACAGAATCTTCTTCAAGATCGTCCGGTAGCATTTTTTTAAAAATTAATATTAATATGCATAAAATTAATTTCTCTAAATGAATGTCTCTGACTGAAGGAAAGCATGTTTTTACTTAAAGGCGACTCAGCGTAATTTTTTCAATCGATGTTGAGGTCACGCAACCGTATTTGTAGAACAATTTCGTACAAAGATACCAGTTTCCAAATTATTGATTACCAGTGTAAATGCCCGTCAAATGAAGAATACCTTTTGCAGTCTGAGCCTATACACCAATGTTTCTTTTAATTCTATTACCGTATTACAAAATTTAAGTTTACCTCTCGCTATTTTCGTGTAAGTTTTCGCCAATGCAGGACAAATAGTTGCCCAGTGAGAAAATACGAGTAATTTGATATTTTAATTTCGCTAAACTCGCAATTTTACTGAAATAGCTTGGTTAAATGAAGATTTTCAAATTTCATTGCAGTGAATAAATGATTTGTGGTCGCAATAAAAATAGCTCAAGGCGAAGACTTTATCTAAACTTGAATTCAAAATAGCAACGCGAATTAACAAATCCATCTCCCATACTGCTATTATTTTTTATTACTACTTATTCACTAGCTATAGTTTCAACTGGATTTTCCGTTTTAAATAATGTCATGAGGGTGAAGAAGTAATGAACAGAAAAAACTTAATATTTACATTATTTCTTTGTATAATGTAAACTAGCGTTAGTAAAGAGAAGCGGAGAAATTTGAAACTGCAATTCACATGGTGTCTCACGGGTCGCACCTCAGCAGTTAAAGGATAAAACGCAAATTAAAATTATACTACACTCGCTCAGACAGTAATCATACGAGGAAAGGAAAAGTTCCTGAAATCGAAGCAGGGACTATTTTTTGGGGTTTTAGATTTTCTTGGCTATAACCCGCGATCACCTCCGCGTATACAACATTTCAGCAAATAACTCCTTCGGAAGTGCCCGATAATCGTGACGGGCGGACAGACGGATGGACGAATATTTGCGAATTATTATATATGATGAATCTAATAATTAATTTATTTTTATAGTGTTAGAATGATCGTAATTGACCAACGAGAGAATATAAAAGAATTTTAATCACTATCGTTTTCCATTAGAGAGTATTATTATTTACATTATATTATGTACTGAAAAGGTAATTTATTTTACGCTAGGAACGAAATGCGCGCAATTTACTTAATATTTTATTACCCTGGACTCAATAATTTTTCCAAAAATAATTTTATTTAAATGATTTTATAACAAAATATTTAGTTGTGGCAGTATCTTATTGTAATTAATCAGGAATTACTTCTGTGGGTATAACCAATTTTACAAATAAATCCTTATCGCTAATTAATGTCAAATTAAAGTGTTATGTCATCATTATTTTTGCATTAATTTTATCTGACATTTTAAAACTTAGTACAGTAAATCCTCAATTTAACGGACTAATAGGGGGTGTCGGCCGTTAAAGTCGAATGCCCGTTAAATGGCGAATGGGATTTCTCGATTCCAAAAACACACTTGTACCTACATGAGAAAATCTCCTTTACTGATGGTAATGATAATTAACGTATAAAATATCGCATTTGCACGAATATACAATACAAAATTGAATTTAAAACAACCACACACTTTTCAATTCCAGAAAACGTTTTTTCGATATTTTAAGAAAATACGTCGACACTGAAATATCGCGAATTTCGTATGGTATGGCCATATCTGAATTGATTCACTGACTTTGCCATAAAATAATCTATTTCTTTTCATTTATTCATCGCAAAACACTGGAATTTAGTAAATATTTCTGAGAACTCCGATGGCAATCTTAAAAAAACTCCGCGGACTTCATAAGCATCGGAAGCCACTATCGGCTGGCTGGCATTCAATACCGTCTGCGAGCCAATGCACGGATCATATCATGTATACAATGGATTATTATTATAACGGGTACTTAACGGGATAGTTTATATCCTCTAGAGCCTCTTCATATTAACAAAATAAGAATAATGCTTATGTAGCTCGTCTCAATACATTGAACCATAACGCGTTCGCAGTATTCGCTTGCAATCGCATCGCACCGCTCGCATTACCGGTAGCCTAAGCCCACAACTAAACATCGCTTCCCTTACATGTCGTGCCATATCGAAGATGGAATTATTCTTCCACGGAAGTGCCTACGGCTGTGTCCCATTGTTAAAGATCGTTCTCATTGGCATTGTTCCCCAAGAACGTTCTTGCGATCTTTAGACTTCGAAACCGCTGTTGTGGCCAAATTGAAACTAATATCGGAAACTTTTTAGTTTCTCTCTCCTGTATACATTTTATGGATAAAAGGCGGTCGTAATTCGAAATTTTGCAGTAGTCACTACAAGAATTTTAACCTCCAGGCCAGCTGTAGACCCACCTTAAGCCATGATTGTGTCAAGAACGCGAAACAAGAACACATCTTCGCGTTCTTGTTCTAGATCTCTCGCGTTCAACCGTCATTTTGACGTCACTATAAGGCGAGATTCTGACGTCAATCCCGTCAAGAACGTGCTTGGAGAACATTGAGAGACAGCCTACGCAAAAAACATGTGTATAACAGTGAACACCCATTTTGAGATGAAGCAGCGAACAATCCCTGGACTGATTTGCCAAACAACGGACCAAGTCCATGTGTCCATTATTGCTTTTGCTATGATTTTGTCCGTTAAATCCGAAGTCCGCTAAACCGAGGTCCGTTAAATCGAGAGTTTACTGTATTATATTTACCTCCTATATTCAACCATGCATAGAATTATGTTAAAGCACACAACTCATAGCATTGCTAGAAAACTTGTCTCAAATTTTATTTAGATTTTTTAAAGTGGAAAGATCAACTGCAATAAATTCAAATTATAAATGGTAATTAAATTAATTTCCATTTATGTAAATAATCATATGGTAGATTACGAGTCGAAATAAAATAATTGTATGAAATTGGGTTTATCTCTTGTTATTGTTGAACCCATACAGTTAGTTTGATCACCAGTCATTGTCGAAAACTATTAGCATAAGGTTCCGTTGATTTACAGCTCCCGGCAGGTGACAAAAGAAGAGATGGTCACGGAGGCGGTGCCCCGGCCACATCTCCTACCTCACCCTCCACCGTCTCGGCCACCTTCCTTAGCGTTCTTGAAGTGGAGGAACCTAGAGTGGTGGTAGCCGCCCATTTAATGACAGCTCTTAGGCCAGTACGGCCGGAGCTGGAGTCGCCCTTGGAGGCGGCACTGAGTCACCGGACGAACAGACAGCGTGGCGCTGCCCGCGAGTTACTCAAGGAAGTTGCTGCTGGCGATCCTCGTCTGCCTGCGGCTCGTGCCCTCCTACTCGACAATATGGAGGACAACGGTGAATTACAATTCCGTTAAAAGTTTTAACAAGTTAAACGATGGGAATAACTTTGAAACAGAAAAAATTCTGCTATGACTGGGAATCGAACCCAGGTCTTCTACTTGCCGGGTGGATATTCTACCACTGAAGTACCTTAGCAGATAATCTTTCCTGTTTCTGAACGAACCCAACTAAGAAAAACACCCGTGTTCAGAATCAGGAAAGATTATCTGCTAAGGTAGTTCAGTGGTAGAATATCCGCCCGGCAAGTGGAAGATCCGGGTTCGATTCCCGGTTATAGCAGAATTTTTTTGTTTAAAGTTATTCCCAAATTACAGCTTATGCCATTCTGCATAGTTTCCTATTATTTCATCAATTTCTGGCTTTGGCAATCTCACCATTTGAGAGGGAGGGGTTTTCTTTGACGTTCTCTTGGAGGACGTCCGTTGGGGCTGGTTGATACTAGCTTGGCTAGCCCGGACCCAACTAAGAAAAACACCCGCGTTCAGAAACAGGAAAGATTATCTGCTAAGGTAGTTCAGTGGTAGAATATCCGCCCGGCAAGTGGAAGACCCGGGTTTGATTCCCGGTCATAGCAGATTTTTTTCTGTTTCAAAGTTATTCCCAAATTACAGCTTATGCCATTCTGCATAGTTTCCTATTATTTCATCAATTTCAAATTAAACGATGTTGAAATTACATATTATGCTTGTTCACATAAAGCTGGAACTAAAGTTTTAACAGTAGAATTTTTTATTTACTTATTGTTTATTAAGTTACTTTTTTGAAAATTTATGTGATTATCACTTGAGTTTGTTCTATGACAGTATTGTGCACCACCATAAACTCAAGGCATGCATTTTTGATTGATTGTTTGGTATTTTCCTGCTAATTGAAGTTAATCCCTTAGCATTAAACTGACATTTTCTCCTTATACTTCTTTTGAGGATAAAACTTCATGATCATTTTGTCTGTAAACAATTTCTTGAATTTATCATACAATAGGTCTCATGTAATATCATGACATAAGGTTAAATTAAAATGATTTCATTAAGTGGCTGATAACAACAAACAGCAGAGTTTCTTAAGCTAGATACTGTTTTGGAATTTCATGCTTGATTACCATAACCAACTGATAACAATAATCATTGATCATAATAAACAGTACCTACTATATATTAGAAAACGATGATTTAAATTATCTCATTTTTACTGTATTTATAATAATCATGGCTCTAATTTTAGTAAAAATAATCATTTAATAAGTTATTTATTGCTTGTTTACAATTTTGACTAGTAGGTAATGCTAGAATGCATTATTTAATTACAGTTAGTAAATATTAAGTCCTTGTATTGCATACCAGATATTCATTCTCTACTCCTGTTTGCAGCTCATTTTCCATTCATTTCATACTATGTGATCAATAAGCGGGAAACTGATGCTGGAGAGTTCTTTCGAAGACTTAGAGTAGCAGCTTTAAGAAAGTTCGAACCCCGTTCCTTCCATTACACAGCTGCACACACTGTTGAATTATTCAGTGAAGTGGCAACAATTGCAAGACCACCCTTCAATTCCTTACATCACCACACACAATCTGTGGCAGCTAGTTCAGCTACAGCTAAAGCATCAGAGTCTAATGATGTAACCTCAGCTGGTGAGTATGATAGCACAGTTAAATTGTAGAGCAATTTACTTTTTAACTTTAGCAATGCATTAGGATGGATAAAGTAACTGTCAATATTAATTTCATACTACTCTAATGAGAAGCATAATTTAAATTCTTCTGGTTTTAGTATACATAGATAAACCTTTAGGAATAAAGGATTGTTGTTGAATCTTGAACTCCAAATCATTCATGTTCTTAAAGAAATCATACTATAAATCTTAAAGATGTTTAAAATATTGACATGGAATTTAAAAATTGAAGCAAGTTTGGATATATTTATTAAAGTAATAGGTGGATGTCTGAAATATTTTACTGAATGAGATGTAGAGATGATCAGATTTCATTTTTAATTATCATTCCCTTGATCACAGATTTTCAAATTTTAGGTATATTTTCAAAATATAGTATGATTTCCATCAAAAAATTCTTAATACCTAAAGTAATTTTAGGATGATACAGCTTCTTGAAACTGTAAACTTCATCTCTTTCCAGGTAGTGGAGCAGGAAATGCTGGCCAAGGGGGAAAAACCACAGGATATATCATTTCAGTTTATAAGGTTTTTGAAGGCGATGACAGGGAAATATTTGAGAAGAATTGGCTGTATTGGACAGGTATTAGTATTATAAACTGCTTTTTTGCCATCCATATCTCAATTCTATTCTTACAAATTGTTATTTGCTAAAATATTACAGAGAATATAGAAAATCCAATTTCCAAAACATTTCTCCTTAATGAGAGACCTAAAATTGTCATTTTTCATAACATTCTCTCATATTTTGTTTTACTTTCTTGATTTGTGTATCTTAACATTTTAAATATTTTCCATCCCAAAATCTGATCTTACATTGTTTGATCAGTCGGGTAAAAATACTTTGAATAACCTTCTGTTTCTTATTATTTCTGTCTACACTCATTAAATTTTGCTTTAGCTAATCACTTTTTGAAAGCTTTTGCTTAATGATTACAGAATTTGAAGTCCTAATCTGTCAGTTTTATGCAATTATTTTTATTAAATATATTTCATACATGCCTTATCATGAGCTCTAAGAATTTATATTCTGATTAATATCTATTATTATTATTATGGTTTAATTATTACAGTTTTCAGTTTTGATCGAAAGACTGGAGGATGAAACAAAACATCTTTAGAAATAAATTTTAGTTTCAGATAACTTTATGTCAGCTCATGGATACTATTTAGGGATTTGATACTTACAGATAGATTAAAAGTTTAACTTATTTAAATAAAATGGCAAATGCTGATAGTTTTTGCTTTCCACTTTAGGAGCCAGAATGCTGTATCGTTATTTACCAAAATGGGTGGGTCTGAGGCGGATCACTCTGCACAAGTCTCTTTCTCGTGGTGATAAAGTATACCTCTTGCTGTGTGAATGCGCAAACTTTCCAGATGACTTGTCTGCAGCTGCTCTCCTTTTGCCTGCTTTAAGAGCTCGCCTCTGTGGGTATACTGGGCTGTACCGTGCATCTGCTTCCCTCTGATCAGCCATAAGTGAATCATTGTTATCTTCCTACCTTAATGACTAAGAAATCTTTTTTCCGTCCATTTTCACAAGTTAAATTTGAAATGATATTGGGTTTGAAAAGTTAAACATAGAATATTAATGTGGTCCAAAACAAAAACTTCTTCTTGGATGTTAAGAAAAAATTAATATTTTACAATGCAATGTAACCCATACAGCACATTATGGTTATTATCATAAAAATATAATTTATTTGTCATCATCAAGCAAGCATATGTGATGTAAAACAAAGTCAATGTGTTGTATGGGTAATTATTATGGACAAAATCAGTTCTTCCTGTTTTTGGTCAATTTAAAAATTCATTAAGCATTTTTGTTTGAGAAATGTCTTTCAGAAGTATACTTGCCTTTTGGAATAAAGTGCCAAAGATCCTAAATCAATAGTACCTAGTTAAATGCAGTAATATAAATAGAGATTGCATTTCTTTGGTCAATGAAAATAGTTTTTCTTCCAACCATTCCTTCTTACAATGAGGGCTAAAAGACTGTTTTAGCTATTTGGAAACAGTAAAATTTCTCAAACAGAAGTGTATGAGTACAAACTACAACTTCATAAAATATTGCCATACTGCTGGAGAATCAGGTGCAGCCTATTGCCATATGATATTAACCCCCCAAGTAAAAATTTACCCTATACCAATTAAATAAATTTTAGATGAGCCATATAGTATTATCTTAACAAATCGGCAAATCCTTTATATTTAATAACTCTTCAAAAAAACAAATTACTGCTCTTTGTGCAATAAATTTCATTTTATTGTTATCTATTCACATAGTTGATAACATATTTATTGTTTGCACTACTGCTTTCAATTTAAGAAATTACTTACTCAAAATATTTAAGGTAGCTTGCATAGGTTTCATACTCTATTAAATTAAAAATTGCATTGTTTTTCATTTATTTTAACAAAAATATTCCAATTAACGAGCTATTGCTTTTTGGTATAATTGCAATGTCACTTGACTGCTGCCATTACATTTAATTAATCTAAAGCAAAATACTAATTTACAAGAAATTACATATAAAAATAGTTGACATTTTATTTGAGAGTTATAGAAAATACAAGTCACTAAAAGCACAAATATCTATATATTATGGAAATGACTCATCTTTCAAAATTGCAATTGGCTTACTGATTCTTAGAATGTTAATTCGTAAAGTTGTTATTGCTACTTAACTGTTAGTTAAAGTGTCTAAGAAGTTGATTTATGACACAATTTACTTAAAAAGCCACCTGTTCATCTAATGCCTCATGTTAATTTGATCTTGTAAGTGCTCATTCATGCCTATTTTACCTTAACCAACTCAAATATTGGTAGGTTCTAGTAACCAAAAGTGCCTCTCTGCCATTAAAATAGAATGACTGCAGTTGGCATCATCTTTGAACTTATTAGTTTACAATTGACTTTATACAGGCTTATGTATTGTAACATTAAATCAGGATTAATTTGGAAATTTCATTTGAGACCCTTTAGCTTAATGAAATTGCTGGTTCACTGCAAGTAAAGTATTGATTTACTTGGAAAATTATTGTATGAACATTGGATCAATGGTTTAAGCAGAAATATCATGTTCATCATAATTGTCAAATCAGCACATATTCATTAAATATCATCTACATTATTTTAGCAAAGTTTTAAAGCAAGAATCATTTTTAAAGGTTCTAACAGTATTAGAACATGGAACAATAATAACAATCAATATTTTAATGAGCAATAATTGTTTGTTTTATTGGGAATTTTATAAAATGATTGTTAAGGTTATGACATTTTACTTGCATGGAGTATAATTTTGGTCATCATAAACTGAATGCTTAAAAAATTTTGATCTATCTTATTTATATAACATACTAATATACAATTTATTTTAAATAATGCATCATTTCCAATACAATATAGTTAACAGACTTCTTAAATGAACAAATTGAAGTTTAGATCTATAGTGAAAATTGCTTAATTTGATGTTGAATACAAATATATTGATTTTGGTACCATCACTCTTTAATCCATACATAAATTATTTTATAGTTTTGATAGTAATAAAACTATAATAATTGATCATCTCAGTACAGAGATAATAAAGCTAATGCCTAAGATTGGTAATGATTCAAACAGTATAGATAAGGATTTGCTCAAAAGTTTTATATGAAATGATTTAAACGATTAAAGATCCTCCTACTTTTCGCCAAGTATTTATTTTTCTCTTAATGTGGTTTTTAGATCATTTTAACTAAATACAAGTCAATGAAATTGAGATTAATTAAATCAATAAATGAATTGGTTAAAAGGATAAATTTTATGCTGCATTTTTATAAGCACTAATATAAAAAAATGCTGTAATACTTTAAAATCTGGATCATTGATATATCAATGAATATTTCAGTTTATAAAGAATATGAACTAGCTATGAAAATATTTAAATTACTAAGTTATTATAAATGAGGTGATAATATATAATAATAATTAAATCCATGGATGCATCTGGAAATTAAATTATTTTTCTCCATGCAAGTTATTTAGTTTAATTCGCTCTCTGGAAAATTGAAGTATATATTGAAATGATAAATATGAATGGCTAATGATATTGATATCAGAAATCATATTTATTATAACATATTGTTCTATATTTTTGAAGCAAGCTTTAATATTTTAGAAAAATTTCATTGTTTGAAAATCATCATACCTAACACAACATTCAGATTTCTATCATTTTTACTTTTAGCATGAAAGCAGATAATTGAAATTTCCTCCCTTCACTGAGCTTGTGTATTTGTTTTCAAATTGGAATGGAAATGCAATAGCTTTTCAACCTAAGATTATAACACAAAGATTATTTTCAATTTGAAGATTTAATTCACATTATTAACAGTTGTTCAATTATTTAAAATATAATTTAAGTGACATTACGTTACAGGTTGCATTGCATGTTATTAAAGCACATTATGCTTAAATCCTGTCATAGTTCTGAATTATTTATGAGACAAGTATTTTCAGTTAAGCTAAAGCTTTAAATTGTAGCAGTCTGTCTTATGCATTAGAAACATTGTTTTCAAAATTTGAACTACAGTTAATATTCAATGGCTTTAATGACTAGGGTCAATTAGGTTATAAGTTGAAGTGACAACCTTCTATAGGAGATTTTCACAATATTTATTCACACAATTGCTACTGCATATTAAAACAGTCCAAACTGCACATTTCATTGCACTAGTTGAATTATTAAACATTAGTATAAATGATTCCAGTTGAGGATAGCAAATATTCCAATTATACGGGTTCTGAAATTGCTTATGGCTAGTGACTCAAGAATTATCATGTCTTTCAATAGATTTTACATTAAATTTGTTATTATATCATTCAAATTTTTGCATCATTAGATCAGTTGAGTTTTTCATTTACAAACATTATCATGATGGAGAATATGATTTAACTTTAATATATACAAAATTACAAGTAAAAAATTTGATATTTTAGTAATGCTTGAAATGGTATGTCGAAGGTCTGAGGGTTGGATATAAGATTGAAATGATATAGAATGAAGTTATTCTATCATTACTTTCTAATACAGGCAAACTAGTTCAGTAAATCTTAAGCTTGTAATTAATAAGCTTCATAATTATCAAGTTTTGCATATTGCATAGCTAAAATTAGATTAACATTTTATGATTGGCTTTAAATAACATCATTATGTTAACAATCTAAACAAATACTAAATACAAATAAAAATTGTGAAGAAAACAACCTGATAAAATTTGGGAAATTAATGAATAAATTATTAATTTCAATTTAATGCTTAGTCAATAGTATATTTATGCCTGAATATATTAAATCAATACTTCATATTTAGGGAATTACAAAGCACATCTTTCATTTTGAAATATTTTTTATCAGTACATGCCCTTTTAAGTATTACGTGTACGTTGATTGCAACTTATAAATTTCATCAGTTGATTTAGGTACTTGTTTATATGTCTGTTGTGTTTAGAATGTGTTAATTTATTTTATTGCCAAATACATTTATGGATGAATTTAAAACTATACTATCATGATATTATCAAGAAGCCAATTTCATACCTTTGCATTTTGTACAATTTCAAAGTGCCAACAGTTATTTTAAACTTATTATTTTGTTTTACAAACTATGAGCACCAGCCCAATCAGAAAGGGATCAACAACAAAATCAAGAAGTTACATCAGAAAAATCACATAATAAGTGTTAATAGATTGATATATTTACCTGGTGCTGCATGATTGATTTGGGTTATAATTCTATACATTAACTTACGATTGTCTTTCTCTGTACAGTTTTTTTTATTTTTTAAAATAAATAAAATAAATACTGCATTTGTTGAATTTTAATATTACATAGATTTAGTATGGCATTAATATCAGGAAAGGAATATTTTTCTATAAGATTTCATTTAGTCAACTTTTAAAAGAGTCTTCCAATTCTTATTAAAGTTATTTTTGCTAATGGCTGACATCATTTTGAATATAATATGATTTTCTAAACACAAAAATTTCTTATATTTGTATATTTAAAAGATTTAAGTCAGCAAAAATCCACAACCCCAAGTTTCACAAATTGATAATTAAAATCTTCAACTTAAATTCAATAAATTATTGAATTCTATGAATGGCGAGTTCCAGCTGATGAATTAGAATAAATAGTCCAGAATAAATTTGTTAGGAGAAATTCCCAACAACTTCTCATATCATATGATTTTCTGATTTATATTAAGAAGAAACAGAATTTGCCTTCTCATGAGGTAAAAATATTTTAATAAATTTGTGTTCTACTTTCTAAACATATATAAAAATAATTTATCATAAAACTATTGTTTACAATTTATCAATAAATTGAGATGAAGGCATTTACAAAAAAATCTGATTTGGCCACGACATGACTTTCTCCTTATCTGTGTAATATTTCTAAACATTCCAAATAGGTTACATAATAATAAATATTTTAAGAAACTGGAGAAAATTTTAGACTTTACAAAGAACAGAAATAAACTCAAACTATAGCCTTCTGATATTGGATATAGCCACAAAGCTCCAACAATTAAGAAAAGAAAAAGGAGCATTACTAAGACGTAACTAAGTGTCAATTGTTAACAATAGTCATTGGTAGATGGCATGGTAGAGGCAGCTAAAAATATAAGATATCTCTTAAACAATGCATTATATGGGAAAATGTTTCAAACCAAGGTTGTAGAAAATAAACTTTCCTACAATCTCTATTCCAATACATTTTTACATTTATCAAATATTAAAGCAAGTATTTCAAAATAACGGATGACAAGAGTAAACACCCACTTCCGGTAGACCAATGTTTACCAAAAACTAATCAGTTCTTGTGACTTTCATAAAAATGTTAAATATAAAATTTCGCATTGACCAGATTAATAATTTTTGAGTTAGAGCACCCACAAAAAAGCTGTCACATACATACACACACACATCATCGAGAAAATGGTCAAAACGTGTTCAGGGGACCTCAAAACGTCTATTTCTGTTGAAATCTCCAAGTCAATTTTTTCATGAAAACTAGATACTTCCTCTATACTACGTATGGAGAAAGTAAAAATTAATTATAAGCTGGGACCAAACCCCTTTTCTATATTTTACTTTCCTTCATAGTTTATTAAAACTATAATTAAGAATAAACACCTGCCTTATTTGCTTGAAAATTAGACAAATTCTGAAATAGAACTGCATAAAATGCAAACTGAAATTAATGATTAGTAGCAAACAAAACCAGTTACACACCATGTAACTGCAAGTGAACACTAAGTTAATGAAAGGTTTCTATGTGTAAGTAAAACAAAATAATTACTAGTTATTACAACAAATGCAACACTAGTATTGGAGTAATAAGCATCTCCCATCTAATTGTGAATCATATCATCCTCTTTTGAAACTAAACTACACCAAATATCACATAGAAATTCACAAGAGGAACTATCTTATAATTTAGATATAATGAAATCCTGATTTTTCACACAAAAGACCAAATTAAACCGATTGAACTTTTGCTATGACCATCAAAAATAAAACGATTGGTAATTTTTTTCTGAATAATTGTTCAATTTTTCAGCTAAACATGGCACTTGGTGGTTTTGGTTCATGTAAATTATCAGTCCTCCTAATTGAATTGATATGTCATTATTAAATGTTCATACAGTTTTGATAATTTTAGCTTTGCATTTGATGGCAGAGAAGCTATGTAATATCTTTCTAATTTGCAGTTCCATTAACAATCATGTTTTGGATATACCTAAAAAATTCTTCACTATGTTTACATTCCTTAAAGGACCCTAATGCTACAGCTACTTCTCAGCCTCTATTGGCAAACAAACATTGCATGAAATGCAGTGCCACTTCCACTGAAGTGCCATAGGGGTTAAAACAGGAAAGGGAAGAGTGAAAGTGTATATCTTAACACTGCAACCAACTTGAGTTTACTGTATTTAAACACATTTCAATTAGTGTGCTTCCTGATTATGACCCTGGTTTTGAAAGTCTTGGTGATCCATGTTTTATGACCCCTTGAAGTATAATGCTACCATTGAAACAGTGCGTATGTTCACACAACTTTATGAAACTTTAAATTTTACTTAATTTTATTTCTAGAAACAATAAAACCGCAAATACTGACATCAATATCTTATCAGTGCTGTGGAATTAATTCAAGTTCAATATAGAATATAAGGTAAGGAAGGGAGGCATGACTTACAACTGAATCTACATTATTAGGCATAATTTTATAATCAGGGTGCACTGTAGATGAAGGGTAACTGAGACATCTGAAGCTGAAATGTACTGAATAACAAAAGATATTTTGTTGTCAACTGAAGATTGATCAACAACATAAAATGGGTTCAGACGAATCACAATTTATGATAGGTTAATTGAACAATCTGAATGTGGCGTAAAGCCACTAAGGTGGTTCGTCAGTGGAGAAAATATTTTAGCCGAGTGCACATTGAAGATATAAATCCCAATGTTTTCATTTAATGCAGCTTAGATTCTTTTGAATGACATAATTTAGGATAAAGGGATAGACCATAGGTAAAATTACCTCCCAAAGACAATGTATTTTTGAAACATGGTGTCATTTGCCACAAATAGATTTGAAAGAATACTAACAAAATTAATCGAAATTATAACTATACTAGCCAATATCCCATCAAAGTTGATGGGTAAATAAAAAGAAAATAGGTTTGGTCATAGTTTGGTAATATTTTCCATTGTAGTCTCTTTTCATCCAACTGCTGTTGAGTTAATCCAGTCTTCGACATTCTTCAGATGTCTCCTCAATATTATCATCCATTTTACATTATCATCCACTTTACTCTTTAACTGATAACTAATATTATTTACTATAGTCAACTTTCTATGACACAAATTATAGGGACTTGTTTATGCCAACAATACTTGTTGCTGACAACCTAGACTGACAATGTAAATTATTAATTAATTAATCAATCAATTAAGCAATTTGATTGCAAAATTGGTATATTTTATTTTAATTCATATATTTTATTTGCTAAAAGAAAATAAGTTGTTTTTTAACATAAAATGTTTCTTATGGATCATATGTAATAGAACACAGATTTCCCTTGACATATGTCGGGGATGCGATCCTGTGAAACTGAGCGTATCTTGGGAGGCATTTTTCCATATAATCCTATTTAATAGATCTTTGTTGTCTGTGTTTACATCTTAGTTACCTTTTTTCTTCCTTCATTCTGCCCCTTAGTATAGCCCTCAAATCAGTTCAAAGTGTCTTCCAGCTGACATGCGTTGGACGGCGACAGCATAATAAGTATATGTGCTTGGAAATCAACATAGCCAAAAAATACACGCTCAGGGGTTTAATTTTCATGGAAAAATTGTGCTTGAGGGGCTAATCTTTGTTGCCGAGAACATTAATGAGAGTCATATCATCGAGAGAAACAAAAAGTCACAAAAATGAAATATTTAAATTGTCATATTAGCAAGGAAAGACCGCGTATCTCGAGGGATACCTGTAATTTGCGGCCTCGCCACCTGCATCACCACAGTCGAGCATGACATGACGATTTAGCTCATTATTATTATTTAAATGCCAACTCAACAAAAAATTCTTATAGAAATTTCCCATATCACAGACATCTTAAATAAATAATTTTACTAAGCCAAAGAAAATTCAAATATTTTAATAGCCAAGCAACTCAAGAGATTTATTTAAAGATTATGTCTACAGAAACAAATTTACAATATATTCAAGGTATTTTTTAGATATGACAAAAGTAAAAATCAAAATCCTCATATTTAGCAAGGAAAGTTCGGCAAAAATTAGGAATAAGACCATAAATACACGATAAAACATATGCTGTTATAGAAACACACTGCATCAATTGATGTGAAAACTAATAATAATTTCTGCCCAGGAAATAAGCAAGAGTTAAATTCCTTAAGAAGTAAATCCACCAATCACCTTTCTAGTGATACGTCATGACTATTTGAATGTCATAACAGTTTCATATTCCCTTAGTATTAATCCCTGGTAAGTGAAAAGACTTATCCCTGATGACCCCATCTTTTAAACATACTTTGAAGAATAACTTTGCTCTCAGAATACCGTCCTTCATTTTCCTGAGCAGCTTTTTGCCATTTCCTTCTAACTTTGATCCAGTGATTCAAATGCTTGTTTAAAAGCACCTCTGTTGATGGACACGATACAGTATCAGGCTTAACATATCCATCCTTTTGAATCTGAAAAAATAACGTTAAAAATTGTTAAATTTACTATTACAAATACTAAAAACAAAGTTAAATGTCCTCAAGGAAAAAGATAACAAATATTGGGATAAACAAAGTCACTGTTAACATCATCTAGGAGAACAAATGAATACTTTCATCAATTATAAAGGGTAACTAAAATCAAATACTAATAAGACCATCTTGTTAAACCAGTTTCTATAATTATGAGCAAATCATAATAAAAATGATCAACAATTCAAATTTGCAAAATTTCTCAAATTTGAGATTATTCAACTTTTATCGCTACAATTGATGAATATTTTACTGCGAAGGCTTCCGCAGTGTTTCCATACTAATTCCATGTTTTCCGGGTTTCTACTGCGTGTTCAATCTTTTAATGATGACTGTTTCACAATCATTACAGGTTGCATCTTCAGGTCTTGTCGTTTGCAGAAATCAGGCCATTATTTATACCCGCATCAGTCGGGTGAGGTGCATCGTGATTGGCTGTTCGATTCTTGGTTTCTATTGGTTGTTGGAATACTCTTTTCCACATGTTTGAGAGAATGTATCCATCCTCTCTATTGAAGCTGCTTGGGTGTTTTAGAATCTCGATCGATTCCCGTATTATTCTGGGGAAGTATAGGCTCTCTCTATGGATTACTTTGGTGTTATCATGGGAGATATGGACGGGGAACGGGAGAGAAAACCTGCAGCATATGCGATGGTGCCGTACGTTAGTGACACTACCGAGAAGATTGCCAGGATCCTAGAAAAGTACAATGTGAAGACCAAATTCACATCAGTCAAAAAGACATCGGACATCCTACCAAAGGCTAAGGACCGAATCCCTCCACACATGTACGAAGGGGTTTATCAGATTAAATGCACTTGCGGCAAATCAAACATCAGGCAAACAGGGAGATCCGTCAAGTGCAGGCTAAAAGAACATCAGAGGGCAGTGGAGAAAAAACAATTCCACTTCTCGGCCGTATCTGAACATGTGTGGTCCAAACAACATAGATTTCAATAACAACCAAGTAATCCATAGAGAGGGCCGATACTTCCCCAGAATAATACGGGAATCGATCGAGATTCTAAAACACCCAAGCAGCTTCAATAGAGAGGATGGATACATTCTCTCAAACATGTGGAAGAGAGTATTCCAACAACCAATAGAGACCAAGAAATGAACAGCCAATCACGACGCACCTCACCCGACCAATGCTGGTAACGGCCTGATTTCTGCAAATGACAAGTCATTAAAAGATTGAACACACAGTAGAAACTCAGAAAACATGGAACGAATAAATATTTTATTGAAATTAATTGGTATATTTCAACCATCAAAATTCAATTTGTAACCAAATTAAACATTAGACCAACTGCATGTCAAAAACACTCACGTTCAAGTACAATTCCAAATCATCAATAACAGGATCTTTCTCATACAGCACAGGTGAAGGCATTCTGAGATCCCTTTGAGTTTTCCCAGGAGGTATAGGTTGAGGAGCAGGCAACTTGTACATATCTTTTCCCTCTCCACTTCCATTTGGCAATGCAGCTGATATGCCCTCTCCCCTTCTGTCAGCTCCATCTTCACCACTGGGACTGCCATTGCTCATTAAGGTTGTATCCTCTGGAGGCTCTGGTGTTGGAGTTCGTTCTCTCCTGAAAAAATGAGTTATTTTCATGATGTTATGGAAATATCAAAACTCTGAAAACTAAGTTTACTTTAGGAACTGAAGCCTGGATTCAATCCAAAATATTTTTAAGAAAATTCAACTTAAGATTGGGTAACATTTCATAATTGCTAAACACACTTATGAAAACAATAAACAACTTCCCTAGCAATTATAGAATACATATGCAGGAGGGCAAAATATAATTCAATTCCTAAAAGCATGCATGTCAGTGAATGAGGAAAAGCATAAAAATATCAACAACTACAACTGAAGGTTAAGCACATCGACTGCCCTTGTGCAGTCTATAAGTCATAAATGGTCACACCAGGAAAACCATGTTCAGTTAACTATTCATTCCTTCTCTCTTTGCAATGAGAGATGGTAGAGTTATGAAGTTCTCCTGTTCAGGTCATGTGACAAATATGGCATGAAAATCGTGATTTTATGATCAGCTTTTTTAATAATTTGGCATTCATCCTCAAAAAAGTATATCCATATCCACTGGTAATTTTGTCTAATATATGGTCACTTGCGTACCGAGGTAACAACAAGTTTACTGACCATGAACCCTCTTATGAAGAATGATACTCATAGGGCCATGTCTGGTTAACTGAGCAAAAATTTTTTCTGAATGTTTAACATTAACATATTAAACAAACAGTTTTGCACAGCTACATATTACGCATGTGGAGGAGATTCTCAGATTTGCTATGAGCCTGTAACATAGTTGGACAGGCATTCAATAGGCTGAAACATTGATTTCTAAACCTTTTGGTCATATGACCTAACCTTACTGATCTGTCAACAGCTTTGAGTCCCTTAAATAAAAAAACTAACTTTCAAAGCATAATTTTCGTCATAGACTCCTCTAAATAACAGAGATAAACAAAGAGTAAATCAAATAGAAAATAAACCTATTTTTAATTAATAGACTTGTTCATAGAGGCGGTGTTTTTCATCTATGTAAATATATTATTGTTGATATGTACATGATAAATAGATGTTTAAAAAACAAAATGTCTCAGATGAGGTCTTACACATTTGTGACTTTTTCTAAAATTATCTACTCTAGTTACCAAAATAACTTAAATATCAAATATGCATCTTTATTTTACTAATCCTTAATTCTATTAAGTTGTGTTTAAACATTTGTTCTTCTACCTTCATTGTCTTAAAAGCAGTAAAGAGTCTGTTCAATAAATAAAAGATAAATATCTTACTTAATGGCTAGGCTTGTGTTTCTTGGTTGATTAGCCATCCATGCACGGCAAACAGGATATAATGGAGTATCCTCTCTGAACTGAGCAAGATCAACACTACGATCAAACAACTTCATCACATAAGTATGATGATATGCAGCATCACCCACAGGTACTTCTCCCCTTCGCCTTCTTTTGCGCTGTCCTCTATGCTGCATGGAAGATCCCAGAGATGACCCAAGGGCAGCTTGATGGTTCTCTCTATAATATGATTTCACATTTTAAAAAGTTGCAAATGTTGACAAAAATATCCGAAACTGGTTATTAAAATTTATTCCTTCATTTGAGAGACAGAAAACCTAATAAATCAAGATTAAGAAAATATTAAACGAGTTGATATTTCACATTTAAAAAATAAAAGAGGCAATTACTTTAATTTTTCTTTATTATTGATTACTAATTAAACATACAAATATAACTTTCTACACTTGACTATATTATATTTAAAATTGTCTAAAATATACAAACAAACAATTTCACAATCAGGCCATGAATAAATATTTCCATGGCTACTTCTATTATCGATAGTAATATTTGTTTAATACATACTTCTTTGGCGAATGTAATAGGTGAGCCTGTGACTTTGAATACCCATCAGCTGTAGCTGCAGCTGAAGCCTCATCATGACTGCACTCAGAAGAATCCTCACTTTGGTCAATTAAAAATTGAAGCGCTCCTTTGAGACGATCTCGGGCTACCATTACATCATCTTCACCTAAATGCATCGAGTTCAGAGTCAATAAAATATACAGAAAACAGCTACACCACTTCATTCAAAATGAAAGAAAATATACTTTTAAAACTCACCAGGAGATGACTTTTCTTCTTTGGAATCCGATCTTCCTCGACTAATTGGAGTCATTTTCCTTTTTTTACCCATTTTGCTGTTGTATTACTGACACAAATATATGAAAAAGAAAAATAATACGTCAAAAATAGTAAAAAAATAAGCCTCATTAGAAGTACTGACAGCAGATTTTATTTTTCTTAAATAATAATCAGGGCAGCTATTAATGCCAAGTAATAATGTGACGCATTTTTGGGATGAGGTTGCGTAGCATTAAAAATATCGCGAGAACGACTAATTGTACATAACGTTGTTTGCTATCTCAAAAAGAGCTTATAGCAATAAATTTAAATCTGAATTCAGTATATACGCAAGACCTTAATTGTATAGACAGTGTGCCGTTGACATTTAACGCCACATAATGATTTGTTTTTAATAAGTTTCACATTCATAAACACTATCCACAATAAAAGTCATCGACAAAAAATACTTTTAAAAGATTTACGCCACGTATACAACTAATAAAGTTTGGCACTATTCTTTACAAACATAAAATTAATCCTTTACCAGTTTTTGTTGACGAATGCAATTAAATTAAGTTTACGAGGGCTTGCCTTGGCCGTTTGAAACAAAGATGCACAGGGATTTTAATATCTTACCGCTAGAGGTTACTACTATCGAGCAATTGAATTATCTTAGCAAATCTATCTAGTGCCGCCAAAAGTGGAACGTAATATAAATAAATCGCCATGTTTTGGCCTCTGTCTTTATATGCCACGTAAAGATATGTCAAATTATTTGTTTGTTGTTTAAGTCTACATGATGTTCTAAAAATGGCGGCAAGATAATGAAGAGGTAATAGTTGGTAAGTTTAAATTTAAATTATATTACATCTCCGACAATCTAATCGAACAAGAACATAATGTAAATATAAAACAAAATCGAAGTTTTGTATGGTTGTTTTATCACTTTTAAATGTTACTTCACTGACGTATTTCATGCAGAATATAAAAATGAATCGACAGGGATATCACGAGTAATTTATTGGTAATTTTTACTTTCTCCATATACATAGTATAGGGGAAAGTATTGTATTCATGAAAAAAATCGAATTCGAGATTTCAACGGAAATACACGTTTTGAGGTGTCCTGAACACGTTTTGATCATTTGCTCGATGATATGTGTGTTTTTTTGTGGGCGCGTATGTGATAGCTTTTTGTGGGTGCTCTAACTCAAAAACTATTAATCAGGTCAACGCGGAATTTGATATTTAACATTTTTGTAAAAGTCAGAAGAACTGATTAGTTTTTGGTAAAAATCTGTCAACCGGAAGTGGGTGTTTACTCTTTTTATTTATCCCTTATCTTGAGATATTTGCTTTAATATTTGATAAATGTGAAAATGTATTGGGATAAAAGTTGTAGGAATTTTAATTTTCTGCAACCTTTGTTTGAAATATTTTTCCATATAATGCATTTTTAAAGAGATATCTTATATTTTTAGCTGTCACTACCACGCTACCTACCGACTATTGTTAACAATTGACGCTTAGTTATATCTTATTGTTAGTAATGCTCCTTTTTCTTTTCTTAATTGTTGGAGCTTTGTAGCAATATCCAATATCAGAAGGCTTTGGTTTGAGTTTATTTCTGTTCTTTGTCAACTTTAAAATTTTCTCGCAGTTTCTTTAAATATTTATTATTATATAACCTATTTGGAACTTTAAGAAATATTACAGATATGGAGCAAGTCATGTGGTGGCCACATCAGATTTTTTAGTTTACCCCTGGTAATTACTCACAATCAGCTTGCAGCTAAATAGTATTTAGTTAGACGTATAGGTTTGTGTTAGGCCAATAATGTCTTAACGTCGCTCTCATTTAATAAACATTAATTCATACTATATCTTCTGGAAAATTTTTGAATTTAATATGAAGCAATTTTGCGTAAAGCTGATAGGTATGTCGCCTTCAAAGCTATCAAATTCTTAGAAACCAAGGTTTTTGTACTGTCCAAGTGACTATGGGACTGCTTTTTCAAGTGGTGGGATTTAAGGAACTAATTGTAAATAAAATAATATATCTATTGTTACATATAGGTACATTTAATGATTTTGTGCTGTGTTCCTACATTAATTCATGAACTAATATAACTATTATTTTCAAAATATACTTTCCTTGAATATGATTTATTTACTTTTATAATTTAATGGAAGTATTTAATAGAAATCTGCAAAAAGCTAAAACGTTTTCTTTTAAAAAAAGCAAGAGTATATTTGAATTGCTCCCAGATTTTGATGCTCAGTACGTACGAATTCAATCATGTAAACACTTAAAATACTAACCTCCTGTACATGACGGACTGATTTTTTTTGCTTCGTTATAAGCTTGTCTTTCTAATATTTTAAAATCAACAAAAACTTGGACCACAATGACATTTTTTGGCGCCGAATCTCATCGTGGCTGCTCAACCAACTTCAAATGTGTAAACTTTGTTCCTAGTCATTATATCAGGAGGCAGACTTTTTACGTGGCGGGCCTCATTAACAGTTGCAGCTTCTTAGGCGGGCCACGTTAGGGTTCACATCGTAAGTTATTTGAGATAATGCGAAGTAATCTGTTAGTGAAAATAAATAATATGTTATCCTAATAACATTACTGAAAAGGGGTTTCCGGCCATAATTTTATGCTACAAATATGAAATTATCTGTATTTTATATTACCGTTCGATTTCATAATGGTATCTCGGACCACATAAAATGCCATCGTAAGCCACATTTGGCCCACGGGCCGTAGTTTGCCCACCCCTGCATTATATAAATTTTCATTTAAAAATTAACTTTCGTGTGCAACTACCTTTCGAAGTCTGACTTTATAATTAGGTACCTTTAAACAATTTGAAGGATTTGAGCGCTAGTCCGCTCAAATTGATCTATTCCAAAATCAACGAATGGTTAAAGAGTTATTTGAATTGTCAGTTAAATTAATTGTACGTCGCCGACTTTCATTTTTACTCTTTTCCTATTGTTTATTATAAAAATGTTTAATCTTTTTGACATTAACGAAACGTATAAACAAGTGGTGATCAATTAGGTGTTCAACTAAAAGTGTGTCACACCAGGGTGATTAATTGAATCGAATAAAATATGATGACGTTCTCATTTCGGATTAATCAACTCGTAGATTCGGTGACTATATTGTTTACAAGTTAAAGTTTGTTAAAATGATACTAGGGCGACTGTGATCAAGTGTAAATTGAACAATAAAGCATCGAATTAGTTATCCGGTTACCAAATCGATTGCATGGTTAATCCACCCTATGAGTTATAGTCTCCTATTATTGCGTGAGAACCTACGGCACTTTCCACGAAAACCAAAGCGCTTGCGAAATAGTGTTTAGGTTCCTGCGAGAATTTTAAAATAGTTACAGTTAAATACAGTAGGCCAGGGGCCTGCAACCTTTTCAGCCTTGATGGCGCATTTGCGAATTCAGAGGATTGCGGGCGCCAATTGGGGGTACACAGAAAAATAAAGCTAAAAGAAATGGGTTAGATTTTTTTTATTTTCAAACAAAAATATTTTGATTTGAATACAGAATTTATTATTAATAAAGCAGGTGAATCTTGAAATTTTTTATGAGAAAATTGAATTTGTACTTCTTCTGTACTATCTTATTGCACCTCCCCTGCAAATGACTTGCCATAGCCCTAGTAGCGGGCGCCAAGGAATTTTATGAAGGGCGCCGGGTTGAGGGGCCCTGCAGTAGGCCATCGACATGTTCCTGAAAATAGTCACGAAAGAACTGGCGTAATTATAAGGAGGGCTTGCGGTAGGGTTGCCAACTTTTAGTATCTCCAAAAATGTACACCTTAAAATTTCAAGAATGGAAAATAAATAGTGATATAGTAAAATGGGAGGGAGAGAGGAGGTGGTTAATTTTATCCATCAGGTTTATCGAGTTTTTTTTCAACGTCACTTTATAAGCCAATTTTTAATCGATCTAATACAGTGTATTCATTATGTATTGCAGTAATAAAAAAAATCATTTGGTTCTTAACATAAGTAAATAAAGAATTAAAATGAAAAATATATGAACACTAAAGCTGGTGAATAGCATACATAATACTGAATAATTCAATAAAAAGTAGTTTATTTATTTTTAATGTTATATATTTGTTCTGATTTAAGAAACGTTTGATAATTTTTATCAAATTTAAAAATTCAGTGCAATTTTCTGAAAAATTAAAAATGACTAGCAACTCATCTTTGATTAATTTTACAGAGAATTGATTTTGTTCATCCCGCCAATTTGTACCCATGATACTGAAAATCCTCTCGCAGTAAGCTGATGTACTAGTTACGCTCATAATGTAAAAAATAACAATATTTTCAAGTTAAAAATTTGTAGATATCAGGATGTGATTATTTACTCGAATACGCTGCTTCAATAAAATCTTTATTTTTTGAAATTTCATCAAATCTTGATTTATTGTTGTATAGTAAATGGTAAAATTAATGGAAAGTTGGACAAATCGCGTCCATCCAGAGGTTAGGGATGGACAAATCTTGTGAAAGATGGATTGTCCATCCGAAAGATGTGGACGGTTGGCAACCCTAGCCCGCGGCAAAATATCCACCTCACCCAACAGATCCATATGTTCAATTAACAAGAGAGGAAAGATGCACACATCATGCGTGCGTAAATGCGAGGCAGAGGCGTTCTTTACGATTTATGCAATCATGCCAAAAAGATAAATATTAATTGCTTAGTACAATGTCTAAAAACTGGTATGCCAAGGAAATATCGAATTTTTGATTCACCGATTTATTTCTTAATCGGTTGTACTTACTAAAACAATCGACAATTATTTAAAACTTACCTCACTCGAATAGTAGTAATATAATCTTTATTTTCACGTTCGTTCCGCCGTCGTAAGTTACCCATTTCTTTTCACTTACAAACGCTGTGTATACGTAAAGAAAAGTTCTTCGTCGATAATCCATTTCCCTTCATTTACTAAATGTTGCGTCCGCCGAAAGAAAATTAAATTAATTAGTTATTTACAGCATTGTTTTTGTTGACAACAATTAAAAACACGGGAAAAGTTTTCTTAGTTCAAAGTTTACGACTTGAAATCGGCTACTCCTTCGTTAAAAATATACTGAACAAAATAGATGCTATTTGACTAATTCTACAATTTTTGGTCAAAGACTTTTTTGTTATAAGTGATACTTTACGAGATATAAATAAAAGTTCATTTTTGTCACCAGTAAAGTCGCACTCCCGATTAGGCTACCTGAACCATTTATATCATTTTCTAAGTTTCTTTGCCCTTATGTCCTAAATACCAAATTTCATGAATATTCGCCCAGTAGTTTCGCAGTTGAAACGTGCGGAAGGACGGACGGACACGACCAGACCATAAGGCGTTATTTGTTTACATTTTGCAAAGAAAGCTTAAAAATGAAACCCATTGTAAAGTTAATCACGTTGCACTTGTTAATCAATTAACAGGAATATGCTGAAAAGGTTATGATTTTTAAATTACTCTGCCTAAAAGTAATGATGAACTGTAAAGTCGTTACAAAATGAGGATAAAACAGGAAACCACTAAAAATTTTCAGTTTTGTATATATTCTGAAAAATTCGAAGGTCCCCATTGATCCCCCTGGGCTTGTGGCAGTTGGCCACCCTGTTGTTATTCCACTGTCCGAAAGCGAAATATGTGAATGTCAAGACTAAAAACTTATATTGTAGGAAAAGACTTGACTCTGCCTATACACGTTTTTCTCGGTAAGTTTCTTAAGTCGCGGTGGATAATTCTCCGCAGCAAAATGGTTAGCCGATGTACAATATTTGTGTAGATTTCGCGTGTTTTGAAAATTTCTAACTAGTCCTTGCTGGCTTGAAAGCGCTGGAACTGATGCTTTCATCCCAGGGGCTTGATGGAGATGATCATAGAAGCACTTGACTTAGTTTCTTATCACTGATCCACTTAAAGGCACTTCATTTCTTAAGTTTGGCATACAACTGCTCTCTCAGTGGTAACCGCAGTAAGCAAATGTGAAGACAGACAGCGTTTCCCAACCGGAGGTTTGCGAACCCCTATGGCAGGGATGGCAAAACTATGGCACGCGTGCCACTTTTGGGACGGTAGACGATTTTTGTTGACACGCAACAGAAAAAAAAATTCTTTGACTGCCTCCTTAATATGTTTTCATTTCTGACACAAGTTAAGAGACTATTTCCAGCGAGATTGCAATTGTGTCAATAAATAAGCTGACTGATATTTTGTCCGAGAACGAGATGCTTGTCGCTCCATAATTGCCGGTCGACCATAAAGGATCTCGGAAAATTGTCTTTTTTGGGTGATAAATGGAATTTTATATAGCCAGTCGATTGTTTTCTGAGTTCTAAGTCTGAAACAAATGATCATATTTAAACCATAAAATTATTTATTTTTGGTTGTATTTTAAATTGGCACGCAAGCTAGAAAAGAAAGCCATTTTTTGTAATTTAGGCACGCGGGTGAAAAAAGATTCGCGAGATAATTCTGAGAGATTCACGAGAAAAATTTGGTAATGGCGTCTTTTTCACTTTCTTGGTTCTACATTTCTTACCTATATCTTAATTTCCTTCTAATTATAAAAAAACTGATGATATTATGAGAGATACTGCTTTTATTGTAAACGTGTTACTTAATATGTGCTGTGGAAACTTTTTTAATAAATTAAATGCATTCAATAACATTTGTTTTTGCAAAATTTAGTCACTGTTACAAGGAGTTCGCTGCCAAAACTATTTTAAGGGGCTCGCGAAGAGAAAAAGACTGGGAACCGCTACAGTAGAGGAATTGTGCCTGCAAATATTTTATCGTAGATGCAAGAGCATAAAAAGCCTTCTCCCCTTAATAATCGTATTTACGTCATTTTAATGAGTAAATACTCCAAAACGTTGTATCAGAAATGATGCCAGTTAAGTATTAAATTTTCAGTTACCGATTTATTTTCTAATCAGTTGTAATTATTAATAATCGAAAATTATTTAAAACATACCTCGCTTTAGTTAAGTAAGTAGTTGTAATATTTACGTTTATGTTTTTTTCTTCGTCTTAGATAATCCATTTCCATGCACGTAAGAAAACGTATTTTCGTTATTATACCAGATGTTATTTACTTCAGTTAGAACGAAGTTTGTTTTCGTTTTCAACAATTAAGTATCCATGCATGAATTTTTCTAAGTTCAATTACGTATTTTTTCCTTGACTTTCTGGAAAACGGCTACTCCTGCGATAAAATTTATTAAACAAAAATATTTTATCTGGTTAGTTCTACACATTTTGTACGAAGACTTTCTCGATATGACTAATATTTCACGAGTAAAAGTTCGCTTATTGTGTCCAGTAAAGTAGCGCGCCTGATTGGGTAATGCTAACCATTCATGTGATATATTGCCTTTGCTATTAAGTCCTAAATACCAAGTTTCATGAAAACCCATTAGGTAAAAGCCGAAAACGAATATGCGTACGGACATTCCGAAGTTAATCGCTCACGTTAGAAACGAAACGCGCCTAAAAATATAATCAAAAGGTTAATACCTATTTTAATTTGTTAATTTTAGTTATTCATCGCTCCTAATATATTTTCGCTTAAAATTCTATTATATGCACGCATGCACACTTGAGGAAGAGGAAAGGTAAATTAGATATGGATGACAACTAGGTGTTGCTTGGCACGAAGTGACGTATGGCGGGAAGCTTTTCGGATAAAACCTTGCTTCAGCCATACGTCCCATCGTGCCTGTCTCTCCGACACTCCCAGCGGCTCTCCGAACGATCTATGTTCACTGGGCTTTCTGCGACACCTAGTTGTTACCCATGTCTCATTTTACCTTTCCTCTTCAAGTGCGTATGTGTATATGCAGCGAAGGAAATAAGTATAAGACATCCCTTAGAAAAACAAAAATCGCCGATGAGACATTTCTAATTAGATACTGCAAAAACAAATTTGAAGTCGGAGAGGGTCTAAGAAAAATTGTGCGCCAGGGCCCCAAATCCATCAATCCAGCCTTTGATTTGAGGAGCAAAATACTACTGTGATGAAGTGGTCAGCAAGGTCCCCTGACCTTTAATCCTATTGAAAACTTATGGTCAGTATTAACGAGAAAAGTTTACAGTCAAAGCAGACAATTATAGACACGTAATCGCTCACCCATGGTATGAAATACCTCTAGAAAAATTGAAAACACTTGTAACATCAATGCGGGATCAATATCCAAGTGTTTTACAACGTAAAGGAGCAAAATCAAAGGACTTAATTAACATACGTAAATTTCTCAAGTTTTATGAACATTAATTTGTTTGTTGGCCTCGTATACTTTTATCCTCCCACTGATTTAGATTTTCCCATTTTCTGCGGCAAATAAAAAAATCTTCCATGTAACATGATTGCCAGTTTTTTGTTAATTAACTGTTTGTAATTTGTCTAAACCAGTGTTTCCCAAACTATGTGCGGCACACTGGTGATATCAGGTGTGCCGCGAATTTTTCCCAAAATGGTCTAAAAAATATATTTTATTTTGAAGTTGAGTAATGTGAACGTGGCTTTTGTTGAGGATGTTTGATACTTATGAGCATGGATGAACAAAGTGATGAGTGAGAGATCCGTGTTCAATCATGAGATAGCGATATTGAAAGCAAAGGGAAAACATATTTGGTGCGCAGACAATACTAAGAGGAATATTGTGCTGAAATTTTCAGGGTTTGTAGATGTCATGAGTAGGCCTTCGGATAATATGAGATCACGCCTGTAGGATTCCTCGGTTCGACTTCAGGCACTCCAACATTTGAGTTTTTCCCGTGTAAATAGTATTGCGGAATATTTGGAAATTAATTTACGGTAATTCTCATCAAGTAGGAGGAATGAAATTTGGTGTGGTGGTTATAGGGCACCATTGCTTGTAGTATGCAAGCACCGATTACTTATATATATATATATATATATATATATATATATATATATATATATATATATATATATATATATATATATGTATGTATGTGTGTGTGTGTCCTCCGTAAGAAGCAGCTATTTATAATAGATGTAATTCACTTTTTACGCTTTCGTTCATCAGCGATTGCTAATTTGGCACAAATATTTTTCTGGCTGCAAGTTTTATCATTTTGATTAGTTATTATTCTGTAATACTACTGATGCTGTGTTTTCAATAATATAATACGTTTACACTGCATGTTAAGTACTCATTTCGGTTAATTCAGGAACTACCACTAATGAAGAGTGTTATTACGTTTAATTTTAATAATACAACTGAAGTCCAAATCGTAAATACTAGGAGTATTGTACAAGTAAGTACCGAAGTAACTATTCAATTCGAGAAAGTTATAGGATACAACATTTCAGGTTTAATTGAAACATAACGCATCAAATGATGGCACAAAGTGAGATAAAGTAAATCATGGTAGGTAGGGTGACCATATTTCAAAAAGACGAAAACGGGACATTTCCCGGAATTTATTAAAAAAACAGGACTAAACGGGACAAAATTTTCGAAGGATTTTTTAAAACTGAAGTTTGCTTTATTTCAATGAATACCTCCATCATTTGAAAGAATTGGAACAATTCTGTAGGCAGGAAAGACATTGACAGATTAAAAAAATATTTAGGTAATGATGTGTGGAGTTAAAAGAATTAAATTTACTTGGTCAAATTTCATATATTCAATTATTACCAACTACGGATGCAAGTATGTCGTTTTGACCTGGAGGCTCCGAGTCTAGGGATCTGTATCCGGGCTCGGTATAATTTCTTCGGTTCAGCGAGTTTTTCTCGACTTCTAAAGAAATAAAATACAATATGAAATTTGGGGAAAATTTTCACTTTTCCGATTCATTGACGTAATATTTTTATCATTACATACTTTGTTATACAATAGGGTGATCAGATTTTAAAAATAAAAAAACGGCCGAAACGTAAATTTTAATTCATTGAAACAAGTCGTTCAAAAGCATAATCCTAACTGAGGCTAAATAGAAATTTAGCTTAACAATCCTGATATATAGGTGGATAAACAACAAATTAATTTGCTTTTTAAATATTTATCAATTTTTATTTGCAACTGATGTTGAAGGAGTTGGTCTTAAGCTGGCGTGAGAGTTGTTGATTCGCCCTCTTGCGCAGACGTTTTGTACTTTGCGGACAAAGGTATTTCTTGCAGTAATTTGGGATTGTTTGAAAGCAAATTGTAAAAGTCGTTGCACGAAAGTTCCCGAAATCGAGCATTTGTCACTATCACTGCTTTGATGTTTCCAACGAGGAAATGGTTCTTATCGTCTCCACAGAGCAGTGGAGATAGAAAACTCTTTTTATAGCTGAACTTCCGGGAATAGCTACAGAAAATTGCAAACTCATTTAAATGTTCTTAAAGAAATTCTTTCGCCTTGCACAAACCATCGTTCGACTGTTTCAGTTAAAGTCGTGTTCCATTCGGCAATTTTGCTTTTACTGATATTCGTAACATGGTGGTATTCATCGAAAAGCTCGTCTTCGTCTATAACTTTCATGATATACGTAGCATTAATTTTTCGTGTAACTTTCTATATTAAATGGCACCCTCGGAAAAACAGGACAATTGGCGTCCCGTTTTAACTTTATCGGGACAACGGGACACTTAACTAAGAAACGGGACGAACCCGTTAAAAACAGGACGTATGTTCAGCATGGTAGGGCATATTATGAGATTAATTGTTTACCTGGCAGATTAAATGGGTTTAGAAAAAGTATGAAATTTACTAAGCATTAATACTCATATTAATATATATTAATTAATATTAATAACTCATTAATTCACATAATATTTTAACACATTTGTGACCAAAGCGAGAAAGGTAGCATTATTCGTATACTAGCGGTAGGTTACCCGGCGTTGCCCGGGACTCAGAGCAATGTAAAAATGACGTAATTAAAATAAAATGAATGTTAATTTATTTTATTATGCTTACGGCAATTATTTTTTAAACATCTGTAATGTTTATTAGCGTAGAGCTTCAGGATATACTACTTTTCTCGTGCAAAATAAAATCAAATCAAGATGTGCAACTTTACCTGTTGTTATGTCAAAGAAACACTTACTTATGTGAATACGAACCAACCAACCAAACTGTAAAAAACAAACAACTATATATATTCGATTTTAGTCCTTCAAACTAAGTACGATTTAATAAAACAGTGAAACACGAAAATTCTTTTGCAGCTGTGCTTAAAGGGAAGTATATGCGCGTCATTTTAAATTACGATAATGTCTTGTTTCTATAAACAGTGTAACAACAATGCAAAAATTCTATTAATATTACAAATTTAATTTGTTTTTTTTTTCCTAGGAAATTACAGTCGGAGAATTACTCATTCGAATGTCAATTGTTATAAAATACAAATCGAACACAATAAATAATTCATTATGACGTCATTGATTCCCCTTAATAGGATAAATTAGACGCGATCGTAACATTTCGTGTGTCTGTTCCCATTGAAAAGCATTAAGCTCGCAACCATGGCAATTAACATTTTCCATTGTTGAGAACCGTAAAATATTCCCTTTTCCACGATAAAAGTTAATAATTACGCTAATTGAATACGTATTCCAATTCTGCTTTCAAAAATAAGAAAAGATTCTTTTTTACATAGAACTGTTCAAGTCCCGAGTTTGCATCTCAATTTTATATAATTTAAAAATGCAATTTTATAAAGCCCTGCACCGATTGAGCATACTTTCCCACGCTTTTCTTATGGGGGAAAGTTGGGGTAAAAACAACCCCTTAAATGAAAAAGTAAAAGAAATACGCCCAAGGTGCACACCCTCAGGTTTTCCTAAGTGAAGTTGTCATCCGTAAAATAGGAGGTTCCGAAGAAATGGAGGATTGTTAGATAGCGTATTAGAGAATAAGCACTTAAGTATCAAAAATTTTAAAAAATCGACACATACTTATATAAGGTATCTCCAATAGCCATAACTGGGTTATGAAAAAACAATTATTATGGTTATCGGAGATATCTAAGATAAATACTTATTTCTGCAATTTTTGATGCTTAATTGTTTATTCTTGAATTTGTTTTCATCCATATTACGATCTCGATAATTCTCGATTGAATGGGATGACGTATGGTTTCACGAGCGACACTTGTGCGATTTAATCTTTCAAAAGCGGGTTCCATTTGTTTGATTAGTTCTAAGGGCTGTAATGCAATTCTCAGAACTTAGAATTTTGTTTCAGAGGCAGTGAAATGAATCTATCAGGTATCGTATGTACTACATAGTTTTTTAAGTTCTTCGTAATGTTCAGGTTGTTGTTTGTCATCATATCGTGAAAAAGACAGCTGCATCTGAGTTTATGGAGTGGATGTTGTGGAAACAACATTTTTCAGAATTTTTCAAATTAATTAATATCTAATTTACAGGCTTACACTCTGATAGAATATTTAAGCAAAATATTTTGAAACACTTTAAAAAGCTATGTACTAAAATACAAAAGAATGTTATTAGATACTAAATTGAAATAACCTTCTGTAAATTACCACCAAATGGAAATAAAATTTCATTTCTGTGCAGCTGTGCAGAAAATATTATGCTTTTACGTATTTTCGAATACTTAACAGAGTCAGTAATACAAATTTGCGGAAAAACGTGTCGAAATTCGGAGGAAGTTTGCCGTGTGTTTTAAACTAAAAAGTGTAGAAATAAATTCATTTGTTTTTCCCTTATTTTTACAGTAGACTGTGAAATAATTGTAAATTTTCACTCGTTGAAACTCCAAAGAATACATCTTTCAAAAGCTCTTTTAATGCCTACAAATCCTCGTGTGCTTACGTGCCGAGATCAGGATTCATTTGGATGGAATGGGATTTGCCGACCACCTCTCCCAAAGCAAAGCTTAACTCAAAGATCTGCGGATTAAAATTTGCGAGGAAAGCATACAAGACAAAGGCGCTTGGACTCGCTATTGTTACGAGATAATTAATTACCTGCGTTGCTTTTGAAAATTGCTCATTTTGTAGTACAGCAAAAATGTATTTTTTATTCTAATTTATATTTTTACGTAAATTAATTGAGTTAAACAATGAGGGGGGGGAGGGAGGGGGGAGGATTCAAACACTGCAGAATGCGGGCAATATAGATTTTGTGCTTGGATATCTATGCTTGTGTGTATTAGCAATAAAATTTCTCTTTTGAATTCATGACTTGATTGCTTAAAATCAGCTTCATTTGCCATTTAACCAAATGTACATTAAAATTTATAAATTAAGCTGCGGGCTCTGGCTCATCCAAAGGGGTAGATCGAACGGGAGACCCAAGTGGGGAGGAAATAGGGAGGCCCACTGAGGGAGGGAGATCGCTCCCATCGCTATTCCTTGGATCTCCCACTGAGCATTATCATTTTAACGACGGCTTTCATATTAATGAGCTTGGGCTCAACTTTGTGGAATATACTTATCATAATCATAGAAAAAAGGTCTGTAACTTCCACGAAAAGGTTTCATTAAAGAAAACGGCCGGTTTCGCTACAATCGTAGCATCACCGGGTAACACAGTAATGCGAAATGCACGTTCGTAGCGCAAAAACGGTCGTGTTCTATAATGAAGGCTTTACGTGAAAGTAACAGTTATTTTTTCTGTGATAATGGTTATCAAATTATTTATGTTTGGCATAAAAATACCTCTCTACGCACATCATGAAAGGGCTAACAAATATATATTGTAAACTGTCGTAAATGCTTGTGAAAAATGACGTGACATGAAATTTAATGTATTTTTTACATTTTATGTTATTTTTTTAAACAGAGAAATTAACATTCTTTGTAAAATAAAAGCTTTTATTTAACACGAAAACCAACAATCAAATATGTTTTTGAAAAGGCTGCTAAATGCAAAATTTCCCTCTTCCCCTCTTTCCCTCCCTCTCTCTCTCTGCTTCCACCTCTCCCTCCCTCCTTCCCTTTCATCCTTCCCTTCCTCCCTCCCTCCACCTCTCTCTCCCTCACTCTACCTCTTACCCAAAAAACTTTCCACCATACGTTTATTCATGTTTGTCTCTCTGACGTCTCCAAACAATAAGCGTCCACTGGGCTTCCTACAACACCTATTTGCCACCCATTTTTTATTTTACCTTTCCCTTTTCTCGAGTATATATACCTATATTTTTTGTATGTGTCAATTTAAAAGTAAGTTGAATATTCTCTAGATAAAATCTTTTTGACAATTAATTCAAGGTTTTTTTTCTCGTCCGCCATTTAATCCAGTTTATGCACGCATTTCGTGAAATCGTCAAAAAATGCGGTCGCCCTTGACGAAGTAATGTTTTCACTTAAAAAACAAAATTTTTATGTTCCAAACAAATGTTTAGTCCACGGTCACTGCAGAAGTTTTCTCCTGTTTATTCATAACCTTACAGTTTACGCCTACCGGCATTGTTGCCATCAATTAACAGTCAAAGTGCAGGAAATTAACCGCAAATGTAGTTTCTGAGCGTGACAGACAGATGACATGGGGCACAAACGAAGAAAATTATATATAAAAATTGCAAACATTTGTAATCTGCAGTTTCTGAGATCATTATTACGCGTTCTTTGCACGCAGTGAACGCATATAGGAGAGGTCCGTCCGTCCGTCCGTCCGCATGTTAAAACTCTGTAACCACTGGAAGTGTTTTGATGAAATGTGGTATTGGAGAGTTTTAGTACAATTTGTCGTCCGATTTCAATTTTGGGCTAAATCGGTCAATAATTACGACCACTTTACATGAAGACCCACATGTAGTCTACAACGTACCTCCGTTTCAACTCGAGAACTGCTTGACGTATTTTGATGAAATTCAGTATTGGGGAGATTGACAAAAATTGATCTAACGGTTCAAGTTTTGGTTAAAATCGGACGATAATTACGACCACTTTACATGAAGACCTACATGTATTTTACAACGTACGTTTCAACCCGGGAACCGCAGGACGTATTTTGATGAAATTTGGTATTGGGCAGTTTTACTAAAACTTGTCGATCTCAAAGAACGCATTTGGAAACTCTGTGTACTCCGACATGGAGTACACTTTTCCATACTTGTTAAATTTATAATAAGTAAATAAAAATTTATAGTTTTTCATCTTTTGTCTTTTATTACTTTCCACGAAAATGTTTTATGATGTTGGCGCTTCTCAAATAGTCCTTTTAATACGAAAAGGAAAACTGAAAATGGTAATTAACCATTAAGATTAGCAGCAGAAAAATGATGAGTTATTTTTCATGTCTACTTAAATTTTTTTTTTTCGATCTTTGTCTCTGCTATAGCCCTTTACCAACTACAGGATTATCTATCATTTTGCTATTACCTTTACTTAATGAGAGACAAGGACATTTCTAACGAAGATCTAAACACCTTTTTTTAGTTACTTTTAAACAACTAATTTCAATGGATCTATTAATTTTTTAAATCCTCTCCAGATATCTTTTTTTAAATTTGCTTTCGGTAACTGGATTTCAAACATACTTGCTGATTATATAATTAATTATATTTTCTGCAAATATTGATTTTCTGCCTTTTTTAAAGTTTTATAGAACGTATGTTCTTTTAAATTATTCGAATTCTAAATTTGATGTTTTATTAACAAAAATGCAAAATTTTCAATGCCTAAAATCAGTAATGTGAAAAGAAAACAGCTTATAATATTTCTATGGAATGCATAGTCTAAATTTTAAAAAAAATAATAAAATGTACAGAATAATCTTATACACTACTATGTATTTGTTATGTGAATAGAATCTTTCGATTATAGTTCACTAGACAATTAGCGAACTCGTCTTATGGGTGAAAACAAATTCAAAAATAAGCACTTCATTACAGAAAATTGAAAAATAAATTTATTTTTTGTACTGGTTTATATTTATTTTTCAAACTCTCATAAGAGAGAGAGCATACAGAATTAGGTCATAGGAGGATATAGTAATGGTGCATGGGGAATTGGAATAAACGGTAATTATTTAACTCTATTCGTGCAAATGGTTATGTTCGAATAGGATAAGTAAAGCATTTGGGAATTCAAAATTGTCTCGTAAATTTCGATGACAAGCAGTTTTTTTCTTCTCATCAAATCCGATTGCGGGGAGCTTATTTTGTGAAACTCTCCCTTTCTCTCTCTCTCTCTCTCCCTCCCTCCCTCCCTCCCATCTCTAGCCAAACAGCACGACTCAACTGGTCCTTTGTACCTTCCTATCGAGCAGGCAACGCAAACGAAACGGGAAATGGAGCATGGGATTAATTAAAACTCGGCGTACGAATGTAAACTTACCTCGTGCTAATTTTTCGAAATTGGTATTAGCGCGAGAGCAGGCAAAGAAGGCATGAAAGGATTTACTCCATAGAATTGGATGCTACGTTCATTCTGTATTGCGGTGAATTAAAAGATGAGCAAGTTAGGAAATTGTACAGTGCATCGCAAATAGGCGCGTTTCGGGCTACGGAGGATTTGAAACTAAACGTTATACCTAATTTGTACGAACGCACAATATAAAACAACAACAACACCATGGCCCAATTATGTCTGTCTACTAAAAATTTCTTCCCCCCAAGTTGGTGCTCATTCCTTTGAAATTTTATATTTAAAAAGTTGATAGAACATGTTCTTGAAAATGTATTTTTCCTTATAGATATTTAATATTACTACTCGGTATTTTGTCTGCCTGGTCGTACAGAATTGAGTTTGCGACATTTATTCTATTTATTGATGCATAAAAGTTATACTATGACTTTGCAAACACATCTTACACGCGAAATTGCTTGCCTCGGTTTGAAAGTTTTTAACTGCTGTCTTATGTAGTTAAAAGAGTTTTAAGTGTTATCATTTATTATGATTTTCAGATTACCGCGTAAGATAACTCCACACCTTACGGCGCACATAATTTGCAATTTTTTATTTAATAATGGAAAATATTTAAATAGCGTTAAATCTTTGGATTAAAAAAATGCTATGTCATACTTCCAAATCAGTTTCACTCTCGAAAATATTTAAGAAATATTGCACATTTTTATGCTACGAAGGAATACAAGTTTTACAATTTTCGATAGCTCGCTTTTAGTTAGCAAATCATATCGTACGTATTGATAAACCCGGTTTTTAACTGAAATGGTAATTTTTTTCCGATATAATTCTGTTGCTTACTGTAATTACACTTGAATTTCGCTGAATGCTACCGAGAATAGCGTTGCTATGCCATTAATTGATACGCTCTCAACGGTGCAGCTGTCTGTTGTCTATAGGAGGAGTTTCCCAGGGCTTTGAGACCTATGTCTACGAGAGAGCACCTCTTCTTCTTCCTTTTAGGGTCGACTAAGTGCGCCCTTCTCCTCCTCCCTCCAACTCATAGAGGCGGCTTCAAAGCTTTGCCGACGAGGGTGACCCCTTTAAACGAACGTGATACCTCGAAAAAGCCATCGCACGGGAAAGGAAATCACAACAGCCATATCCTCCCGATCGATATGAATTTCCTCGCGACGCGTACTACTTAAGCGAGGTTGAACAGAGTGAAGGATGTGGGAGGAGACGGAAAATGGGTAACTGATACTCAATAGGGCGTGTGGTTACATCGGGATAAAGGCTTGTAAAACAAAGTGAAAGCTAGGCGGCTAGTGGAGGGTTGAAAACTCGCGAGAAGTGCGGCGGAAGTATTTGAGGATTTTCGGTTGCGGCAATCAAGGACAAAACTCGAAGGCCCGAAATATGTACTATGAAAAAATAAACGTAGATTTCCTCTTCTGTTAGTCCGGCTGAAGTCGCATTACTGTTAATTGTTTGGCGCCTATCAGCTATAATGTTTATGAATTTGATGAGTCATTCGAGTGATAGCGAAAACTAGCGTTCAGGCATCTCGTGATTTTGAAAATTGTTTTGTTCGAGTTTTGTAGAAATCGGGTCCGGGAATAGGGTTTCCATCGGAAAAATAAAGTGTTTTAAGAAGAGGGAGATTTAATTTTTAGGCTGTTTTCCAAAGGAAACATAGCCTTATGAAATGGTCCTATCTGTGTGTGCGTGTGTGTCCCCCTCTAACAACTTTTGTATCAATGGACCGATTTTCATGAAACTTGGCATGAGGCTCGTGCTGACAGAGCCCACCTCCGGGCTATATGTATTTTATTTGGCGAAGATTGAAGTTCCGGATTCGATTGCAGGAATGTTTTTCCCCATTTGTTTTACATAGGAAGTCTCAAATTCATCCTGCAGAGATGTTTTCTATAGCACTTTAAAATATCCTAAAATTGCGATATCGGAGCGAGGTTTGTACTGTTACAAGGGGAAAAGAATGCAGATTCTAATTCTTATCGCCGAATTTTGGTAATTGATCGTATTTTCTTGAATTTCTACTAAAACATAGCGTTTTTGCGTTTTAAATCGCATTTTATCGGACTGTCGCCATGGAGACGATTATTACCGAACTCGGCTTGAGCATATACGAGTGATACAAGATGGGAAAGTATACTCCATAAATGGAATACTCAAGAGATTTCAAAGGCGTTCTTAATGGGAAATACGTATGAAATGGTATCGAAAGATTGGACGATTTTCGAATTTTTATCTCCGAAACTATAACTCGTAATTATGTGGCCTCGCGGACGTTTTTGAGGTAAATGAAGTCTTCTATCCGAATAAATTTCTTAATTTATACCTCACATATCATATAAGAGCAAGGGAGAGAAATGTATGGATTTTTAATAGTTGTTTGCCGAGATAACCGTCTTCGCGATCGATGTCAACGAAATATGCGATGTTTTGCTCGGAATTTTTTCGAGTTTTTATCTTCGAAGCCTTAGCTCGTAATTATGTGGTCTCGGGGACTATCTTGTAGTAAATATACTCTATCCGAATAGATTTTCTAAAGTACCTCACAGATCATATAAGGAAGTGGGATAGAAAAACATGGATTTTAATTGTTATCTGCCGAGAGAACCGCGTTGGAGATCGATGTATACAAAATATGCGATGTTTTGCGCGGGATTATCTAGAATTTCTATCTCCGAAACTATAACTCGTAAGCATGTGGTCTCGCAGACTTCTTGTAGTAAATGTTCTTCTCTATCCGAATAAATTTATAATCTATACCTTACAGATCATATAAGAGCTTGGGAGATAAAAGTTTGATATTTCATTGTTGCTTGACGGATGGCATTTAGATACGAGTATAAGTTTATTGAAGTAATTATGTAAAGCGAAAGTTCTAATTGACGGATTCAGTTCAAAATCACAATCGGGCGATAAATTTTAATAATACTAAATTTAATTAAAATCCGTCCAGCGGTTTAGGAAATGAAAGTTACGACGGAAGGAAGGACCAGACGTGCCCATAGAGGGTTCCGCTATTACCGCTTCGCTGGTAAAGAACGCCTAAAAATGAGTCATTTTCTTTTCCGCTCGACTACTCTTCAGCAATGGACAGTTGATCTAGACATATTAGCGTATAAACAGTAACATTTATTAAATTCGTTTATTTATAAAATAAATGCAAAATATAATGTCAGACAGAGATTTGACATTGTTTTTAGTATTTTAAACTTGATAATGCTCTATTAATTTGTTTTCCAATTTTTCTCTAACATTGATAAACTATGAATTACAAATGGTATTTATGGTATGAGAATCCCTTGGAATGACTAACACATACTGAAATATTTCCTGTTAATATAAGTAATCAATTCGGGACGTCAACTTCGGGAAATCGTATCTTATGAACCACGGTCTATGACCGAATTTTTGTCGGTTTTTTTTTAAATCTCTTAAATGCGTTTGGTTTGCCAATCTGTCTTGCGCGCTAACTCCTAAACGAAAGCTGTTAGAGACTTCGTTTTTTCGCCACTCGATATCGTATTTTGTTTCGTTGTGCAAGTTTTCTTGCGGAGATCCGTCTGTCTGATGTGCTAACTCCTAAACAAAAGCAGCTAGACACTTTGTTTTTTTCTCCAATAGCTTCAGTATTCTTTCTTTTTATAATATTATTTCAGACTAATCATACTAGTACACGTAAATTTTAACATTAATAACAAATTTTTCTTTTAAAAATCGTCATTTACTGTCTGATTCAGCAGCTCTTTCCTTCCTCGTTTTTCATTGCAGTGCTTGGTGATGAATTCATCAAATGTAAAATATCAGTCATAATTGATGCAAAATATTTTATAAATGTTGAATAGTCTGAATTAATTTTAGCCAGTTCGCCTGTATCAAATTTTAAAATACCCGGTGATGTTTTGAGATATGTTACGCACGGAGGTGAACAAATCGCCTCTTTCACAGATTTTTTCCCACTCGGCGAAGACTCTGGAATCCTTTGTCGTGTTTTGAGAAAAACAAAATAAAAGCAAATTCTGTTCTAAACTTCGACAACGTAGGCAAGTAAGCTGTTCGAAAGATGCGATAAACTTGGAAACCGCTGTCGAGTTGGAATTCTTTCGCGCATCATGTGTTACCGTGAAAGTTTCCATGAAGAAGAGTTCTTCTTCCGGTTAGGATGTCTTCCTTTCTTACGAGATTCTTTCGGAGTTTGAATGAAGACGGAGGAGAAGCGACACGGGAGTGAGTGTGCGTGTGTGTACGCGCGCGCCTAGACTATTATCGTTGACGCGAGAGAGAAATGCATTACGGGAGACGATTTCCATGAAGTCCAATCACGCTTAATGACGACAGCACATCATTAACCCCCATTGTGTCTCGCGCTACCGATGAAATTGCAGTTTCCAATGCAGTAGCCAAATATGGAGGTTAATTGCTGGATGTCCTTTCCTTTCCGGAACTGAATGGTTCGTACGACCTATTTTTTTCTTTCCAAAAGGATACGATTTATGATTAGCTGCGAGACCAGGAAAGATCTCCCACTGAGCAACAACGAGTATAGTACGTATACTAAAAATTAGATCCTTTCTTTTGTTCCTCGCATTCCCTCATTTCGGAACTGAGAAATGCGCGATCCTCATTCCTTTCCACCTCTCCTTGCCGTCATCTCTTTCCCACTTCCTCTTATCTCTAGTATAAAATTATCCTTTAACATAAATAATGCAGCTGATAAGATGCCAAACGAACAAAGAACCACATATATACGTTACGATGATTAAATGTGTAATGCAACATCCGTACAAGAAAGAATTTGTTTAACACATTATTTGTTTAGGAAATACGCTTGTTTCATCTTTGGGAATTATGAATTCGTGTTTTATAGAATCCGAACAATTGTACTTCACATCCTTGGGAGTAGAAAGAAGTGCCAGTTGCTTAAATATGCGTCCCTTGCCATACTCCATAGCATAATGAAAATCGAAGGTTGACACTATATACCCCCTGCCAGCATCGGAAACTTAAAATAATGGCAATTTCAACGCTTTATCTGGTCAGTCCTTTGTACATGCGTAAAATTATGTGCCGGGTAAACTTTGTGTTTAAGCAGTAAGTTTTTCAAGATAAAAAGACAAATAATAATTAGACGGATATAGAATGATTTGCAGAACAAATAATAGAAAATACAAATAATTCGCGATATTTCTTTCTTTCTATTTTCCGTCACCTTTTTTGCCTACTTTCCAGAATGGAAATAGGCCTATAGTTTTGTCGTTGTCTGTCTGTCCGTCCGTCCCCCCTATTAACTTTTGAACCAATAGACCGATTTTCATGGAACTTAGTGGAAATCTCTTGTTACATGAGCCGAGCTCCCGAGGATAGTTTTTGTTGCGAAGATTGAAGTCCCGGGATTTGATTTACATGGAAAATCTGAAATCCATCGTACAGAGTAATTTTCTCTTACACATTAAAATATCTTAGAATTGTAATATCGGAGCGGAATTTGTACTATTCTCTGAGGAAAGGAATGAAGATTCTAATTTTTATCGTAGAGTTTTGCATATCGATTGTATTTCTTAAAATTTCATGTAAATACTGGCTATTTTGCAGTTTTTATCACTCATTACTAGAGTGCTGCCTACAACTATTGTTGAACTCGGATTCGGTATATTCTTATACGTACACGCGTTATTTTTGCCGCACAAATACGCGTGATCAATTTAATATTCCGTTCGAATGTATTTGTAGTATTTTATAAAGCCAAATTATGAAATTTGGGAACACAAAGAGCTATATATCCGCGATGACTTTAAGGCTATTAGAGCCAATATTAAACAACCCCGTGCCTCGCTCCGCGAGGCGAATTTGTCTGCTTCCCGTTTGCAACCCTGAACCTCCTCATTTCGGCATATATTTAAGGTAGAAAGTTATATTTAGCCTTATTTCCGTGCTTCTCTATCCCTTTCTCCCATTTCCCTCCCTCTCTACTTCCATATATCCCACTACCTCTCTTCCATCAAACCTCCCGATTTCCCAAACTTCCACTTTCCTTCATTCTCTCCCTTTCCCTCTCTTTCTCTTCTCTCTCTCTTCTTACTTCTAATATTCACTCTTTTCCCCAGATTCCCGTCTTCCTCCGTTTTCTCAACACGGTCCTTGGCAATTTTAGGAGTACGTCAACAATGCTAGTTGTTCTTGGCAACGAAATATTTTATTCGCAAAAAAACTTTAAATTTTCGTTTGCAAAACAATTGTTTAAAATCATCATCGTTAAAATTCCCACATCCCACACGTAGTTTACTGAATAATAATAATCTTCAATTATTCAAGTTTGACATTGATACAACTATAATTTCGATGCTTCATAAAAAGCGCGAAGCGAATAACGCAATTCTTTTGTCTATTTGAAGGCTTAGTGGATGCTAATTCAATCGGAGGCAACAATGAGTGTCGCCTTGGCAACACCCGGAAAGAGTACGAAAAAGCCATAAAATTTCGAAAAGAAATGCATGTTTTGAGAAATTACTCCGTGTAAAATCAAAACATGGCAAGAGTAAGATATTTTATAGTTTTAGCCGTCGAATAAAGCAAAAATGGATAAATTCGGTCCATATTTATGTATTTTAATGAATGAAGGAAATAAACCTTGCACCTTGAAAAATGTGTAAACATATGGAAAAATATAATCATCTCTCGGAGTCGAATCCGGGACACTTCTGTAAACGAAAATAGTTTTCTCGAGATCTTCTAGTTAGCAGAAACAAAATGGCGTTTACAGTATTTCTCTATGACAAACTGTTCAAGAGATAAAAGGGGGACGGACAGACATTGAGTAATTATATATAAAGGTTATAAAAAGTAAACGAAAGATGTCTTACACTCTTTTACATGTAAATCAAATGGAGAATGTAAACTTTCCTGGCATCGAACCCATCTACTTATGTTAGATAACTGCATATTTGTCACATGCAGAACCTCACGCCGACTATTATAATTAAAATTTCGTCGAAATCTGACTGACCTATCGCGATTTATTTACCCCGTGATCTACCGCGTACATGCCGAGTCTGAAGGCCAAATTGCATCTGAAAGTCTTCTTTAGAAACGTGCTTGGGAGCAACAATGCTCCAATGTTAATCTTATGGGAATTTTTCGAATTTTCAAAAAATGTTTTGGTGCGCTTAAACTTAAAAACGTTCCGTTTTCACGATTTTTCCTTTGTTTATAAGTCATGAATAATCAGTATGGATTTTTTCAACATTCTAGCTCATACGGAAGCAAGAAATAGTTTCTGTAACACACATTAGTGCGGTTATAATATAGAGAGAAATGATTAAATGGAAAGTAGGCATCATAAATTCTGTTTGGATCATCTTGTTTTAAATAAAAGCGTTTTAAAATTAAATTTCCATATATTTTAATAGGATAATTTGGTTTTTGTTAAACTCGCTGTAAGAAACGCCGTTTAAAAATCACGTCGATAATTTATATTCAACTACAAAAAAAAAGGATTTTTCATCCGGATTACCCGCAATTTTCAATAATACAAATAGACAAATAAATAATAAGAATATTTGCAAATTTAGCTCGCTATGTTTCTTTTGTTTTAATTCGCGTCTTTCATTCACTTCTGGGTGTACTGCAGGAGCCTCTTGATATGAAGCAATTCAATCCTGAACAATGTCTTTAGCCGTCCTGTGAGTGAAATGACTCTTCGGAGAGCGATGGGGTCGAATATTAGTTTGATTGAAACGCGGGTATAGAGGATGAAGATAAGTGGGGACAGTTCGGGGTTCATTAGATGAGTCTCGAGAGAGGGAGAGGGGGGAGGAATTGGGAAAGAGAGGAAGAAACGATCGTTCACGTGCAATGTACTCGTTAGCCTTTGGAAGGAGAATGCTTCGGACATACCGCTCGATTATGTCAAAGCGTCTATTTTCCAGCGCCAACGAGAGGCTACGATGGAGAACGCGGTGTTTTGTTCTCTATCGACATCTTGTGCCTGGAGGATGGGGAGTGAAGTAGAGAGAGAGAGGGGGGAGGGGATACGAACAGAAGATACACCGCGAGCCTAAGGGGAATTGGCTTTTGTGAGCGCTATATATCGGAATCTCAGAAGGATAAAAGGAATAATAGAGTCTTCCGGAGAAATGAGTCTTTGTGATGGTGGAGTGGATAAATCAAGCGAAGTGACGATGGAAGAATATTACGTGCTATTTTATCGGAAAATTAATTACCGTCCTAATAAGATGAATTTCGTAATTTTAGGAGTACAGTCGAGAGCTATGAAGGGATCCGCTGCGTGGAAGATAAATATCAACTTGCTTAATATTTGCCGTAGGAAGCCGTGCATAGTCGAGCAACTACGTACAGAGATGCATTCTCTTCAGAAATGCATTAAAAATGTTTGGATTAATTCGTGCTTAATCATCCCTGCGGTCAGGGGGTATCCCGCTGGGAAGGGTGAGCTCAGGAGTCGAGGATGGGTTTGCAGAGCCGAGGACTTGAAGGATCTCGCCCGCTAATGACGGTCCAAGGGACTCACCGCCGCGAGGTCCCCGTCTATCTGCTTTTAACCAGATTGAAAAACAAAGGTAGCATAAATACATAAATGCAAGCTGTACATAAAGGCCTTCATTTTATGCATTATGCGCCTCGTTTAACAGATTGATTTAATTGTTATGCCGATGAAAATCCGGCAAACGTCAGATATTCCAAAAAAAAACAAATGGTACAAAGTACTGAATCAAGTTTTTTCGAATTTTTTTGCTCAAATTCCCTATTTCTCTCCAATTCTTTAGAAAAGTCAATAGTTGTCTTCTTTGCTCAAAAATCTACATTACATGCGCCAGTCAAAAAACACGCAATCTCTAAAGCACTAAACTCGATTAAATGCGTACAATACAGGTTGAAAATCTGTCTCCGCAATATTCATAATAAGGTTGGGCAAAGCATTAATTATAAAATGTTACAAATCGGATACTTAATTGCCAGCAATTTTTAGTGCTGAAATGACGTATTTAAGAGTTAGTACGTCGAACATGATAATTAAACTAATCCTTTTCTGTAGTTAATTGAACTAATTACAATTTATATCACATTATGCCTTCGCTCAAAATGCACGTGGTTGCTTTTTTCTGCGTTGCGAAAAATCTGAACGTTCTCTATCGAATACTAACAAGGTTCATTATAATTGCGACCTATAGCATGAATTCCTCAATAAGATTCATTTTATGTAATTATTTTGGGTTTTCTTTAAGAAAGTGAACATTTTCGATCTTGAAATTCCTAAGATTTCTTTCTTTCAGAGAGTTTTTTCTGAGGTGTGGAAAAAGTACTTGTTGCTTTTTATTTCCCATTTGTAGGAATTTTTGCCTACTTTCTAGAATGGAACTGGGCTTAGTAGTTTCTTCGTTATGTCTGTCTGTCTATATATGGGAATGAGCTTCACGGCACACACACACAATGATAAAAGGTAACAAATCTCCAAATGCCGTACTAAAATTTTAAAGTTGAGATACGCCACTAAGAAAAGGGGAAGGGTGAAAAAAAAATTGAATACACGAAAACCTCACCCATACAACCAGACGGTCCACCTGCTGTTTAGGGGCTTTTTAAGGACAGCGCCAGAGACAGCAGGTTTACGGGAGACTCCTCCGCGCCAGGGACCTACAAGCACACTCAACATTCACACAGATCGGGTCACTGCAATTTTTTTCGCACACCCGATATGTGTGAATGTTGAGTGTGCTTGTAGGTCCCTGGCGCGGAGGAGTCTCCCGTAAACCTTGGTTGGCTGTCTCTTGCTGCTGGGGCCGAGCTCCCGAGGATAGTTTTTGTTGCAAAGATTGAAAGTCCCGGGTTAGATTCCAGGAACTATCCTTCTCATTTGATTTACATTGGAAATCTGAAATTTTAATAGTATTGCCAATTTACTTGTTGTAAAGTACAGGGTGTCCAAAAATTCACCGTGCACTACATTATTAAATCGTTTATTATAAAGTTGTCGATTCAAATTGGAACAAAAAATTAAGAATTAATTAGAAACACTTTGACTCTACCACCTTGATGATTGAGGGAGGAAGCAACAATAATGTTACCAACACTCACTGAAACAAAAAATAAAGAAAATAAAAATAATTTTGGTCCTAAGTGCACAGAGACGTTCTGAACACCTTGTATGTACCACACAAGAGTGTTGATTGTGCATCAGTGACATTTAATCTATATTATTTTTAAAATTATTCTAGAGACAACATTTATGCGACAGATCATGAGCTAGGCAGTGGAATCTTGTCCAATTATGAGTTTTTAAAAAATCATAACCGTAAGACAATAATGAATGTCTGGGCACAGAAACAGAAACCGTAACCTTGACGCAAGGCCTCCGCCGACTTTTAGAAAACGAAATCAATATTTTCTTGCGGATACAAACCGTAAATAAAATAATTTAAATGTTGCAAATAATACAGCTCGTAAATCTTTCGAATTTAATGCCTGGAGCTTTCTTGCTTCCCGGAAAATTTGGCTTGCCTTATTTTCGTCATAGAGATTCACCTCAAATTCTCAATTTCATCTTTTCCGGTATGACAAATTCCACCCACAAATATCCTGAGGAGATAAGGCGGCCATTCCGGTAAAAATATCACAAATTGCTTTCCTAAAGGAGATATAAATTTTCTCCCTGAGTGTATCAAATATCGAACAGACAGGTTCAAGGATAGCTTAGTGAGGGTGATACAGTAAGAGAAGAGTTTGGATAAGGGAGAAAAACTTAGAGATCGGATAAGGGTGAGGGATCAGAGCAGCCTTTTGGGAACAGGAGCGGACGATGAGAGAAGAGAATTTTTCCTCGAAGGATCTTTATGGGCTCTTATCGGACCCAAGAATGAAACAAATGTCAGACCGAACATTTCTGTCTAGGGCTAGTGGCGCAATCTCAATACGTCGTAATTTCCAGTTGCGAACTTCTCGGAACTCTACGCCATTCACAGAGGGATCGAATAACCTTGTGAATAACCCCTCCATGAATAAAAGCCCTATCGCGCACCAAAACTTTTTCGTATACGCCGCACCGAAAGTAAAAGCTGGTTCGTATTTCCCAAGGACATTCGGACCGCATCAAATAATCTCACTCTTAGTTTACTTTTCGTTCCATGTCATTTACGAAAGACATAAACAGTAAGAGGGATGAGTACTTCGTTGCGATTCTTTATCTTCTTCATATTTCACAGGTGGATATATTTGTGTGTGTATGTAGGCACCTTGGATAGATAAAAATTAACTCAGTTTAAAAAAAATCCCGCTTCGATTTAACTGCATAAATCTGAACTGCCAACGAAATATTTTCAAATATACACCATTGATAGCCTAAAATTTTATTTCTGTCATTATAGTTGCTCTGGATTGGTCAAAGAAAAGGGAGACACCTCTTAAATCTTCCATATCCACTTGTACCGAGCCAATCATTCAATACAAAAAAACTCTTCCTCCCATTCTGTCAAAGCATCTCTGCATCTCCAGCGTTATGGAATACTTGAGGAGCACTGTGTGAGCACCGAGTTCTATCGGCCTAAATCCGCTCGCCTATAACATGGGAAATGGAATATAGCGAATTTAAAAAAACCTCCATGAGACATTCCAGGGCTTGGAAGCCCACTGACGAAGGATTAAAGATATTGGGGCAACGATGTCCCAGGATAAATTAAGATCTGATGTTGATAAATTAAAAACGATAGTATACACACTTCAAGAAAAAGGTTGTCTGATTATTTGTGGCATCCAACAATGCAAGTATTATAATAATAGAGCGAATCAACGAAGGCGGTTTTTTAAAAAGATGTCTAGCTTTTCTTGGCTTAATTCATAACCGCTTATTGATTAAATTTATTCTTTAGGATAACAATTCAACCCTTTCACCACATAAAGCGACTGTAGTAGCCAAAAACCTTTTTGCAGTTCACCGCGTAAAACAACTTTATCCGAGGCCGTGCGAAGCGACAAACTTCCCCATTGCGTTCCATTGCGTATGTTGAGCCGTGGAGTAAAGTTGCTTTATGCGGTGAATGGTAAAAAAAAACTGTGTCAGTGACTCAAGTCACTTTACGCTGTAAAAGGGTTAAGATGTATCCAATGACAATTTCAACTTCCCACAACAATTTTGGCCTTGAAAATGGTAACAGTTGCCTTTTTTTTATCAAATCGCTATTTAGATTTTTAAACATCACCCGGTTTTGATGGAGACAAACACGTTTTATTGTGACTTAGAAGACATTCTGTAAGTGAATTTTGAAATAATTCTTAAAATTCCAATTATAAAATTTGGAATGGGATAAAAAGAAATAAGTAGTTGGGTATTTGTGAAATAATTCAACGCCAGATTTCATTGTGTGATTCCCTAAGTACTTTTTGTCTTAAGCGCGAGAGTTTCATGATCGTTAATAAATCTTCTTGAATCACCTTTTGTGTTCGTTTCCGTCGTCACTACATGTGATAAATTCAGCTGAAGAAATTATTTTTCGCGCGCAGTTAATTTCGGCGTCTGAAATAGTGCGTATAAATACGTGTTTGCTCAAGTGTGCTAAGGAATTCTCGTAAAAAGTTATTTATGTATGTATCATGCGTAAACTCTTTAATTACGTACACCTGTTTTGATTTCTTCTTTTTTTCATTCGATTCGTTGTTTTAGTGTCCAATTATTTCGTTCGCCCCGCATCTTTCTGTTTAAAATCCCAGCGTCTGCTTGTTTGTTCGTGAACTCCTAGAATACTTGATCGGTCGAAAATTGTTATAACTCATTCGGAAGCTAATTTCGAGAGAGAGCTTGATAAATTTGGAAATTTTGACTCAGAAATTACGGATTCTAGTCTGGGCACATCCCATTCCTCCGTAAGAAATACATGGTATTTTGTGTAAGATATATTTAATTGTTTTCTTTGAATAAATACGTTAGGATCGCTGGACTTGAATATTAGTGCGCATTAAAGAACATGGTTGACTCTTGCTGTTGAATTCGAATTTATTCCTTGAAAGCGAAAAAATCTTATACATGTATTATTTCAGCGTGGGTTGTTTGTTTGTTTGTGCGGTTTCCTTTTTAGTGAAAACGGAAGACAAAATCCCATTAAATGTGGTATGGTTGGAAAACACGGACACCCGTGAGGGTGCAACGGGTGTTTTTTCTCAGGTTCGTTGGTTCCATTCCAGACGCGTTTCATTTTTAGGCGTTCCTCATCAGCGAAGCGGTAGTAGCAGAACGCCTTATGGGCACGTCTCGTACGCCCGTCCGTCGCAAATTTCATCTTCTAAACCGCTGGACGGATTTATGATTAAATTACGTAGGAGTGATCGTTATTAAAATTTATCGTCCATTTGTGTTTAATTTGTGTTTTAATGTTTGATAAACTTATACTCGCATATCGTCAAGTGGCATTCGTCATTCAAAAATTAAATAATATATTTTTCTCTCCCTAGCTCTTATATGATCTGTAAGGTATAGATTAAAAACTTTATTCGGATAGACAACATTTACCACAATAAAGTCCGCGAGACCACATAATTACGGGTTGTAGTTTCGGAGATAACAAGTAAGGATGTACACGGGTTTCCCGCGGTACAGAAGTGATTTTCGTCAAATTCGTCATAGTAGAATCGTAGACTAATATATTTTCTATGAAATCAGAAAATTATTTTTCCTTATATTGTGGCAACCCTGCTTTTTAGATCCGCTTTAATCATGTTCATTTCGTTTTGTCATTTTATACTCTCCCTACAAACGAAATTTCTTTTAAATCCGTTCAGCCAATACCTTTGAAATTAATAGTTACAGACAAATTCAAAATTTGATATTGTGGTAGCCCTGTTTAGTCGACCCGGTTTGAATCTAATAATTTTGTTATTTATTTATATAAAGATATCATATCGAAGATCATCACGAGGATTCTTAATAAAAGGCTGGAGAAAAAGGCAGAAGAAATAATAGGGGAAGATCAATTCGGTTTCAGAAAAGGACGAGGAACTAGAGATGCTATAGGAGTAGTTAGAATCATATCAGAAAGGGCAATAGAATACAGTCAAGATATCTGCGCATGTTTCGTAGACTGGCAGAAGGCCTTTGATAGAGTAAATTGGGTAAAGTTGATGAAGATATTAAAGGATATAGGTGTAGACTGGAAAGACAGGAGACTGATTAGGAATCTATATGAGAATCAAGTTGTAAAGGTCAGGTTTGAGAATGTGGACACCTGCGGAATAAATATCGGTAGAGGAGTAAGACAAGGATGCTGCCTATCGCCAACCCTATTCAATATATATGGAGAAAGTCTAATGCAAGAAGCTTTAGAAGGCACAGGGGATTTCAAAATTGGAGGAAGGATTATAAGAACAGTAAAATACGCAGATGATCAAGTACTTCTAGCAAGAAAGGAAGAGGAGCTACAAAAAATGATAAATAGACTAGTGATAACAGGTAGAAAATATGGTATGGAAATAAATACAGAAAAATCCAAGATCATTCGAATATCGGGTAAAGAAGAGAATCTGAACATAACTATTGGGGGAAAGCCATTAGAACAAGTTTCAGAATATAAATACCTTGGAAGTATCATAACACGAGAGGCAAAATGTACGGATGAGATCAAAACTAGAATAGGAAAAGCAAAAGCGGCTTTCAGGAGAAAGAAACAACTACTTACAGGGAATATAAGGGAAGATATCCGCAAGAAGTTGATAAAATGCTACGTATGGAGTATAGCATTGTATGGGGCAGAAACATGGACGCTAAGGAAAAATGACATCAAATACTTGGAAAGCTTTGAAATGTGGACTTGGAGGAGAATGCTGAAGATAAAATGGACAGATAGGATGAAAAACGATGAAGTGCTACGAAGAATAGGAGAGAAGCGAATGATTATACAGACTATCAGAAAGAGGAAGGCTAACTGGGTTGGACATTACCTGAGGAGAGAGAGTATGATTAAAGACGTGTTAGAAGGAAAACTAGATGGGAAAAGGGAAAGAGGTAGGAAAAGGTTTCAGCTGATAGACGATTTGAAAGGGAAAGAGAGTTATCAAGATATGAAGAGGACAGCGGAAAATAGGAGTATATGGAGAACCAGGTTTAACCATGAATAATCACGGACCTGTCTACGGACAGACTACCTATGATGATGATGATGATCATATTTGGCTAAAATATATGTCGTAAGTTCTCTAGAATTACGTGTAAAAGAAATATTATTTTACTTTTTACTGTGGTACCCCTGCTCTTTAGCTCAGCTTTAAACATCTTGATTTCATTATGGTATGTTTTACAAATCTTATATACAAAATTTAATTGAAATCCATTCGGCCAATTCCTTCCAACTCCATGATTAGTGAAACAATTTAATTTGTAATTGTGGTATCCTAGTTTGGCTGATTCAGTTTCAATATGCTATTATGGTTTTCTATATATGTGTGCTTTATAAATATTATAATTTGGTTCAAATTGATGCAGATATTTCAACACAAATAGGTGTAAAAAGATTTTTTTTTAATTTCTTGTATTGTGGCAGCCCTGCTTTCTATATCTATACTTAACATCATGATTTTGTTTTATATGTTACACGCCTCCTCCCTACAAAATTTCATTGAAATCGGTTAAGTCAATTCCTTCTTACTTTATAATTACAGAAAGGTTTAACTTTGTAACTGTGGCACCCCTGCTGAGTCGATCTGGTCCACATATGCCGCTTTGTCATTAATTTATGTGAATATTATATGTACCAAATTTGGTTGAACTCGTTTAAGCCAATTCTTCCCTGATATATGCTTACGGACGGACATCACGAAGATTATAGTGCTTTTCAGCATTGACGAAAAGCACTAAATATTTGAGAAGCGCCCAATCTTTCAATACCGTTTCATTCGTACGTATTTACCATATATAACGCCTTTAAAATCTCTGTGTATTCCATTTATGGCGTATACTTTTCCATCTTGTTCCATTTGGTTAACATGTAATCGGCTGGAATCCGATATGTAGACCTTTAGTCTTTAACATTTTTAAATGTCTCCAAATGAAGACATCATCGCCGAATTTGCACTACTTTACGCAGAAAAGAATATAGATTATTATTCTTATCGTCTATTAACTTCTCTAATTCTAATTAGCTCAAATGTTAAGTTTGCAGTAGAATTTTTCCCTATTTTTCACATTTCAAAAGGAAGTTACCAAGGTTACTGGCATTGCTGTCCTCGGTGTTTTAAGTGCATGTGCACTTGGCCTACACTAAAAAACACGCATGAAGAACAATAATTGATTGAAAATTAACGTGAACCTTTTGAGACAACTTAAACTTTGACTATTAAAATTTTTGTATAAGTTGGGTGGTTCATATCGCAAAATATTAGTATAATAATTTGGTACTACTGGGTTATCCGGACCCCTATTAAAAATATGTACTATAATATTTTCATTGCACCCTAGTATCCGAATCCAACTCCCAACCACTTTAACCCACCCGGAAGGAGGAAAATGGAACGAATCCAACCCCCAACCACTTAACCCAACCCGGAAGGAGTAGGAAAATGAAACGAACCCAACCAACCACTTAACCCAACCCGGAAGGAGGAGGAAAATGGAACGAAACGTAGGAACGGTCGCATTATTGCAAATTCACATTGAAGTGAACGTAGGGGAGACTCGGCCAATTCCGCAGTACTCTGATATTCAGGTCTATTGCGACTTTAGGCCAGTAATTGGATGTAATGTCGGCAGTCTTCTGTACTACTGAAATCATGGTTGACCTTGAAATATAACTTGAGCCCGATTGGTAAATGACCTCTTGCGTCAGTCCTTCAAACTCGATGTGGGTGTAATTTAGTACAGTGCTAGGACTTGTTACTGTGGAGCGCTACATTGGTTGATTAATAACCAGTCATTTTTTTGAAAAAGTTGGGTAAGTTTAGTATCAAATGGAAGCTGAAGTTGTTAAGAACACTTTTTTAATGGTTTTGTTTTACTCCATTCTATGCTTTCTGAAAGCCTTAGCTAGGAAAGCCTGTCTCTAAGCGATTTTGAGGTGTTACGCTGCATGGCCTCTTCTTTCGAGCGATAAACATGTGCTTAGTAGTGCCAATTAAAATTTAAAACGATGTTAGATTAAAAGCGAAATCTATATTAACTAAAGGACCGTGTATTATTTTATGTATTAACTGATTTACAGATTGCAGTTATGTCTGGGGTAAGAAGATACCCCGAGCAAGACATGCGTAGTGCCGAGTACTAAAGGAAGGTTGGACAGTTTAAAAGGCCTCCAAACCGTATAACAGGGTAGATAGATTAGCTGTGACACCCTCACCAGAGGAAATGCCATCCCGAAAAAGAGGACGTCCTTCCAACATGATCCTTGAAGAGGGAATCAGAGTTGTTGCTTACATCACCGAAATGCAATCAGGTGGATTCGGTTTGGTTCTCCGAAGCGCCCGAAACCGCCCGTAATCTCATGTCCCAAACTGCGCCGTCGGCAAGAGTATGAATCACGCTCTCGTAAGCTACTTCTTTGTTCCGTTTGTAAACAGTCTATTGATCCTTACCACATGACCATAGGCACTTGAAATGAATTTTTGGAATGTTATCTATATCAATGCCCCTCAGTCTGTACCCATGGCTGGTCTTAGTAAGAGCGTTATGGGAGAAGTCTATAAGGATGACTATATTGACTCTGAATCTTCTTTTGATGGTGTATTGAGTAATTGTTCAAGTGAAGAAGACGAAATTATAAGTTTATTGGAAACATTGATCCAGTTCATAACTTACCACCAGGTAGTAGTACATGTTAGGAGGTGAACGAATATTTCAGTTAATTTCCGATAGTACTAATAAATATGCCGCTCGCAGACAGCAAATGGCAGGAAAGGTTGACCGGGAATGGTTTGAGACTTCCTCTGAATAAATAATTGCATATATAGGGATCCTTATCTACATGGGAGTGTATGATTTGTCAGAAACGACAGACTATTGGTACAACCCTGACATTGAATGTCCTCTCGTAAAAAAATTGCCATGGTGGCTTTCAAAGGGCGCCACCACATCAAACAATACGTAAAAAATAAACCGACGAAATGGGGTTCAAGGTTTGGGTTCTCGCTAGTCCGCAAGGATATTTACTTAGAGCAAAAGTATATTTAGGAAAAAAGAATCTATAAATAAAGGAATGCTTCTCAGAAGTCAGATGGTGATGAATTTACTGGGTGATTTTTTAGGATTACATCATGACGTATCTTTCGATAGTTTTTCTTCAGCGTACAACTTATGAGATATCTTTTGCAATAAAATACTTAAGCGTGTGCCACTACTCAACCAATTCGTAAAGAATGGCCCAAGGAGTTGAAAGTTACAAAATCATTAAAACTAAAGAGAGGTGAAAGTAAATGTTTACAATCAAATGGTGTCTCAGCCACAGTCTGGTGTGATAACCGGTATATTTGTGTATTGTCAACTAATTGTGACCCTGAGGCGAGTGTGAAAGTTACGAGAAAAACAGGCAAGGGCAAAGAACAAATGGTTATTTCCTGTCCCCTTGCAGTTGCCCAATATACAAAATTTATGGGTGGAGTTGATAGAGCGGGCCAAAAACGATGTTACTATTCGTTAGGTAGAAAGACAAAAATGGTGGAAATATTGGTTTGGATTTGTAATTAACTCTGCGATTGTGAATAGCTTTATTCTGTTTGTTGAATCTAATCTACCCTCAAAATCCAAGGACGGAGACACTCAGAAGGAATACAGGAAAGCATTATATAGGCAGATGATCGGAAATTTCTCATCACGGATGCGTGGGGGCCGCAAGAGATGTGTAACACCTAGTACAGTTTCATCTCAACTAATTCATAAAATAATAAAAATAGAAGGCAGGAAAAAAGTGTGTGCTCACTGCAGTAAGAATAAAAGATGTACAGCATCCGAAAAAGGAATACAGACCACATGGAAGTGCAAAAATTGCGACATACCTCTTTGCAAAACCGGTTGTTTCTTGGAATTCCACCAAGAAAAAGGAGTTGGAGTGGATAACTAAGAAGGAGACATCGCTATATAAGCAATAATATCTCATAAACAATTAATAAAAGTTTTGATTGAATAAAATTAGTACTACCTATTTGAGTTATAAAGCAATATGCAAATTCACGTCGAGTACACCTGAGGCTGGCGAAAAAATAGGGTCCATGACGTGGAATAGGGAGATTCAAATTCGGCCGGGAGAGGGTTAACGGCATCGAAGGTAAGACGTTATGCATTTGACATTGTCCAAAAAAGTCATAGGGAGAAAAATTCCTTCAATCAAGAGAAGGGAATCGTAGGTTGGGGTTGGTGGTTGTCAAGGAATGTTAACTTTTATCCCTAATCGATTTTGACAGGAATAGCCTCATAAACACACAATTTGTTGCTAAATGAGAATTTTTTGTTAGGACATTTCTAAGACTAATGAAAAATTATTGTTTCAATTAATTTAAAAAGGAAAATGCTAAAGTATGAATATGGGTTTGATTTAACACATTATTTAGTCCGTAAATTATAAATAAATATACTGCGGATTTACCCAAGTACTACTGCGAAATTACCCTAACTACTGCGAAATTAGACTGAATGTCCGCTTTTTGTTTTTTTTTGTACTTTTTATGCAAAAAATCAACAGAAATATATTGTTTTTAGGTATATTATAAAAAATGTATTCTTTGAAGGAGAGCTAAGTTTCGAGCCAAAAGCTTTTTATTTAACCCAGTATTTATTTGTTTTACGGCTAAGTACTGCGGAATTAGTCGAGTCTCTCGTACTTCGTTTGTACTCTTTGCTACGAGCAATGAAAATTGTTTGTTTATACTCGTTGCTACGAAGGATGATTACAATTTGTTTATATTCGCTTCTACAATATCAATTCTCCAGGACAACAGCACTTCATCCACGTGGAGCCTATATGTATTAGATAATAAATTCCATGAGTAACAGCAGTATATTTATAATTTTTCGTGAAATTAAGGCAACTATCAGTAATTTCCAAATTCTCTGGCAACTCGTGTCCAAGTTTTCGTATTTCAAGTTTCGTGACTCATTGTCAGATCACCCTGCATGAGCAATAAGAATAATCATCATTAAGACAATACCCTATACATTAAATTTATTGAAAAATTAGGATATTTTCTGTTAAGATTATGGCATCAACATCCATGTCTTTAGCACGTATTTGGATACAAAAATATTGAAAAATAGGTATGACACCATTATATATAACCATGGGTGTGTTTAAAAACAGCTAAAAATATTAAAATCTAAAATCATCGTCATTTTAAATATTGTTTTGTTAATTACTGTCCCGATAAGATAAATATTGGTGGAGAGGCATCAAAACTTCGACCGAAGATGTATGTATACAACTCGAATTTGCAGAAGAGGTTCTAGATTCAGATCCTGTCTGCGTTCTACAATCGAATCATTTTCATTGTCAGAGAGTCTTCAGCTTACTGAATTATTAGATTACTAGCGTAATTGCCCGTCAAATATGAAGGGTATGCGTGAATTAAGTATTAAGTTAAAATTGAAATAATAATTAATGAAAGTAACTTTTAAATGCATTAAAAAGTCAGCAATAAATATAAAGTTCACATAATTGAGTGTTCCAGAGAGTTAAAATAGTTTTGGGAGGATAGAAATTGTATGGCAGAGAAATACATTACGCTATACAATTCTTACACGGCTAAAATTATTTTTAATATATGGAACATTTAATTTTGTACCTCTCTCTCTCCTTTTTTCTTCCTCTCTCTCCTTATCTCTCTCGCATTAAAGCATTCAAAGCACGCATTCCTACGCATTATTAATTAAACTATTAATAAAAGCCTTAATTTGTTGGTTGAAACGCTATATGGGATTTCCCATAAGAGGGATCTTAAATATACCTCTTTCACACTTGCAGACTTATATTCTTTGGCAAAATTAAATTAGAAGTAATTGACGCACGATCTTCGTATAAAAACCATTTTAAAGGAAATTAAATGATGATTCTTATTCTTATCGTCGATTTTTGTTTTCGAATCGAATTCGCTCACATTAAGCTAAAATATTCGAAAATTTGTCAAAATTCTGCATTTTTATTGAAACGCTCCCTTGGCGATCAACAGCATTGTTGTTCATACAGAAAATCAACATATCTGGTGAGTCCATAATAGCTAATTTTTTTGGGAATAAAACGTTAAAGATGTTGTTAACTTATTCTTAGTTAAAAATTGTATACTCTTATTGTCTTACTATTAAATATAAAAAAATATATTCAAGTGAAAACCTGTTCATCTATCTTATCTAATGTTCGTATAAGTGTCAGATTTAGCTCACTTCCTTCCAATATAGTTGAATATATTAAGTTCCAATTTTCCCGTTGAATTTCAACGAGCATTTACACTAGTCTTAAATATAGTTTTCCAGTTCTGTCTAACGCTGACGTCATCAATGGCACGTTTTAACGCTTTTTTTACATACTTCCCGATTAAGTGGAAGGTTGAAATTTCTCAGGAATGTTTGATTCAGATATAAAAATTAAACGACGAAAGAAAAATGAGGAAAAATACCCGTATTCAACTCCAGGGGGGCGATTTCTATTTCCCGTAAGATAACACAAAAAAGCGACTTTTTAAAGTGCAGGCTTTTACTCTTTTGGAAATTAAAATTAGAAATAATTGACGTACGATCTTCGAATTTGAACTATGTTTTAGGAACATTAATGAAGTTCCTTATTCTATTCATCTTTTTTCGCCTACCGTTCTAAATCTCTCATATTAAACATTTAAATCACATATTTTGGGAAAATATCGTCTTTTAAACGGGATATTGCCCTGTCGACCACGTCATTGTTAAACTTCGAGAGTCAATTGTTGTCTCAACCCGCATAGGTGTAATATATACGAGTGCGTAGATTACCTTAAATTATCATAGGATTTTTTGCGAAATTACTTAATCCTAATGGGACTGGGATTTAGCTTGGATTCTTTTGCTTATCTAAAGGGCTATGTAGATGTAGAGTAAGAAAGAGAGAGATAGGAAGGAAGGGATATAGAATGGAAGGTACATAGAAAGTAAGGGTGGTATAGAATTAGTCTATTTTTCCAGAGAAGGAGAGAGAAAGGAGAGGGATGGTAGGGAGGGAGGATGGGAAGGAGGGAGGATGGGAGGGATAGATAAATGTCTTTATTTGGGCGAAATTTAGACCATAAGGTCCACTCTTACATTTAACCCATGGGAAGGAGGGAGGGAGGATGGGAGGGAGGGAGAGAGGATGGGAGGGAGGATGGGAGGGAGGGAGGAGGATGGGAGAGAGGAAGAGAGAAAAGGAGGAAGAATGGGAAGTTCCTTAAATTTAATACTCAATCCACGCATACCCGTCATAGTTGACGGGCACTTAATTACACTAGTATAATATAAGGATTAAGGCGACAATACAATCTCTAGATTTAACAATGACGCGGTCGGCAAGGCAGCATATCGTTAAAAAGCTTAAAATACTCCAATAAATATGATTTAAACGTAGAACTTGAGCGATTTTGTATCGTAAGAAAAATATGCCGATAAGAATAAAAAACTTTCTATATTTTTCTTTTAAACGGTCTAGGTCCGAAGACCATAGGTCAATACTTTCTAATATTAATTTGCAAAAGAGTAAAAGTCTGTAAGTTCAAAAATTGATTTTTACGTGTTATTTTATGGGAAAATCAAAATTCTGACCCCGAGGTGCACATCCTCATGGTCCCATTATTAAGTGTACCAAGTCTCTAAGTTTCTTGGTTTTCGAGAAATGCTGTCCACACACACACACAGATACACACCGCTTTTCATTAATATAGAATATCCCATACAAACGCACTCGGAACGCGAAGTAGTGAAAATCTAATTTTTAAGTTGCTCCTCCTACTAGAGTAAACTTTTTTTAAATATATTTTTAACATAAGTAGAAATATTTCAGTAATTTCAGAAACTATTTTTGTTAATAAAACAAATAACCTTTCAGTGACACAATTCACTAAACATTTAGTTTTATCTGGTATTATTATTCGCCTAATATAGGTAGACTGAGCTGTCCTTAAAAATGTACATTATTTTAGAATGGCTATAATGTCGTGGAATTGTACGTATTAAAAATAAAACGTGATTCTAGAGATTAATGCACTTCAAAATATTAATTAAAAAATTATTGACATTTGGTTTTGGCCCGGTAATCTATACAGGTTAATAAACACATGTCCATCTTCCATAAGCTCGTCTTATGGGTGAAAATAAATTCTAGAATATTGTTATTAGAGCACTTTCGGTGAATCACCACTGAAGACAGCTGCATCGTAGCTGAATGCGGATCTGATTTTTATAACTTTGTTGTGGATATTGGAGATACAGAAGACAAGTAATTAATTTTTATGCATAAATGCCTCTTCTGGAACATATTCATCTGGTAAATATAAATCTGTTGCGTTTCCTGTGAAATAACTCCGATTTAATGCACCAAATGGAGTAAAGTTGCGCAAAAAATGTACTTCCTAATCCTGCAGAAGGATGAATGAAGCCATAAAAGCCCGCATCACCCATTCACCGAAATTCCACACCATTAAATAAATGTTGAAATGTCGACTCTATCTCTCCTATCCATTTCAACTTTCTTTTCTGTTTTTATTGCTTCCTATTCCGTTCACCCATTTTCCATATATCATTATATATCGACGACTCTTACAGAGGAGGAGGAGGAGGATATAGGAGGATACTAATGTTTAGGCACTTCCAGATGAGCTGGAGATTCGAAATTTTTTTCATAGGTAGGATTTTGTGCAAAACCGACTAGAAAAAACGAAAATCTTGAAAAAGTGCAACAATACCGCCGCTAAAAATTCGCAATTGTTTAAACAAATTTTCAAGGTTTATGTATTTCCGCATGTGCTACGGAGTTGAATTTTTTTTTATTAATAGAATTCTTATAAAAAACGAAATAGGGATTATACAAATTTTGATATTTAAATTTGTTTGGCAGTTAAAAATTCTTAAAGTTTAAACAAATAGATAACTGTTTATGTACTACGGGATAAGCTAGGAAGCTGAAATTTTCAAATTACAGTGAACTCCCGATCTAACGTTTTTTGCCGGACCAAGGGAAATCGACTTTAGATGCGGAAAAACGTAAGATGCGGAAATGGAGATAATGATATTCGCACACAATAGTACCTTGTCCGGTACATTTTAAATTATTGTACAGGACGCCCAAATGTCCTGTATTTCATCAACTGTCCCGTAAAATCCTGTATTTCATCAACTGTTCCGTAAAATCCTGTATTTCATCAACTGTCCAGTAAAATCCTGTATTTTCTGAAGTGATAGTTTTTACAAACATATTATAATAAGAAAAACATCGCAAATAAATGACATGGTGATGATGTCCGGGATTCTGCCTTGTTGATCCATTTTCTGGACAATATTTCGCCGGCGTTCCAGTCGGCTTCTTCAGGTCCGAAGTGACCTGAAGAAGCCGACTTGGACGCCGGCGAAATATTGTCCAGAAAATGGATCAACACGGCAGAATCTCGGAAATCACCACCATGTCAACAGCACGTCGTGGAAGCCTTCGTACTAATTTATCGCAAATAAATTTATATTTTCAATTGTATTCCAAATTCTTGCTCTCGTTCTTATTCTAATTAAACACGAATATGTCAGTCTTTAAAGGTAAGGGGATATTTTCTATACATTTCTGAACCATTCAGATAAAATCAAAAGCACTCAGTACCATGGTAAGAATTGAATGATTAAAAAATTATGATTGAAATTTTCTCTTCTCACGTCTTTAAAAGGTAGAAGTGTTACCGTTACCGAATATGAAGATTCTACTACAGTTGTAACGAAGAAAACTACTCTAGATAAGTCATGAGAAAAGGTATTAGCAACTTACCTGGTTAACCTCCAATATCATACCCATAACAGGAACAAAATTAGCATGTGCACACAGCTGAATATCGAAGATCAAAACTAAATGGTGAACCCACAGCGTCGGAAGTAAGTCTTGTGCGCATGCGTAGATTGAATAAAATGTTTTTTCCGGATGGATAAAATAAGGAAAACCAAGAGATTAAGACATTAAATTGTAAAAAATTGATTGGAGAGATTTTAAGGAAAAAATATTTTAAAGTTTTTAAAAAATGCAAGGTACATACCATATCTGTTTAGGATATGTTATTTGAAGGAAAAAGATCACTACTAATTTTGAATGACAATTACAAATGAAAACCATACAAATATAAATGATAAAATTTAGTATTTTTTGAAAAAGTCGGATATTTTACTTTGTTGCTTTCTTTCATTTGAGTGAATACCATAGAGTCCCTTTTCAAGTTTATCAGTTCATTCAAGAAGGTGTTCCGTCCCAATACGGGACCACAAATATCTCTTGATGGTAACCAAGCCCTCCAGAGCTTGTTTAAAGCTTGGTGGTTCAGTTTCGTTTACATCATCATCTTCACTTTCAGGACAGTCATCATGTTGTAAATCACAAATTTCACTCACTGTTAGTAAACCACAAGTAGCAACATTATCATCAAAGGTCACAAACTCATCAAATGTCATTTCATTCAACTGCAACAGCTTCCAGTCATCATTATCGACTTCATGAAGAGCATCTTGTTCTTCATAGTCAGCAACGGCATCACGGAAGAACCCAGCTTTTCTAAAACAATTCTTTATCGTTTCAGTCTTAATGGCTTTCCAAGCTGATGTTATATAATGCATGGCCTCTAAAACTGTCAATTTCAGTGTACTTTTGCTAGAATCCATAATTGCCACTGCTTTGGATACCAGCGCCTTTCTATACTGCTGTTTCAAGCTGTGTAAAATACCTAGATCCAATGGTTGCAAATGACTTGTGCAATTTGCTGGTAAAAAAATAACTTTAACATTCCGTAGATTGGCAGTATCTTGTGGATGAGCTGCACAACGATCCACAAACAGCAACACTTTTCTCGAGGTGGAACCCATTTTTGCATCAAACTCTTGCAAATACTCCATGAATAATTTTGATGTCATCCATGCCTTGGAGTTGTTTTTATACTTACATGGGAGTGTCCTCACATTCTTGAAGCATCGCGGTTTGGCAAATTTTCCAATCACAAGTGGTTGGAGTTTTTCGCTACCGTCTGCATTGCAGCACAGCAAAACTGTCAGTCGCTCCTTGCTTTTCAGCCCTCCATGGCAAGCTTCTCGAAAAGTTAAGGTTCTATCTGGCAACAAATTATAAAACAATCCTGTTTCATCGGCGTTAAAAATATCGCATGGTGCATAGTTCTTTATTTTCTCGGGTAACTCTCCTGTCATCCAATGATTCACTGATGCAAGATGTACATTTGCACTCTCTCCTGCAATGACTTTATAAACTACACCATGACGGTTTTTAAACCTATCAAGCCATCCGCTGGATGCCGTAAAAGTAGGAAACCCCAGTTGATTTGCGATTTGTATTGCCTTTTGATCAGAGGAATGGAAGAAAGGAAGGCAAAATTTTTAGGCCATGTGATTAGACATAATGGATTAATTGTGAACATCTTGGAGGGGAAACTTTTAGGGAAGAAAGGAAGAGGCAGACCAAGAAAGAAATACCTAGATGACGTGGAGTCAGTGATGGGAGTTGAGAAATACGAGATGTTGAAGAGAATGGCAGAGGACAGGAGTTCATGGTTGCAGCGACAAGGCTTAGCCTTTAGATGAAGAAGAAGAAGATTGCCTTTTCACGCATTATAACACCGCTAATCGGGATGTTGGAAGCTCGAGCCTGCTGAAACCACTAGAGTAACAATGCTTCCACTCTTTCGTATGGTGATGCTCGAGAGTTCGTCCTCCTTTTCGCAGCCACACCGCAGTCGTTTACAGCTTTGAGGATCGATGTTCGGTGAGCCATAATTGTGTTCAGCGATGTCACTGCCAGCCCTAATCGCCTTGCCATTTCAACACGTTTCAGATGTGAATTTCTATCTACTTCTTCGATTATTAATCTTTTTTCATCAAGAGTTATAACCTTTCTTTTTGATGCCATTAGAAATATATGGGGTGGAGTACAAAAACTTTTAAACAGCACTGAGAGTAAAATTCTCTAAAATATTTAAAACTTGGTAAATATACAGCTTTCAACTTACGAGGTGCAACTGTCACTAAAATAGAAATGACATAGAATGCACTGATTGTATTATGTCAATCAGACAAACGAGCAGAGTTCCAACGGTAGACGACTGAACTTGGCTTGTTGCGTACCGAAGACGACGGCTGAAAAAGAACTGCCACTGAGAAAGTTTAGATGGTGGAGACTGAGAGTAGAGATGCTACAATGTATGTAGACAAAGTTTGATGGTAATTTAATGAAAGTGAAATCTAGTAGACTCTGCATAGCCACATTTTTCTGTACATAGATTGTAACTAAGTAGGGCATACTGGAAGCAAAAGAAACACTTTTACTGACCTTATTGAGTTAATCGTAAACTATGTATAATACAAATTAACTTAATAGAGGTTGTGTTGCGTTTATGTACCTTTTCCAGTTTTCGTAATTTTTATTCTCACGTTATAAGCTGATGTAATTCTAGACGGGGCGTTGAAACTCGATACTTAGGATGCGGAAAAACGTTACAAACGATAAACTTTAGAAGCGGGAAAAGATATAATGTGTAGCATTAGTTCCTTATAATGAAGAAAGTGTAAAATTTTTAAAATTGCAACATTTGAAGATTGTTTTAAACTAATATTTTTACATGTGGGAAAAACGAAAATCGCCGCGGAGATGAAATCTTTAGAATTTATAGAATATTTGTAATAATGAAATATCTGTCTGAAAAATTAATGTGTTTTCAAGGTGAGATGAAATGCTTGCAGTATGCAAGCACCAACTACTAGTATGTTATATCCTCCTCCTCCTCCTCTGTAAGGAACGTCTATATAGAATGATGTTATATCCTCCTCTGTAAGAGTCGTCGATATATAATGATAACAGGAGGATACTAATGTTTAGTCACTTCCAGATGTGCTGGAGATTCGAAATTTTTTTCTTAGTTAGGATTTTGTGCAAAACCGACTAGAAAAAACGAAAATCATGAAAAAGTGCAACAATGCGGCCGCTAAAAATTCGCAATTGTTTAAACAAATTTTCAAGGTTTATGTATTTCCGCATGTGCTACGGAGTTGAATTTTTTTATAAGTAGAATTCTTAAAAAAACGAATTAGGGATTATACAAATTTTGATATTTAAATTTGTTTGGCAGTTAAAAAGTCATAAAATTTAAACAAATAGATAATTGTTTAGGTACTACGAGATGAGCTAGGAAGCTGAAAATTTCAAATTATTTACAGAGTAGCGAATTTGCACAAATTTACATTTCACCATATATGACTTGCGGCGGCCGTTAAAAATTATTTAAATTTAAAAAATTAGAAAAATATTATTTTACTTATAGAAGTGCTACAACTTTAAAATTTGGCTAAAATGTGTAGCATTAGTACCTTATAATGAAGAAAGTGTAAAATTTTTAAAATTGCAACATTTGAAGATTGTTTTAAACTAATATTTTTACATGTGAGAAAAACGAAAATCGCCGCGGAGATGAAATCTTTAGAATTTATAGAATATTTGTAATGATGAAATATCTGTCTGAAAAATTAATGTGTTTTCAAGGTGAGATGAAATGCTTGCAGTATGCAAGCACCAACTACTAGTATATATATATAAATGTTTTACAAAATTCTATTTTCGCAGCGGAATATTTATGAAGGCAATTTTTACATAGTTATGCAGAAATGCATAAGATCCAGGATAATAAATAAATTTCGTTTTGTACCTATTATGAGGTATTTTATTTCTTCAAAAATGATTATTCTCTTATTGATTTGAACAAAATATAAAATCACCAAAATTTATGGGCCGTAAATGTTTTGGATTATTTTATTGATAATTTTGTTTTTCGCGCGGATACTATTTATCAATAATTACACGAAAACTTAATAGTTATCAGATTCGAATGACTTGAAAACTTAACCAATCGCTATAGATAGCGGAACAGATTTCAGTGAGTAATAATTAATTATTATTACATAATAATTGATTGATAATGGTGAAAGAGCGACATGAATGCTGATTCGCGAGTGATTATAATGACGTATTTACATATATTTTCGTCTCATTAAAATATTTTTCTTTCTCTTCATTCTATTTTTAAGGAAACTATAAAGTGATTATCAGTGTAGCAATTAATATAACAACGTCACCAATTACCAAGTAACAATTGATCATTTTATTTAGCGCATTTTATTTACACATTGAATTTACGTCGTCCTGAAGTTCCTGATGCCACGTCTTCCCAAGCATATTATCCCTGTCACTTGTAGTACTGTAACGACGAGCAGGGTTATTATATTTTCGTCTGCGGAAACAAATACATAAAGAAAAAGAATAGGTTTCAACTCCATGGGGGAGTGTATATTACTCCCATATCCCAAGTTGAGAGATTATTCGCGAAAGCATTTTTGTTCCCCTTCCGGAGAGAGACTGCGGGGGCATGGGGTGCGTGAGGTCGGAGCGGGTGGCGGGAAGAGGCGGAGGGCTCGAGCGCGCAGGGGAAGGAGGGCAGAGGGAGAAGGGCAAAACGGAGAAGGCCGCCGGAGGGCGGGGCGGGGAAGGGGGGGGGGGGTGAGGCGGGGAGAGCGAGGCAGCGGCGCAAGTCGCTGCTACACCTCACGCGGGATCCTTTCAAAGCGGACGGCCTTTTCTCTCTCTCTCTTTCCATCTTTCTAACAATCTATCTCCATCGCTCGAGGAATGGTTCCGTGGGGCATCTCCTATGGGCAAACGAGTTGTGTTCCGCCAGTTCGGGGAAGGGAGTGACTCATACCCGTAGGAGGTATCCCTCGCTCTCCCTCTTTCTCTCTCTCTCTCAGACGAGAACGGATACGAAAATGGGATCGGCCGGAATTCTCTCTTATCCCTTCGTCGTCCGTGCGATCCACCGGGCGCACTATGAGAGGTGAGATCGTAACCCGTTGAGAAGAAGAGGACGCCATCTCGGACCGCCGAAACACTTTCGCCCTTTATTTTTTTTATCGGAACAATGGATTCCCGAGGTGATTCCAACGAAACGGACATAAAAATATCCTCAATCGGTTCCGTCCTCTTGAACGCTACGCCTCATGCCTTGGCCAACGCCGTCGGCGTCGTTTCCCGTCGTCATCACTCGGGCGGAGGAGGCGACGATGGACCAAGAGTGGCAGGCGACATCGGCACGGTCGTGTCGGAGGGCGGCCCCTCTGGCTCGCCTCATTGGGAGGACGGCTTTCGCCGCAGAGATCCCTTCTACATCATCGTTCCCATCACCGTCATATACGGCCTCATATTCCTCGCCGGCGTGGTGGGTAACGTAAGTACCTGCATAGTCATCGCCAAGAATAAGCACATGCACACGGCGACCAATTACTACCTCTTCAACCTCGCCGTGTCCGACCTGCTCCTCTTGGTTTCCGGTCTTCCACCGGAGATGTACCACACGTGGTCCCCTTCCCCTTATGTCTTCGGAGAGGCGTTCTGCGTGGTGCAGAGCTTCGCCGCCGAGACTTCTGCCAACGCCACGGTGCTGACGATAACGGCCTTCACGGTGGAGAGGTACGTGGCCATATGTCACCCCCTTCGTTCCCACACGCTCTCTAGACTCTCGAGGGCCGTGAAGCTGGTGGTGGCGACTTGGGTGGCCGCGGTTTGCCTGGCGGTGCCGCAGGCCATACAATTCGGCGTGGTTTACATGAAGGACAAGAACGGAAGGCCGATTGAGGTGACCGCCCAGTGCTCCATTAAGCGCGTTCTCGTGGAACACGTGTTCGCGATCTCGACGTGCGTGTTCTTCGTGGCGCCCATGACTCTCATCACGGCGTTGTACGTCCTAATCGGCCTTCGGCTCCGCAGTTCCAGGATGCTGACCAGAAGACCATCTGGAGGTTCGATGAGGAGCGATGAGCGGAAGCCTGGATGGAAGTCGTCTCAGAATCACGTCATTCGGATGCTGGGTGAGCGTCACGTCCCTCGCTTTCCCTTCCGCAGAAACAACCCACTCCCGAGAGCGAGATAGGAATAAACAAGCCGGAGTTTAAAGAGGCGATCGGAATAATTCAGCACCTTGACCAATTGCGGCATCTTGTTCTTCGACTCGAAAGGAATAATAATAACGAGCTCTCCTCTAATGCGCTCATTTCCCATATTTCAAGATGTCAAAGATTCCGCCTCTAGAGATTACGATTCCGTAAGGGCGAACGAAACATTTCCATCGATCGACGCTTCATGACTTCAAACGCGAGAATTAAATAATGAAATCTCATTTCGATCAATTTATCTCCTATATTTAGCCGTGCCGAACATTCCCTTTTCTTTTAAGTCGCGTTGCCTTGAAGACGAACGAAATTATTCTCTCGCGACCTCGCGTTTCCCGACAGAATAGAGATAACGACTGCGTTTTCAAAACGAACTTTTCTCGGCATTTTAAGAGATCTGTGGTTTTCTATTCATGAAATTAAGCTTTCTTGAAAAATTTCCTGAGATTTTAACGTCGCCTTTTTCTGATAGGTTTATTCAAAGGGTGGGAAAAATTGGACCCTTCAGAATGAATTGCCCCGTTGTCGAAATGAGTAAGTTTCTGACCGGGTAATGTAATCATTACTGTCTTTAGGGTTAATGTTGAATATTTAAGCTTTTCGTTCGTCTTTGATTAGAGCGTACGAGCAGGGATACGGGTAAAATGTTATTTTTATAATTTCAACAGCTTCAGCGCTTATCTTTTGATTGAAAAACTTTTCAAATTGCTTTTGAGTATGGTGTTAGTAATTTTATGTACAGGCGTTACTGGGAAATTTCTATTAAGAGTTAAAATGTACGTGATCAAATTATGCTTGTCATTTAGGATGTCTTTTTTGGAGTTGGTGGATCTTAAAATTTATATTTAGTCTGAGTAGATTATTTTATCTCTAATCTTAATTGTGTATCGACTGTTTAAAAATGTTATTATATGGAAATGAATTTTCCTAAAAACAATTCGATTTTAATCAGTAGATAAATGGAAAAAGAGAGATAGATAGAGATCACGTTGGTAAATAACGATGAGTCATAAAGTGAGCAAGGATTCAATTCTTTAATCAGAAGTACCATCAGCTGCGAACATATTATGTATTTCGCCTAATACAAGAGACGAATTAATGTACTTTCGTCAAACGTAAAAGTTTCAAATGATATAATCGACAACAATTTTCATCTTGAGAACGCAACTATGTAGTAATAGCAAGATAAATAATTTGTGAGCTTGGTACGTCATTCAGTAAGTATAAAAAAGCCGCTTTTCAAATTCATCTTGCCAATAATTTTGTGTTAAAAACTAAAAATTCGAAAAGAAATAATTGAAATAGTATGCACAAAATATGGCTGAACATAGTAATTATTTATCGGCATTTCCCGAGATATTAATTTACCGATACTTCCGGTAAAAAAGAAAACGTTTTATTTTCATGAACCTTTAACATAACGAAAGCCGTTTCATGCCGTTGTTACCCTTCCACTGACACGTTTTGTTGAATCAATTCCGCGTTCTCCTGCCTCGTTCGACAACCTTTAACGCGTGTTTATTCGTCAGCTGAGAATTTTCCCAGGAAGCTCTTGTGGGTATTAAGGAAATAAACTATCCGGGAAATTCATTTTGTAGCTTATAGCATTCAGCTGTATCGCTCATCATTCCAAACTAACTTACGTGCAAACAAAAATCAATAGTTTTCCGAACATTGATATTGTTCAGGATGTTAACTTTGCGTGACTTTCCCATCACTTTAAATATTTCCTTCATAATTGTATGAAATGGTGTAACCACCCGAATTTTTAGAGGTATTTTCTCGAAAAATCCTTAACGCGTTCGCGCGGGATGGATCAACCGGTGGGTCGAATCATAACGCCGGTCGGAGCAACCCACCATCGGGTCGCCGTACGATATTTTTTCCCACCTAAATGAGAAGTCTCTGTTCCAAGCTTCGTTGCAGTTAATGTTACCTACTGTTGTTACCACAACTTTAAAATTTCCCACAGATGAAAGACTTTTCTCCTATAGGCGTAACACTTTTGGAGCAAGTGAACATCCTGCTCCTAAACTTATACTATTAGTCAATGTTTAGGACCAATAGCTGTACAGCCATAAATGATCCATATTTTCCCTTCAATATACGTTTCTTTCTGTGTGTTTCTGCCTTCCGAAACGTCTCCCCAGTTCACACGCTCACCCGGTCCATCCAATATCCAGAACCAAAAGGCATTATCTAGGGGAAGTTTTTAAGTGTTTCAACGCATTCCTTGGGTCAAACTAGAAGTCCGTTTTTATCTAATCAGCCAGTTTTTAATTTTTGAAGATATTGGTCCGTAGTATCCTTGAGCCTCCGCCTCTGTTCGCGGGTTGATATGTACAAATAAGTTTTGAAACGCATTTTGATTTTCTGATTAAATTTGATTTTTATCCGAGTATTTATTCACGCGAGTCATCAAATATGACCGCAAGGCTCGCCTTCGTTGGAAGACTTTTCCTGCTGGTGGAACTATTTTTTTGTCATAAAATACTGGCATAATCTCAGAAATGATGTCACTTTGCGTCAATCGCTGATTTTTGCGTCGATAACCAAGAGGATCGAAGAGGACGCAGGCGTGTAAACCGGTCTACCGACCGAGCGAAAGCGCTGCCGATATGCACATTTTAACCCGCTTACCATAACGAGGGAAAATAAAGGCAACGCGACATTAGTGTATGCGGATAATTCAGATTGAGAAAGAGAAGAAAATCGACATAATGACTTTCGCGGAGTCACGTGTCACGTTGCAAGATTCCGAGCAATCGAAAATAATCTTCAGTGACGTCGTGAAAGCTGAATAAAAGGCTCGATGGTATAAACGCGGCGATTATCTGAGAACAACCGACACGCGTAAAACAACACTCCCACGGTTAGCAATCGAAAGTAGTATCAACGACGGCCGTTGCCACGTGGAAAAGAAGGTGAACATCGCCACAAACGTCATCAAGTAGGAATTGATTAAGATAAGAAATAGTTTATCATCAACGAGTTAGTTAAACATCCATAGAAAGACGACAATGTCTCCGCCGTTGGTGGCGAAGTTGGAGAGCGAAATATGCACAAGGTAAAACACGAAAAACAATCCATTTCACGTGGTATAATAAAATACGAAATAATGATCGTTAATACGAGTTTTAATTGCATTTTTTCTGTTGGATAATGATAATCGACCTGCTCAGTGCATATCTCCTTCTCAAAAGTATGTTAATAAAGCAAGGGCTCTGCCTTTACTTGTGAAAAATGCGTTCCAAATTATGATTTTCGAAATTCATTGATAACAATCTCAATAGAAAGGATCAAACAAATATATCTGAAATCTCTAGTGACATATAAATGGCTTATATTTATAAGTACGCGTAAATAATTAATATTGAAACGAAGCCGAAAAATTTATATTTGGTACTAAACAATAATTTTAACAATTTTAAAATAATATATGAATCAATAGATGGCACAAAATATGGTTAAATGTTTTGTTCCCTATCTTGAAACTTTCATGTTTTTCCTAAGCGAGTGAAAGACATCAATCGCGTTTGAGGATTTTAAATGCGCATTGCATTATTTTGTTTGCCATAAAAGTTCAATTGACTTTCGCAGACTAAGTGGTAGCTTAAAGCAGGCCTGGACAAATCTGATCCAAATCTAGGCGCCAGGGTAGGTTTCGTTGCGATGCGTTTTAGAATCAGGGTTATATAAATCTCTATACATCACATATACACCATACACACGACGTAAAAAATATTAGTAACTCTACTGCATTGGTTAAAAATGACAGAAAAATAAAGTGGGCGCTATCCAGTTTTTAGTCTCCAATAGCGACCGCGTTTGTCCAGCCCTAGATTAAAGTTTGTGGCAACATCACGCTATTATTTTTCCATATACAAGGTTCAGATATTTAAACGTATAATTTTCTTTAATACTCATAATTTAGGTGAACGATATTGAGGAAAGTAATGTAAAAATTTAAAAACTTATTTTGACTATTTAAATTTGCTTATTTTGGAATGTAGAGGAATGTATTTGTTCCATCGTACATCTTTTATGTAGGGCATAACGGTTTTTATCTAAAAATTAATTGCTTTTGATAAGTTCCTACTTGCCGTCTATTAATTAAAGTTATGCTCCACCTTATGGACAGCATGGTTCCTATCTGTAAATATCCACCATTTTTCGACCTTGGTAGAGGGGTGGTTGGTTATCATGTGTTGCTCCTAAGCCCGAGGGCATGGTTTACTTTCTTAACTTCTTGGATTTTTTCGTGTTATTTTATTCAGTTCGATTGATATAAGTGTATTAGTAGTCAAATGTCGGCATAAACTTACTTTTACGTAATTTTCTAGAGAATTTGCCTTATAATGTAAATTGTTCATTGTTTGTTTTTATTTACCAAGGTGCTACAAATACTTATGGTATTTCAAATCAAAACTTGTTGTTTGTGAATTTTTTCGATTTGGTGCTTATTATCAATTTATCTTTATCACATTTGAAAGATTTTGTTTTGATGAAGAAATATTTAAAACTACGCGAATTAATTGACAATTTTATTTTGTTCTAGCCCTTTCCGAGCACTGCTTGAGTTTCGGGTATTTTTTTGTGTTATTTTTCTATTTCAGGAAAAGTTAGGATAAATATTTGATGATGACATTTTACTCCTTTTGAATTCACGGATCCTCGTCGACAGCGAATTATAACTACTTATATTTCATTTCCCTATTAAATTTATCCATTTGTTTCAGTTTTTGCAATAATCCCTCAAACGGATGAACTTAAACTAATATAGGTATTCTTGTCAGTTTATTATGTGAGCGAAATTTAATCAGCAATCCTCGCTTCCGTAAAAACCTCCCCGGATTTAACTTAATTAACAGTAATCCGCTAACACAACAACACAAAACGCAAGAGTTCTCTACGCGACGACGGCGTAATGCGACCCAATCTAATAGAGAATACCGGGATATTCATTGTTTTTGGACGTGTGGTGTGAGCTACCTCTCCGCTGTTTTATGATTTCACAACTCTTCCGTATCCAACATGGATGGAGAACCGGTACATAAAATTTTGCACAATGGGTCGTTGCCACGGAGCTTCGCAATTAATTAATTTAAACATTTTGAGTAAATTGATCCACGGGAAACCTTGTAGCTCGCGTTCGGTTTTTCGCACGATAAAAATGCAAAAAAGAGGTTCTCTCGAGGAAAAATTCATCGATTTCTCACGCAAGATAAACAGAATGCCCCGCGGCAGTGAATGTCCAAGGCGTAGCCTGAACCTCCATTCCATTACTTCATCTTCCTCCTCCCATCCTCCGCCTCGCCTTTCACTCCTCTGCCTCACCCCACGTGCCCTGATCAACCCCTCTTCTCGTGCTCGCCCCCGAGGCCCTCTATCTCTCTCTCTACTCATCTATTAACCCGGCATATTAGCCACGCACTCCAACCTCAAGCCTATTCCAAGAGGATTTGAGATCTAAACACTCGGACCATGCAAGAGGATTTTCCACGATATACTCTGCATAATCCAATCAATTAAGTGCCGTTTATATCGAAAACATAAATAAAATCAAATTATGCCAGCTTATTTTACTAATCCTTGACGACATTGGTTTTCGGAAATTCGTCTAATTAGAAATGCCGTTTGTACCGCCTTTATTAGTTGGATTGATCCATCTCGGAGGGGAAATGATTCCTCGTGGAAATATATTTATTTTAATTTCATGTTCCAGTACGTTTTAAAGACTTGAAAACGTCGTTGACTCCTTTTTTTCAATGGGAATATTCGAGTCGCGTTTACGAATGCGGTCGAAAGTGTAAATTTCCATTCAGTCGATCCATGTAATGCTACCCACTTCAAATAATGGACCCTTTTATATTAGATTCTCTGGAATGTGGCAAGATGCCAGATACATCGCCAATTACATTTAAGCTCCATTCCTGTGGTTCCCGACGAGAGATAAACTTTCGCAAACAGAGCTTAATTCATAAACAAAGCTTGAAAACGATTTGTTTGGGGCACTAGATTCTGTTACCAAAACAATTCCTTGATACCTGTTGTCGTTGTAATTTCGAGGATGTATTCAACAAAAAAAAATTAAATTTTCGGGGAGCAGTAGGCGCGCTGCAAGATTTGTAACACAGAGGTACAAAGAACCTCTTTTGGTTCAAATATCATTCGGAGAGGTACTCCAACCGTCGAATGGCGAATCCGTTAATCGTCGTATGTAAATCCAAGCCGGAAAATTCATTAATTTGAACTGTTCGTATGAATACGCTCTCTTCCTTGAGCAATCGATTCGCCGCCTTCGTTATTGCGCCATTGAATATTCACTCGATCCCCATTCATCTCGGACCAGTTCTCTCCACTGAATGATCAAGTCGTCATATTATACGCTGTTTATGCTGATTATCTCCCCGTGAGACAGCAGAACCTATAACCTATAAATACTCTCATCTATTCAACCTACTTTAACCACTGCCTCTCGCTTTAGTTTCCGCTTCCCCTCCAATATCTATCCTTTTCTCGTTTACTTCCCCTCCCCCTCCGCTCCCCATCCCCTTTACCTTCCATTCTCGACCTTCCGACTTCCCCTCCACACTTCCTTCCAGCCTCCGCATCTCCGCGTCTTCATTCCCTTCCCTCCCGTAAAATCCTTCTCCGCTTCTCCCTCCACTCCGTCTCCTTACGCATTCCGCCGTCTCATAACTCCCCGATCAACAATCCTCTTAATATCAGATACCAATATATCTCAGTTTTAATATCACCGGGACGAATGCGCGATTTTGGTGATATTTCGTGCGGTTGAATTGATTTAACATCTCGAGAGTACTTATGTCGTTTAGTGGCGGGTATATTGCAGTTTTATTGGGCAAGGACCTGTTTCCAACTTGGTTGTTTCTCTTTCGAAGGAGTTGTGCATCCACGAGGAGATTTCCTCTAAAAATTAAACCGAGACGGTGTTTATCGAAGATACATCTTCAATGAGATTACGAGGATCTTTTCAAAGTTGGATTTTCCTGTAATGGCTAGTTTTAGAGGATGTGCCCGTTACGAATACCCTACATTTAAAAAAGTTCTTTTTCTTCATCTGCATTACAGGAAATAAAGTTGTATAAAACGTCAGCATCTCAGCGTAATGTATTCAAAGACGGTCTTTTAACTTTTTCGAATTTGGAAGACGATTATTAAGAATTAGTATGTTATTAATATTTTTATACGTAACTTTTGTAGACCGGATATATTAATAAAGAGAGACCAGTTCCTGCGGCTGCTTTCTTAACGAAAATCGTACGTCGTGAAGATCTGGAACCGGATTGAAATAAAAGGCAAATACCATGTTCCATATTCACTCGTTTTATTTGGAGTGATGCAAACGGAGCGTAATATTACTCTGAAACTACAAATTGATTACTCCTTGGGATGAATATTTTCGGTATATTATGCGATATACATCGGGCGGGCAAGTGCATAACGTGTATGTATTTAATCAGGCTTGTCCTTATCTTTCTTTTTCCACAGTTGCAGTTGTGGTGGCGTTCTTCATATGCTGGGCTCCATTTCACGCGCAGCGCCTACTTGCTGTGTACGCGGACAGTAAAGAGGTTCCAAGCGACGTCATGGTCGCCGTCTACAGCACGTTGACTTACGTTTCCGGAATCCTATACTACCTCTCGACCACGGTCAATCCGGTCCTCTATCACATTATGTCCCTAAAGTTCAAGGAAGCGTTCAAGGTGAGAGTTTGGGCTCGAATCTGTCTTATGGTTAACCTATTTCACCTATTTCCACCGACCGCCTTCCCAAACTTCATTGCGTCACACAAAACGTTGAAATAGAGCAGACGACCTTTTAGAGCTATTCTGAGCTCAAAGGCGTTCGTTCTTTCGATGCAGATTCGTGCATTCATTCATCCCGCTCGAGATGTTCACTTATCAGTCTTTTTTTAAAGATTAAATCGCACCCTTGTAAGTTAATGATTAAAAATTCAAATGATAAAAAATCACGGTTGTTTTGGTTAGAAGGTTGTTTTTCATGTGGTTTCACCTTAAAGACGGAAAAATGTTTTTCATAAATTTGCTTTGCGTTTCCATTGCGCGACGACCGTTTTCATAGAACGAAACTTATAGAAGATTTATTGTCCGGCGACTGATTCTCTCTTTAGAAAGTTCTAAATGAAGAACTCCCTAGAAAATTCTCTTGATTGATGGAACACCACTAGAAGAGGCTATATTCGTTTACGACCCGTCAGTCGTAGTATCTTCTTAAGACTTGGAGGCGTTTAAAGAGAAAGTTTATGGCGAAAATGAAGATTCGAAGTAAATGCAGTTTTGCTTTGCTCCGCCTCGGCCTCTTCCGCTCCTTCTGTAAACATCTCTTCCATTTGAAAGGAAATGATTTACGGCTCCTTCGCTGCCTGTCTTTGGCTCCTTTTTTCCTCCTCATAACAAAGAGCTCGTGCGTGCATATCATTCATTAGGTTTTCCGTGAAGAATTTTTTTGTACAAATCCATGTAAAAGTGAAATGTTTCTGCGCGTAAACATTTATTGAAAACAGTTAGTTAATCGTTCATCCCACCAGCTCGTGTTTTATGTAAATCTCTGCGGGCCTCTTCATATGATGTTAATATGTGGTCGTTGTTTATCAACTGGAAACTACCGATGTTGTTCCACTCGTGTAAAGCTAGGAAAGATGTTTCAGTCGTAGTCCAATATTTCCGAAAATAAATGACCAAGCGGTCATTTTTATAATACTGCAATTTTTTAAAGAATATTTCTTAATTATATAATATTTTCTCTTTTCATATCTTTCATAATATTAGTTTCTTAAATACAGTAAAAGTTTTTTTATCCGACACCTAAATATCCGGAAAACTTGAATAACCGGCATATTTCCAAACCGGAAATTTTCGGAGCTTGCCGCTTGGCGGCGTTTGAAATGTAAACATTCGACATTGTCATTCCAGTTGGCATGTGAGAGTTTAATACTTACCTGCTTTTTATCCGTTCAAATTTTACCCATCCAAGCAAAATGTCTTCGAATAAAGCATCTATAATTTCAGGACAAAAAAGAAAGAGTTGTGTAGACGCTTAACCAAAAATAGACATTATTAGGCGTTTGGAAAAAGATGAAAATAGGAAAGTGTTGATGAATAAATTTAATATTGGTTCTTCGTCTATTCCATCTAAAAGTGATATTGATGAAGAGAAGCAGTAAATGTACAGTTACATACAAAACGTACATAAAAAAAAAGGTTTTGAAGTGAAGTTCATTACAGTATTTAAAAATAAAATATGATTGAATTTCACTTGATTTTATTGTCATATACATACTCAGCAGTTAATATTTTGGTTTCAATATGGCTTACATTAAAACATATCCAAAATTTTAGTTTTACAAATGTCATCAGTTTGTGAATCCTAGGTAGATAGGCAGCTCAGATAACCGGAAAATTTTTACTATACGATGAAAAATCTCAAATGTAAGTTTTAAATTAAATAAATAGTAAACAAAGGAATCACTATCACAAAATAATTACATTTTTAATAAATGATAGCCTAAATAAGAATTTAATTATGTTGAAATCTTTAATCGTCCAATTCACTAAAGCATCAACATTGGGTTTTGCTTTAGTCTTTACCTGCTCTAAAATCTTTAAAAGGATTTATTAATTTTAAAATTTTCCTAACAATAATTTTAACTTGCAGACATGGTTTAAAAATCCCGCATTTATGGGTTAGATGGAAAAAGAGACTGCCTAGTCTCACTCAGAGAATGGCGTACGTATATCTCTCTATTTGTTAAAGTTTGAAGGTAATGAGGTTTGCTAAACTATTTGGGTCACGGCGGTAAATTAACGCGTGTAATTGGCCAGACGTGAAGAAACTGTTTGGCTCATTTACATCATCGATCGATTTTTCTTTTTAAGATATGGCTTAATTAATGGTATCGGAAAATGTAGTTTCATTAAGCTCTGAATAAACAGCAAGTATGAATAAGCAAAGTTGTATGTTAAGCACATGAACAGATTAGATACTTGGACTGAATATAATCATTTCCGTTACATCTCTATAACTTGTTAGATTATGCAATGAAAATACTCAGCAAACTTTTACAACGAAAAATGCATGTAAACGAAATTAATGATTTAAAATAACAAATGAAAATTGGAACAACCTAAATTTATTTACTTCTAACGATGATCTGAAAAATGTAACATAAGATCTTTCACGGAAATAAGCTCCAAAATATTATTTGAAGATGTTTTTCTATCAGAATTCATGGATCGCCTTTCCTAATGTAATTGTACATTTCAATTGGGTAACATTTTTACCCGGCTCCTACGAATCTAAAGCGAGCATTCAATGCTCTATCAATTTTTTTTACTCGATCAACGGTCGCTTTTCTGTCGAACACCCCTGTCACGCTTCCTATCTAGCTGAAGCAGAACGAATTTTATTGACACTCGAGGGCTTCCAGAGAGCAATCAATGCTCGGTTGGCTTCCAAGGTAAAGCTTTGCACGCGGACTGCCTAGGCTACATACACGTCAGTTTTTCGATGCTTCCAACTTCGTTTCTATTTCTCTTTTCATCCCCTATTTCGTTTCATCTTCCTCTCTCAATTTCTATTTATTTCTTTGATAACCCTTTTCCTTTTCTCGATATCCCTCATTGTTTGCTCTGCAACCTTTTCTCTCGCTCTCTCAATATCTTTCTGTTTTCCTGCCATTTATTCTTGCTTTCCTATAAAAGAACCTCAAATTCATCATAATAAAGAGGCTTGCTAAATGAAAGTTTTACAACGCCCTATAATTTGTAGAGGAAATTTTAATTAATGAGTTTTATGACACGATTTTTCGGTCACTTAGACAAAGATTAATAGGATTTTGGAGAAAGTATTATTCTTTGTCGTTTTATATTATCATTGAATTAGTTGAACTCACACTCTTAGTATAGCCACTTTCGTAAGGCAACTAAAAATAAATTTTCGATTTCTTTTACGCTTTATTTTCCAATGCCATAGAGTATTTTGAAATATGCAGCTATTTTAGTGACATGGGAAACTACTGTTATATTTAACAAATTCTTCTATTAATGGAATTCTTTTATCGACTAAATATTCCATGTAGGAAGTACGTATGGCAGTGTTCCAATATCCTCTAGCTATACCATTTTTAAAATTTTATGGTATTAAAGAAATTACAAAAACTTAAAACGACATTTAGGCTAATACCTACAACAGATGCGCTTGTATATATGATTTTAATAACACTCAATCCATTTTAAAAGACAGTCACAGTTGGAAATGGCTCACATTCACTCAACCTCTTCCTCGGAGATGTGGATCGATCTTTCATTCCGCGGCAATATATTGCAAATGCTAATATGAAGAACGCCTTTCGCAAACATCTTCGTGGGTGAGCTCAGGCGTCCACGGCGACAGGGGAAGTGGTGGCTGCCTTTAAATAAGGAGTCAAAAATACTTTCTCTTACGTTATTCTTAGAAAACAGGCGCACGAGAAACAAAAGTGGGCATAAAAGAAAATAGGCTCTAAAATATTAGATGCCAAAATTGATTCTTATATTTTTATTCGCTCACGAGCAGTTTTTTTATGTGGATAAAATAATTTTTTTATAATTTAAGTTGAGAATAATAATGGTCACTAGGAGACAGAGAATGTGATCGTCCGTGAGGAAATTTTCCTCATATATTTGGTAACTATTTTTTACATAGCCTATTGAATGTTTCTTATGTATCTTCTCAAATTCACGTCATTTCTGTTTGCAGAAAATTTAATTTAAATTTAAATAGGAAAGGAACAGAATCAGAAACGAGAGGACAATAAGTAGATTATCTCATTAAAATAAGTGATCGAAAAACGGATGACATACGAGGAAAGCAACACAAGATATGTAAAACCTTTAAGAATAGGAGGAAGAGGAAATAGATGGCGGGATTGACTGAACCATTGCAGTGATATAAAAAATGTAACGAGACTGAAGAATCTAAAATAGCCGTTAATTTTAATTATGCACAGACGGAGTTTATGAAGGAAGATAAAAGTGCTTAGTAATTATGGCTGGAAGAGAGATAAACGACTCACAGAAAGACAATAGGATTCCGAGAGTAGTGATGAAAAAATGCGTGATAATCTATGAGTCAAAGGAAGTTCGCGGAATTTTAATTCCAAGATAGAAAAATAGGGCAAATTCTTTCACGAAAAAATATTATTTTTGTCGTGGGAAATAGAAAAGGCAAATCAGTATTGAGAAATTAATGTAAATGGAAGAAGATGTAATGAAGTGAAACTATGAATATGGATTATTCTGAAGAGAGTGATTAACTTGCTTCTCCTGCAGCTATAAATCGATCAATTAAACCAGCTGCACGGTGGTAATTTAATTATTAACTGCTGAGGACGGCTACTTTGTAACTGAGATTTCCATATTATTTACCACTTTGTATCTACGGGAGTTACCTTTAGTATCTAATGAAGGTTTGAGGTTTAAACCACCGTGAAAGATCAAATGAAAACAATTTCGGTGGAGTTCATTATGTAGGTATTCAAGTAGTGGCGCGAAAGATATCATGTGTAGGGATCGCAAATTTACCGACTTTTTCAATTACCGGTAATTCGGTAAATGTTTTCATAAATACCAGTTTACCGGTAATTTATCGGTAAATTTCGACATTTTCAAAAAATGATAAATTTTAAAATTGAACGATAAATATAAACAAATAAAAAAATCCTTTCAAGATAAGTACTTTAAGAAAAACACAACATAAACTTGAAACAAAATCGTAAATAAACATGAAAAAATAAACTCTGAAGATAAGTACCTACTTGAAGGAAAACAATATAAACTTTAAACAAAAATCGTAAATAAACCTTTGATTAAATAAACATGAAATAAACTCTAAAGACTAAAGTACTTGGCAGAAACACAACATAAACTTTAAGCAAAAACCGTAATTAAACCTTCGATTATAAACTCTAAAGATAAGTACTTTAAGGAAAACACAACAAACTTTTTTAAAAATCGTAAATAAATCTTTGATTTATAAACATGAAATAAACTCTAAAATTTTATTTTAAAACAAAAGTTATTGCAGCTGATTCTTTTTTATTTGTTGTCTCTTTGGTTGTTAAAATAAACTCCAAGAAAACAATCCAGACTTTGGTCTCCTAACTGCGACCTGATTTTTGTGCATATCAACCCTGCTAAAGAAAACGCTCTTTCTGATTCGACACTCGTTGGTCGAACGGTTATTAGGAAATCGAAAGCCATTTAAAAATATTTTTCTCTTAAATATTCTTCTTGAATATACGTCATTTCCTTTCTCACGACATGTGTTATGTCTTTCGTGTTTTTTTGTTTTTGAGTTAGATCTTCATAGGCTAGATCAGTTTTTTCTTTATCGCCATTTGAAGTTTTTCCTTCATCGACAACGCAGCCGATCTCGAAGGAACTGAAGTTGTAACATTCTCGGAATCAGAACCAATGATTTCAGTTATCTTAATTGTATTATTTGTTTCCTTTTTATTAGAAACGCGTTCAAATAGCTCCACGATTATCTTTGTTATTGTGGATTTGTTGGTTTTATTAAAAATTCCGGAATCTTCATCATTCCATTTCGTGAGATCATAATGGTACTGTAGCGCGCGTGAACCAATGTGCTGCGAGGTATGTTCAAAAAAGAGAATATTATTTTTATTCTGCTATTTAATTACTATCTGTTAAAATACATTATGGTAAAAATAAAATAGTTCTAAATAAATAAGGTGTGTAAATAAATTTTTGTTCATATTAATTAAAGTATGATTTTTAAAATATTTTATTTAGGTATGTTAAAGTGTGCCTAATCAATTTTAATATCTATTCTATCTCTTTATTGAACAATAAATTATTATTTAGATGTTTAGATCTATTTATATATATATATATTTTACATATGCACTGGTGGTGTAGTGGTTAGCGTGTCGGCTTTCTATTGCAAAGTTCGGGGGTTCAAACCCCTCGAATGGAGGTTTTATAAAAAAAAAACTATCATCAGTGCCTGGCAGTAGGCAGCAGTACTGTCAGTATGGTATAGAGCCGAAAACAAATGATGTTGGTTGGGTCTATATCCAATACAGCTGTAGGCGTGATCAGGACGATTTGAACGGCTACAGTACTGCGATGTGGAAAGCAAGAGGGAAACTACCACATTACAATCCCTAGTAAAGATTATATGGTTGGACAATATGAGTTCTCTCGAGGTAAAACAATCCGGAGGTAAAATAGTCCCCCAATCGGATCTCCGGGCGGGGACTGCCTTGAGGAAAACATTTGTCGAAAGTAAATTACGAATAGGGACTTGGAACGTAAGAACTATGAGAAAGGCAGGAAAGCTAGAGAACTTGAAAGAAGAAATGAGAAGAAATAGAGTTGACATTATAGGACTAAGCGAAACTAGATGGGAGGGAGAAGGACAGTTCGACTCGGAAGAATTCACGGTAGTTTATTCTGGAGGAAATAGCGGGGAAAGGGGAGTAGCTCTGGTACTTAGGAAAGATATGATGAAAAGCGTGACAAAGATAATAGCAACGAACGATAGACTGATGGCAATAAAGCTAAAAGCAGTCCCAGTGGACATGCTGATAATCCAGGTATATATGCCAACGTCAGCTCATGACGATGAAGAAATCGATGAGATCTATGAGCAAATTAATGAAATTTACGAAGAAGACGGAAGAGGAAAGGTAAACTGCATAATAATGGGAGATTGGAACAGCATAATCGGAGAAGGACAGGAAGAAAATGTAGTCGGGCAATACGGACTTGGGAAGAGAAATCGAGGAGGGGAGAAACTAGTAGAATTCTGCATCAATAATGACCTTGTAGTGACTAATACATGGTTCAAAAACCATAAACGAAGGTTATACACATGGAAAAGCCCAGGAGATAGAATGAGATACCAAATAGATTACATCCTTGTAAAACAAAGATTCAGGAACAGCATAAAGAACGCCAAGGCATTGCAAGGAGCAGACATTGATTCAGATCACAGCCTTCTAATACTTGACGTGAGTACAAAGCTCAAACAAATAAGAAAAACGAGAAGAGAAAGACAGACCTGGGACCTAGAAAAACTGAAAGAAAGGCAGGATGTAGTCAGCATGAAGTTGGAAGATAACCTAAGAAAGTTGGAAAACAAACCGAAGACCGTTGATATAGAATGGGATGAAATTAAAACCAGTATCAAGGATACCTTGGATAAAGAGATTGGAAAACAAGAGAAGAAAATCAGAAAACCATGGATCACGAAGGAAATGCTGGAGAAAATGGATGAGAGACGAAAATGGAAAAACGTTAACAGTGAAGAAGGTAGAGCCAACTATAGGCGTATAAACAATGAGTTGAGAAGGGTAACAGATAAAGCTAGAGAAAATTGGATAAAAGGAAAATGTGATGAAATTGAACAAATGGAGAAGTTAGGACGGTACGATATGATGTACGCTAGGGCACTGGAATTAGAAGATAAGAAGTCTAATGGAATTTGTGGTAAAGGAATTATGAATACGGATGGGAAGATAGTCTCAGAAACAAAGGATGTAGCACAGGTATGGGAAGAATACATTAAGGAATTATACAGCAAACAGGTAGGAGCGGCAAAAATAGAACTGGAAAATGAGGAAAACATTGAAGAAGACAACTTAGGACCAAGTATTATGGAGAACGAAGTAGAAAAGGCGATAGTGGAACTAAAGAAGGGGAAAGCCACTGGCAGCGATGAAATACCGGCTGAGATACTTAAAGTCATAGGATCAGAAGGACTAAAAGCGATCACGAAATTAATTAATAAGATTTACGACACGGGAGAGTGGCCTCAGGATTTCCTAGAAGTAACAATGATCCCTCTAAAGAAGAAGCCAAAGGCAATGCAGTGTAAAGATTACAGAACTATAAGCCTTCTGTCACACACATCGAAGATCATCACGAGGATTCTTAATAAAAGGCTGGAGAAAAAGGCAGAAGAAATAATAGGGGAAGATCAATTCGGTTTCAGAAAAGGACGAGGAACTAGAGATGCTATAGGAGTAGTTAGAATCATATCAGAAAGGGCAATAGAATACAGTCAAGATATCTGCGCATGTTTCGTAGACTGGCAGAAGGCCTTTGATAGAGTAAATTGGGTAAAGTTGATGAAGATATTAAAGGATATAGGTGTAGACTGGAAAGACAGGAGACTGATTAGGAATCTATATATGAATCAAGTTGTAAAGGTCAGGTTTGAGAATGTGGATACCTGCGGAATAAATATCGGTAGAGGAGTAAGACAAGGCTGCTGCCTATCGCCAACCCTATTCAATATATATGGAGAAAGTCTACTGCAAGAAGCTTTAGAAGGCACAGGGGATTTCAAAATTGGAGGAAGGATTATAAGAACAGTAAAATACGCAGATGATCAAGTACTTCTAGCAAGAAAGGAAGAGGAGCTACAAAAAATGATAAATAGACTAGTGATAACAGGTAGAAAATACGGTATGGAAATAAATACAGATAAATCCATGTTCATTCAAATATCGGGTAAAGAAGAGAATCTGAACATAACTATTGGGGGAAAGCCATTAGAACAAGTTTCAGAATATAAATACCTTGGAAGTATCATAACACGAGAGGCAAAATGTACGGATGAGATCAAAACTAGAATAGGAAAAGCAAAAGCGGCTTTCAGGAGAAAGAAACAACTACTTACAGGGAATATAAGGGAAGATATCCGCAAGAAGTTGATAAAATGCTACGTATGGAGTATAGCATTGTATGGGGCAGAAACATGGACGCTAAGGAAAAATGACATCAAATACTTGGAAAGCTTTGAAATGTGGACTTGGAGGAGAATGCTGAAGATAAAATGGACAGATAGGATGAAAAACGATGAAGTGCTACGAAGAATAGGAGAGAAGCGAATGATTATACAGACTATTAGAAAGAGGAAGGCTAACTGGGTTGGACATTACCTGAGGAGAGAGAGTATGATTAAAGACGTGTTAGAAGGAAAACTAGATGGGAAAAGGGAAAGAGGTAGGAAAAGGTTTCAGCTGATAGACGATTTGAAAGGGAAAGAGAGTTATCAAGATATAAAGAGGATAGCGGAAAATAGGAGTATATGGAGAACAAGGTTTAACCAAGAATAATCACGGACCTGTCTACGGACAGACTACCTATGATGATGATGATGATATTTTACAAAGATAATCAGCAGGTAAAATTATTAAAACATACATTAAATACGTTCTTCTTTTACCGAATTACCGGTAGAAAATACCGAATTACCGGTAAATTTAGTAAAGTATTTTTGCGTCATTTACCGGTAAACCGGTTCATCACAATCTCTAATCATGTGTAATCAGTTTGAAAATCGAAGTATTCAATACGCTTTTAAATGTTCATTTGCATTCTTTTTAATTCTGCTTTGGTACTGATACATAGTGAGCAGGCTATTTTTACGATATTACGACGCAAAAAAGTAAACAGTTTAAAATAGCACTAATTTAAAAGCCAAAATAGATTGTGTACGAAATTATCACCGTAAATCTTATCAATCTAATATTTTCTTATAGATCCATTGGGACTCATAGTCGTCATGTTTACGAGCGTGTGATAGAGAAAGAGCCTATTTCATAGTCCAAATCCTTAAAAAAATTACCAGATTAAATTAATATCTTTAACTTGATGCGTCCCAAAAAAAACTCCTTTGCGTGTAGGAAATAAAACAAATATTAGTTCAGAATAACTTAGTTTCATTCCACGTATGATTTTTTTATATATGTGGAATGAAAACGTATTATTCTGAAGCAAAAGTTTTTGGAATCCATTAAGTCAAGACCGGCTTATTGTTAGTGAATTATAGTCTTGACATCATTTTTCTCAATAATTTCTCTACCGACGTTGAACGTTTTCAAACTCTACCGTTCTTTCATTTTCTCGCATCTCCCCATCTCTCAACAAACGTGAGCAGCAGGTGGTCGCTCAATTTCTGTTCGCAGAAGACCATAAGATCGCTGCCCCGTGTATTTGCCTTCACATCTGTGAAATTGATAGCTATTGAATCAAACGCTCCGCTTTATACGGCCACTGACGCAAGCACTGAGCTAGAATTCTTTTTTTTAGCCGTTTCGAAAGCAAATACGTTCTATCCTAAAATTACTCCCTCGACTGTACACCCAAACGTTCTTCTTTTAATCACTCTTATAAGGAAAAGACAGGCTCGAAGTTCAAGAAAATTCGTTTGATTATAATCGCATCGGAAGCATATCGAGCAGATTAGGTCGGGATCACGGCATTTATCAAAGAAACTAAATTCATAACCGCCAAATCTCCCCGTCATCTCATTCTGCATTCATTCTTTAACGAAAACCGTCTCCCTAGAATAAACTTGAGATTTTATAGTAAGTCACGAGGTAACATTTTGTCGTCTTAAGCTCAGCAAATGTCGCTTTGTTCCCTTATAAATGGCTTCACTTTTGGCCCGGAAAAGTTTCTTCCTCCTTCCACGGAACCCCATTTAAAACCAACCCCAATCACATCTCCCCCACCGCGGTTTCCATATCCCCCTTCTTCGTCCTCACACTCCCGTTCGTGTAAAATAAGAAACTTTGTTCCTTTCTTGCCGTTCTAATCCCTTACGCTGATTATTTCACCTTAGGCTACTCTCTTTATCTTTCTCATTCTTTTCTCAATTTCCCCGACCTTTCTTTCATCCCTAATCATCCTTTTCCCTTTCATCTTCTTCCCATTTTATCCCACCTGTTTCCCATAACCATTAATCTCTTACATTTCTGTTGATTCCTCTGCGCTTTGGCAGAATTGGAAAGACTTCGAGCTTTACCTAAGTACAACGTAAATGGTACAAATAATGTAAATTAAGCCGATGGAAATAAAATTAAAGCTTGTGCTACTGCTCGTATATAGGTTAGGTGCAGTGTTTCCTAAACATTTTCGTTCCACGGCACGCACAAATGAAACATATTGGCGACACACCGCCCCCCATCCTCCAAGGTAGTTCTCCTGCTTCTTTCAGAATTCCGCGGCACACCAGTATATATATATATATATATATATATATATATATATATATATATATATATATATATAATGTAGGTATTAACTACGTAAAAGATATGTATAAAAATTCATTTTTATATTGCCCCTTTTTTGTTGGTTCCTTTCCCCCTCCGTTCAATTCTCTCTTGTTAGCATCCCTTTTCCACCTTTTACATCTCTCTCACCCATTTTCCTCAAACACAACCAGTCTTTCTCCTTCTTTGCTTTATCTATTCGGCGTCTTTTCTTGTTTTCCACCATTCCTATCGCATTCTTTCCCGCAGATGTTCCAGTTTTCATCTCTATATCTGATCCTTTTTCATCCCATCTTATTCCCACGACCATTCCTCCCCGTTCCTCACATCTTCTTTTCTCTCCTTGTTCCATCGTCATACCCCCATATCTGCCTTCGCCGCCACATCTTTTTCTCACCCTTGTCTCGAGTTTAATCAGAGGGTTTCCATGGATTTCCGTAGCCTGAGGTCGAAGCCATTAAACGAATGGCTTAAGGTTTTTTTTATTTTAGGCAAAGTGTCTGCGTGCCACCTGGTTGGGCGGACTAATCTCATTCGCTAAGCCTCCCGGGAACGTTGCATTGATCCGGGAATTTTATCTGCGGTCCATCACTGATGGGCACACTTTTTTTAATTTCCATCGAACTTCTTAAGCCGGTTCGAACCGAGTTAGGGACTCGAGAGAAGCAAATATCATCCGAGGTTTTCCGCATTTGCGACATAATGCTGCCATTCTTTTCTGATAGAATTCACATCGGGTTTAATTAATATTCTGAGACGTTGCTCAGTTTTGAAAATCTCCTCCAAAGGGATAAAGTTTTAATAGAAAACGTCCACCTCGTTTATATTAGCATTTTATTCTTCTAGCTATAAATAATTCATAACTTTGATGGCATGTAATGAAATAATTTTACGCTTTATTTATTCCATGATTCGTTGGGATGGAGGTTATCTCAATGACTATTTTTAGGCTGGTCTTGGTTAAGGGATAGTTAGCGTGTCTGGCGGGTTCGGGTCCGACTGAGTTGTATGCGTTCGTATTTGTTATCGCTATTGCCCTCATTGTAAATGCCCTTTATGAGCTAATTGAAATAAATAAATACGCTCCACATTCAAAGTAGAGTGAGCGAAGCCGCATAAAATGAGGTTTAATGAAAAGTATAATAATCCAATGGATATTTGTTGCTTAAAGAGTACTTTTATACATAACGAGTGTGCTTAAAATGTAAGTTTATTTTTCCTGTAAAATCCTCATCAAATAACGTTTTAGCTGTTTTGATTATATTTGTAAAAGTAAAAATCGAAGATTTTTTGTAATTTTTTAAAATAAATCTGTAATATTAATGATTTTTATTAAATAAAATAATATAAAACGAAGTGTATTTTGGTTGTTTAAATTACAGGCTTTTTCATTGTTCGTCGATATGTGCTTCTTATCAATTCTTTCCGATTAAAGTTATTCCTCATAATAACTCTGATAGACGTGGAATCAAACCATCCTTATTTAGGTCCTGAGGCATCTGCAATGTAACTTCCATGTTATACGGAGAAATGATAACTCCAAAGCTATCATAAAGTTTAGTATCATTATTGAATCTGTTTTTCGTTATACTCTTCCTAGTTGCTTCCTATTATATTGAGTAAAGGAAGAATTACTTTTTATGCACTCCATATCAAACATAATGAAATTGTTTCCCTTGTTCCATCATTTTCCCGTCATTTATCTTCCATCCGCGAATAAACTATCTTGCTTTTGCTCTCTTACCTTCGCGTTGAAATCACGACTTTGCGATAGCAGCTTTACTTGACATGCAGTGTTCCCATTTATTGATGGAAATCTATTCCTTCGTCCAATTATTTTGAAGTTGACGCATAGACCTGAAATATTTTTAATTGCTATCTCTTACCTATTGTAAGTACTACTCATACGAAAGAACTTTGTCTTTATGATGTTATTTTCAAGTTTTTGTTGATAACAAATACAACTTTTGTACGTATTGTATCTGTTTCACGTTAATAGAAGCGATGTTCAATCTTCAATTATACGAAGCCTTCGCCTTTTCTTCTTAACTTACTAAGTCGTCGAATTGATCTTCTCCAGTTCTTTCTGAAGCTCCTAAAATTTATATTAGCTAGACAAAGTTTGCCAATTGATGGCTGCTAAATTAAGGGCATGGATTGGATAGAGCGGCAGTGGATGTTTCACATCCAAAGATTCTCATTACCATGTGAATGCATAGCTTGCTCCTGCCACTGCCGGAGAATGAGGGCCGTATTTTAAGTTTGTACTTCGTCATGGCTGAGTTAGTCCACAAAACTAATGCACTAATTGTAACGCAGTGGTGGGCAACCTTTTCTATGGCGGGTCGCTTTGGCAGTTGCGAAGTCTTCGGCGAGCCGCATTGCAAGTTATCAGTGCCTCTGCGGGCCGAATTAGATTTTTAATCGGACGTTAACTAGAGATTCTGAGGTATCATATCAGTGAAAATCAAGTTTAAATTAGGTTTAAAGGGCTAAAAATTCAAACTCAAGTGTTTTATTGTCGTAATTTGAATGTGTATGATAGAAATTTCTGTGTTAAATTTTACAGATCTCTTTTTAATCATAGCTTCGCGGGTCGCATAAAACGCTCTCGGAAGCCGCATGCGGCCCGCGGGCCGTAGGTTGTTCACCACTGTTGTAACGTGTCAGTTTGCTAAATATATGTGGTTTCAGGAAACACTGGTGAACCACTGCGGGTTTGGCAAATATTTCGTCGAGCGCAAGAATTCGGAACTCGCTGTACGGCGTGGTCAGAGGCACTACCACGAGCGCCAAACAAGCAGCACATCTCTGCAAATCCTCGGCGAGCGCCATAGTGTCTTTCGGGAGAGTATGAAGCCCGGCCTCGATCGCAATAGGGTCACCGCATTGAGGCGTGGTACCTACGGCACTGACACCCTCTCCTACGTGCTTCCCGGAAACCTTCCTCAGCCGGACGGTTCTAAGACAACCGTCGGATTCCAGAAGCTGGCTGTCTGCGACCCCGTCGCGAAAAAAGCGATGGTCCACGTCGAGCGCGAGGAGATCGCGGAGAGAGTGGATCCATTTTCCGTCCCCGCCCTTTCCCCTCTTCTACGCTGCTCCTCGGCCGCTTCCCTCTCGTGCGAAGAGTCTCCCCCTTACCTTCCCGCTAGCGTGGAAGTGGTTTTATCTGACTTTGCGGAGGATCGAGGTCTTTCCTCCGTAGGTGATTCCTCCCGTGAGATACGTGGAGGCGACGTTTAGGATAGGGAAGGCGTGCGGTGGGGAAAGATAGATGGTGTCCACCGTCACGTCTGCCGTGGAAAAGAGTGTAGCTGCCAAATATCTGATAACGTTATCAGCAACAGCAGCTTGAACGAGCTGGACGAAACAGAGTTCACAGGTGCGGAGCTGGCCACTTATATGGGAGAACTGAATGCGGGAGGTGCTACTGGCTGGAGGAAATGGATTGCTAGAGAGCCCAGTGCAATGTAAAATGATTGATGCAATTGTGATGTGTGCAGTAAATGTACTTGTGAATATTTTTCTCATTTGCAACTTGTGATGGATTGGCTGTGTTGTCACTTCCTCATCATTTGATATAATTGACCCTATGAGAATCACCTTGTAATTCTGATGAATGTGTAATGTGTTATTGTGCCATTCAAATGATTCCATGAAAACACCATTTCGTCATTAGTGATACTAAAGTAAACATACTAAAAGAGCTAATGTAGGTCAGAAATCCAGGAAAGCATCTTGCGTAATGGGAAGAAAATAATTATTCCCTGCCAACAAAACTTGGTTGGAAGGACATTTTCTATTTTGGAAATTTTTTAAATTGTACACTCTCAAATATTGTCAGGTAGAGACCTTAGATTTTTCTGTGATTCCTTAATTCTAATAACCTTTCCCCAGCATATGAACCATATGCATCTCAAATGAAAACATTTAGTTTTTATAAACAAATTATTTATATTTTTTACTATCAGAATGATGTTTTTTTAAATTAATAGGCTGACACCATCTTTAAATTTTATTTATTGATAATATTGATATTACCAATTCAGTTAATTTATTTTTCAAAAATATTTGTTGATGCCAAGGCAATCTTAAATATTTTCACAAAAGATAAATAGTCCATCAAATAAACTATCAATCATTGTCATTTTAATGCAGTGGCATAGCCAGGGGGGTGCATGTGCATCCCCCCAAACTGCTCCAAATAATATGAAATTATCAGTGCGTTAACCAATGCAGTAATAATGTTAATTAAAACGTGACTGTAGTATCAATATTAATCAATAGTTCTTTAAAATTCAATAAATTATTTGTTTGAGTGTTAATTTATATATATTATTTAAAAAATAGTATGGTGCACACCCCAAACCAAATTTCTGGCTATGCCACTATTTTAATGTATTATCTCTAGACAGTTTATTCATCTTGCATGCAATTTTTCTGCTCGATGAAGTGCTTCAAATGAAATGTCATTGGAATGAACAATTCCCATAAATGATAAATGTGCAAGTTTTGAAGAAATAATTAAAAGAGATTTTCTCAATAAGGAAACTATATGAACTATGTTGCATCAGTTATTATTTTGTTTGTTGATGAACTAGCTTTATATTTCGCAAAGCAACAACTATGCATCTTGTGTGTTTGCTTCTCTGAGCATTTTAGATGTTAAAAGAAATTGAAATTATATTTGCTGATAAATTATCTAGACCAAATTATTTACTGAGAATATTTTCTGATATTTGTCAGTAACTTGAAATACCATATTAATTTGTAATCTGGTAAAAATTACAAGTTTTTCCATTTTATGCAGGTAAGTTAGCATGAACACCTGGTTTTTCTGAGACAGTATTGGGTTTTGGCAGGTAGTCCTGCTGTTTGAACTAGGTGGTCTAACTTGAAATTAATGAAATTTTTATATGATAACCATTTATTTGATGAGATAATATTCTGGTTGCCCGAAAATGATTTACTTTAGATTTAATCATGCACATATAAAAAAGACTGAAAATTGCATACTGTGCTACCTTTTCTTCTTAAAATCTGGCCACCCTAATTTTCGTGCAAATGAATTTTAAATGCATCAATAAATTTAATTTTTATCAAATTTTATCAAATACAAAACTGGTTTTACAAATAATGTGATAGTTAATAATTTATCTTTTAATTGCAACGATTAAATGCATGAAATGAGCACCAGCTGGGAGAGAAATTTATACTTTCAATTTTTTCCAAAATTAAAAAACTTGAGAGCATAACATTAAATTTGATGGCCTATTTTAGTATATCATATTTTATGTGATGTTCACATTATATAGTGTCTCATGAACTGGCGCAGAATTTTGTCTTTTTGCTTCAGGAAGCAGATTTCCATCAATCTCCCTGATGTGTTGCATTGGAATTTATTTAGATATTATATGCTTAACCAATATAAAGCACTCAAAATTGACTAAGCACAGCATTTTAGTAGAATATTTGTAAATATGTATGTAGAAAAATATATGCATATCATTTCTCCACTTTTATTTGATGACATTTCATGTATTTTCATCATGCTCATTGTGTAATAATCCTAAATGTATGAAGTATTAAAATAGAAGTTGTCTCTTAGAAAAGGGTTTATTCTGACTGGCAAAAACTGTTCTCAAGTCTCAATTGTTGTATCACATTTGCTTGAGTACAAAAAATAACCTCTCTAGTAATCCAATGAAATGTATCAAATACTAGAAACACTTTGGTGGCACTTTATAGATGTATCAAAATTTTTAAGTGGAAAGAATGGATTTGTACATTATTACAGACTGAGTTAATAACCATGGTAAGATATGAGAAAGTATTTCCAATAATGTTCTAGTCAAAATATGCTAACTTTATTCAGATGGTACTGTTTATTAAATGTTTTTGGAAATTATGAAAATTAAATATATATTTATGAACGTGATTATGGTGATAAATATAGTTCCAATAGCCACAACACAGTTAAGAAAACCATTGACAACTGGAGTTATCTTCATTATCTATCAGATTTCAGCTATATGGTTAGTTTGGTATTTTGTTTTTGTAATTTCTAATGTAAAATTTATATTTCATAATTGTAATTAACACCTGTCAATAAAACCCTTTGAAGCTATTCCTCTAATGGTGTGTAAACAGAAAAAATAAAATGAAAATATATAGAAAAATTCTCACATTCCAATTCATGTTATAAGATTGCATTTACTGCATCTAATATTGAATGTATCAGTATGTAAATATTAAACTTTATAATATAATTTTATAGAATCTTACCACATAACATATTTAGCCTCTTCAAAACATTTTGTGCAAAACTTAGTAACTCCGCTCTGTAATTTACTGAATGCTCTTAAATCCTCTGGATGTGAATGTACTGATCAATGTATTTTTATGAATATGTTGGCCATGTCAATAAAACTGAAAATTATTAAAATAATCAGATGTCTGTTTTCTGCCACCCAACCAAGTTAATATATGCAGTGTCCTTCTGGTGGTGGAATATGGAACTAGCACAGGATACAACAGCTTGGGCTACAACATAACCTGACTTGCCCTCCTCCCGGGTTGGGTAAGTTAATTAAAGTGTTTTTGTTTTTTCCCATGTTCACTGTCCTCCCCCGAGGGGGATGGCACTGAACGTGGGAAGAAACAAAAAACACTTGAACTGACTTACCCAACCCAGTCGTATGCCATGCGCTTATTCTTTTTTCCTGAAGCTAACCTCCGTGCAGTTCCATATCTCATCACTTCATTCTGTTAGGGCGCTGCCTATATTAACCTGGGTGGGTGGCAGATAACAGACAAGACCCAAATAATCTATTCCATAGTAGTTAAACGTGAAATACTTGTTTAAATTCTCATTGTAGAAGTTTTGGCCTTTTATAATTGAGTATCATCAAAATATAAACAACTGCCATATTATGTATGATAATCTTGTTGTCAAAATTCTTTTATTTCTAAAAGAGTATTGGTTGGTGATATATTCAAAAGAAACTTTAAGTGTTATAATACGATTAAATTAAATTTCAATAAAAAATCTTTTCTATTGTTTCTACTTACCAATTGTCAGTTGCTTCCTCATATTTTAGCATTGAAAATTATAAAATACCAAGCTAGCAATAAAATTACAAATAAAATGAAAAACTTAATTATAAATTATTTTACGAATTAAAAGGCAAAAATTACTCATTAAAGGATAAATAAAGCCTAAAATTAAATTACAAATAAAATTTAAGAAGTTAATCATAAAGGACTCTTTTTTTTTAAATGAAATTATCCAATACAATAGCAGCTATAACTTGCATTTGATTAAGGAAGACTCCAGCTGTCCCCACAAATCATGTAGTGGCTTAATGGAGCACCCCTATATAGCCATGTTCTAATTTCTCTTTGCTTTGATAGTTAGTTATATATTGCATTATTCATAAATTTTTTGAGATGAACCATTTTAAAGTAATAGGTACTCGTGTATATATATGTAACATTTTCAGATATAGCTTCAGTTCTAATGAACTTGTTATTATTACAATTAACTTCCAATTAACTATGATAATTTATTTGAGAATTTTTAAAGGAAAAATACAATTTTTTCATAATTTCAATGAATAAAAAAAGCTTTAGTTCATTGCCAGATTTCGTTGCACTGTAGCATCATAGCATGAAGAAGAGAGATCAATTTGGAGTATATACCATCAGGGATAGTAAGAGAATAGAAGGGGAAAGCTCACTGAATGAGGGGAGGAGAGAAAGGCATTGTTATCTTCTTGTCTAAGGAAAGAGGAGTATATGGATTCAATTACCAATTCAATGTCCAGCTGACAGGAGTGAGAGGATAAAACAATATTTAACATGTGGTCTTTTATTTAATAAATATAAATTTGCAGTTAAAAGCATAGAGCAATTAATACAAAAATTCAGGGCTTTTACTTACTTTGAATGGAAAACAGTTTTTGATAATTCAATAATAATGTTTTTTAATAATTTGGAATGTGAATAAAATTTATCTGTGGTATCTTTTTTTCTCATCGCCTTGATAAGGCTCTCTGCTCTATCTTGTTCCTAGCTATGGTAGTGGCTAGTATTAAACTATGTAATTCGGTATGATATTAAGTTGCTTATTTAGCATCTATACTTATCTTATTCATACTAATAATCCTTATTCTACATCTTATGCAGCCGACTACATTTACATCTATACTACAGAGAAGAAACCACACTAAATGAATTGAAATTCATAATGAGGAAGGCAAGTTAATACGAAATTTATTCGATGAAAAAAGACTCGAACTTAATTTTTCGCGCATTCCATACCCCAGAGAACAATTAGGACCTACGAATAAAAGAAAACCAAAATAATAAAAAGATCCTCCACCTGTATAAATACCTCAATTGTCCATAAATAACAAAAAAGAAATTAAAAGCCTAATAAACATTGCTGCATGTCCACCATATTCTCAAAAAAAATTACCAAATTCTTTCCAAGTTCTATATATGATATATTCCCTTTTTTAGTACACATAACTACCAATTAATCAGAATTCTCGAATATCCAACTGTTAGGTTGTGTGCTTATTGTGGCAACCCTGCAGAGGATGGTTAGCTGGGAGTCGGGGGGAAGGGAGGGAGAAGGGCTTTTGGTGGGTGCACCTGAGTTGGGCCTGATGTACATTTGGATTGTGTTCTGTTTCTTCTCTGTTTAATAAATCAGTTGTAAATTAGTCATCAGTGAGTATTTACGTTATTACTTATCTACTTTGTTACGGAACATAATATTGGCAACAAGGCAATGGATTTGAGAACATTTGTGTTATAATAGTGTTTTTTTGCTTTAAAATGCAGAGCTGTTTTGGTTTCATTAGTGAGTATAACCCTGCGACATCGTGGGTTTCTTGGTGTAAAAAACTAAGCTATTTCTTTAAAGCAAATCTTATCAGTGACAAAGACAGAAGGAAAGCTATCTTTCTCACAGTCATTGGGGACATGGTGTTATGTGTGCTCACTTCGTTATTGTCACCTGAGGACCCTGAGAATTTTACTTTTGATGATTTGTTAAAGAAGTTAGACACATATTATGACCCCACACCTAGTGAGACAGTGTCGTGTTATACATTTTATACTCGTTCTCAGTTGCCTGGTGAGTCTATGAGTGAGTTTATGGTTGAATTAAGGAAGTTGGCCAAGTTTTGCAACTTTTCAGATTTGGACAAACAGCTGATGGTTAGGCTAGTCTGTGGAGTGGCAGATGAGCAGTTGCAATTAAGATTACTTGCACAAAAAAAGCTTACCTTGTCTGTTGCGTATGATATGGCCATTGCTTTTGAAGCTGCTCAGCGAAATGTCAAGGACTTATGCCCTACTCTGCCTTACGCCCTACTCTGCCTTATGCCCTACTCTGCCTTACGCCCATTCTGTTGAGCGTTCTAAAGAGTCTGTTAATAAACTTTAAAGCAAACAGCTGCAGCTTCCCAAGGTCAATCCACGACCAAACCATCAGGATAGTGAATGTGTTCATTGTGATCCGTCTGCCCATTTAAATACAAAGCATGTTTTTAATGTAAATCAAAGGGGCATACCATCAGCTGCTGTTTAAAGCGGAAATGTCTACTGGTGCCAAAACAGTCTGTCCATCAACTCCACTCAAATGAGGGTGATTGCATTGATAATCCGGCCGAACTGGAAGATTATGATTCATTCCAGATTGACAGTGTCACTTGTGCTTCACTTCAGCCTATTTTGTCGCCTGAACACGAAGAGTTTGATCATTTTCAGATTGATAGTACAGGTACCTTGCCTATTATGATTGATGTATGGCTGAATAATGTCTCCCACTGCATGGAGGTCAATTGTGGTTCGTATCTTAGTGTTATGACATACAACCGGTACTGTCAGTTGTGGCCATCCAGGGGGCCGGAGCTGAGGCCATGCAGCTACCTTTTGAAGGCTTGGAACCAAGGTGCTTTGCAGGTGCAAGGTGAGATTAGGGTCAACACTGTTTTTAAAGGCAGAAGCAGGGGTTTGATGAACATTGTCGTGGTTGAAGGGGGCAGTTGTAGTCTGGTTGGCCATTCTTGGTTCAAGAGAATGGGAATTACCGTTGAAGGTGTGCACTGCATGGGAAGTGAGATAATATCTAGGACTGAGGTCATTTTTAATAAATTTAGTGCATTATTTTCGGATATGTTAGGTACAGCTAAGGGTCCTCCTGCTCATGTAAAACTCAAAGTGGATGCACAGCCTGTGTTTTGTAGAGCACAGCCAGTTCCATTTTCACTGAAGCAAAAGGTTGATGATGCCATTGTTACGCTTGTGAAAGAAGGAGTTCTGGAGCCCACCAGTTATTCAAACTGGGCTTCCCCTTTTGTACCAGTATTTAAAATGGGCAGGTCTGTTAGAATCTGTTATGATTATTCAGTGATGGTAAACAGAAATTAAGAATAATGCTTATCCCATCCCATTCAGTGCCAAATTCTTAGCTAATCTTTCTGGTTGTCATTATTTTAGCAGCCTGGGCCTCGCTCAAGCATACATGCAAGTTTCTATGGATCAGGCATCTGCTGAAATCCTGACAGTTAATACCAGTCGAGGATTAATGAAAATGAAAAGACTGCCTTTTGGTTTGTCGTAAGCTCCAGGACTTTTTCAATAGTACATTGAATCGGTTTTGGCTGGAATTCTGGGTTTGGGTATATATTTAGATGATGTATTCATTGGTGGAGTCACAGAAGAGGAAATGAGTAGTCGGCTGATCCAAGTTCTCATGAGACTGCAAGCAGCCAGGCTACAGCTTTGTAAAGAAAAATTTTACTTTTTCCAGTCAGAAATTGAGTGTTTGGGGTTTAGGTTGTGCCCAGATGGTGTCAAGCCAACCGAAGATAAGGTCCTGGTGATTAGAAATGCACCTTATCCAGGAAATAAGAGTGAACTACAAGCCTGGTTGGGGCTCATAAACTTTTACCATTCATTCTTAGATGACAAAGCTACAATCGCCAAGCCACTGCACCGGCTGTTGGATGCGGATAGGACCTGGGAGTTTTCGGTTGTTGAACGTGAGGCATTCGATTCTTTAAAAAAACCTTATACATTCGGACAGTCTGCTAACTCACTACAGCATAGAGAAAGAGTTAATTCTATTGTGCGATGCCTCCCCATATGGAGTGGGCTGAGTCCTGGCCCATCCTGAGGATGGACTGGAATGACCCATTTCTTTTGGTTCCCAAACGTTATCTGCCACTGAACGTCACTATTTGCAGTTAGACAAGGAAGCACTTGCCATCATTACAGCTGTAAAAAAATGCACCTTTGGCTTGCAGGCTGAGACTTTGTGATTTATACTGATCATAAGCCTTTATTGGGTATATTTTGCCCAGATAAGTTAATTCCAACCATTATTTTGTCTAGGTTGCTTCAATGGTGTCTCATGCTTTCTGGATACCAGTACAAGCTGCAGTATAGGCCTGGAAGGTTGCAAGCATCACCTGATGCCCTGAGTCATTTGCCCTTACCTGCAGAATCTGAATGTCCTGCAGTTCCTACCAACATTTTCATGCTCGAGTTTGAGGAGCCTCCAATCACCATCTTAAAGTTAGCAGAGGAAACTTGTAAGGATCCAGTGCTGAGTTTGGTTATGTTGTGGCTGTTGAAAGGATTCCCGGCAACTGTGCCTGCCGAGGAGTACTCCCCATACCTGAACAGGCGACTGGAATTATCTCTGATTAAAGATTGTGTTTGTTGGGGGTCGAGAGTGGTTGTTCCAGCAGTACTGCAGTCCAAGATGCTGACTGAGCTCCATGCCATGCATCCTGGGATCGGAGCCATGAAGGCTATTGCCAGAGGCTACTGTTGGTGGCCAAACCTCAACTGGGAGATTGAAGCGACTGTCAATGGCTGTGCCCTGTGTCAAGCTACCCATCACAGCCCACCCAGAGTTGAACCAAAGTAGCTCCAGGACAGGAATCATAATGATAATAAATGGTCCAGAATTCACATAGACCTCATAGAACCATTTGATAAGAAGATGTTTTTGGTTGTGGTGGACTCCTATTCCCAATGGTTGGAGGTAGAGCTGCTTTTCTCCACTACCTCTGAAGCCATCATTCAGAAGTTAAGACACATTTTTGGAACCCATAGTCTATGCGATACCATTGTGTCAGACAATGTGACTTACTTTACATCTGAGCTTTTTGAAGAATTTTTACTAAGAAATGGTATCTCCCATGTGACCACAGCCCTGTGCCACCCGTCAAGTAATGGCCAGGTTGAACAATATGTTCAAAGTGTAAAGGAATGACTCAAGCGACTAACAAAAGGTGACTGGCCGACCAGAGTTGCAAGATTTCTGTTGCATAACATTTCACTCTGAATTCCAGCATAGGAAAATCACCTGCAGAAATGCTGTTTGGCCACCACCTCAAAACTATTCTGGATGTCTCTCGTAAGTTGGTGACCCAAGGAATGGATGCCCTTATTATCCAGCACGGGAAAATCACCTGCAGAAATGCTGTTTGGCCACCACCTCAAAACTATTCTAGATGTCTCTCATAAGTTGGTGACCCAAGGAATGGATGCCCTTATTAGTCGGGAGTTCAATGTAGGCGATACAGTATGGATGAGAAGTTTTAGTTTATTGGGTTGTCGATGGTTGACTGGAAAAATTTGCAGGTGCCTGGGACATGCCAATTATGAGGTGATAACGGAAGGCAACCTTATGCACCACCGTCATGCTGACCAGTTATGGAGACGGTTCATCGTCCTGCCTCGGACAGCACCCCTACCAAGTACCCGCTTGACCTGTCCACCATCCTCTAGCTATGAGCCAAGCAAGCCTCAACATCCACCATTACCGGCAACCGAGTCTTCCCACCCACCTTTGCAGACATCTAAGTCACCGTTTCCTACCAACCCTGTGACTCCAGTTCATCTTTCGCCGGTTGTATAGTGGACCAGAAATAACTCGCTGCCTGAGACTTCGCCAGTGCCTGAGCAACCTCAGCCCCCATCTGAGGCAATGGAGCAAACAAGTGGAACTCCAGTACTGTTCAGATCGCAGAGTCCTCTGGCCACCACCCCTGGTAGTCCTTTGATGCGGCAGTCCTGCCGCCCAACAAAATTAGGAAGCAACCAAAGAAGTTGGAAGATTATCTTGAGCATTAATTTTTCTTTTCTTTTCTTTCTTGTTTAGATATAGGGAAGGAGTGTTAGGTTGTGTGTTTATTATGGCAACCCTGCAGAGGATGATTAGCTGGGAGTCGGAGGGGCACCCAAGAGGGAGAAGGGCTTTTGGTTTTGGTACCTGAGTTGGGTCTGATGTATGTTTGGATTGTGTTCTGTTTCTTTTCTGTTTAATAAATCAGTTGTAAATTGGTCATCAGTGAATATTTACGTTATTACTTATCAGTGGCAGCTCGTAGCTAAAATTAGTGGGGGTGCTGCTCCAGAAAATTTTTAGCCTTTATTTTAAAATTGTGTAAAAGGAAAAAACATGTATAAAAAGAAAATTTATTCAGGAACTTGATAAAATTTTAACAAAAAAAACAAACATTTTTTACTTACTTTAACTTAAATTGTTACAGTTCAAGCTTGATCTATTCATTTAAAAATGAAATCCATTCTTCTTGTTTTAATTTGCGCAAAAAGTTCAATAATTTTCTCCTTGATCTCTGGATGACAATTGAGGAAATTTTGGACAAAATTTCACGGTTCTTTTTAACTTTTATATTATGCTCATTGATTGAAAGTCTGTATGCCTCACTAAGTTTCTCCTTAATACTTACGGTTCCTAAAAGTGACAGTGAAACAACATCATCAACGTGCTTCTTTGACTTCTCATGCTTTTCAGTTTTTTCTTTCATTTTGTTTATATTTCTAAAACCATCTTTTGTCCACGGTACATCACCTCCAAACAGCAAACACGGGAAGCAAAACAGTGCATTTTTTACTTCACAGCCGCAAAGCCAACTTTTCCATTGGTACCATTCAGAATTAAAGCTACGAATATATTTCTTGTTGTTGCTTTTGCCTGGCTGAGATATTAGAATATCAGGTGTTGAACGACCTCTTTTCTTAACTGTAACTTTCTCATGGAGAGATAGCTGTGAAAACTTAAGCTGTTGAAGTTCACTTACAGTCACAGAACTTATTTCTTGGGGATGCAAGGCCATGGTTAAAGTTTTCTGTTAAATAAAAGAACTGAAAAAAATGAATCAAATAGAATAGCTGGAAGCAGAATAATAATCTAATTCTACACTCTTCTACACTTTATCACATTCAAGAATATGGTACACGGTTTTTAAGCACAACACACGCTGAGTAAAAAAAAACTTCCTTCCACCATCATGCCAGAGCAACAGTGCTCTCTCTACCTGGCAGTCCCGCCTTCCTCCCCACCCCCCCTCCTATGTGCGCATGCGCACAACAGTCAAACACCACGTCGCTGGCACTGTGAAGCGCACAGTTCCATACAAAGATTTTTGTATCTTTTTCATAAACTGGGGGATGGCTACTGAAGTACTGACATTAAGCTTAAGGAATATATATTGTACTACAAAAATAAAGAAAGAATTAAAGAAAAAAGGACTCATTATATTAAATGTTATCGATAATATCAAGTGGAAATAGGGGGTGCTGCAGTTCCGCAGTGCCTATACACGAGCCGCCACTGTTACTTATCTACTTTCTTACGGAACATAACACCAACACATCCCCATATGCCGGATAGCAGGAATTTTACATTATTCAAAAGACCTCTCTTTTCTTAAATCAATAGTACTTCCTTTCGATATATCTTATCGTCGATAGATTAAAATGGTGTCAATTGCAAAGGCTTCAGCAATATGTTTTCACAAATTCCCTACTTTGTTATTGAGGCAATCTTCGAAAAGCTTACTAAAATTACCTATTATCGGATACTTTCAGGTATTTTATTGGGAATTTACTTTGTTATTTATTTATTAATAGTACATTATTATTAGTAAATGAAAAATCTTCCACGCTAAATATTCTTTATTTTCGCCGTTTCAAGAGGTAACTAAAGACATCATAATAAAGTTCATATGCTTTAATCAATAATTATATGTTGATCGTTGAATAAATAAAAGTTATGTTGTTTTCTTGTTAACTCTTCAGTATTTTCATTAAGTGGAAAATCTGATATAACCTATTAATACGGACTTGCCTGCGAAATATTATTGATTTGTCGTATACTAATAAATATCCGCAAAGACAAGTCAGAGCAAGTTGAATTCTCACGAACTATTCATAAAAGTGCCATCAAAAGTTTAAACCATCTTTTGCGTGAAAAATGTTGTTAGCGGTCTGAAACGGAAAAGGCGGTTTGGAAATGGCTATATTTGGATAACGATTTTTTCGCCTTAGTTAAAATTCATGATATTAGGAAAGACTGCATTGCATCAATGTAGAACCGTTAGCTAATTTTAATACTATACAGCAGTGGTTCTCAAACTTGCAATTGCCGCGGCCCCCTTTGAATTAAAAATAGTAAAAATTAGAAACTTCATTGCAAATTTCTTAATTTAATGTAACTATTTATAATTTTTATCACATCGGTTTTCTCAGATAATATTTTATTATTCGTGAAAACTTTATTTTTGACATTTCACCTTGCATGCAAAATAATTTTACGTCCCGCAGTTTGACAAACACTGCTATACAGAATGCCTTGGAATATTTCTCATACAGTTACCAAATATGCCGAAAACTTTCGATTGAGGATGTACTGTAATCAAAAGACTAGCTTTGGACGGCTTATTTATTCCATTGTAACCAAATTATTGGAAGTGTTTCATATATATGAATATCGTTTATAGTTCCACCGTATGTAAATTATAAGCATGCAAAAATAGAATATTATTCGAGATGCTTCGCTTTCTTTCGATTATTTTGCAAAAATTTTGTTCTGTTACATTTTATAGGGTAAAGCAGCCAGCGTTTTTCTTGAGTAAAAGCTAATAGTACGATTTTCTAGTATCTTTTCTGCTAATATAATTTTGGTGGCCAATTACTGATTATGTTACCTATGATTGTTTTATGTCTTATAGATCCCTTCAATAAAGTCCTTTTATGGACCAAGTAAGGCAGACATTCCTCCCCGGGAATATATTGAATATGAAGTATCTAAGTGTCCAAATGAATGGAAGTTTGTGGAACAAATTTTACCACCAAAGACTGTCCCTGAACCATCTAAGAAACTAGAGTATCTTTCAGGATGGAAACCAGCTGAAGGTATATAACTTTTTCATTAGCTTTTAAATCATATTTCAGAGGAAAAGAACAACTATGTAACTTCCACACAAATTTATTTGCATGACCGGTTTTGCTAAATAACTAGCATCATCAGATCAACACCTAATAATAATAAATTTGTGTGGAAGTTAAATAGTTGTTCTTTTATTCTGAAATATGATTATCACTTAGCACAAAGTTGAGCCGAATTCCTTAGAGCTTTTAAATCAGCTAACTCGTGCATGCTTTCAATTAAACGATTCATTTTTCCATCTTTCCCATATTTTGTCAGCTGCTTCTACTGAACTACCGTATTTCATCAGCAGGAGTAAAAATCATATGCCTAGTGTTTATCTAGCTAAATCTATCCGAGGCCAAAGAATCCGTACAAATATTAGAAAAATATCTGGTGATATATGGGTGAGTAATAATATTAATTTTTAATACAATTTTTTTTGTTGTGGAAATTTGTATTTTATATCCATTAATATTATTCAAAGCCCTAACATGCCTAATTAAATTGATATATTGCTGAGATCAGCAAACTGGTATTTTTGGATGTTGCATTGTGTATTGGTGTTTCCTTTCTGGCACTCAAAATTTAATGAAGCCAAATTTTTATTTTATCTTGTGATACAAATCCTGCTAGCCTTAAATTTTTATAAACTAGATTGTCCTTATTATTTATAAATTTTGTTATACTTAGTTTTTTAACTAATTTTTTCTACTCTTAAATGTTGAATATATATTCCTCACTAGCCTCTGTACCCGGTGTTGCCCGAGAATATTTAAAGCCACTGCCAAGTGTAGTTCACACAGCTATCATCTGATGGTGCTAACATAGTTTTATGCACCTTCCGTTTGGAGTACCCATCATTGCCCGGGACCATTTACCACTGCCAAGTGTAGTTCACGCGGATACCATCTGATGGCACTATCATCTATTGTAGCATAATGCACAGTGCACTTATAAAATAGCACCTTCCCCAATTTTTTAATTTCCATATAGCCTATGTTACTAGCAGGGTAAAATTATACACCTATGCTAAGTTTCGTGACGATACCTTCAAAGATGTGAATTTGTATAGTGGACAAATAAACAGAATTTCAGATATTTATATTAAGATTGATAGCTCAGCCTTATTCCTTGTTTTATAAAAACTAGAAATTTGGAATGGCATCAAGATGAGATTTGTGATATTTTGCAAACAAAAAAACAGCAATTTCTCTCATTTTAGAGATGAGTTAATGCTGCCTCTAAAAGTAGAAGAGCATTAGTGCATTATTGTAAATTTGAGAAAGAAATTTATGAAGTTTTTCATTAAAATCTTTCATTCTACAAATTTTGCTAATATATTCTCCATTAATAATGACAAACTTACTGATTGACAACATAGTTTTGCATAATTTTTCAGTTATGTTTGTTTTTACTCTAATGACATATTGTTTTACAGGCATTGGACCATGATTTGAAAATATACTTGAAAGAGAAGCACAATAAAGACATCTTGTCTCAAGTACATGAAGTAACTTGCTGCATATGGTTGAAAGGTGATTATGTAAGAGATGTGGAAGAATGGATGTTGAAAAAAGGTTTTTGAGTGTAGTGATCATCATTTGGTTTACCATGATATTCATGGTTTCATTCTTTTTATTTTCATTATTGATGTCATATTCATTTTGGTAATAATTAAATTTTGTTAATAAAGTATTTTTAAGCTTGTTAAATTGATAATTTATTTATTTTTGATTTTACTGTCAGACCCTAACAGTCAATTCCATTATTATATTGAAAATTTAAATATCCTGATATCATTGGATTGAATTTGTTTTCAAACAAAGTTTCATCAGCTTTACAGGTGGATTAATTTGCCATGGAGTTGGGCATTCAAGTCAATAATTTGGCAAAATTTTTCATGATGAAAAAAAGCTGAAAGAAAAACAGAGCTTTCCACTAACCTCCATTACATGGAAACTGCATAACAATATAGCTTATTACTTCTGAATTGGTGCAGAATTTACCAGTCATATTCATATTTGAATTGACTTTTTTATGAGATTGGAGAATTTGTTTAAATCGTCATATCTTTATAAAACTATTTTTTAAATAGATGGTTTATTTTACTACTTTGATTGAAAAAGCTCTAATTAATACAGTAGAACTCTGATTATCTGAATCTCCAAGTATCTGAACCAAATCCAGAATCCCTTATTTGCCTCTCTCAAACACCTACTGAATGCTCTTCTTTGTGTAAATTCTGACACAATGTACAATGTGCCCCATCAACTTGGGCATCACCTACTTGAGTGGAAGCACCTTTTCGAAAGTGCTATTTTCTATAGTCTTTCCCTTCTTTTGGAGAGAGTATGGCAAATTTTATGGCCCTGGCAATGTTTCGATATATGTAGCATTTTTGAGAAATTTTAAGGTAGTTTTTGGATATGCTTCATGGTTATCAGATGTGCATTCTTCCTCAGTTGTTCATGCATATCCGCTTTTCTTTATAGAGGTGCAATTAATTTCCCATGTGTTATCTGCGTGCATCTTGGTACATGCAGCCTCATAAAGCAATACAGCTAACCCTTACTGGATGTATACAATATATAGAGTCAGTTTAGGATTAAGTTATACTATACATATATGATGTTTTCATATCCTTGGAATTGTGTTTAATGTTTCTTTGTACAGTTTATGTGGATTGAGAAGCCTGTATTATGATATGAGGTATCTCTTCATTTGAGTTGCTGGCTTGCACCCTTGAACATTATTCTAGAACATGTAGGGGCAGGTGATCTAGGCGACCGCCTAGGGCCTTGTGCATCTGGAGGTCTCAAGTCTGTTTACCTCCATAAAATATAACCACATTTTCAGAATTTACAAGTCATGAGCCCCGCAGACTACTATTGCATAGGGCTGTGTTTCTCAACTGGGGGTCTGCGCATTATTTCTTGGGGGGCATGATGTTTATTTTTATCTACAACTTGTTTGATCCTATGTACACCTCTGATTAATATTTTAAAGTGAAAAAACGAGACAATGAATGAAAAATGTATGAACTTTTCATGGGGAGGAGGTCCGCAGAAATTGTGAAACTTCGTAGGGAGTCCATGGCTACAAAAAGGTTGAGAAATGCTTCCCTAGGGATCTCATAAGCCACTGTCGCCTTGGGACCTCGTAAACTACTATCCCTTAGGAGCCTCACACATCCTAAATCCACACCTGAGCACAGGTATCCCAACTGTAGCTTGCCGGGCCTTATCAGCCCAGATATCTTATTCGGCCTGCCTTGCATCATTTTCAACTTAATTTTTTTGGTAAGATTTTACATGAAAGCATTTATTATTTCACATCTGTGGATTTTTCAGTTAAATGAACATTTAACAGGCGAATATCACCAAATAATATGAGCAAAAACTCGTAAATAATTGTACTACCCATGCATAATATTTTGATCAGTCGCCCAATAATATTTTCGTAGAAAGAATGTCTTTATTTCAGCCATTAAAATAGATGAGGAAAATGAAGGTTGCAACTCACAAGAAGAAGAGACTCAAAAAAGAAAATGAAATATTTGTAAAAATACACTGCAGCATTTGAAAAGGGTCCATTATTAACCCACCATTGGTCGCATGCTGAGCAAATCCCTCACCCAAGAATAAACATTCTTTCATTTTTTTTCTAGACAAGTTACAACTTTCGGGATTAGTATACCTTCCTAAAAGTACTCGAATTTACATCACATATTATACCAGATATTTTTAGCCTACTTCCAGAATGAAAATAGGCTTATAGTTTTGTCGTTGTGTCTGTCTGTTTGTCTGCCCCATATTAACTTTCGAAGCAATAGACCGATTTTCATGACACTTGGTGGAAAGCTCTTGCTACTGTGACCAAGCTCTTGAAGATAGTTTTTGTTGTGAAAATTAAAGTCCCAGGTTAGATTCCAGGACTATCCTTCCCATTTGATTTAAATGGGAGATCTGAAATCCATTGTGCAGGGTAATTTTCTCTAGCACATTAAAATATCTTAGAACTGTAATATCGTAGCGGAACTTGTACTTTTCTTTGAAAAAAGAAATGGAGATTGTGATTTTTATTGTCGAATTTTACTTTTCGATCATATTTCATCAAATTTTGCCTAAATACTGGCATTTTTGCAGTTTTTATCACTTATTACAAGAGTTTTGTCATTGCATTGACTATTGTTGGACTCAGATTCGGTATAGTCTAGTATAATACATACACATTTTATTTTTGCCACATAAATACACGTACACATTACAAATACAAATTCATGGATAGCAAAAATAGGGATGCATAGTGCAGATTCGCCCACCACCGAGAGTGTTACATTTGTTATGTACTAGTTGCCTCACCATATTGAAATTGTACAATTAAATTTTTAGCTTTATTTTACTTTTATAGCAATTTCCACATTTTTCTAGTGTTTTATTTTTGAGAATTTTGCATTAGAGTATTTTACATTATTATTGAATATTAATAGAATCTTTATGAAAAATATATTAAACCTTTTTTATTTATATTTTTACTTATACATTTATTTAGGATATGAAATTGTGGAAGATAACACTTTAATGATATGAAAAATAATTATTATTACCACATGAAAGGAACAATCATCTGGGTGAGCATGGCCCTCATCCGCGACTAATGGCATCACAAAATGCAGTGTGATCAATGGGAGGTTAAGAGATTCGGTTAAAACAAGTTTTAAAGGATACTCTTATGCCTATTGCATTCCCTGTAACATCCATTTAAGTTACCTTTAGAAAAACCTATTTATAAAGACAAAAAGTGCATTTCCAACTCCAAGACACCAAAGGCTAAAGTACATTGGCAAGTTTGGTGGGCATAATCAGTGCATTAAAATAAATGAATATATAAAAGGTGCATTTACAGCAGAGCATTGGAAATAACACTTTCTTAATTAACCCATCTGCTGACCTAATCGTCTGATATACTGTGCCTTGACTGACAGTACCGTATTTATTATAAATGTGCAAGCATGCTTGAATATGTATAAGTATATTTACATGAACATCTTCAGTAGACTCCTAGATATGATTGATTGCATGAGTGTATACTTGTTTAAATTTTCCAACATTAAATGGACATTTTCAGTAACTGCTAATGGGAAAAAATGTCAGTGGATGAGTTAAAATAGCTATTTTAGATGAGAGATTTCAGATGATTTTAAATTTTGACATTGTGTCCTACAGAAATTATGCTTCGTTTAACGTTCTATCGCTTAATTCGCATTTTCCAAGAATTAATTAATAACATTAAGTGGGGATCTCCTATACTTATGTTGGTATCTCCACATTGTTATGGCTATTGGAGATACCTAAGACAATTACTTATTTAAAAATTTTTTGAAACTTAAGTGCTTATTCTGAAATTTAATTTCAGCTGTTTGTCCAGATTATATGACTGTGCTAAGTCTAGCTAGTGGAAAAACAAAAGAAACAGCACTTATGAATAATGTAATGTTGAAGAGAAATATGAAAAATCGATCAGTATAAAAAAATAAATTCACCTTAATGGTTGATAAGTCTGCCGATAAAGAGAGCGTGAAACATTGTGCATAATTGCGAGAGAGCTTTTTAATTAATCAGTGCTTGAAGTCTTTTTTTGTCTCTTCACTCTGAAGGATGTTTCAACTGTCATTTTTATTGAAGAAAGACATTCCGTAGTTATTGAAAATGATATGCATGTCATTCCCTTGCCTTGTATACTTCATATGCATGTTTGAAATTACCGTACCATATGTTTACAGCTATTTTCATTGGAGTCCCAAGCACATATAAGAACTCAAAGAGTATCAGAAATTCATCAATGTTAAGCTTCGTAAGTTGCTGCATCTTTCTAAAAACAAAACACATGTGGTGGTGTGCAGACTGCTCGAGCAAGCAACTATGACTTACCCAATTTTCCTTTACTTTATCTTGCTAATTTTTAACAATTTGAATAAGCATAAAGCAAGAGTATCCAAACCATGGCTTATGAGCTGCATACAGCTCTTTTAATTTGATGTGCAGCTCTTTTAAATTTCCAATCAAAGGGATGTGAATCCTTTTTCACTACAGAGCACTATGATGTAGTGTAACTTGAGTTGTGTTGGGGATGCCTAAGGGACATGTAATTTATCTGAATTGCTTTGAATACAGGTTATGTTTCACTGTTAATAAATTTATGAGTTATACGTATCATGCGGATCTCAAACTTCTAAAGAGTATAATATGCAGCTCTGAGGTTAATTAAGTTTGGCCACCTCTGGCATATAGTCTAGGTCAGAGCTTCTCAACCAGTGTGCCGTGAGGTAGCCCTTAGTGTGCCGCCACAAATTCCGAGAGTTTGTAATTTTCACTGAAGCATGTCCAAGCATAAAAGTTCTCTTACATTTTGTTTTGACTATCATAATGGTAGTGTATTACCATAAGAAATATATGCGCAATGAAACAAGTTGTATATTAATATGTATATTACACATATCGTATTCGCTGAGAATCTTTAGTCTTGGTTTTTCTTATCAGAAAACTGATACCTTCCATTTTCGTATGAAGTATCATTTTCTCACGTTGAGCTGAATGCAAATGAAATTAATACTTAGTTGAATGTTACACAAAACACTCGACAAAGTATTCATTTCATTTCCTCTCCACCCCCTTAATTTGATAAAGAACCTCAGCCGATGACATCAATCATTTTCTTTGTATCCCGCTGTCTCGCCTTTGCAACTTATCATTAAGGGGAAATCGCATGGTGAAGTGGTTGGTTCCTCGATTTTGTGATATTTTCGAAGGAAACGTTTGGTAAGTAGTTATTTCTTGTACATACTACTGCTACAACTGTCTTTATAGAATTTCCCGCGTTCTCGATTTATGAATTTACGTAGTTTATTTTATTATTTTCTTTCTTATGACAAAAGTCATATGAGATGGCTTTCAGCAATTAATTAATTTGCTCAGGGGTGCCGCTTCTACTTCTCACATTTGCCTATTTACAAAGCATTTACACTGGAGTGAACACGTTGCGGTGTGTATTTTGCAGTTTTTGGTTTCAGCTATTATAGAATTTAGTGTAGATATTTTTTGTTTAAAATCCTGAGAAAATAGTGCATCTGCAGTATACATTTAGTTTCACTAGTGGCATAGCATGCAATTTCAGGCCTCTCCGCTATGTTCTTTAATAACTTTAAAGTTTGCAAACTGAAGAGCGGAATGTCAGTTTTTTTTCTGGTAAAAATGTTTTTCCATACGAGATTGGAGTGAAACAACCTATGCATATTAGTAATTTTCATTATCTGATTAATTTGAAATTATTACAGTTACATAAATTTGGATGGCAATGGAAAGCTCGTATGCATTTCAGCAATTGGCGGTATAACTCTCTCAAAGGGTCCTTAAGGCTTCGACCCCCTCTCCATGCGGGCGAAGCCCTATTTTATGCCACTTTACCACGTAAATGTTCCCACGTCTCAATTTATGCAGAATACATACCAAAGATTACCGATATATCTAGTATTGCAATTTAAAGATGTAACAATAAAAAACAAATATGACATTTTATTCATATAAATCTTGATTGCTTTCTTATTTTTAGAAGCCCTTCACTATGAAAACATTTTTACTTAAAACCAATTCTACAGAAACTGTGGCGACAGATGAAACTAAAAAGCAGAATACTAAATTAGAAGAACCAAAGAAAAAGAAAGCCAAAATTCTAAACAGGTCATACAAAGAAGATTACTGGGCTTTACTTGGTCCGGCGATAGAACATGTCCAAAACCACTGTCTTGTATGCAAGGAAATTTTAGCGAACGAAGCAAGCCAAGTAAATTACAGCGTCATTTTTGCTCTAACCATCCTTCTTACTTACATCAGTTTCTTTAGGCATTTGCAAGAGCAAAACTTGAAACAAAGTGCTTTCTTGAAAACTTGCATGAGTGTCTCAGATAGGGCCACAGAGGCAAGCTACATTGTTGCAAAATTAATTGCCCAAAGAAAAAAGCCACACACAATAGGCGAAACATTAATTATACCAGCATGTAAAATAATTGTGCGGATTATGATAGGAGAGGAAGCCACAAAAGAAGTAAGCAAAGTACCACTTTCGGACAATACGATGAGGAGGCGTATAGATGATATGTCCAATGATATAGAAGCTACACTTATCTAGAGGTTGCAAGGGGCTGGAAAATTTTCATTACAGGTTGATGAATCTACAGATAATAGTGGTCATGCGCAACTTATTGCCATTGTGCACTTTGCTGATGGGGATAATATAAAAGATCACTTTTTGTTTTGCAAAGCATTTCCTCACCGAACAACAGGTGATGAAATATTCCATATCACTGATGAGTACATGAGTAGCAACAACATACAATGGCAAAAATGCGTGTTTGCACTGATGGTGCTGCAGCAATGACAGGAAATGTCCAAGGATTCATTACGAAATTGAAAATGCAGAACTTGAATGTGCAAATTATCCAATTTTCTGCATCGCGAGGCCCTTATGGCAAATAATTTGCCGGATGAACTGAAGTCCATTTTAGATAATGCAGTGAAAATAGTTAATTTCATTAAATCGAGACCTCGCAAGTCACGCCTTTTTTTTTCATTCTTTGCAATGAGATGGGTGCAGATCACCATTCATTACTTCTTCATGCAGAGATTAGGTGGCTTTCCAAGGTAAAGTGTTAGCAAGAGTTTTTCGAACAATAGGATGAGATAAAACAATTCTTGACATCACAAAATGAGATTTATCTTGCCAATTTTATTCAATGAGTTGAACTTAAAATTGTAAGGACATAACCAAAACATATTAACTTGCTTGGACAAAATAAATGGATTTATAAATAAACTTCAGCTATGGCGTGATGAAGTCGGACATGGATAATTGAAAATGTTTGAACGAATAAATGAGATGCAGTTCGACAAGAATTTCTTAAGTGTAGTATCCCAACATCTATCTATTCTTTGCGAAAAACTCAATCAGTACTTTAAGTTAAGAAGCACAAAACAATTTGACTGGATTCAAGATCCTTTTAGTCTTTTATCAGAAGAATCATCCAAGGAAGTTACTCTGAAACTACGAGAGGAACTAACAGAACTTAGAAGCGATCCCACACTTGAGCTTAAATTTAGTGAGATATCTTTGGACGAATTTTGGCTCAAAGCTAGGAGTGAATATTCTTCAACAGCTGAATTTGCAATTGATGCGTTGCTTCAGTTTCCAACTACATATTTATGCAAATTGAGATTTTCTACAATGACAGTTATTAAGAATAATAAAAGGACATGTATGAAGAACTTCGCATAGCTCTTTCTACTATTGAGCCTAACATAAAGCGTATTTGTTCCAAAAGGCAAGCCCAGATTTTTCATTGAAGAATGAAAATGTTTGTACTGTTGGATTATGTATGTACTTAATTTGAAACAAAAGTATTTATATGTTAACTGTTATTTTAACAGCAATGACAGTATTAAACATTTTTATTCTACTTTTAGTGTTTTCTTCTTTAAAAATCTGCATTAAAACAGTGAAACTAACAAGGATAGGGTTTGGTGTGCCGCAAGATTTGAGCAAGTATTTAAGTGTGCCATGGAGGAAAAAAGGTTGAGAAGCACTGGTCTAGGTCAACTCAAATCCATATCTTTCATAGTTCAGTTTTTATGGCTCTAAAGACAATTTTGGAATGCTATATGAGAGCTACCTTATAGCAACACCATTATATATATCCAATATGGCCAATTCATTCAGTAGCGTCAATTGCAGCTTATGCGAAATAGTTGTTTTTAAAGCTGATTCCATCATATGTGATGGCATATGTCACCATAAATTTCATTTTATATGTTCAGGTTTGTCTACCACTGAAATCAATGTGATATGTAGTAATCAATCTATATTTTGGGTTTGTGCGACATGTGCTTTGAAACGATGCGACCAACCACCGATTGCTGATGTAAACATTGTCCGAATCCCTAATTGTCGATCGAATACTGATATTCATTTCGTATTGAAGGACTTGCTCTTGAAAAGATAAATGCAAGTGCAATTAATAGAAAAACAATCCTGAGTGTCCCAGTAAGGCGTAATGGGCGTAATCCAGTTCCAAGAAAAGTCTCCTGTGCTAGTCTCCCCATCCATGAAAGGCCAGATGTGCACCAAATTCCTGTCATTGTGCATAATCAATGTACAGTGAATCCTAAACCCTCGGAAACTTATGCTGTAGCATCAATGGGTCGAGTGAATAAAAAAAAAGCAAATGCTTATGCTTAAGATTTCCCTCACTTTTTAAGCAAATGCTTAATTTGGGGTAAATAAAAAAAGTAGCATTTGCTTTTGCTAGAAAAAATAAGCATTTGCTTAAAATTGTGTGAATAAAACTGAGCTTTTGCTTAATGCTTTAAGCATATGCTTAAACTTTTTTAAGTGAGGTAAAGGGTTTGCTAAAATATTTCCAGGTACTCTATTTTCATGATAATTGATCCTAAATATAAATATGGTAATTTATGGTGACACGAAAGGTTAAAAAATACGAGAAAAGTTTCAACAACCAACGGTTATAAAAATTTATATCGTTTCTCTGAAGAAAATGTTTATTTCAAATCTGTTACTCGGAGAATATCAAGAGAGACGTGGCGGGGTACTGTCTTCCAAACAGAAGATAGAAATATTTTTAAGGTACTTAAGTGATGTAAGATAGAAAAATTTGTGGCGTCCAAAATCACTATAAAGGCAAATGACTGGATAAAATTACTATAACTAATTGAATAAAAATACACCCATGATTTGTGATAGTATCGAATTCAGTTATAAAAGAAATAGTTTTTAAAAATTATTAATTAACTTTTTAAAAAATATTACCCAATATATTTATGTTTTTAGTTTGAAATTCAACTATGTAAAACTTTGTTGCTGCAGTTCTTCTATTAACCGACTCACTTCGATATCAACTGGCGGGTCATCTTCCCTAGCGGCTATGGCTATGTTGTGGAGAATCGCGGTGGCTACAATTGTTGTGAGGGATTTCTGAACAGTACTTCTTAGCCCCAAAGAAAGAACAGGAAATCTTCGTTTCCATACACCGTAGAGCCTTTCTACGATGTTTCTTGTCTTTATGTGTGCCCTATTATATTTCTGTTCAGCTTGAGTACGTGCATTCGTTAATGGTGTGAGGAGAAACGACTTGCACGCATACCCTCCATCACCCAACAAAAATCCATTTCGTATTTCCCCAGCTTCAAATTGTGCCCTTATGGTGCAATTTTGAAAAATAGTGCTGTCGTGCACAGAACCAGGCCACCTTGCAACTATATCCCGTATCAATAAATTGTGGTCACAAATAGTTTGCACATTAATGGAAAAATAACCTTTCCTGTTACGGAAAGTTTCGGCGTTCTCTCCGCCCGGTGACCTTATTCGTACGTGTGTGCAGTCTATGGCACCCAATACACCGGGAAAGTTCGCAATTCCATGAAACCCATCCATAACCGTTCTTTGTTCTGGTATAGAATTGGGGAAATGGACGAAGTGCGGTGAAAGGTTTGCTAATGCAACTGATACCTCGTCGATGGCACGCGAAGCAGTAGAACGGTTAATTCCGGCCGAATCTCCAATTAATATATGAAAAGCTCCTGTGGCGTAAAACCTCAGCGCAGTCAAAAGTCTATTCATCGGCGTAAGAGGCTTATTTCTCTGTGTTGGATACTCCAGGTGGTGACGAATCCTTTCCAACAGAGAAAGTACGGTCGCTTTTGTTAATCGGAACCTTTCGTGGAATTTCTTATCCGTCAACTCTTCAAAGGGATCGCCCCTTTCCATGAATATTTCATCGCGGTTTACTCTTCGACCTAAAAAATCTAAATCAACGAGCTCGTCTTCAAAATTATCCCATCGGAACTCCATGTTTGTTTACAAACTGACGCCGGTTAAAGAACTTAACCGCTCGATTTTGGCCGGTTAATTCTTAATCGGGGTTCAACGTCCGTTAAGCCCTAACCGGGATTGGTGCACACCAAAACGGGCTTAATCGCGGTTAAGAAATAATTTTACCGCGGTTAACTCCTAACCGGGGTTGGTGCACTCGGGCATAAGTGTAAACAAAAACAAGTGAAGGAAGAGTTGCAAAGAGCTTTCTTCCGTAAAATTTAAGCATTTGCTTGAAACTGAGTAGCAAATGCTTATAAGCAAAAGCAAACTTTTATTCACTCAATATGATACTGTTTGTTTTAAGCATTTGCTTAATTTTTATTCACTCGACCTAATGTGTTGTTCTAATGATTGAAAGTTACAACCTCAGACATGCAATCCAAATTCAAAAGTAAACAATCACACTAAATTGATTCATAAGACAAAGCGGATACAAACTTTCAACTCGTTTTAATTTGACGGTAATTCACGCGTGGCAAGCATAGAGATGTACTTAATTAATTCAGGAGGGAAGTACCACAAATAAACTTAATAATTGAAGTTTTTGTATAATGAATATACATACGAATAGAGTATTCTATATTGAAATTTTATCTGTTATATAAGTAAAAGTGAACTTTTTAAATCTAACAAAAATAGTAAATTAAGTATCAAAATGAAAAAATTAAGAATACACTATTTTTTTAAATCAAAAAGTGCACATCATGTACTCTTTAAAAGTACGATTTTACAATTGTTATCACTTCCTGAATCTTAGGTAGGTATGCAGCGAAGATAACCGGAAAATTTCATTAACCGGCATCTCCAAATCTGTGCCTGATAACAAAGATTTTACTGTTCTATACATTTTATAAATTTCAGAATGGCAACACTGGGTGTGTTCTCTAAACGATACCACGATACTATGTATCGAATTCGTACAATCGTTTAACGCAAGTGTAGTGGTTGTATGCACTTGTAAGTTGTCAAGTGGATATGTGAAGTCATAATACAGCGTGGTAGAAAATTAAATTTATGATGGATGAATAATTTTTAAATTATGAAAAAGTGGAAACTTTTTAATGCTTTCCTTTTTCACGTGTCCCGTTGAATTGATATGTAAAGTTTCAGTCTTCATGTATCTCTATCGGAGATTCACTAACATCTCTGACACGTGTTCTATAACAATAATTGATCGGCATGACTAGCAATAAGTATGTGGCGTTAAATTTTTCAAACGCAGATCAAGAAAGTGGCGGGGTAAATTTTCAGTCCAGTAAACCTAGAAGAAAATTATGGAGGGTTCGTATAGTTGACAAATGTATTTCTTGATATAAGCATACAGTTGTAAAACTTTATTGATATAAATTTGTATATCACATAATTGAGTTAAAATTCATTTCTAAATATGTAAGATTTTCTCCGAGGGGAGCAAAGGTGTCACATTTTAAACTGATGTTATACAACATATTTCTGAAGCTAGTCTTCTCTTCTTGTAGTTAAAAGTACGGAAATGATTGCTTTTAACCGGTAGTATTTCACTTCTTACATTGTTGGAATAACCGTTTTGAAGTAAATTGCACTAAATTTCGAACTATGAGCAGCATAATCGATTTAAATAAATTGGAACGATTTTTTTACAAAAACCTAATTTCGTGATGGAGTCAAAGATGTATGAGCCATTCTCAGTCTCGTAGAAAATGGTATTTACTTAATGAAGGAAATTATCTCGGTAAAAAATTATACTAGTAAAAAAACTGCAATATATACTCTTGGAATAGTTCTAAAACACGATTTATCCTGAATTTTAAAATATACGTTTGATTTAACTATTTGCTGCCATACAGTACTGTATACGATTTAAGTTGTCATCTCAAATGAAACAGTCTAAATAGAGATTTCTTCAAAACAAATCATAAATATGTTTTCAAGTTGATGAATATCAACTAGACATCAATGTAGACCAGTTAAAGCTTCTCTTTTTTATGTGGATTAAAGTTAAATGACCTGTAATCGACATTTTGTTTTATCAGAATTAATTAAAAAGCAAATGTTTTACCCTTGCAGTGGTGGAATCAGCTTTCACGCTTCCAACGCAGTGTGGCATATGCAGGTTTTTTTGCTATTGTTCTTATAGCATTATATATATTTTTGCCATCTGCAAAACAACCACCATCCCCAGTAACTGTACCTACAAAGCCTATTCCAATTCGTTTAGATTCCTTAATGGGTGGTCAGAAGCCTCTGGCTCCCAACATAGATTTGGAACTAGAGTCTGTTCTCCATACTTCCAAGTTAGATGACTTTGCAATAAGGAAAGTTGGTCCAAGTACTGCTTCTAACTTAGTGTTAGCACCTGCAACTGTGAAAGTGAGTTTTATGCATCACTGAGAAGTAAATCAAAATTAATTCACAGAACTTATCTCAATTATTTCTAATGATTCTGTTAAAATGTTGAAACTTGGGTAGTAGTTTTGAATAAATTTTATAGTGGAACTTTCACAAAGTTTTTTTCATGTCTTGCTATTAAAATGAGTTCCATAGTTAAAGCTTTGCTAATAGATTTTTTCTTTGTTGAATACTGTATAAATTATTAAGTATTATATTTCGTATCTCATAAACATGTTTTTTGGTAGTTACCTCTGGATGGAAATGAACTTTGGATGTTGAACAAGGTAGAAGTAAATGAAGACATGAAAGGAGAACCTGTTGTAAAGAATGAAATAGGTGTAAATGTTGGCTTTGACGTACCTGTTTCAGTAAGGCAACGGCCACTTTCTCGTAGGAAAGTGCCACCTATAGGAGGCATACATTTTCCTGGTGAGTAAAATTTTTTTCTCATTTTAGTTTTGATTTCTTTCATAAAATTGGTTTATGTATTCTATATTCAAGTATTGCCAATAACACAATTTTTAGTTAACGATTTTTCTAAATAATGTAATTGATTTAAAATGAATGCTATTTATATATTTGAAGTTACAGTAATGATGTTTTATATTTGGTGTTGAGACTGATGAAAATGGATCATCTGTAGTCAAAGTCAACAAGCAAATGTGGCATTGAGCTGCATTTGTGAAACCTTTTGGTCTTATTAGTATGGATTGTTTGTTATTTGGCTAAATGCCAGGTGGCAACAGAGGTAATTTTCAATAAACTAATGCATAAATGAAAAGGAGAGAAACACTTAGTAAAATAATTCCACTTTATTTAATAGAACTAACTCGACCGATTTTCCAGTTTATTGTTAACATCATCTCTAGAGACAAATTACGTCCAGCTTTCTACACCCTCATCAATTTAAGGGCAATTTTAACTAACACCAAAGATAAACGCAGTATACTATTTAGGAGCGGGGTCTATAAACTGACATGCAATGATTGTCACGCAATTTACATTGGGCAAACGGAGAAATTTCCACACTAGGGCTACGGAACACAAAAAATCTTTTCTACAAGGCTTGTTTAAATCTCACTTTGCCCAACACCTGCTTGAAAAGAACCATTCCTTTAACTTTATCCTGGAGGTCATTCATTTTAATAGCAAAGACTCCAGACTAAATCTTTTTGAGCAGTTACAAATTTTGTTACATAGTAATGATAATACTCTTCACCCTGTTAACGAACTTATTCCCCCCCTCTCATTCCCCTCTGCCTACTTTGTTTCTTCCAAATCATCACTCCTCCTCCCATACCTTGACTTAACCTTTCCCTCGCCCTGTCCATTAATAGGCCCCTTTTGTACTTATCACTCCCCCACTTCTCTACTTTTCCATATATGTATATTTGTGTTGCTCCTTGTTTCCATAGCTGATGATGTCTAGATCTTAGTCGAAACTGTTCAAGTTGGTTCTATTAACCCTCAAGCGGACGCACTTGAAAATTTTACATGAGCAGGTGCATGTTGTACTCTGTGCGCCAGAACAAAAAAACCCTCAATTTATCTATTGTGGTTGTCTTAGTATTCATTCATCTTTGAAATGAAGCAATTGCATAATACACTTAATTCAAATGTTTTTGTTTTTGTCAATGGTGACAAACTCACTTAGAGAGAAGCATTTTTTACAATTAACAACAAATTTGTCAAGGAAAATCCATATTGCAGCAAGTTAATCTGATTTACCTTGGTCTTTCCTCTTGTTCTTATTATCGAACCTCAAAGATTGTAAGAGAAACAGCTCATGCATTTCAATCCCGGTACCATTATTTTTCTAAAGTTTAAGAGTGTTTGTATGATTAGCTTTCTTCATACCTGCAAGAAAAAGGACTCTAAGTAATGCCATGATTTAACTTCTTGAATTCTTTTTCAAGTCCCTATCCCTACAATATATAATCTTAGCTTGCAAACCCTCTATATATATGTTAGTGTATGCAACAATCATATCCACCATAGAGGCATCAATTATCTTACAAAAAGCATCTACTTCATCTGTAATGCCCCTTGCACCTTCTCCAATGAGAAATCTTTACAAGATTCTTGCTTATGGTTTTTTTTACTTTTAGAGAAACTTGTTTTACTCCATTTTGTAATTTTGTCTCTCCCAATAAAATAGTTACCATCCGCATTGTCAGGATCACTGTCACTGTAACTAAGGTCTAGTTCTTGCTCTGATTTTGATTCATCATCACTGCGAGACATCACTTCCTCCTCTTCTGAGCTTGAAACATCAGAACCATCTATGCCTTTCTCTTTAGCTTCATCAGATAACTCTTTGAAGATGTTCAAAATGTCCTCTGTTTTCATATATCTCTCCCTTGAAAAAATATTATACCTAAGGAATTACACTAATATTTTCAGAGAAAATTCCCTATAAATTGTCCTCTATTTGTAAAACATTAACATTCGAAAATTGCCCTAAAATATTATAGATAAACACTCGAAAAACTGAAAAAAACGGTAAGGCAATATTGCTTACATGAGTAGTACGAATTCTAAGTATAGGAGGAAGAAAAAAACTATGGGGAGTTTCCCTCATTCTTCCTCTAACAAAGGATGCTAACATAATGCCACTTGAAGCACTTGGAAAAAAGCAGACCCTATAGCTCTACCACATAGAAAATGACCTGCGTGAGAATTGGCTGCAGATCCCAAGTTAGGAGGGATATACCCTCACTTCTCTTCATTTCTCTCCCTCCCGCACGTCTTCAGCCTTGAGCTTCAGTTGCCTGTTTGGTATAGTGCTGTTTGTTTCCCGTTTCTACTGCATTTTGTGTAAACGTGTTTTGACAATATAATTACAGTAGAAGCCCTCGTATCCGTCGTGGTTGGGACCGGCAGTTAGTTGGTTAATCGAAAAGGTCGGTTAAAGTGTAGAACCAGTAGAAAAGTACATATACACAGTCTGCATTTTAAGAATTTATTTTTACGTACTTGAAATATATTAAGACAATACAGATACAAATGTTATGTTATAAGTCATTCATTTTAAAAATCAAAAGTTTTCCAATAGAAAAGTACATATACACAGTCTGCTTAGTTTTCATGGAAACAAACACTCTCTTTGTTTTCTCACCCATATTCTATAAATAAATATATATAAATACATAATTTAATAGTGATTACATATCGCAACTAAAATAACAATGAACTTGACTAGTACGTGGGGCAACTGACAGCAGACCACAGCGGACTTTGTGGACAACTGACAGCAGATGCGTGCTAGATTAGATTACTATGTAATGAGAAACATTTTAGCACAAGGGACAACTCATGACATTGTTGCGGAGTGAAAGGAATGGTTTAAACTGATTTAAACTAGTCGTTTTTATGTCAAATGTCACACTGTGGATTTCAGTTTTCAGACCTAGGGGTGTAAACGTCGGTTAATCTGGCGAGTCGGTTAAGTGAAGGTCGGTTAAGAGGGCTTCTACTGTATTTAGCTGAATGAAGATGACAGTGATTCAAGCAATGAGGATATGTCAATATTACAATATTGGAATATCAGAAAAAATAAATGATTTTAATAACAATAATAGTGATTCTCCCATAAGAACACGTAGTGCATGGACGATGTGAAACGCACAATAGTGAGGGGGAGGTAGGTCGCAGAGTGAGGGAAGGCTACTGCAACCTAAGCTCTGCCTACTGGTCGCCAAAAAGGTCGTTTTCAACGTGGCAGAGCTATATAAAAGATGGTGCAGCTCCTCATCCAATTTAAGGCCGAAATAGGTAGCACGACGAGGGCTTGTCAAACAAGGGGATTGGGTTAATCAAGCTTTGCTTGCCATCTCCCATGCAAGCCACAAAAGCCTCTTCCTCTATCACTGTTTCGAGGGAGGGATGAAGTGCACCATCAAGTACCCTTTATTGGGATGGGAAAATATTTTATACTATGAGTATAATTACAATTCATGAGTGCCATAGTGGGCAGAATAAAAGTCTGCAGCTGAGATTTCTTTGAAATAATCTAATATGGCATTGTTTACAAGTTATATCAAGACAATTTATAATTTTGAAAATTGAGCATGATAGATTTAATAGCCATATCTTGCTTTAGGGGTGCAAATTTTTCTGGATTGAGTTTTTTGGATTGGCTACTGATTAAATGACCACGAAGAAAATGTGGTATCTAGTTTTCTCAATCATGCGTTATTAAATAAACATCATTTTAGTCTAGAAGCATTTCAGTCTCAAAGTAAGCTTGTAATTACATCTTTTTAAGGTCCTTCAAATGAGAGACAGGATGCAGTTGTGGCAGCATTGAAACATGCCTGGACAGGATACCGTCGCTTTGCTTGGGGTCATGACCATTTGAGACCAATTTCTGCCACATCTCAGGATTGGTTTTCATTAGGTCTCACTCTCATAGATGCACTTGATACGCTTTTAATTACTGGACTCCAGGAAGGTCAGTTGATAGAATATTCTTATAGAAAATGCATTGTTGTGTATGCTATGCTTTTTCTACACTTTAATAAGCTTGCAATTCTTCTTACAATACAATGCAATATTTTTTGTGTGGACTATTATCTTTTAAAATTTTTTTTAACATAGCTGCAATTTTTTTCTTTAGAATATGAAGAAGCACGCACTTGGGTTGAAAAGAACCTAAGTTTTGACATCAATAAAGATGTAAACTTATTCGAAGTAACTATAAGGGTATTGGGAAGTCTACTTAGTACATATCACCTTACAGGAGATACTCTCTACTTAAACAAAGCTGTAAGTTCATTCAAAGATAGATAATTTTTATATTGTCTCACATGGTCGACCTTGGTAGATGGGTGGTTAGAGTATCTGCCAACAGATACCAAGGTTGCAGGTTTGAATCCCACCAAGGACATGAATGTTTATTATGCTGGGTATGACTAGATGGTCTAAATATTGCTCTTAAATAAAGTTGAATTATTATTATTACTAGTATAAATGTCCATCAATATGACGGAAAGGAATGTATATTACTCGTATGAGAGCTGAGATAATAATGAGGTCTTGATTTCAACAATGGCATTGTTGTCAAGGTAAATCATCATGAAATCTTGCTGAAATAAGTCATGTAAACATTAAATTCGATCATTTGCGGACTGAGGGAGGCAATCAGTGATAAGAATAAGAAACTTTGTTTATTTTCCTTTAAAACAGTTTTGGTTTGAAGATTGAGGGTCAATTTTTCTAATTTTAATGAGCAAAAGAATGAAGGCTTGCTTGTCGCTAAATTGATTTTTGTGTGTTATCTTATGGGAATGGAAATTATCTACTGGAGTCAAGCACGGGTCTTTTTTGGGAATTTTTTCGTAAATGGCTTTTACTATAAGAATCAAACATTCCTACCAAATTTCAATCTTCTATAGTATGTTCGTTTAATGGTGGCGCTGCACAGAAGGCACTCTCACGGAAGGACAAGTCCATCCTTGAGGCGGGACCGCCTATAGGGGAGACCATGTTTAACAGCGGGCAAAAGTTGCATGACCTATTCTCCAAACTATTAGTCCAAACCCAAAATGTGCTACTGTGCATGGCTATGATGTAGACTTTCCCCTTAAAGGTTCCCCTCCCAAGTCTTTCCCTTCCCCTCTCATGTGTCGCCGAGTGCCACCACAAAATGAACGTGCAATACCTACTCTGAAAGTATGTTAAAAATAGCATTACAGTCAGTCATAAATAGTTCTCGATTCTCCCGCTCTTTTATAGCCAGTCTTTAATAGCGGCACACAGTAGAGCATTACATTTGACATATAACCAAGCAAATTATATAGGGTTGATAATAATGATGAACATTCAAAAATTACATTTTCAGAATATTATTTTGGCAGGATAATTTCATTGGAAATTTTCACATTTTGAAATCTTTGCACAAACCACTTTATGAAGTGTAGTTTTTTGGTACATCAATGTTTTGTCTATAGAGATAAATAGTTTTATGAAAAAATTGTTGTGATATTTTGTTAAATAACACATTCAAGCAAAAAGTACCCCTTCATGCCCAAGGAGAGATTGTGGATTAAATTTCCATTGTTTCTGGGATTAGTGACTGTACATCCATCCAAAATTGCATGATGTATCTTTGCTATGTGAATTGGAATCCCTCTTATTAACCTGGAATACCTATGCAAAATTTTACACCAAATTATCATGAAATGAAGAAAAACCTTTTTATTGATTTTAAGGGGAGATTCAAACCATTAATACATACATACAAACAATAGATTTGATGCTCTCATATAATAAATTTCATGCTATAAATAAAAATGCAATACATTTAATAACACATCATTTCCTTTGGTAGAAATAAGTACAAATGAACCAATAATCTCTTTTTGTTTGTACCTTCGTAATAGAGTGCAACTTTATGTACATCACACTAGCTCGGATAAATTAAAAATTAGTGTGCATAATTAAAACTTATAGACCTATATGAAAACTGTGTATTGATAAAAACTCATTATCTAAATGTGCCTTAATTTAAGTCTTGTATTTGATTTTTCATTCAGTAACTTAAAAAATTCAGCAGATATGGGTCAACAGAAATCTTCTGTTGCCTTTTATTTATGTTACTTATTTATAAAACCAGGCAAGTATTTTCATTTCTCATCTTAATTTTTACAGATTGATCTTGGTGGTCGGTTACTGCCCTGCTTCACATCACCTTCTGGAGTACCCTTCTCAGATGTCAATTTAGCAACACGTCGAGCTCATTCTCCCAAATGGAGTCCTGACAGTAGTACATCTGAAGTGACAACAATACAGCTGGAGTTCAGAGAACTCAGCCGAAGTTCTGGCGATCCTACTTTTGAGGTGTGAGCTGTCATATTCCCTTTCATTTATCTGACATATCTTCTCGTAATGTATCTTTTATTTCCATATGTTTTACCTCTTCTTGCAACTTTTGTATATTCAATGATATCTCATCCCTTGGATTTATTAGAAGTTTCCTTTTGTTAATAATCCAATATGTTTACATTCATCTCATCTTTTAATCCCTCAACATTAATCCTCCTCCATTCTTTTATACCAATGACCAGATAATTTCTCCAGTTATTTACGTATGCACTTGTATGTGTGAACTCTTAAATAGGTTGGTAGAAATTATGATAATGGTTGTGTAAGTACCCTAACTAGTATAGATTTACGTACAAGAATTTTTTTGCTATATATGCTGATGTACAAGAATGTTGTTCATTTATTATAAAAAAAATTGACGCATGTTAAAGATGGATAAACTATAAAGGACAATGAAGAAGTTCATTTCCTCAACAAAGTAAGGTAAAGTGAAATATGCAATGGAAGAAATCATACAAATTAATACAGTACATATGGCAAAGGCATAATTTAAAGTGCTTCAGAATTCTATAAAATTCTGTTTTTCTCAAACCCTTATATATCGTAGATAAGAATATGATTATGGCATTTGGCCTAACTATGACTAATGAGTGAACCATGATGAGGAAGCATTTTTGTCTGAAAATTTACAGTTAAAGAAATAAAAAAATCTTTAAAAACAAACTCTTAAACCATATGAATCTCAAAAAAAAATTTAGAGGTAAATATAAAATCAGTGCTGGCAAACGAAAAAAAACGATTCATTATGTTTTTTGTTACAGGCAAAAAAGCGATTTAGTTTTTCATTATATTTTTCGTTACACTAAATTCTACAATTCGTTTTCCGTTATGTTTAACATTATGACATAATAATACGGCAAAAAATAATGGTGTAGTTATTCTTTTATTTATTTTAATATACCTTATATATTAGTTTTTAATACTTCTTCATCAGAAACTGGAATAATTACCTGCTATGGTAGTTCAGTGGTAGAATATCCGCCCGGCAAGTGGAAGACCCGGGTTCGATTCCCAGTCATAGCAGAATTTTTTCTTGTTTCAAATTATTCCCAACTTGACAGCTTGCCTGTCTGCTTAGGATCATATGATCATTTCATTCCTCCAATTTACATCAGATATTTGTTTGAAATATCAAGTCCCTGGCATGAAACAAATTTTTTCCATAAACTTGATATATTTTAACTGTTTACCTCTATTTTTTTAGATTCATACGATTTAGAAGTTGTTTTTAGAGAATTTTTTTTATTTCTTTAACTGTATATTTTCAATTTTTCACCATAGTCTCCTTTCTCTCATATATCTTGGTCTTTCGTAAAATTTAAAGAAAGTTTATATCCACAACATTAGAAAAATTTAGTGATATATTGTTAGTGAAATGTTGTTTATTTAAGTGTTCTATGTAATATATCACATTTTTAGGTTGTTTCGATCAAGCAAATATTTTGCTGTTGCTATTGAAAAATAAAAAATATTGTTTTATTTTTGTAGGAAACTGTGGCAAAAGTTTCTGAGCATGTGCATCAGCTTCCCAAGACTGAGGGTCTTGTTCCCATATTCATCAATGCTAATACTGGCCAGTTTCGCTCTTATTCAACTATTACTATGGGAGCTCGTGGAGACAGTTATTACGAATACCTTCTAAAACAATGGCTTCAGACTGGACGCACAATTGACTAGTGAGTTTATTTAAACTTAACATTGTTGATTGAAATGTTGACTGCTTGTACCAAAATTTCATCTTTGTTTGTTGACTAAACTTTTAAGTTCTTTTATATTAACTTTCATACCTGTTATATTTATATATGTAGGTGTATGATTTTATTCATATACAAGCATGTATATATACAAACCTCAAATCATTATATTAAGCAATATCCAACATCATATTCTTAAACAGTTATTTATCTATCTATCTAAGATCTTCTTGCAATTGCAACTAATAATTTTCTGCTGTTGAACACACATAAGCATTCAGTCATTTTACCCAAAAGAGCTTTCAAATAAGGTCCAAGCACTCCCTCAGACTGTCATCCTGTGACTTAAAATGGTAAATTGTGTCAATAAATATATAAGTTTCATGACAAATGTGCCATTCTGAATAACATTTGCAATTTTGGAGGAATTTCAAAAGTTTCGGATTGCAGAGAGTTTAGTCCTAGTCCCGCCTACCTTCACTAGACTAAATTTCTAACAATGAAGACACCTCAAAGATGTAAATTCTACGATTCATGGCATAACAAAAAAGGCTCTTGCCAAATTCCAATAGGATTGTCCACCGAAAATATAAAACGAGAAATAAGTTTAGTTTTCTCTTGTAAGGAGGTAGAAAAATTTATCAGACTAGATCATCACCGAAAATATGATCATAGCGACCTCACAAGTTTGGAAATTCTGTCTAATCCAGTTCTTTACTAAGTCTTTTGTTTTACTAACTGCGGTACTGCCAACCGATGTGAGACAGAAACCTTATTTCCAAGGTTGGCAAAGCAAATCTGTATAATCAGGGTGTCTACTGGTACTGGAAATATACTGGATTTTTATTTTAATACTGGAAATATACTGAGATTTTGGATCAGATACTGGAAAAATAGAAAGTTTCTCCGTGATTTAAGAAAGTTCATACATTAACTGCAATGTTGAAAACTTTTTCTGTTCTCGAATATGAGAAATTTCTGATTTGTCCTGAAATTTCTTATTGAAATTCCAGTATCAATAGGATGATTATTGCATCCTAGTTTTTATATTAATAACATAATTATTGCTGGCAGCTCATACAATGGGAGATTGGGTGGGTGATACGTTTTTAGGTTAGCTTTCTGCTATGTTTCAAATTAAGTTCACCTAATGCATGTGAAAAGAGTTTTCTACTATATAGATACATGAACCTCTTTTATTCCGATGTGCATTCCAATTGGGATATTAACAAATTTTTGCACTCACTTTATTACTTGTTTAAAAACTTCCCAACAAGACTTGCAGATTAGCAACACATAACTGGATCGTGTCTCTTGGCTTCGAATAACGTTGCGTTTATGTTCAGAGTCAATAACTGTGGGGGGAGTCGAGAAATTAATATTAAGAGAATCTAGTGATATATTTTGAGGCAAGAAAGAATCTTTAGGCTTACCAATCCTGAGATGGCGCAGATTATTCCATAGTACAGACGGTGTTTCTTTCGGACTAGATATTGAGTATGCAAATTTTATTTTAGCATTCCTAATATGCTGCTTAGTTTTATTTCTAAAGCTTTTGTAGGTATTAAAAGTACTTGGGCTTTTGTTTGATCTGAAAAGGCGGAAAATAGAGTGGCGTCGTGCCATCATTAATTTTATATCGGCAGTTAACCATGGTGCACGAGGTTTGGAGACACGAATAGTTTTGACAGGTGCATATTTGTCTAACAAGGATAATAGCAGAGTATTAAGTGTTTCAACTTTTTTGTCTATGTCGTCAGTATGTAAATAGGAGATAGATAGATAGATAATCGTCTTTATTGGGGCAAAATTTGGACCATAAGGTCCATTCTTACATTTAACCCTTCGTCAATATTAATATTAAAAATAAAAGTATTACAATGAAGAGTATATAAAATATACAAAACTTAAAAAGATATAAGTGAAGACAGATTTAAATTTATGGGGAAAACCTAGGTAAAAACAGGCTTGTTCTTCCTAGTAAAACCCACGCAGGAAAACACCCACAGAGAAGGGGGGTGTGAAAACCCTGCGAAAATCCTACATAGTGTATATATCACAATGGAAAACTACAACAAAATATAGAAAACAGTAAGTACAGTAGGAAAAATCATAAATGCAGCATCGCTGTATACCGTCACAAATATACATATAAATGCATTCATGTAATGTACACATGAAATATAGATAAATATACATGAAATGTAGATAAAAATACATTAATTATACACAAAAATACATGGAAAACTAAAACAAAATATAGAGAGGGAGAATAATAGGGAGGAAGAATAGGAAGGAGAATGGAAGAGAGAGAGGGAGAAGAATGGGAGGGATGAAGAGAGAAAGGAGGAAGAATGGGGAGTAGCTTAATTTTAATACTTAAACTGCACATATCTGTCAAATTTGATGGGCAATTATGCTAGTATTATTCATAATAGTCCATTTCAAAAGCTCACCTAAATCTACCTGCAAGAGATACTTATGAATATTGAACTTGTATAAAGTTGTCAATAAAATATTTCGTTTTAAATTCAACTATTAGTAATATTACATGTTTCTATCTTTAAAGCTTCAATGTGAGTTAATAAAATTGCACATTTATGTACATTATAACTCTATGCTCATTTTCATTTAATACATATTGTATAGAGCACAATGACAGTGAACAGCTATTATTATTGTTCTATTCCTCAACAAATACTATTATGATGAATGGTGGTTTTTAACAAATAGATCAAAATATATTAAATAATTGATAACTGAATTTTAATGGAGCAATGAGAAACAAATTATAATTATTCATTATAACCACAGTACAACAATCTTTTGATTAAATATAAGAACAGAATGTTGAACTACATTTTTGCTTAACCCTTAACTCTGCGCGTCCCGGCACTTTGTGCGCCACTATGTCTACAATTAATCGTAAAATGTTACAGTTGAGATGAAACAGTTTTGACGACCTATTTATTATCCTATCACTAACATGTTTGCTAATTATGAGGCAGATTACCGTTCTGGTTACCGTTTTTTCTTTTGACTACGAGTCGTTTGTTTTGTTGCAGTTACGTTAAGTGGAAGCATGCAGTTGAGGGTTAATCGCGTCTTAGAAATGAATCTAAAATTTTATTAAACATGGTAAAGCAGAAGTTGATCACAAAATCCACTTGGAAAGGCTAAACTTTGTGGAAAGATTCCATAATGTAAATGAAAAAAGAAAATTGTATATTTCCACTAACAAATTTATTACGAACGATTTCGCCTGTTACAGCATCATCAGTTGACGAAAGCTTGGCTGAGAGTTCTATAGATATGGATAAGGAAGGAGGAGGTAGGGTAGGAGGGTTAAATGAATAATAATAGGCAGGAGGGAGAAGATACAATCAGTAATGAGATAATTATCTCACATTAGAAGTTGATCGCATAAGTATCTATGAATTTTTTCTAAACTATAGTTATAATTAGTAAAAATTATAAGATATTATATATTATTATAAGATATGAAACACTTGCAAATTATGATACAAAATGCAAATCTGATTCCTTTTTATAAGGATTGGCACTGTTCCTCGTTAAAAATCTTCATCAATAGAAATCATACAAAATAATAATTATAAAAATTACAGACTTACCTTGTATTTTCCAGATACCTTACTGTTTCTTCTTTGCAAGAAGGCGAATATGATGTATTCACTTAGGCTTAATAAAATCAGTAACTCTTCTGACAGACAGAGGAGGCCTTCTTTCTCTTTTAGCTACAATCAAGAACACTGCACAGACTTGCTTCTTTGCAGAGCTAAATGAAAATGACTTAGAGGAAATACTGCAATCTTTTCTTAGGAATATGGAAGGGGTACAGAGGAAGGGTAGGAATGTGGATTTTTCCTGTGAGAATATTCCTCTTCGGTTATATAGATGAAGAATTGGGATTTCCATGGTGATATATGGATGAAAATAACATAGGGCGGTCTGGAGCTTTACACTTTAAGACTGGCACGTCTCAACTATGCCATCGAGTGACTGGTGCAAAACCACCCTAAGTACAGAAAAGAAGCTGGGGGATGCATGCCCTCAGTAACAATAAGGAAAAGCATAAATTAATGTAGAGGAAAGGAAGCACTAATGCTCCACTTTCTCATGGGACTGCTACGGTGCCAAAATTCTGACCTGCTCATAGGAGTAGAACAATGAGAAAGAATAAAACTGAGGGTTCGCAGGGTATTTTGTTTGGAAGGTTTACGGTTGGCCTGGGATTCCCGATTCCCCTTTCTGTTTTCGCATATAGTTGCTTAAGCTGCCTGGAGCACCGGGTGAACCGCGCCTAAATTTGTCGGAGGAAGCGCCTAAACTCTTGTCGGCCACCTCCAATTATCGGCTGCGCATGTGTGGTGCACACGTTGCACCCATGCATGCACTGGCCCTGCATGCAGGTGGATAAAATGAAGACAGTATGCTAATGGAATAATAGTATTAGTCATGCTATGAAAGAAATGTTATTTTCTATTATTTACAACAAAAAATTAAAAATTTAGGCTATCATATTTGTAAACTGTCTTCATTCATAAATAAATGCCCATAAAATATTTATAATGGGTCTAACAGCAAAATGTATCCAGTTCTAGAAGACTTAATGAACATTTAAAATATCAACTATTACTGAGAAATAGAAACAAATATATTACTGTGACGGTGATGTCCTGATCTTTGTCTTTCTTCTATCAATTTTGTGTGAATCACACTGCAGCATTTTACAAAGAAGTTACTACCTTACTACATATGTGAGGTTTTACTGTGTTGATGAATGTTAATTCTGCCATGGCTCTAGTTGTGAAATAATGTTCCCATTTGTATAGCCTTCCTTCAGAAGTTATCATAGATATGTTCTTCTTTCTAATATGCAATTGCAATTGCAATTTGTTATTAGATTTCACTTTTGATTTTTCTTGTTTTTCAGTCTTATTTAATGTAGTTTGGTGCATTATTTATAGAATCTAATGAAATTTTTTATATTAATGACATTCCTTGATATTTATTCTAATCATTAGCCTCAGGAATGATTATGTGGAAGGAATAGCTGGGGCAATGAAGTTACTAGTCCGAAAAACTCCTCGGAGTAACCTCCATTATGTTGGTGAGCTGCTTTCTGGGGGAAAGGATTTCAAACCAAAAATGGTACATTTTCAAATTTTTACTTCACTTCCTATGAATATGAATTTCAATAGTGAACACAGAAAAGTGTCAAATACATTGAACAGTTTAATGTTCTTTGGCAATTATTAAATATACAGTAAGTCCTCATTATTCATTATTGTTCATAGTTTTGTTAATTCGTTTTTTTTAAATAAATTCAATGAAACATGCAACTTTTAAAAATATTGACCCAGAAAAGGTTAAACCACTTCTCTGTAAATAAGTGTACAATAAATGGATGGAATGAAAATGATTGTATAATCCTATGCAGACATGCATAAGCTGTAAAGTTGGGACTATTTTTTTAAATGAGAAAAATTCTCCTATGATTCTTGATTCTTGCTGTCGATTTTCAAATATGCATTGAATCAGACCACAGATTACAGTAAATACCAGCATGTAACACGCACCCACATATAACATGCAGGGAGATTTTGGTACTCATATTCAATTATTTTTTATATACCTGCACCTGCATTTGTTCCTAGAATTTGGTATCAGTCACTTATTTATCATTTAACAGCAGAAAGGTTGCGTTAAATTGTTAATATCATTGTGATATGATAAATCAATTAATAAAAACTTACATATGTCCTATGTTTCCTATAAAATAAGATAGCAATTCTATCAGTTTTGTTATAAACAATGCTGCCATTGTATTGATGAGCGATTACATATCTAGATTTCACTGTGTTCCAGGGGGAACGTGAGTGTTACCAATTAAAAAAGAGTAGTTCAGCTGTGCTTAGGACCCCTCGGTGGAGGTTGACTGATGCTGAAATTGGATAAATCTATGTTCTTGATTCACATGCTGACCATCACCATAAATGTGATCGCAAAGAAATTATAATGTAGATGAAATGTTGTAAATTATGTAGCGTGTTTTAAAACTATGCATCAGAGTAATACAAGAGAACTTCGAAAGCCATCTAGAATCAATGCATCAAACTATATGGTGAATCTGGGTAAGAGCTTTAGACTCGTACTAGAGTGCATTTGCTGCTTCAATTTGATGTTCCAAGGTTACCTGGAAATTATACTGCCTAGTTGAAAAATGTAATGGAACCTATGACTATAACAGGTAAATTTATTTTTTCAGTACCATAATTATGAAATTATGAATTATTCAAAATCGCTTATATAAGTATACTTCGCACTGGCTCACATTTAGTGTGTGTAGTTTAAAGTTAAAGTCATATTTAGACAAAGATGTGTTAACTAACATGTTAATTAAGGTCAACCTACACATATAAATCGACCTTTCATCCTTGCTTAAATCAGTGCAAAGTCATTTATTTTTGTTTACTATACTCTTAGAGTGAAAATATGGGCCAAATGAATGTATCATCTGACAATGGAGGAAGTCCAAAGAAATTATCAAAAAGATGCCTAAAACGAAAAGGCTGAAGGCAGTGGGAAATCTCACCACCCTGAGTTGGAAAAACTTTTGATGCAATGGATTAAGGACACAAGAAGGGACTGCTTAGGTGTCTGTATGTCAGCTGTTCGAGTGCAAGCTCTGAGATTGGCGACAAAACTCAGCATCAAGGACTTTAAAGCATTCATGCACTGGTGTCATCATTTTTATAACAGGAATAACTTATCAATCCCCCAACGCACAACATTTACCAGAGGATCACGAAGAGCAACTCATAAAATATCAAGCCTATGAAATAAAATTGATGAAGAAATTTACTTTTCCATTGAACCAAATTGACAATGCCCCACTTACATTTGATATGCTGTCAGAAACCATATTAAATTAGAAAGTAGCTAGGACTGTTCAGATAGGAGGAACAGGCAAAGAAAATAATAGATTCACAGTGTTGCTTGCATCTATGACTGATGAGACAAAACTACCTCTGTATCTCATCTTCAAGCGAAAAACACTGCCCAAAGGCAAGTTTCCCCCTGGCATTATAATAATAGGGCAAGAGCAAGGCTGGTTTGACGAAAAGATCATGGATGACTGGATTGAAACAGTATGGGAAAGAAGACCTGGTGGTATGCTGAATTGGAGATCTCTGTTAATCTTAGATGCGTTTTGATGTCACACTGGGCCTGAAGTAAAGAGGAAGCTTCAAAAAAATAAACAAGCCTTGTAATAATTCCTAGTGGAATGACATCATTTCTCAACCAATTGATGTTGTCGTTAATAAGCCATTCAAATCAATGAAGAAATGAAAGTGGTGCGATTGGATGGTCAACCTTTATTAAATGCCTGGCGTGCCCATATGGGCACACAAAAAGGATCTCATTCAGTGCCTGGCATGCCTGCACAGGCACACTTAGTTTGGAAATCGCCCACAGATGTTGCATTCATCATGGATGCATGAATTTTGGGAGGGGTTCTCCTAGAGGCCTGCTCTCAAGATGTGTCGAGGCAAACATGCGGTAGACACAACTTCTGGGGGTGAGGACACCTCACACCAAGAGAAAACAGAAAATAGGGTGAGAGCATTAGCCTAGCCCCTTTCCAACTCCCCGACTCTGGCCTCTCTGTGGCCCAAGGTTGTTGAAAGTGGATGAAGAAGCTCTTCTTCCACCTCCTCAAGGTCACAGTGCTCAATAGCTATGTTTTACTGAGGGGAGGCGGGGAGGAGGCAAATGACGCATCGGCATTTTCGCCCTGCTTTTGTGAGGGAACTTGTCTAAGAAGAGGCGTAGCTATTCCCTCAAAAACTTCCCAAAAGGGAAGACAAGGTGCAAGCAGGGCCCCATTTGGTCAATTAGAGATGAAAGAAAATGAACATAGGCCCATATAGGGAAATTGCCTTCGATCCCGAGGTGATCGGAAAAGGGAAAATACAGATGGCAGTGGCAAAATGCAAAATATGTAATGTTGTTCTGTATGTATTTTCCTGTTTTGAAGAATTCTACACAAAGCAGAATTTCTAAGTGCAATGCACAATGAAATTCATATTTTAATGCATGAAAAATGAACTATAAAAATTATAACTAATGTTTTTATTGAATTTATCATTGTTATTTTATAGAATTACGCCAAATTTGCATTCTTTTGTTTTCTCTTACTATAAAAAACATAATCCCGTTATTCTCCAAACGATTTATTAAATAATGCTTTTCATTTGAACGTTTTATCACTAATAGTCCAAGAAATACAAGATATTTTCTGATCAAATGCAAGAAAACATAAAATGGCCAAAATTAAATCCGGCAGCGAGAGTTTACTAAGGGACATTTAACTCCAGCATTTAAAGGTTAATGGTGACCACACATTCACCAAAGGTGGAAGAATGAAGAAAGTAGACATTGCCACCGTTTGTTAATAGATCATTAAAATGTGGAATGACTTACCCGCAAATACTATAATAAATGGTTTTAAGTTGCATCAGTAATAGTTTAGATGGCACTGAAGACATCATACCGTGGTAGGATGGCGACAACCGGCACAGTGACCGCAATGACAGGTACTTATACTTTGGTAGATGATGATGTTTCCGAAAACACTGGCGAGGAAGAATGGGCCAGTAACCAAGAATTTCTTGGCTTTTGTAATAATTAAAAAGTTCCTTTATAATTTTCATATTAAAATAAATCTTTTGCAGTGTATATCAGGAGTCATTATTTAATAAAATATGTTTTTCGATTTATGTATTTTCTTCCAGATATCATCAAGAAAACCTATTTGAATAGATACCTTGGCAGCATATAATATCAGGCCAATGTAAAATGACTTTTCGGGTCGACGTCTTTTGACATCTGCCTATCATAAAAATACACTAGTTACTGTGTACCCTTGTGTAAGACACCTTGATTTTTAGCCCAAATTTTTTGGAAAAAGAGTGTTATACACCGGCATTTATGGTAGTTTTTGCAACAAATTTGGTTGTATTTTTAGATGAAAATCCTTGCTGGTTTCATGTAATTGCATACAATTGGCTTGGATAATAACTTCACATCTAATTTATCAACATAATCATGAAATTTTGGCGCTGTTTTGAAGTTCAAATATTATCTTGGTTGCGATAAATAATATGACAGTTACGAAAATAGATAAATATTCAGTTTTTAGTTGTTATTGTGTTACTGAAGTCAGATATAGAGATTAGAAAAGCTGCATTTTTAAAAGTCTTTGAGGAAAATTTCTGCAAAAGCTGAGTATCTTTTTAATCTTTGACTAAAAATAAAATTGATATAAATTTATTTTAATGAAATGACGTTTTATATGCACTAAAAAGTAAAAAATAATTCTAAAATTCACATAATTGAATGTTCCAGGAAGTGAAAAATATTTTTGGGGTTATAAAAGTTGTCGAGCATGTTTAACAAATAAATCTTTATTAATATTTGTTTTCACAAATTTTATTTCCAAAACTATTGTCACTTTCTGAAACATTTAAATATGTAAATTTTATATGATTGATTGGTTTTTAGTGCATATAAAAGTTTGTTTAATTAATTTTCAGCACATTTTAAAAAAAAAAATTGCTTATGTATTCATCCTACTGTCTGTCTGTGTACAATATAACTCAAAAATGACGCAAGGTACAAATGCCAAAATTCCAGGCTAGATAGTTCTACATTAGTACTACATGTGATATAAATTTAGTGGATCTAATCTTAGTTGCTGGAGAGTAATCGGATTGAATCACTAAAAAGTACATGCTCTACAAATGTAGGCAACCAACAATACAGCACATCTGCAATTCTAAACCTCGATGGAAACATCGCAGTCAGTGAAAAAAAAGCACCTTATGAAATTTGGTCTGCAATTCTTCCCTCACTTGTTTACTTTTAGCTTGTTGCTGTTATAACAATCATGTAAGAATGTTACAAGTTTATATGAAAACTGAAAATCTAATATATAAAAGAGAATGTGTGCGCGCTAATAACTCAAACACCATAAGAGCCATCAAATTCAAAAGTTTCATGGGCCATGCTACGGACCAAGGGAAGATTTTACTCGAGGTTTCCAGAACGTGGGTCTCTCATACCCTGTGGGGTCAACGAAATACTATTTCCATAAGAATGCATGGGAAATGGTGTGGAGAAACCCCAAAATGCCATGCAGCCCTTCACTGATGTGGGTATAAATATACCTAAATGTTAACTTACGATCACGAGAAATGGTTTATTTTACGCATGAAAGACTGAAAATTTTAATTCTGTATATGTTTTGTCGTATTACATGCCAAATCGCTCGACATTCTCCTTTAAGCACAAAATTGATCAGTTTAGATTACCATTATCCAGGCGGCAACAAAGCTAAATTTCTCAATTGTTGTCCTCTTCAAAGAGACCCACGTAAACATTAATGCAAGGAAAATCCATGCCGCAGCGCACCATATAGGAAGAATAGCCAACGCCAAGATAAAGGGTACAAATGCATTCATGCCTAAATATAGTTTATGAATACTTTTAAAGTGAGTCAAATGATTTTTAAGGAATATTAGAACGTTGTTATCCTTTACCATTAACATTCAAAGACTTATCGCAACAAATCAATACATCTACTTACATTTGTTCAGTAACTAAAATGTTGTTTATTGTTTACATTTTGGCTTATAGTATTGACATAATCCACATAATTTTATTGCTGCTTTAAAGGCATGGGTGCATCTATCCATGTGAATATTAATTAAGACATTAATGCATAATTGTATTAATGGTAAAACTTTACAATGCAATAGATAAAATAGTAAATGTTAATGTAAACATCGCTTGCATAATTAAGGAATGGGGGATGTTTGGTAAAGTTTGGATCTTTTTTTGTGGGGCCCCGCCCCCAAACCCACGAACCAGCAATTCAGAACTATGCTGCCAAGGTTAATTTTAATTGCGATCAAAATTATCCTAATTCCACGTAGAGTCATACGTTGTAAACAAATTTTCTTTTAAATATTGACAGCAATCCCAGCACTGCTAATGGTAATTTAAATTGCACATTGATATTTCGTTATCCATTGCAATGGATAACAATTGTGCTTAGTTACTGTTTTTTCAATTTGAAAAATGATTCAAAGTACTGTGAATATTATTATTATATATTATATTATTATTCACTAGAATTGTTGATAATTATTCTTGAGGATGCTGATGTTGAGAGCAGCTTCGCATTAATATTTGTTACTATGTATGGAGAAAGTCATGTGCTGGACACATCAAATTTTTATTTATTGACTAATGTAATTTCCCGTCAAATAGGACAGGTATGCATAGATTAAGTATTAAACTTAAGGCACTTTCCATTCTTCCTCCTTTTTTTCACTTTCCCACTCACATTCTCCTATCTTGTTCCTATTCTCCCATCTTTTCTCCCTCCCATTCCCCTCAATCTCTCCCTCCCATTCTCCCTTGCTTTCTCCATCTCACTCTGCCCTTAAAATATAGCTATCTCTCTTAGCATGATATATATAAAAGTCTTACATACTGAATGTATATTTATTTGTAAAACAACGCAAGGCACCTTTTATATTCTCAAAACTTTTTCATTTTTCTGGAACATACTATTATGTAAATTTTTAACTTTTAAGTGTATATAAAACGTTTCATGAAAATAAATTTATAAAATTTTCTTTTTCTGTTTTTAGTCAAAGATTAAAAACTTACTCAGCTTTTGCAGAAAATGTACTCAATCTTTTTTTTAATTCAGCCATTTTAATCTCTATAATCTACTTAGGATCCCTCATTAACACAGTATCAGTGAATAATGGAATAGTTATTTGTTTTTTATCATACTGTTTATCATAATCAAGGTGTTGTTTAAACATCAAAACAGCATGAAAATGTTATATGTGGAAAGATGAGACACAAATTTATAATACCTGCAATTTCACGAAACCAGCAAAAATGCAAATCACTTTGATGAAGGATTTTCATTTAAAAATACGTATAATTTTGTTGTTAAAAGCTAATATGTGGACTGATTTTGACATGTAGTTGAAAATTGACAGCAGGAAAATAAAATTTTGTTCTTTTAGGCTCTAGTTGTTTCAAGTCTCAATCTCCTATGATGATTCTAAGTAATTTCAATATGTGACTAATGAATGTAGTACACTCATCCCCGTGTTAATCAAATGGAGAAGATAAATGCTCCTGGAATCGAACTCATGACTTCAATGTGGACTGCAAGAAGTTTAAAATATAAAAGCAGCACTGCTAAGTAATTCCCAAAAGTTTGATAAAAAAATGAAAAGCTTTCAAGTTATAAGTGGTCTTCTCATTCTCCCATTTAACTCTGTATAGTGTTCTGACATGCACACATACCCAGATTAAACCTTTTATCAATTATGTTTTTATTTGCTTTTAATTGTTATTGAAATAGATAACATTCTTAATTCTTAGCATATTAAATATTCATTTCAGGATCATCTGACATGCTATTTGCCAGGCACCTTGGCATTAGGTGTACATAATGGAATGCCAAAGGAGCATATGCGATTTGCTGAGGACTTGCTTTATACATGTTACCAGACATATGCCCAGCAGCCTACATTTTTGGCTCCTGAGATAACTTACTTTCAACTTCAGGCAAGTTGAAAAATTTAACTTGATGGTAATACTTAATGACCCTAATGTTTTGTGAGGTACAGAAATATTTGCATTTTTCATTTTGTGTATGTTAACAAAAATTATCACTACTATTAGCTGCATGCCCATTTAATTTCTTTAGTATTTTTCATTATTCATTCATTTCCTCCACACTAGAAAAGGTACAGTGAGCAGCTGTATCTTAAACGTTAGCTATATCTTCGAAATTTAATAACTTTCAATGCAGTGAATTTCATATCTACATTGTTATAAGTTAGATGTATATGGCAAAACTGAATCAGAATATGTACTATTTATCGTTATTGTTAATTGTCATTGTTTTCCTGAAATAAAGTTGTCAAACTCTGTATTATAATTTTTTGACTTTTTATAACAGTGCTTCTTGAGCTACTTTATGATCATATTGTAATGCACAGTTGCTAATTTTTATACATTATACAGACTATTGTTGATAAAAAGCATGAAATGGATACAAAAATGAGAATGCTTTAGTTAAAAATATATAATGGAAATAGGAAGATACAGAATTGATAGGAAGGACAAAAGATCAGGTTAAAGTAAGGAAGAATTTTTGTATCTTTTTGTGGGTTATTTTGTGATTAATTTTTTAATAAGGATTAATAAATTAAGTTTTTATCTTAAATTTGAAGTAGCTCAGACTCCTAAGTTATTCATGGTCAGAAAAGTAACTTTAAAATCCAGATAGGTATTTGACTGGATCTTGGAGAATGCTGAAGATAAAATGGAAAGATAGGATGAAAAACGATGAAGTGCTACGAAGAGCAGGAGAGAAGCAAATGATTATACAGACTATTAGAAAGATGAAGGCAAACAGGGTTGGGCATTACCCGAGGAGAGAGAGTATGGTTAAAGACATGTTAGAAGAAAAATTAGATGGAAAAAAGGAAAGAGGTAGGAAAAGGTTTCAGCTGATAGATGAATTGAAAGGGAAAGAGAGTTATCAAGATATGAAGAGGACAGCAGAAAATAGGAGTATATGGAGAACCAGGTTTAGCCATGACTAATCACGGACCTGTCTACGGACAGACTACCTATGATGATATATATATATATATATATATATATTCAGTTTCAAGTCGCCTACTAGCCAGATGCTTCTTCATGGGTCTGAAGATATGGAAATCACTGGGTGCCAGGCCAACATTGCCAACCACACCTGTGAGTTGTTATGGCGCTACAAGTGCTGGAGCACCCACCTCACAGTCCTGACCTGGTAGCCAGTGATTTCTATCTCTTCGGAACCCTGAAGAAGCACTTGGCTGGTAGGCAATTTGCAACCAAGAGCGAAGTGCAGCAAGCTGTTCTATGTTGGCTTAAGGCACTTGACACTGATTTCTTTCACAATGGGATCAATGTCTTGATTTCACGGTGGGACAAGTGCTTAAACAAATTTGATGACTTTGTGGATAAGTGATGTGTGCCAATGTCTTCTTATTACATGTACCTATATAGGAATAAAGTGCTTGTTATCTTAATTATTGAAATGCCCTCATAATTTATCTTGGCCCGTGAAGGTAGATGGAAGGTATTGCTCACTAAAACATCTGGCATAAATATATAAAATGTCATTCTTTGGAAGTAATATAAAAATAAAAAAACAACAGTAAATATTTATAAACATTATTTAAGTTTAATAGTATATGTTATGGGTGCAGACAGTATCAGCACGGCACATGCCTAAAGCCAACCCTGGGTTTTGCCTACCTCAACTAAATTCAAGATAGATCAAAGATATAAAGAAACCCAATTGAAATAAGAAACCTAATTACAGAGGAAAACTTCCATTCCACATGATGGATGATTAAGGTTTCCAGTTGCATTCAACAAATTCATTGCATTTGTTTATTTTACTCTGAAAGTCATTAATTATATGCCATTTGTCAAGCCAAAATGGCTTAATTTTGGGAAATTCTGCTTACGTTTAAATATCCATTTTTTCTAATTGAAAAATTTGGATGTACACAATGAATTTTGATAAGTCATAGCATTGCTCTGCATTATTGATTTTTATATAAGATGAAGAATTATAATCCTTTCAAATTGATGGTAAATTTTGATTTTTTTTCAGGATAGTGAAAGTAATGATATTTATGTGAAATCAAATGATGCCCATAATTTGCTTCGGCCAGAATTTATTGAGAGTTTATGGTACATGTATTATTTTACTGGAAACAAAACTTATCAAGACTGGGGATGGAAAATCTTTCAAGTATGTCCATGTTATACAAATATCACATCCATTTCTTAAGATCATTCTAAATTACATTTATTATATTTTTTGCTGTTAATTTAATCAATGAAATTTTTCTTCATATTAAAATTATTCTAAAATTCAAATTCTCTGCTCTTCTTGTTAATGTCCTTATTTTTTGTAGGCCTTTGAGAAGTACACCAAAGTACCAAATGGATATACGTCCATAGGAAATGTTCGAAATCCAGCCAATACAAGGCCTCGAGATATGATGGAGTCTTTCTTTTTGGGTGAAACACTAAAGTACCTGTATCTGTTATTTAGTGATGACCAGACATTTATGGCTCTTGATGAATGGGTCTTCAACTCGGAAGCTCATCCTCTACCAATTCATGAAGCGTGACGTCTGTCTTATTTGGTTATTGGAAGTGATACTATGAAATTTTTATCGATATGGACATAAACAAATCAAATAGTAATTTTATGGTTGACTGAGATTATGAAATAATTATCAGTAAGAAATACAAGTGGCTTAAGAGTGAAGGAGTATAGTTTTCAGATACATAAGTTCCTGTGTATAGACACAATCATGTTTGTGTGAATTTAGGCTGTGCATATGGTGTATTTTTGGCTCCTATGCATCTGTCTCACTCCTTTTGATTTATGCCAAAGACAAGCTAAGTGATAAAAAAACTCCCTCATAGTGAGTCATGCAAGGTAAAAAAAAGTTGAATTTACCTTTATCAAGTGATATTGACAAATTGGCATTTTGTTCCATTAGTCAAATGGTGTGGTAGGTTTTGTGATACAACCAATTTTATCCACATTATCCTCATTTACATTGTGAGATTATAGTGTTTCGTTTTTAAATAATATGAGTAATTGACTTTTGAGTAGAGTGGTGCTTTTGTAATCCATTGTTTAGTTTTATGAATGATTGGATTATTACATTATTTAGCTCATCGATTCATATTTATTTTTAAGCTACAGTAATTAATTGCTTTCTGTATGTATAATACTCTTTGTTTTACTGCAGCAGCAGTCTAAATATTTACCCTAAGTATTGCTTAGTATTAAAATTAGCCTATATTGAAAATTTTGTATAGAATCACTTATCCTCCAAACTATTAAATATGGGCATTTCCATGAAGCTAATGATTAATAATTTAGCCTGAAAGAAACCCCAAATTACCATTGGCATATTGTGTAAAATTTGATGGTAAGTAATACCTTTGTTTGAAATACTACAGAGCAATCTTTTAAAAGGATCCATTTTAGAAATTCCTTAGCATGTGTTGAATGATGTTTTAAGGCCTGTGTTCAATGGACTTGAAGTGCTTGTCGCATTTGTGATCAAGTCATCGTATTTGTTACATGGTATGCAATATATACAACAAATAGGTGCATTCTTCTCAGAGGGAATCAAAAATAAAGTTAATGCATGATTTTACATTAAAAAAGCTGCTTCCACGCTCATAAAATATATCTTTAATACAATTTAAAAATAAGAAAAATGTAGCTGATTAGAGGAGTATGAATTCACCATATATGTTTTCAATTTACCAAGTGAGGCAAGTTTAAAATGTATTATAAAAAAGGCCTTGACACATAAATGAGAGTATTTTTGTTGTGATGAATTCTATGAAGTAATAAAGTGGTGAAATTTGTTGGAGCAATTACATTTAAAAAATAATCAACATTTCTAAGCTAGTATCATTTATTGACTGTAGAAAAGTAACAGTTTCAACTAATCTCACTATATTACATGAAATTGTTCTTATCTTGAACAACATAAACATAAATCATACAAAAATTATAAGGTGTGCTTTGGAAAAACATATCATGTCATTATACATATATAGAAATTGTAATCTATTATGAAACATTTAATCTCAAAAAGATTATCTCCTTCATGAAACTTACAAATGGAAATTTCAACCACACACAATTCTGCACTTAAACTTTTACCATGATATTTGCCACCTACAGCTTTCATAAGCTTTGTATTTCATGCATGTTAAAGAATACACCTGGATCTTTTTACAGATTAACTTTCAAGTAAAATTATATTATAATTGTAATGTATAAAATGTGAAACAAACCGAAATACAGTTTAATAATTTCAGTAGTTCTACATGATATTTGGTAACTGTTTTCCCATTTAAAAATCTTTAAACAAAATACATAAAAAGATCATTGGAAAATAAATAATAATGATATATTACTTAATACAAAACGCTAGTTTTTATTTTCATACATTTCATGCTGATTAAAGTTTGAATTTTAAACCTTTCTGTGCACATTACCAATTGGTTTTTCCTTTTATTTTTATAATTGTTCACCTAAATAGGTTCATGGCCATTTCCATAGTTTTTGTGTTTATGAAAATTATGCTGAGCACAATATCATATTTTATTTTATTGGTTAACATGTGGTAAAGAATACAATACTGTCATTTTCATGTCAGAATAATTTGAATTTGTTAAGTTTCATTTATAATGGTTGAAAAAATTATTTACAAAGTAGGATTACCTTGTATTTTTCAATGCTATTTTTGGTTATAATCAGCATACAAGTCAATCGTATGAGTCATATCTTCGTTTCCTCAATAAGTGGAAATTTCAGATTTATCACAAGTTATGTTATTTAGTCTCAATGACTTTCTTATACATGTCACATAAAACATATATTACTCAGTTTATTCAGTTGATAAAACTTCATTTTTTTTCATGAATTTTCTCTGTATATTAGAGTAGACTAATACTTCAGTGTAATAAAATTATTAGTAATGAAGAAATTAGAAAGATTTCCAATTACGTATACATTTTATAAGAAAATAAAGCTCACAATATTTGTTATCAATTAAGTGTTGGGTAAACATTGTCACTGAGGTAAAGTAAGATGTTTTTGGGTGTTGCGATTGTTATTTTGGTAAAACATGAATATTCTGGAAATATTTTCCTTATTAATCAGTACACAGCGTATGTGTACAAGTAAATTGACTGGGTTCATAAATATTTCCTTATTATCTGTTATAAAAATATCGACAAAATAATATTTGTAATATATTACCAAATAAAACTTTGCACAATTTTAGATTATGTAAAAATTAATTTTGCTTGTTCCAATAGATAATATGTGTAACACCTGTAGCTATAAAATTCATCAATTATGTTTCCAAGAGTTATTTTTCATGTTTTTAGGTACAAGTCATTAGATGAATACAGTCTTCACTTTTTAAAAATTTCCTTATAATATCGAACATTACAGTTATTTAATAAATGAAAATATAGGAACACATTAATTTTCACAATTGATTGACTCTTTGTAGGTACTTATTTGAACAAAATCTTAGAAATCTTGATCAATAACATAGGAACTATAGTATTTCATCGAGTCGTAAACCATTGTAACAACTTTGGTTGGGCCACAATTGCCAAACTTCTATCATTGTGTGAAGTATATAGACAATTAATTGTCTATTTAATATTTAACTATATATATATATATATATATATATATATATGCATGCACTTGAATGTCCAAGACATTTAATTATCTACATCATTTTTCCTGCTAGGAAAATAGTAATATACTGCTATAAAATAATTTGTTGTTGTAATGTAACTAATCCAGCCCAAATAACTTATTATAAATTGCATTGCACTTTGATTTTATGAACGCTTATATGTTGATAGTTATGTAAATAGTCTATTTGAAATTAAATTTTTAAGATGAGAATTTTTAAAAATATCATGCATCAAATATCTATTATATTATCTTACCATTTACTTAAAAAAATATATGTGAATCAAATTCAGTACTAATTGCTGGACTTAAATTCTAATGGGCAATCACAGCCAGCTATCATCTTTTCCATTTCAGCATTTTTATAAACTCATCCAATCATGGAGTGTATTTGAAACAATGACTGATAAAAAAATTGAATTGAAAGTTATTGATAACTATTTAGCAAGTCTTTCATTCATAGTAAAGTGCAGTCACTACACTGCACTGCATAATATAGACATTCCATGGCACAGCTGTTTTCTTCAGGCTGTGGATCTTGTCGCCTTTCATCATGCACGACACTAGGACTTGCTATGTCTGAAACTGGCTCATTATTAACAGGCTCATCCAACTTTGAAGCTGACCCAGAATCATTTGCGCAATTTTCGCATCGACTAAAACACTGGTTCGCAGCTTCTTTTGTATTGCTCTTATCACATTCATCACTTGGATTTTCTTGCATTCTTACCTTCCGCTTTCCTTTTGGTGGTTGATTTGGTGGGGGCGGAGGTGGGTAATGTGGTGGTTCCATCATTATGTCAGTCTGCGATCCTTTATTCAGTTTCATCCCTGTCAAGCTTGAATCCATCTCATACTTTATGGGATCTTCGCGGTTAGCAGATTCTGAAAGCGATTCAGCATCGCTCTCCCTTGGAGAGTCCTCTGACATTGTGATCCTGAAAATACAATTTTATGATTGCATATTAATTATTAAAAAATATCGCAGTACTTAATCAATCCAGTTTTCTTGAATTAGTATTGCAGAGCATTACAGTTATGACTCATTGCGTACATCGAATACCAAAGTTAAACATTCATATAAAATGATTCTTGTTTGTGCAACTTACAAATCTCTATTCTAAGTAAAAGGCTTCTCAAAATTGCCGCCATTTTATCAAGTGAAAAAAGTGAAAGAATTGTTGAGACTTAAAGGAGACGCAACATCTATACGCGGCTCATTTCAACTCGAACGGATTTAATTTTGATTTTTAATACTAAATGTAGGAAATTATGTTGGCTGAATATTTACAATAACATAAACGTAATTTGTCTTGTACGTAAATGAAACGAACTTGTCTTGAATAATGCATATCGCCAATGATAATATTTATTTCACGCTATCTCAGATATAAATAGAGAAACGTCTTTTTTGGAAGAATTAATAATTAAAAAGTTACAATTCACCACAAAGACCAAAATAAAGCAATGGGAATGACTAATTCAGATACACATTTTCAATGAAACGCACCCTGACTACATGAAAAAGTAAAAATTATGCTTGAATAGAAAAATCTAAATTAACCTACACTTAAAATGAACATTTTCACTTTCCCAGTGATTGTTTTCACCTGCGATATTTGTTAACATCCTTTGGGTTCACCACCATAGGAAAGACCATTGCCGTAACTTTGGCGCAAGTCATCGCGAGTTAACCGGCACTCGTAACACTAATTCACTGTCGCGCTGACGCGTACGTTAATCTTCATTCGTTTAGACCACCCCTTACTAGCCACTTTTCACGCCCTCTTAGCTGATCGCATAGTAATGGCATATTTCTTGTTTTCTGACAATCACGACCACAACTCATCTTATGACGACAGCGAGCATTGAGAAAGATGGAAAGGGTCTTAAATCCAGAAAATCGAATAGCTGAACACTTGTATGGCATCACGGCAGCTAAGAAGAGATTAAAAAAGTTCGACCTAAGAGCCAATGAAACTTGAACAGAATTCCCCAAAGAAAGTCGATTGTCTTAACTTTACCTTCTTAAGTTCGATTATATCCTGTAGGTCTTCGTCTGCGACTGAATGTAGAAAAATGTTTCCACTATGCACAATTAAAAATATAAAACATTTACGCTACCTACCAATGATTCAACACCCCAGTAAGTACAACTGCTGGAAGGATTATATTGTCTGTCTCTCCGTGGAGGCTGGAAAACGTATCATGAAGATTTTCTCCATCGTCAGCTCATAAAGATGTGTTGTGGACTCGATTATTCAGCTGAGTTGTTTATTTTTCTGTAGCCGCAGTGTTGACCACGGCAAGGCTTTCACGAAATCGTTATAATAGGCGTCATCCCTACGGCACATTTCGCTGATACGTCAGAAAACGTGGTATGCATTCACGAACCGAAACAATGAATCGTCCTTGAGTTTTCAAAGACAGAAGACTTTCTCTAACACTGACCGAAACCTATCGCGGACATTTGGTTTTAGAGCTAAAAACCTTGAAAAGTTTTTGTGTAAGTAATTTTCCAGTTTTATGCGCACGTATTAGCCAGCAAGGCGTTCTCGAATTAAGACGTATAAATAATCATGTTCAAACTGATACGCATACACTAAAATTATTTAATAAATATCTTAGCAAGTTTTTTATCTCAAGTTTCCAAGCGATAAAATGAAATGGAGATACTTTCATTAAGCTAGTATTATTACTTAGTCAAGGAAATATTTAAGATTATTTAGCTAACTTGAGCTAAAAGTTTAAGTAAATCATATTATTTAAAATTAGCAAGCTATAATATTAATCTTTTGAGAAGTCTCTCAAAAGTTATAAAACTAAAAAGCATTATTAATTTAAAGTGGCGCCATGTATATCTGCGAAACATTTATTACAGAATAACATTATGGCGTTAAAAATCGATATAATAATTCTTACTATTACTGTTTTTTAACTAAATGATGAGATAATCATTAATACCATTTGTTAGAAGTTAGGAAAGCTTCTAGATGGTTCTAGTCAGTTAATGTACGATTTCTGCGCTTTATTTTATTCGTTTGTCCCAATCCGTATTCGGAAGATCTTACGAATAAGTAAAAAGTGCACTACTTTTGACAGCACGTATTAAGTGCTGAAGTACATAGTCTCAATAACACCACATTGAATCAGTTTGGATTATAAATTAGTGATATCAAATAGTATATTGTCGCATTAAATCTTGCAGCAATTTTAACTCATTAATTGCTGTTATCTTGTCATGTTCAACAATCATGCCGCAAGGTAGAAGAAAAACTCCTTTTAGTGGAAAAGCGAAGAAGCAGCAATTACAAACTAAGAAAAAATACAAGCAAGCTGCACCACAAACACGTACGTTAGCAAAATATTATATTTTAATTAATAAAAAATTTGTGTTTAATCATAATTTAACATTTGCAGATCAGAAAGTGTTATATTGCCGTGCTCCTGATGATGAAGTGGAAGATATAACCCAAGAATTAGACGTTGTTAAAGTTAATCAGCAACCATTGAGGCAAAAGGGAAAGTCAAATCCTAATAGGTAAATAGTTCTAATTTTATTTGTATCAGACAGTGATCGAAATGGATCGGTTCTAGGTATTTTTAAAAATTTCGAAAATTTTCTTTCGTCTTTTTGATTACATTCATGAGTCCCACAATTTCTGAATTAGGTTAAAGTTTGTGAATGCACACGATATTCATTGCTTGTTCATAAATATAAATTTCTTTGTAGTTTGTGACGCCAATCATTTATTTCTTTGTTTTAGTTGCATGTATAGGTTATTAATCTCATAATTCGTTCATGTAAAAGTTTTTCTAAGTATGTGTAAGTTTATAAATGATTTGTAACAAGAAAATCTAATTATGAATTTTGATAACAGTTCTTCGTTAAATATTTAATAAATAAATACACTGCCCTAATTATCATCTCAGCACAATTATTATAAAAATCATTTATCTTTGGTGTATTGCTTTGTTATCCAGTACTTAGCACAAATGGTATGTGCAGAAATATGATGATTTTGTGATAAGGAATTGTTTTCATGTTATAGTTTTTATATGTAAGCAATGACAATTTCAGGTATGTTTTGCAATTTCATCGTGACTCTCCTGAGGAAGTCCGTGAACAAAAGGAACTTGCATACAAGGGTTTGCAGTTTCGATCAGAAGAGCAACTGGAAATAGATGTTGATGAATTTTTTCCAGTCTCCTTGGATTTTCCATCACGACCTCCATGGAATTTTAACATGACTAAAGATCAATTGGAAGCTAAGGAGCATAAGTATTTTTCAGTAAGTATAAAGTTGCATGTGGCTGAATCATTAAGCACTAGTGGTACATACCCACAAAAACATGTGAATTCAGTCAGAATCTGCATCTTTAAAAGTCATCTTAGGGAAGAAAATAATAATACACAACAATTATTGTAAGTTTTATGTTATTATTTATTTCAATATATGCAATTTTTCATATACAGTCAATTCAACCATTTATTTCATTTTTTACTCATGAATTATTACCAACACAATTTTTTTTGTACTACACGATGTGTTATTCTTTATTTATTAATAATAGCTCATCTTATCAAAAAATTAGACAACTACCATTTTGAATTTCATGTTTGTTTTCATAATTTATGTGCGCAATTTTGATTGCTTCTCCCTTATGAAAAAGGTAACATTTCAGTATTGAAATAAAGAAAGAAGATTTTTCTTTTGATCAGTTGTTAACAATGTCCATAATCCACTCTCAGTTTACTGAAAAATTATAATCAGAAATTATTAATGTTGCAATCTATTAAGTTTGACATTGCTGTAACTATAATTTTGATGCTTCATAAAAAGCATGAAGAGAATAATGCAATTCTTTCATGTATTTGTAGGCTTAATAGATGATAATTCAATCAGAAGCAACAATGCGGGTCACCTTGACAACATACGGAAAGAGTATGAAAAAGACAAAATTTCGAAAAGAAGTGTGTATTTCTGACAAATTCTTCTTAGTAACATCTAAACATTGTAAGAATAAATTATTTTATAGTTTTAGCCAACGAAAAAAGCAAAAATGGAGAAATACAGTCCATATGTAGGTATTTTAATGAATGAAGGAAAAAAACCTTGCACCTTGAAAAATCGAAACTCCTGTGTAAACATATGGGAAAATATTATCATTTTCTGGAGTCTAACCTGGGACATTTATGTAAACGGAAATAGTTTTCTCGAGGTCTAGTTGGCAGAAACAAAATGGCATTTAAAGCATTTCTCTATGACAAACTGTTCAAGAGATAAAAGGGGGGACGATATTAAGAAATAAACTGATGTGGACAACACATGACTTTCTCCATATTTATATGGCAAATTTCGTTGTTAGCTCTGAGATCGTTGACAATTAAGAAAAGAAAAAGGACCATTACTAAGATGTAACTAAGCGTCAATTGTTAACAATAGTCTTCGGTAGGTGGCGTGGTGGTGGCAGCTAATAATATAAGATATCTCTTAAACAATGCATTATATGGAAAAATGTATCAAACAAAGGTTGTAGAAAATAAAATTTCCTACAACTTTTATTCCAATAAATTTTTACATTTATCAAATATTAAAGCAAATATTTCAAAATAACGGATAAGTGACAAGAGAAAACACCCACTTCCGGTTGACCGATTTTTACCAAAAACTAATCAGATGATCTAACATTTTATAAAAATGTTAAATATAAAATTTTGTGTTTAACTGATTAATAGTTTTTGAGTTCGAGCACCCACAAAAAACTCACATACAGACATCATCGAGAAAATAGTCAAAAAGTGTTCAGGGGACCTTAAAATGTATTTCCGTTGAAATCTCGAATTCGATTTTTTTCATGAAAACAATACTTTCTCTATACTTCGTATATGGAGAAAATAAAAATGGTAAATCTGAATGAGAAATGCACTACAAAATTTAGTTTAACTAATTTTTTAAATACCTGTAAATTGCTTAAATACAGGTTAATATCTATAAAAGTCAAAATTGAGGTTGTTTTTACTTTCTCCATATATGAAGTATAGAGAAAGTATTGTTTTCATGAAAAAATCGAATTCGAGATTTCAACGGAAATACGTTTAAAGGTCCCCTGAACACGTTTTGACTATTTTCTTGATGATGTCTGTCTGTATGTGATAGATTTTTGTGGGTGCTCTAACTCAAAAATTATTAATCAGGTCAACGCAAAATTTTATATTTAACATTTTTATAAGTCACAAGAACTCATTAGTTTTTGGTAAAAATCGGTCAACCAGAAGTGGGTGTTTACTCTTGTCACTTATCCGTTATTTTGAAATATTTGATAAATATAAAAATGTATTGGAATAAAATTTGTAGGAAATTTTATTTTCTACAACCTTTGTTTGATACATTTTTCCATATAATGCATTGTTTAAGAGATCTTATATTTTTAGCTGCCACCACCACGCCACCTACCAAAGACTATAGTTAACAATTGACTCTTAGTTACGTCTTAGTAACGGTCCTTTTTCTTTTCTTAATTGTCAACCGGAAGTAAATATTGACAACAATCCCAGAGCTAACAACATGTAATTTGCCATATAAATATGGAGAAAGTCATGTGTTGCCCACATCAGTTTATTTCATTTGGATTTATCAATTTTAATCCATTGTTGTCTGGTTTGCCTAATTTGGTACAAATCGCAAAAATTTTTAAACTTAAATAATGCCTTTGTTTTGACTCATTAACCTGGTTATACAATTATTTTATTCTCTGATTAAAGTATTTGCATCTTTAGCTTAGGGTTTTGATAACATTTAAAACAAAAATTGTTTATTAAAAAATAACTACATTTTTTTTGCCTAAACATTTTTCCCAAGCAGAAAAATGCTGTCCATAAAGGGTTAATGAATTTTCATTTGGGTCAACCTTAATTTTAAGTACTTTGAAAAATTATATCTAATATTGTGTTTAATATATTCTTGCATGCCCTATAAAACCATTAAGATAATATTCAATTGTATATTAAAAAGAAGAATTATTTTTCAGGACTATATCTCTGAAGTTCGAAGTAAATTCGATTCAAAGGAACTGAGTTATTTTGAATTGAACTTAGAAACTTGGAGGCAGCTATGGAGAGTATTGGAGATGTCTGAGATCATATTAATTATTGTGGACATTCGTTTTGCTGTAAGCAGATGGCCTTTCCATTGTTTTCTATTTAATTTTGCTAAAATATTTAAATCCATCAGAATTCAATAAATATCTTAAATGGAAATTGAAAATTTACATAGTTTAATTTCAAAAATTGTTGAGGTGGATTTTGAGCTGCTATTTTGTGCAACCTTGTTTGCAATTTATGTTGAGATGTTTGTTATACTGAGATTACATATTTTTATTACAGTCACTTATGTTTCCACCATCACTTTATAGACAAGTAACAAATGAACTTCATAAGGACATGGTGCTTGTTCTAAATAAAGTTGACCTGGCTCCTGCTCCTTTGGTAGTTGCATGGAAAAATTATTTCAAGGAGAAATTCCCAACTCTACATGTGTTAACATTTACCTCTTTCCCTGCATACAATCTTCATGGGAACCAATCTAAGACTGGTAAGTAATATTCTTGACAAAATTACCTTTATTATTATTATAATTTAATGTGATTATGCAATGAATTTTAAAAAAGAATGACTGTTCTGTACTGAGCAATTGAAAAAGGATAGCTTTTTTTGCAGCTAGTTATAATAATAATAATTTTATTGGTCCTGAGGATTTCCAAATACAAATATAAGACCCATCATTAAAACCTAAGATTAGTAACATACAGAACAATACAAAGACACCTAGATTCTTTAAGCATTAAAATACTCATCAATCGAGTAGAAGCAATTTTCTAAGAGGAAGGTTTTTAGTTTCCTCTTGAACACAAATATGTTTTTTCTTTTAATTTTCAATGCATGATGGTAGACTGTTAATCAGCTTGTACCCCATATAAATAGGGCCATTACTATATAATTTTAACTCCATATTTCTAATAGAGCCTTCCGCTAGGGCATGGGCATTACCTTTACATCTTAGAAGATTGTTGGGTTAGAAAAGATGGAAGATCAATTAATGTAGAGAAGAAAAAGCAAGGGTCCCAATCCAGACCCTTGTGGCACACCTCTTTCAACATTTAGATAATTAGAAAAATATTTCTTCTTATCTCTGGATGGGTAAATTGATACCGACTGTTTCCAATTATAAAGGAAGGATCTAATTAAGTTATTGGCTGTCCCAGAAATTCCATAGAATTGAATTTTTTCCTCAATAAAATATTGGGATCCACTGAGTCAAAGGCTTTTGATAGGTCATAGAAGATGCCAAGGGTGTCATAGTGCCCATCAAGGCCTTCGAGGACAGAAATGATAAATATTTTGATGGCATGTTCTGTTGAACAGCCTTTTATGAAACCAAATTAGGTGTTTGATAGAACATTGAATCTTACTAAGAAAGACATGATCCTCTTAGAAATAATGGTTTCAAAAATTTTTGAAAATACAGATAGTTTTAAGATAGGACAATAATTATCAATGATATGAGCATCATCATTTTTAAACAATGGTGTGGCAATTGCTATTTTTAACTTATCAGGGAAGATGCCTGCATAAAATGATGCAGTGACTATGTACATAATTGGGGCAAGAAGATGGTGTTCGTAATTACCTTTGAGAAGTGTACAGGGAATTTCAACCCATCCAGCAGAATGTTTTGAACTAATTTTATCAATAACTTGTTTAACCTCATTTTCATAGGTGGGATAAAGAAACATGCTATTACCTACGACTCTGGGCAGGCAAAAAACCTCAATTGAATCATTATTGGATTGATTAACATACAACTTGTCAATAGAACCTAAGAAATGTTTATTAAAATTGGTCACAATTTCAACAGGGTCAGTTAATGTGACATCATCTGCAGCATTTTACCCTCCAACAGTTTATCGAGTTCTCCATCAGTTTTTCGTGTTCGTCAGAAACTCTGCCAAACGACGCACCCCTGCATATGCACACACCCCCTACATACACACCCCTCCTGCATATGCACGCACCTCCTGCATACGCACGCAACCCCTGCATATGCTCGTACTCTGCCTACACGAGTACTCTGCTTTGTGCATACGTACAGAATCTCTACTTGCATAGGCAACAGACATTAGCCCAGAAGAGAATGCTACGATTGTGCTAATTAACCAATAGACTTTCACGAGAGGTATGCCCTCTTCTTGAGAACAGATCAAACGAGCAGAGTTCCAAACTGGCAATGTTGCAGAACACAATGCGGAGAAGGTGTGCTAGTGAGGAAGTCACGAGGGTCGAACCAGAGAGGAGAGAGAGAGAATGGCAGAGGACGAGCAAGCAGTCAGAGAGAGCAGTCAAAACCAGCCGGGAGAATTTACTTGTTCATCCAAGTGCTATTTTCGTGTCGTTTATTATCCCTCCAAGTGGACAATTCTATTGAGTACATCTTTTGTATATTTCTGCTTTATATAATTTCACTCGAATATAGTTGTAAGCATTTTTCTTGTCACGTTACCATTGTGTTATATTTGATTACCTGTTGGCAGCAGCAGTGTCACTTAAGAAGAGTCGTATCGTTTTTGTATCTTAAGTATCTTGGAAATTATGAGAGATTAATGTAAATGAGACAGTTGCATCTCACTTTGTTAGAAATCCTGTCAATTTCATGACTCTTAACCACTTGATCAGAAGTACTGTTGAGGATATTCCAAGTAGTTTAAGTTATGTTGTCAGATCGACTGATTAGATTAATATTGAAGTTCCTTTTGGTAGCAGAAATTTATTTAAAATAATACTTTTTGCAAGAAATGTATTGTTCTTTGATACTGACATCATTGGTAATTTTAAATTTAATAAACAGGTGTTTTAATTCCTGTGATAGCAAAATAATCTCAAGAGATGTTTTTCAAGTAAGAATAAACATCTTTCTGGGTAGTTGCTGGGTCCAGGTCCCAGCCATGGAGGTACATCATTTTCTTTCTTGCCTTGAGAGGACACTGGGGTGGTAGCCGCACCAGTGTTATGAGTAAATGGACAATGTTTATGGCGACACAATCATGAATCCATCGTTCTTGTCTGGTGAAGTGTTCATTAGGTCTTGTTCGAGGCAGGAACTGAAAGGAGCATTCATTTCCTTACACACATCATTAACATCTTCAGCTACAACATTAGCAAATGAATGATTGTGGTTATTGTTTCTTGACTGCCACGTTATTGGTTTAGGATTGAGGTCGGCATTGGGAGGAATGCTACATTCAGACCGTACAGATTTGGGCTTAATTTTTAAGCTAACTGCCGAGGGCAAGCTACTAATATTATTAACACTGTTCTTCCCATTGTTGAATGATTTGATAGTAGCCTCTACCCTATCAAGATGCCGTTGAAGATCTTTTAATTCAATGTGTACTGCAACATCAGGATTATGATGTTGCTTGTAGCAAATGTTCCCCATGCACTGATTACATATCCAAATAATAGAGCTATTAGACTTTAGCACTGCTAATTCTGCTTCAGATATATCGGAGCACCTCAAACGATAACTCAAATCACAAATTCCACATTTAAGAGGCGTAGAATCAATGCTAATATCAAAATTGCATGAGAGGCATTCATGCATTACCGGCGTGGTTGCCATATTGTTTACTTTAATTGGCCATATACTGTTGTTGCCCAAGTATGACTCTGATTATGAGACAGTCCCACATTTAGAACTTTGAATTTCCGGGGAAAAAACATTTAAACCAATACTAATGAAAGAAATTTATATATATCTTTTATATTTTTTGTGCAAGCTATTTTTAGTAACCAATTCATGTCTAGTCATTGTCTCCTCTTCCATCATTAATTTATCCTACATATACGGTTGAATTATTAGTACTGTACATACTCGTGTATAGGTTAAGGTTTTAAGGCCAAATTTTGAGCAAAAAACTCTGAGGTCAACTTATACATAAAATATTTTCGATAGGTTTAAACCCATGACTTTATTTGCCCTGCGGTTATTAAAATTTGAAGGAATTTACACTCTTGTTGCACTTTAATTGTATTGATAACTATCGAATATTTAAATACTGATGTATAGAAAGAATAAATTACTATATAATTTGGTGATCCTAAGTTCATCTCTGATGCTTTATAATAATTAAGCAATTTTGGTAAACCCAATGTTCGATAATGTGACAGCGGCAAGTCAGAAAACTGGCAGTAAGACTGTTGCACAATATGGTAACTCAGTAAAATATTAATAAAAAACACCTCATCAGTGATTCTCAGAAAGGCAATGCCTATCTCTAAGCGTTGCAGATTAAATTAGTATCGCCAAAGTATTTATGGTATAAAAATTATAGTAGTGTGTGGATAACCAGGGCGAACGTAAACAAGGCGACGCTAGCGCTGGTGACACCAAGAAAGTGGCGAGAAAGGTGGAAAAATGGAAGACAAATGTAAATATAAGATTGTGAGGTTAATAAAACAACACAGGTAAGGGGAGACATGTAATACTTTCTATTGTAATGTCAGCAGCGCTAGCATTGACTCATACCTACATATTATTGATATTTGAAACTTAGGAAATATTACACTTCCCCTCAGGGTTGGGTTGGTTAGGGGTTGGCTTGGTTTTCCTCACACGTTCATATTTGCACATATTTCCTCTCTTCCTCTTCCAAAAACGTGCAAAACACGGATTTCGTAGGACCACCTAGTACATCTTTCTGCAGCTTTATCATAAATTTTGGCGCCACCTATCCTCTGTGGTCCATTAGTTTTTTTCCCTGTCATCCTTTACAAAGATTGACTCTGAAGGAGCACCGGAACAAAATACGGTGTCTATCCTGAGTCATTTGATCTATTACAAAGGCATATACAATGTAATGACTTTTAATGTTATGCAGTGGCACTGGGGGAGACATCAGACTGCTTCACTGCTACTTTGAGACAATGTGGTTACAGTGGAAATCGGTTAACATGAAATACATTGGACCAGAAAAACATTTTGTGTTAAAAGAATTTCGTGTTAACCGATTTTCATGCTCAATGTTTTTCAAAGGGCAAATTTTTAATTTTTAAAGCATAAAATTTAAACCAGATGAGCAGCGCAGCGTCTAAATCTTTGTGCTTTGCTGTACGTAGACTTCCGTTCAGGTTCAAACTTTCTTCTCTCGAAAATGTTAGTTTTTCATGATTTTTAATAATTGTCGACAAAGTTGAATTTGGAATTCCACACTCTTTGCAAATGTCTGTTTTGGATCTATCACTGGCATCAACCACCTCCAGGAGCTGCATTATCACTTTTAGCGGTAGTACATTTTGCTTCCGGTCTATAATGGCCATTTTTAATATGGATTATTTAATTTTAATAAAAATATAAAATTAAAACTTAAATTCTCGTGATGAATAGGAAAGATTTCATACACTGGTTCGTTTAAAATACGCCAATGGTTTTACTCAGAAATTCACAATCAACTGAGGGTATAAGATTTCAAGAATGTTATTTATAGGGATCTGGAGTGGTATGACCAGTAGGTATTGGGAGAAACCCACCAATAATAACTACGATAAGAGGCCAAGTTTGCAAACCTGTTTCTTTCGTCCATTAATGGCAGTTCTAGGAATGTGTTTACTGTGACGACGATGCCCGGAATAAAGGATACTCTTGGTGGGGGCCCTCTCCATGGGTGCATGCGAGTTGCCATGAGATCAGAAGAGCATAGTTGGGAGTCGTTGCCCTACTAATTACTATGGTCAATGACAGAGAAAGGCATAGGAAGATGGGAAAATCTCAGCAGGGTTGGGATTTTGGAAAAACAGCATTTGCGAGATTGTGGGAAAACCCTGTTCCAACTGCCATTTCATGTTATCTGAAGAATTTCTGTGAATTGATTTTATTAGGACCAAAAATTATTTTTGGGTTAACCAATATTTCGTGTTATCCATTTTTGTGTTAAGTGATTTCCGCTGTATATCGGACTAAAGGGAACTTAATGTGGAACTTAATGGGTCAACATGTATTGAATAAAAAAACTTGTTGTACTACATCTGAAAATCTGGAGTCAACTTATATACGAGATATACAAAAAACAAATTTTTATGAAAAAGTCAGGGATCAACCTATACATGATATCAACTTATGCATGAGTGTATACGGTAATTAAACTGAAATATCTAACAACTGAAACATAGGTTATATTCAGTTATATTTTTCAAAATTTAATTATGAAGCTTATTTTATGACTTGAATCTAATTGATGATCATGATCTCTTCTATTGCTCAATTATTTTAAGGCTATAAGAGTTGATCAATGATTGCATTGTTCTAAAAAACTGGATTCAGTTTCTGTGTAGTTTAAATTATAGTAAATTAAGTAGTTCATTTTAATCTGATTTTTTTATGGAAATGAAGTTAACTTTCGGGAATTTCCTTAATTTCTTTAATTATCCATATATTCTTTCGTTTTATTGTCGACTTAATTCAAAAACTTGTGCTTGGTATGCATGTATTGTGATTTATAGAGTCATTGCAAATGTTTTGTCAAATTTCAACTTCTGGACTTAAAGTTTAAAGATATGTTTATAAAAAAATTACTTGTGCTTGTTTCCTAATCATTGCATAATTGTGACTTATGCCAAAGGTATAATTTCTCGGAGAAGAAGAGGAAAGTTAAGAATGGCTGCGGAGGGAGCCCAGAAAGTAATGGAATGTTGTGAAGAGATCGTCAAAGGAAAAGGTATGCCTTGGGTCATATTGTATTTTGTAGTATGTTAAAGGGATGTTATATTTGACTGATTCTCTTTATTTTTCAGTGGATTTGAGTTCATGGCAAAAGAAGATATCCGAGGAAATGAAAGTCGAATATGATCCAGAGGAGGATATAGAGATTGGAGAAATAACAGAGGTAGTAATCCATAAGTTTACATATTTAATTTTGGTACTTTCCTGTGTTGTCCCTGCATATTTTTCCCATTCTAAGTGGCGAGATATGGAACTGCCTGCCATCATAAGTGACGAGAAATGAAACTTCATGGAGGTTACATTGACTTTTGAGGTTTTTTTTTAAATTTTCTCTCATTTCTTCAAAGTATTTTTTGAGACTTCAAAACTACTTTTGAGAATAAGGTAGAGGACCCAAAAACCAGCATGTTATTTTTAGCTGCCCGTATATACAAAGTGTACATAATTATCCCTTCGTTATAGTCATAGTTACATTACTTAAAACGTGACATTTCGCAAAAATTCGTTAAGCAAGGGTATTTTCCCACAGTAAAAAAGTTAAAACAATAAAATATGATTTTATGAATCCTGAACAGGGTCATAGGTAATCTTTTTTAGAAAGATCTTTTGATTTTGTTCTAGATTCGAATACTAATTTTCAAGGAATCCAATTGTTTTTATTTATTCATTGATTTTAAATGAATTCATTAACCAAAATATACCTACTGCATTGTAAATAAGCTTTATATTACCATTTTACATTTATACGTTCATTTGTGTAATGTGTACTTATTTATTATTATAAATGTCAATGTATGACTGAAAATGTATAAACAGACAGAAACTTTTTATATAAATTTGGCATTATTTTTTAATGAAATTATTAAAATGACTAAGATTCAGCTTTTATTAGTTAAATTAGAAACTTAATTATGAAATTTGGGAACACAAAGAGCAACTCATCCACAGTGATTTTAAAACTAGTAAATCCAATATAAGTAATTGCTGCACCACTTGGTTATGTGAAAATTCAGTAAAAGTATAAGTAATCGATATACACTCATCTGCAAAATAACTGGAACACCTTCAAAAAAACTAATTACTATAAATTTCTAAGTTAAGAATGTCAAAATAGATTTTCCAGTCGTGCTACACCACTAATAGGCCATTATTGATTAAAATTGTGTTACAATAAGCAATAACACAGTGATTGCCGGTAATGTAATGGGTTTTACCACGCAAAGTGGTTTCCCTGGCAGAAGCCTGCTGTGTGCCGTTCCTGAATAAGGGAAGGCAGATTGTTGTAAAGAGCAGGGAAAGATAATCAATTGCATAATTAAGCTGTCTCGCATCTTTTTCAACAGATAGTGTTTTTGTGTCTGCATTTGATTCACTTTTAAAATGCCTTTAAGTGCTGAGAACGTCGCAAGGGCTGTCACTTTGGTTGAAGATGGCCGCTCTCTTCGTTATGCTGCTAAAGTTATTGGCGCCTCTCTTACCACCCTTCGTTGAGCTGTCCATTGCTTCCAAGAGACTCAAAGTTACACAAGGGGGCCTGGATCAGGTTGATGAAGGAAGACTTTGGCTTGAGACGATCGGTTTATTCTGTCCCAAGTGTTGCGAAATTGACACACCACAGCGGAAGAGGCTTGAAACCGACTGCAGCAAGTGCAGCAGGTGAATGTGACCGAGCGAACAGTAAGAAGAAGACCACAGAAAGCAAACCTGAGCTCATGCAGACCTGCTATAGGTCCTGAACTGACCCCATAACATCACACAGCTCGTCTTCAGTTTGCACGGGAACATGTGCAGTGGACATTGGAGCAATGGAGCACAGTTCTTTTCTCGGATGAATCCAGGTTCTCCCTATGATCACCAGATAGAAGAGAGAGAGAATCTGGAGAAGGTCTGGAGAGTGTTTTGCAGAGTATACATTCGCACAAAGGATGCCGTTCCATGGAGGTTCCGTTATGGTATTGGCCAGCAGTTCCTTTGATTCTCTTACGGAGATCATCTTCATTGAGAACGGATCTCTCACTGCCAACCACTACATTGAAGAGGACCTGATTTACCACGTGGTTCCCTTTGCCCCGTTTATTAATGACAGTTTTATCCTGATGCATGACAATGTTCGTCCGCATGCTGCTTGCTGCGTATCTCAATATCTGGACAAGGTAGATATTGCTCAGATGGACTCTGCTGGCATGGAATCTGGACATGAACCCCATCGAACATCTCTGGGACTTGATAGGGAGGTGCGTCCGTAATCGTGCTGCCATTTCAGAGATGTTAAATGACCTTCGGTTGACACTTCGGGAGGAGTGGGACAAGATCCAACAAGAAGAGATAAGGCCCCTAATTGAAAGCCTGCACCAGAGGATGGAGGCAGTAATTATAGCCAGAGGAGGAAATATGCAATACTGAGTGTGTTAAATTCACAATTTCAGATTTTTTTGTCGTAACATTAAGACGTATCCATCATTTCGTAAGTTTTTAATTCTTGTTAATCACTGATTTGAATAAAAATTGAATTTGATTGTTTTCGATATTCTTCCAAAACAAATATTGCAAAACGAATGAAAATGGCCATATTTATGTATGCCAGGCTTACAAAAATTGTTTTTTTTTTTCAGTTCCTTGCAGTAACATAAAAATTGTAACTATTTCTAGCATAAAAATTTTACCATTTAAATCTGTATTATTTTTCATTTATTCTTTAATTAATATTAATTATTAATAATATATAACTAATGAGTAAGAGACTTTTACATTAATTCATTCTGTGCTAATCAACCTGTAAAAAAATATTATAATCTGTAAATGATTGGAGCGTACAAACATCTGAACATCTAATTCTAAAAAGTAATGAATTTACATTAATTTAGTTTCAAATAACTGTGGAAAGTAAGCATCATAAATTCCATTTGAATCATCTTGTTATTTAGTATTTTAATCAGACTAGTAGACTGTGACACAGCTACGCTTGTGCACATTAAATAAAAATATAGTTGGCTGTTTACATTTTTTAAATATAGTTGGTTGCTCACATTGCTTAATACATTGTTATTTTTATTTATTGAAAATATTTTTTAAATCACGCATCATGATAAACAAATTTTTGGTTAATGTTATTGGATAATCAGGTAAAGCAAATCTGCAGGGTTATTGTCTCTAGAGGCAGCTACATAAAGTTGCCCATGTGTAAACACAGGTTCCTTCAGGTAGACACCAATCCTCGCCAGTGGCTGACCTTGTGCCTTGTTAATGTTGAAGGATAAGAGGGAGGTTGGGGAAGGCTGTCGCTTGGTTGGGAAGTGGACCACTGTGCTCAAAAAAGAATGAAAAGTTTTTGAGTTAACTGCAGTTCTCTTATTCTCCCATTTAAAACCATTCTTTTTTTGTTCTATTGCTGACACACAGACAAAGTACACTTAATATATAGGTAATAGCTTCAGGAAGGTAGCAATGGAAATTTTAAAGAATTTTATACCTCTAACAATATAAATCCAAGTCAAAATGATGTACATTGATACACAGGTATTAATTTATCTGACATAACTTTAAATTGATGTTAATATTAATCAAATGCCCTTAAAAAATTTAACAGTATTTCTCTTTCCCCCAAATTTTTTCTTGAGTAGTGAAAAAGTTGATCTACGGGAAACTTTTCCTTAATTGATTTAGAAGGGTCCATCTAGCCAACAAAATGTGCAGAAATGTTGAAATGTATTTTTAGAAAAGACCCTATTCCATTAAAATTTCTATTTCTCATGACACGGATGTATAAATAAAAAAGTAGTTGTGCATGGATTATCTGTAAACCTGATAGTCTGCACACAGTTAATCGAGAGTTTACTTTACTCTTTAAAGATTATGATTTGTTAACAATGGTTTGACTTGCTTTTAGTTTTCCTAGTTTCTCTCCCAGTGGTAAAATGTCACCATGACTTTATACAACTTAGTCAAATTCAGAATCTTACATTTAAAATTCTGTTGTTAATTCCTTATCATTTCACAAATAATTTTTCAGGATAATAATTATGACATGTTAGGCAGTTTCTGTTCTACATTAGATGTTTTAGACCAGATCGTCAACCTATGACACTCATGCCAAGAGGTTAGAGGTAAGAATAATTCCAAAAAATGTGTACTTTTGAAAGAATATTCCTTTTCTTTCAATTGTATTTCACACTGTAATTATACTGCATTATATTCCGGGTGTCTTATAATATAAGAATCACTTTTCTTTAAGTGTTAGGTGGGACAAAATTAATTTAAGGGTAGCATGCTCAGAGGGTCACAGATTATGAATATCGATAAAGAGTGGCACCTGACAGAAAAACCTTGCTGACACCTGTTTTAGACATTTGTTAGTTTTTGGTAATAAATTATTTTTTAATTATACTATTTTTAGATTGAAAAGGTAGACACAAGTTTCATTGATGAAGAAAAATATAAAGGTGGAGTCTTAACAATTGGATGTATTGGCCAACCAAATGTTGGGAAATCATCATTGATGAATGCTTTAATGGGCAAAAAGGTAATGTATTGCCATCGTCATTTCATCAAAGAATTTTTTAAAAGTTTTATCTAAACTTTTATATAGTAATCAATGTTGACCTTTCAAAAATTTCAGGTTGTCAGCGTTTCAAAAACTCCAGGGCATACTAAACATTTTCAAACAATATATTTAACCAACAATGTTAGACTCTGTGATTGTCCTGGACTTGTGTTCCCATCAAAAGTTCCCAAAAACCTGCAGGTAACATCATATTTTGCATTGTCTGAATTTTAGATTAATGGAATAATTTTTTTATAGTTTGTGATATTTTTTTCTGTAATTTTTTATCCGACTTAAAATTTAGGTCTTGATGGGTAGCTATCCCATTGCTCAGCTTCAGGAGCCATATTCATCGATTAGATACCTTGCAGAGAGGCTCAATCTTATTAAACAGTTGAAGTTACAACATGTAGATGGGGATGATCAGTGGTCACCGATGGATATATGTGATGGTGAGAAAATTTGTCTTATTGTGTATTAAAAAAATATTTTGCAGTGGTGTTAGATCCTATTGACTCATTTAATATCCTTATATTTGCTGGTTATTCTTTGGGTTAAAATCATTTTGAGTTACATAGTCTTCAGAATTACCGTATTTCTCGGCATATAAGACACTTTTTCCCAGAAAAATTACCTCCAAAATCAGCCTGCATCTTATATGCCGAAGGTAAGATTATTACTCTTCTCAATACTGACACTAACAAGGACGCTCATGCCCAAAATGGAATAATTGGCAGTCATTCGTTGCATAAAGTGTACATTATTAATAGTGAAAAATTTGTTAAGATATACAGTATTAACTTATGCAACGTGAATTCCAAGGATGCATTTTAATTATTAGGCTTTCATACATGTCCGCTCACAGTGATTACAATTTCGGTGCTTTTGCGATGATATAGTTCCTAATGAGACCGTTGAATAGCGCGATTACTGTTACGGAACAGTATAATTCACGTAGATGTCATAAATATTTTATACGTAGCTAGGATAAATAACATTGTATGTATTGAGATCGCAATAGTTACAAAAGTGAAAAGATATACCTACGCTATTAGTTATAAGCTTCAGGCGATTTAATATACAAAAATGCACAGAAACCAAGCAGCAACACATCATTTCGGTTCACCTTCCACAGAAAAAAACAATCCATGAATGGAGAAAATGAGGAAAAACTGAAGCTGATGAGATAAGAGAAACATAGTCTTCATAAGGTAGGCCTTAAATGACCACGACTAATGGAGGAAGTAATGGATAGAAGAACAGAGGAAGTTTGGTATTGTTGTGCCGATCAAAATTGTAATGTATGAGACAAACAGTTACAGAAGAAAAAGGACTAGTTGAGCATACATATCGTTATTACATATGCAGTCCATTTATTATTTATCCCATTATATAGAAATATCATCTTGAGCTTAAGTTTAAGCAAGTACTATCGGTAAAGGATATCTATATGTGCGACGTGTGCGATGCACTCCGATAGCTTTAATTAATACGACTGCGGAGTGCATGTAAGGCACATTTAGCTATACAAGTCTCAAAGCAATTATTTATGTTTTAGATTAATATTTTCTGTAAATGTTGCCAGATATGGACTTAATCATGGCAGGAAATGATATACGACATGGTCCCTTCTAAATGCCTTGGTGAACCGAAATCCTTTTTTTTTCCTGAAAATTTTTCTAAAAAACCAGGGTGCATGTTATATGCCATGAAATATGGTATGTACCTAATGTATTACAAAATTTCCCACTAAATTTTTCAGTTTGTTCATATGAACAATTAAGTGCTAATAGAACAATTTTAGTATTCTATCAAATGTCATTTTTTAAAAGTATTTAGCCTCAAATTACAAGAAGGCTTCTCTTGACTTAAAATTTAAATGTTGATGTTTGAGTGAGAGAGACATCTGGTATTTTATCCTTGTATCATTTATTCATTATACAGGCAACTCTCGTTCAATGAACAACATGCTTTCCTGAAAAGTATTCGTAAACTGGAAATTCGTTGAACGATCATGATTTTTCCATTTAAACTCATTGTCAATTGAAGGATAAATTATAAGTAAAATGTTTATAAAAGATTCACAGCAAGAGCAAGTATGATAAATGTGGCCACGGCAATGCTTGAAAACAAATCCTCGTGATGTAACGATTATGTATGAACCGTGAGAATACCAGTGCGACCGAACATAGTCAATCCAAGTCACAGACTGAAGCATAGAATGACTGTGGGAAACACTGCATAGAAACTTCCTCCTTATCGGTACAGAAGAGGTCCTTCAAGTCTAAGTGGATATTTGTAAATATATTTTGAGTAAAGAACAGCACGTTCTGTGACGTCATATTAAGCCTCTCAAGAAATGCAGGCGATAGGAAAAATGTGCGATAAAGTGGACACACGAAGAATCCATGGGTAAACAAGACGGTCTTTATGACCCCAAGAACTTTCGTAAACATCAGAGTTTCTTCGATCTGAGTTGGATACATGTTATTTAGTTCGTTAAAGTGAACAGAATTTTCAGCAAAAAGTAAAGCTATAAAATTCGATTCATTCGTTAAAGCGAACATTTGTTCAATGAACGTTCGTTGAACGAGAGTTAGCTGTATTATAGTATTTGACCTACTTGTTTGAAAATAGCAACACTAAAAAGTGCTTTAGTAAATATTTTACCATTCCATTGTTTAAATGTATCAAGCTCTTTGGAGTGAATGTTATTCTCTAAATTAATTAAATTTAGAGAAAAATAATGAGATGCAGGAAAGTAATAAAAATATATTCCAGAAATTACTGTAGGAAGCATGACTGTACAGTTGATCCATGATAAAAACAGAAAAATTTAACGATTAATTTTTTGTTTCTCTCAAAAATATACTTTTAAATCACTTAATGCATTTTAGGGTCTTTATTAGGTATTTTATTGATCTTTTGCTTACAGCATGGGCTAAGAAACGTGGCTTCATGACAGCTAAAGCAGCTAGGTTAGACTGCTATAGAGCAGCTAATCATTTGCTCCGGATGGCTGCAGAAGGAAAAATATGTCTTTGTCTAAGACCTCCTGGATTTACGAAAGATAAAGGTAAGTTGTATTTCTATTGATAATTCAAATTACCTTTGCTATCATATCATTATTATTATTCATTGATATACAAGTAGTTTCTTTTTATTTCTCACTGGGATGTTTATTTCCTTTCATTAACACCTTTGGATTCAGGGGATGTGACTGAAAACACCTACCTAAGTGAACTCAGCATAGGCAACATATCAAACATTTGATGTACAAATATTTTCAGTTTTTTTATTTTTATTGTTGATCTATATGTATCAGCCTTAGTTCGAGATGAAGCATTTTTAAAAGTTTTTTCTGGATACAAGTAATTAGTAATGAACACCTGGATGAATCCCTATGCAGTACTTGAAATAGGGATGGCGATTCTAGAAGTTGCAAAGAGCATATTTGGCTGCATCTGCACATTATCATTGCTCCATACTGTTTCATTTGTAATAGCCTCAGAGTTGACTTGTTGGTGTTTGTTGTGGAATCATCCACATCAAGGTCTGTAATGCATGGTGTTACAGAAACTTGGTCATAAACATTGTCAGATTCACTCTCCTCATCAATATCTCTGTGTGTGTGTTGGCTGGCGAATCAACCTCGTAGACTATTATCACCATACCCTTGCTCACACAACTTATTCATTTTCAAGTAAGGTCTGTATGTAACACAACACAAATGATTTAGACAAGACAAAATAAAATGAATCTAGTCAGGTGTCTCATCTGGTGGAATTAATAAATAAATAAATTAGTTAAAAACAGATTGAGAGAGACTGTAAAAGGGCCTCCCACAATCTGTAAATAAAATGTTAGTGAGACTGTATAAGGGTCTCCCTACAGTAATAAAATAAGTAAAATTACCACAAGGCTGTAAAGGGGCTTATTATGGTTGCTAAAATCTTATAATTTATAAAAACTAGATAGGAGAGTTATACACAGGCCACATCCTATCGCATATTAAAATCATTTAAAAACTTATTTATGTAAACCTAAATAAAAGATAAAATTCTGGAATCCCTCAGAAATGAGATGGTTCTATTTACTATATGAGAATCATCTCCCAGAGTGACAGAAAGGTTTGTAGGTAGATGCACCCTCTCTCTCTCTCTCATTCCTGAATTGGATACATTCCAATAAAATATGTGACACTGTCAGTGCAGTATCACATGTCTCACAAACTGGGGCTTCCTCAGATTGCAATAGATAACTGTGTCCACCAACAGTGACCTATTCATAGTCATGTAAAGGCGACCTCTTCCAGTCGCAAAGATCTGGAGGAGGACTGCCGTGGCTATACAGTATTTTTTATTGCCCTCAGTTTGTTCGATAAAACCCCATTCCACTCTTCTTATATAAGGATAGACCATTTTTATATTCTAATTTAAAGTCAATAAAATGAAGTATATGATGATTATTTTAAAATAATTATTTATTTTGAACATATTGGTGTACAACACCTTCAAAAAACATTCTTTATGATGGAAAATCACAATTTTCTATTAACATTTGCTATGAAAAAACGTATTATAAAATAAATGAGATATACAAAATATCATAAATATTTCTCGTATATACTAGATAAAATATCAATATAGTATTACCTTGACATGTTTCTAAAATTCTTCATGATTACAATAGCTTAACCAACATGTTTCTTTGCATCAAATTAAATCTGACAAAGCTAAACAGTTGTAGAATGGAAATATAGCTCATGTATCCACTAGAAGTTCAAATAGTATCATCTATACAGAAAAATAATAAACTGCAGATCTTTGATGATGATTGGCCAGTGCAAAAGTAAACAAAAATGGAATGCAAGTGTTATTACGATTCAGCGCTGCTGCCACAGCTTCAGACACTTAACTGTAGCATAGGTACCAACAGCAAAATAACATCAGAATAACAAATGAACAAGAATGGAAAGGTGTACTCCATTGTAATTGATCCTAAACCTTACATTTTATGGTGAAAATTATTCGACAATTATTATTTATTATATTATAATTATATAATTATTATTACAATTATTTGATTCAACTTTTGTCCTCAATATTTTTCACTCAGATGAGTATTTAACGAGATGCGTGCAAGGTACATTGTAAAATACATGTAGGTCTTCATGTAAAATGGTCATTATTATCGTCCAATTTTAACCAAAATTGGAATCTGTGACAAATTTTAGTAAAATTCCCCAATAGCAAATTTCATCAAAATACGTCCAGTGGTTCCTGAGTTGGAACATGCGGATGGATGGAGATGACCTCCCTTATATGTGTTCACTTCGTGCAAAGAACATAATAACGATTGCAAAAGTTAAAGTTGTCATGAAACTAATCTAACCTAACCCAAATACTCATCTACACCGAACCCAACGAAAGTTAAAATTCAGTCATGAATCTAATCTAACCCAATCCCAAGCAAAAACCCATCCAAAGCGAACCCAACCCTGCACATCTGAACAGTAACGTTAACAAGTTTAAAACTTCCAATGTTAGCTTCACTGAAAAAGACTGGAATTGTGGCAAACCAATGTAAAAAACAGTAAAAGTGAGCTAGTGAAATAGAAATAAAACTAATAAACGTGTAAATAACAACAAATTTGTCTTTAATTAGAGTGAAATGACTATCACTGAACAGAGAGTGAAGTACAAATGAAGGTGAGAAAAATATTGGGACTGTAACAAAAGACCACTGGTGCTCTGCAAGCACTTGTCGGGTGGTCAGCTTCAGTTGACTAGAGATCGATATACTAAAACTGAAAATAATTCCCGAGTATTCTGAGAAATTTTTTTTTAGTAATGTACCCAATTATATTTATTATTTTAATGATATTATAAGGTTGTACAGTTATTTGGTGATCTGCGGAAAACCTGCTTCATTGAAAGTGGTCCGTGGTGTCAGAAAGGTTAAGACCACTAGTTCAGAATCTAAAGGTAGATCTTTTTAAATATTTTTTATTTATTTTATTTTGGAAAAGTATTTTTATTATATGAAATTATTATGAATTGTTTTCAATTTCTTCAGTTGTATTACATTTCAACACAATCTGACCCAAATTTGTTCTTTAGGGATGGAGTCTTCTCAGAAAAACTCGATAGACCCTTATGTTCACGCAACATTTTTTAAATTCTAGCCTTCGATATTAGTTCGTCAAACCACTGAAACAGTCACTTCTATCACTACTATGCCTGATCATCTGTTTGCATGCGGCACTTGGCTGCTTTGCTCCACTCTAAACCTGCCCACAGGGCCTCACCAGCATATGGGTGCATCACACTCAGGCGGCGACATATGAGCGGCTCTATCTCTCCTCCACCTTTCTGCCCAGAGCATCAAACTGGAACTGAACCGAAAACCTTAACCAATATTCTACCCAGAGTGAAACCGAACCAGAACTGATAAAAAATATTACTTATGAACCTGAACCGAAACCCAAAATCGTTATTTATTTTGTTCTGTGTTTTTTCGGTTCGCACCAACTGTGAATGAAATTTTTTCTTTTGCTTTAGAATGAAACTTTTTAAATTCTCATGTTTCACTACCGGATAATGCAAGCGTTCGTTCTGAATACCCAGAACTATCTGATGAGGCTGTGAAGTACTTGATGCCTTTTCCCATATCATATGTTTGTGAAATTGGATTTTCTGCGGTTGTTGCACTGAAATCAAAGTACAGAAACAAGCTGGATGTGGAACCAGATTTAAGGTTGAAACTATCACCGCTTCAGTCAGACGTTCAAACTCGGACATCTGCGAAACAGCACCATCCATGTCATTGAGTGACTATATCGATGTACTTAATTGTAATATAAGTATATATATATATATATATATATATAATACACATAATATTCTTATCCGTTGGTCCATCCGTCCATTGGTCTGTCCGTCCGTCCATCCGCCGGAACGCTCTATTGAAATTCCATAAGAGAACACTTAAAAATACCTTTTTTGACTTGCAGGCTTTTTTTCATTTGCAAAATTAAATTAGAAGTAATTGACCTGCCAAACCTTATCATACATATCTTACTGATTTTTCATATCGAAATCATATATATTTGGAATACTTTTATCATAATCCCATCATATTTGATGGGCAATTATGCTAGTATATATATAATGATGTTATTAGGTACTATTTTTACTTTCTCATATTCGTAGTATATTGAGAAAGTATTGTTATCGTAAAAAAATTCAACTTCGAGATTTTGATGGAAGTACACGTTTTAGGTGCCCCTGAGTCCATAAAAGTTGTTTTCACCATGCCGTCTCTCTGTCGGTCTGTTCGCCGATCTGGGGCCCAAACATATACATGAAATCAAATGATATTTCGTATTTGTGCAATGTGTGTATCATTTTTTGCAGACCTTTTTTTCATAAAAATGATATTGTGCAAAAATTAAGGGTAGTTTATTTTTTGAAAAATTTTATTTACTCAAAAATGGCTCCAGAGAGTTTGATTGAAATCATACCAATTGTCACAAATAATACCACGTAAGCCATATCTCTTGAACACTCTATATGCTGTCCAGTGACATTACAATGTATGCTAAGCTACTTACCTAAGCCTTATGACATCACGCCTCTGCCACGATCCATTCAAACTCTTACTACACCCTTACGGTTAAACTAAATCGAATGATATCTTATATTTATGGATAATGTCATTCATAAAAGACATTCTGAAGAGATAAATGATATTGCGCTACAATTAAGGGTACTTTATTCTTGGATATTTTGAAACAAAATTCGATTACTCAAAAATGGCTCTAAGAACTTCGTTTAAAATGCATCCAAACATACAGCCTGATGTCACAAATAATACTAACTAAGCCATATGTCCCAAAAAAGTTACTATATATCGTCCAGTGGCATTATTTCTGTACAAGATGATCAGCGCATGCGTCAGAGGGGAGAGTTAATTTTGGGGCAAAAAGTGTAGTGAGATCAAACGTATATATATGAGAAAGTTTGTGTTTATTTAAATTTATGTATTGTTTTGACAAATAAAACGTAAATTTATTTACAACGGCTACTGAGTTTTTATGTCATTATGTATTTTCATAATTACCAAAGCCTATAGCATGTGGGGAGTCACAAAATTTTTTGAAGTCAAGAAGGGGGCCTTATACTAAAATAGATTGGGAACCACTGGTCTAAATCCATAATGGATGCCTGGATCTGCTGCACCAATGGGTGAGTAGGATACAAAGACTATTGCATTTAAAGCAGATAAGGAGTCGGTGCAGATGGCATATTCACAGCTGGGATACGAGTATGAAAACTGCAGTGCTTTCAACAAAGCATACAATTCTGCTGTGTATATCCCACACAGTGGATGTAATCAGAAACGGTGTCAACATCAAGCTCATCTTCGTAAAATACCTCTATGAGTGCTCCCATTTTGGTGGGTGTCAGTTTCATAGTAGTATTTTTCTTCTTCGAAAGGCGGACTGTTTTCTTTTGCAGTTTCATGATGAGGTTTTATTCCTTACAGAAAACTCAACATAAGCGTAAGGCGCACATAACAATGCTACAGAAAACAGGTGAGCAGAGAGGCAAAAAAACAAACACAAAGGGAAGCACAGCTAATCAAGCACTGTTTCAGTTCACTCAGTCACTAAATGAAATGCTGGAATGTCCATGTGATGTTTGCAATGTTCAAGTGATGTTATGAATGATCACGTGATGTCTTGAACTTTTGCACGATGTCTGGGATGCAAAGTACTTCTTCTGGAAAATTTTGCATCTTTCTCCAAACTTTGAAGTGGAAGACACAATATGTGTCATCAGAACGCAAAAGTGTCATATTTTAGATTTATGTATAAAAGGAAATTATTGTATTAAATTTTGAGAACCAATTGTCTTTTCATCATGTTTTGCTGGTGTATAAGAATAAAAATATGGTATGCTTAAAACACTCATTGCAGCAAGTATAACAAAGAATGTTTTCACATTAGTTAATATATAAATGGAATTTTTTCATAAAATCAGAAAAGAAAAATCGTAGTGTCTGTTTTATCAAAAGAGCATCACATGTTTTTAAATCATTTTGTGTCTGCTGCTGATCGTTCCCATCTGTAATAGCAACCATCTTAATTTGAATCTTAAGCAGCTTGTGCCAGAAGCAAGATTTCCATGATTATTAATTCAAAATGCGCATTAAAATTTGACCCAATGTTTTAATCCAACTTCATACTTTTTGCCTTTAAAAATATAAGCATCCATCATTAAAGTGTGCTTCACTTAGTGCGGTTTCATTCTAGTGCTCTTACTTACTGCTGAATCATTGACACATTGTTTTGGTCATATATTACAAGCACATAACTTTCTTATAACGTTTATTATGTAAAAATTAAATATGTGAGCCATATTCATGTATTTTATTATCCATATATTCTATATGTAGTGCTTATTTGCTTCTCCTGTAACCACTGCTTGGTTACAAATTATTTGGCAAAAATATCCTTGCACAAAAGGAATTTTTGTTTGGGTCATTCTCTGGCCAGTTCACGTCTAACAATACATATATTACATAGATATACATGCAAACGTGTTGGGATGGCAGCACTGAAGGTGCAGCTAGTTCAATCAACACATTAGCCACTCTACCTAAAGAAGCAAGAAAAAAATTTTTCGTGTGAAACAAAAGTAAACCTCTTCACCCTCGTTCAATGTGGTATTAGTGTGTCGGTGGAGTTATTTTCTATTTTTTTGAACCTTTGAAGCCTCGGAATAAGCAGTATTGATGAAAAGATAAAAATGCTGTATGTTTATATGTTCATAAAAAGCACATCTTTATATATTTTAATTGTTACTCTGATTTAAGCATGAAAATAGACCTTATATTGGAATTCATTGAGAGTAGGTTGGAAGTACAGATTAAATCTATTTCCATTAGTTTTTGAGAAAAATTTCCTTGCTTAATGCAGCTTGAGTTAGTGCTGTTTTTCAGGAACCAATTAAGAGCACTAAGTGAGGGATGACTGTGGAAAAAATGACATGGAAAAATGCAGCATGTTTTGAAATTTACTATTATTGACATATGAACTTGGATCATAAAACCTGATTCCTGTAGCATATTCTTGTTGAGCTTGTTTAAATTCTATTTGAGGAAGACAAATATTACATTCATAAATTTAAAAAGAAGACATTTTAAAGGACAATGAATACCTCAAAAATTTTTGCTTTTGAATGTTCCAACAATTAGCTCATTATGGCTAATAAATAAAATGTTATAAATTGTAACTTTCCAGTTTTGAATGTTGTGCAACTATACTCTTTGGTAATTCTTCTTGTTGCAATCACTCACACATGGTGACAAAGATACAAACCTAATATGTAAGGCCGCTCTCCCACTGGGGATACGCTACCGCAATGCCACTTCGACACTACGTCTCTTAACCAGTTGCCTACCATGCTATCAAATGGAACCTCTCCCACCAGAGCTACCGCTACGTGACTACGACGCTACCTGCTGGCGACTGGTAGCGTGTGACTTCGCTTGTCAGTCGCTGATCAACACACAGCACCTGTAATTAGTGTCCAATCTCTGAATGTGCAGATCCACTAAATGAATCAGTTCTGGGAAACTTTCTTTTGACATACAATAAAATGATTTAAATTTAAATTCGTCCTGTGAAAGTTCTCTAGCGGCAACAAAAATTCTTCTATTAATATTATTAGAAATGTAAGGGTGGATCCAATATTACCTCCTCCTCTTAAGTTTCCTGTACAAAAAGAAGACAGCAATATCCTCCTCTTCGCTTGACATTTTCCACACGATTGTGAACGGGGTTCTCCTGGTTGCATCACAGTAGCATATTCCCGGTGTGAGAACCTACAGGCAACTGGTCCTTTCAGTCACGTCGAAGTAGCATCGCGGTAGCATATCCCCAGTGGGAGAGCGGCCTAAGTGTTGAGTTTAATTGAGATCTTCAACTGAAAAACATAGCAATATTAAGAATAATTATGGTATTATTGGGTGAAAATTACTGTTCTACTGCTTAATTAAAGGTTTCAATGGTATTTTCTCTGTTTTTGTTTTCTTTGTAGATAAATGGGCAACGAATCCTGAGGTTGAAATGGTTGAATGGCTGCAGGCAAAGACAGATGAAGAAAAAAAAACTGAGAATGTGAGTGAAGAATTTTATTATGAAGAAGAGGAAAGGGAAAATTCAGATGAAGAAGCTAAGACTGATTCCAATGAGACCAACAGTCATTCCAGTGAAAGTGAAGATGAACTAGGAACCACAAATAAGTTTTCTGTCCTAGCTTAGCTCAATAATGTAATAAAATCTGTAGATGTTTTTTGGAAAGGTTCCTAATAAAAGAATCCTAATAACCTAAGTTCTCCATTAATTTTTTATATTTTTGTTTTACATTTTTTAATATTCAAGTTTGATTCTTCAGGGCATTGTAGCTAAAGGCCAAGCAACAATGAAACCTATAAATATGCATTTTTACTTTCTCCATACGTAGTATAGGGGAAAGTATTGTATTCATGAAAAAAATCGACTTCAATATTTCAATGGAAATACACGTTTTAAGATCCCCTGAACACGTTTTGACCATTTTCTCAATGATGTCTGTGTGTGTGTGTGTGATAGCTTTTTGTGGGTGCTCTTAACTCAAAAACTATTAATCAGGTCAACGCGAAGTCTTATATTTAACATTTTTATAAAGGTCAGAAGAACTGATTAGTTTTTGGTAAAAATCGGTCAACCGGAAGTGGCTGTTTACTCTTGTCACATCCATTATTTTAAAATAATTGCTTTAATATTTGATAAATTTAAAAATGTACTGGAATAAAAGTTGTAGGAAATGTCATTTTATACAACCTTTGTTTGAAATATTTTTCCATATAATGCATTGTTTAACATATCTTATATTTTTAGCTGCCACCAATACGCCACCTACCGGGGACTATTGTTAACAATTGACAGTTATGTCTTAGTAACGCTCTTTTTTTTCTTAATTGTTGGAGCGTTGTAGGCTTAGAAGTCTATGGTTTGAGTTTATTTCTGTTCTTTGTAAAGTCTAAAATTTTCTCGCAGTTTCTTAAAATATTTATTATTATCTAATCTATTTGGAATTTTTAGAAATATTACAGATATGGAGCAAGTCATGTGGTGGCCACATCAGATTTTTTATTATATAACCTATTTGGAATTTTGAGAAATATTACAGGTATGAAGAAAGTCATGTGGTGGCCACATCAGATTTTTATTATAGCCATTTATCGTATAAAAGCTAATATTGCCTTCATTAATATACAGAAATGATCAAATTAAAAATTGTGGCATTGATTGGTGCATACATTAACCCATATAAGTTGTGCGTGATCTTTTAGACCCTATCTATTTACTTAAAGGTCTGGGGGACTCTTTGTATCAGCGCTTATTATTTTCACTACACAGTATAGGGGAAAATATATTTTTCATAAATAAAATCGACTTCGAGATTTCAATGGAAATACACGTTTTGAGGTCACCTAAACACGTTTTGACCATTTTCTCGATGATGTCTGTGTGTATGTGACAGCTTTTTTGTGGGTGCTCAAACTCAAAAACTATTAATCAGTTCAATGGGAAATTTTATATTTAAAATTTTTATAAAAGTCACGAGAACTGATTAGTTTTTGGTAAAAATCAGTCAAACAGAAGTGGGTGTTCACTCATGTCACTTATCCATTATTTTGAAATATTTGCTTTAATATTTGATGAATTCAAAAATGTATTGGAATAAAAGTTGTAGAAAATTTAATTTTCTACAACCTTTGTTTGAAACATTTCCCCGTATAATGTATTGTTTAAGAGATATCTTATATTTTTAGCTGCCACCGCCATGCCACCTACCATTGTTAACAATTGATGCTTAGTTACGTCTTAGTAACGCTCTTTATTTTCTTAATTGTTGGAACTTTTTGGCTATATCCAATATTAGAAGGCTATGGTTTGAGTTTATTTCTGTTCTTTGTAAAGTCTAAATTTTCTCGCAGTTTCTTAAAATATTTATTATTATGTAAGCTATTTGGAATTTTTAGAAATATTACAGGTATGGAGAAAGTCATGTGGTGGCCACATCAGATTTTTGTTTTTATAGTTGTTTCTCTATTCAGCATTGCTTTCTTTTCACCGGTCACGATATAAATGACCGAATACTTTTATTTACCCTTTGTTATGACGTTAGCTGTTATTCTCTCTACAAAATTTATGCAAGTGTTTACTTACCACACCATCACTAAAAACTGAACATCCCACAAAGAAACCAACTTTTTTTGCATTTTAAAGTTAAAAAAAATCTACAATGCTGTCCTTTTCAATTGGCCATTCAATTAGATGGTTCACACAAATGTCTGAGGAAGAATGATGGACCAGTAAGATGTGCTTTTTATTTCTGAAAGGAAAACAGGAAGACCAGAACCTGTTGTGTGTTGTGCTTAAAATATATTTGCAGTGAGCATACAGTTATTTCATGTGTCAGCTTTTTCGAAATCCAGGATGAGAAAGGGGAAGATGATGAAGACTAATTGTAAGTCCAGTAAAATTTAAGACATCTCTTTTTACTTTTCAATTTTTATAGTTGATGTTCAATTTTTGTTGAAAGCTTATTTTCATTTAACATACAATGCAATATTCTATTACTTGTAAATCTTTGCTTCCATTTACCCACTGATCAATGTAGCTATATTAATAAAAAATTATGGTATGAACGAAATTTGTTTTAAAATTTGAGAAAGAATTAAATAACTATTGTTAATTAGAATATTTTGCTTAAATTTCCAATCTGGTCAAAATGACTATGCATGACCTTTTACATAACAAAATACTGTGTGACCTCTTAAGGGGCCCCCACACGCTCAGTTTTGCCTTCAGGTCGGCCTGAACAGTCCAGGACTGATCCGGTTTATCGTGCGTGTGGGGGAAGCCTGATGGACTGTTCAGTTCAAAATATTGGCCTGACAGACTGTGGGACTGGCAAATGATGGACTGAGAGATCATCCTGAACTGAGCTCTTATCGCACATGTGTGGCTCGGACTGAAGGCTGCCTGACGCAGATTTTTTTAAATATACTACGTATATGGGAAAGTGAAAAACATGGCCAAAATCCAGTTAACATTTTTTTCGAGACCATCGTGAAAACATTGATTTTTTAGTCAAACCAAAATTATTTATGTTCTATGAAAAATGGAAATAAACCTGAATATGTTTATATTACAAATACCTTATTTACATAATATGCGTATGTTCACATACCCATTTTAGGGTTTGAATTATATTTGACATATATAATAAAGAAAAGAAAACCAAAAAGCTTATTTATAATTAAAAACTAAAGTTTGTGCAAGTTACGAAAGATGATAATCGAAATAAATACAGCAGCAGAAGAATAAATTGATATGCGAAAATTGATTCTGTTTTAAAAGCCATTCCTTCATCCACTTTCTCTTTTGATTTCCTTTTTCCTACAACACATGCGATGGCAGCGTAACAATAATTCATCAAGGGTTGCCATTATGTACCATTTACACCGACAACTCGATGAAACTTAGAAAATGCCTTGAGGCCGATCTGAAGGCAAAACTGAACCGTGTGTGTGGAAATTGGCCTTCAACCCGAACTGTTCAGTCCTGGACTGTCGGTCGGCCTGAAGGCATTGTGTGTAAGATTAACTCTGAAGTACTATATCATGTTAACATTTTGATGACTGAAATTAATCCAAATGCCACAAGTTGTCATTTCCACACATTGTTTCATTAAAATTGATGGTAATTTCTGGCTCCTTATACTACCATTTTACTATGATAAACTCAACATCCTTCTTTACTTTTGTCATGGAGTTGTATAATTTGTGTGTAGCAACAGTGGTGGGTTATGACCAGTGGTGAGCTGTAGTGTGCTCACAAGAGCCCACTGTTAAAATTATCGTTTATTAGGCATTCTTTACCAGCAAAGCAGTAATAGCGGAATGCCTTATGGGTACACCTGGTCCATCCGTCAGTCGTAACTTTCATCTCCTAAACCTCTGGATGGATTTTAATTAAATTAAGCATGAATGAAAATTTATCACCCAATTGTGATTTTTAAACTGAATCCGTCAATTAGAATTTCCACTTTACATAATTTCTTCAATCAACTTATATTAGTATCTCATTAAATGGCATCCGTCAAGCAACAATGAAATACCAAACCTTTCTCTCCCTAGCTCTTATATGCTCTGTTAGGTATAGATTAAAAAGATTATTTGGATAGAGAACAACATTTACTACAAGAAAGTCCGCGAGACCACATACGAGTTATAATTTCGGAGATAGAAATTCTAGAAAATCCCGAGCAAAACAGCATATTTTGTTTTATATCAATTAAATTTATTAAAGTGTCAAAGTTGTTTCAATACATCTCATAATGAGCAAATTCCACAAGGTTGAGCCTTACTTTATTAATGATATCGCATATTTTGTTTACATTGATAGCGAAGATGGTTCTCTCAGCAAACAATTAAAAATACATATATTTCTCTCCCATGCTCTTATATGATATGTGAGGTATAGATTAAAAAATTTATTTGGATAGAGAACAACATTTACTACAAGATAGTCCCCAACAGTGACGGATTTAAGGGGGGTCGCACATGGCGCGCGCCAGGGGCCCCGAAAAAATGTTCGTGTATATAATCTCAGAAATATAAAATGTCTCAATTTAAAAATCAGTGGAACCTCTCTATGATTCCATAGAAAAACGATCATTAAGAGGTGCCACAAAGGAGGGTAGCCGTTAGGAGCGGTTCCACTATATATTTAGATTGTAGGGCCCCCGACTGCTTAGCGCCAGGGGCCCCAAATGTTTAGCGACAGGGGCCCCAAAATGTTTAGCGACAGGGACCACATGAGGCGTAAATCCGCCACTGGTCCCCGAGACCAGATAGTTACGACTTATAGCTTCGGGGATAAAAATTTGAGAATCGCCCAATCTGTCGATACCTTTTCATACGTATTTCCCATTAAGAACGCCTTTGAAATCTCTGTTTGTTCCATTTATGGAGTATACTTTTCCATCATGTTAAATGCGTTTCGCTTTCAGCATAAGCGTCTATTAGCGTCGGTTTGTACGACCGTCCGTCCGCATGATCGTTCTCGGCCTTTACCGAACAGATTTTTATGAAATTTTATATTAAGGACCGACAGTCAAAGATAAGGTGACCATACTTACCGGTTTGGCCGGGACAGTACCGGTTTTGAAGTGCTTGTCCCTGTGTCCCGAGAGACTAAACGAAAATAGTTTTTTGTACCGGTTTTGGGATGTTTGATCCAAAGGTTTCGGTAATTCTGACCATCCACAAAAGCGATTATAGGAAAAACTTGATAAAGATCAAGGAAACTAAATAACTATACGCATTATTTTCTATATATAATTAGCCGAAGTACGGGAGGTAGATGATCATGGCGCTTAGCTACACACGCTTACGGCATATTGCCGAGTGCGCAAATGGGGAAAATACCGGTAAAAGACGACGATTTCCAATCGTTTGTAGCGACCTGCGGTAGGGGTGTTAGCGAGGAGAGCGAGAATTGATGAATGTATCACAGCGTACTACATTGTAGCTAACCGGCCTGTCAGAATCTCGAAGTTTTGACTCGTTGGGACAGACGGACGGAAAAACCGACGCTTATAGGCGCTTATGCTGAAAGCGAAACGCGCCTAAAAAGGGGAGGAGGGTCGAAAAAAATGCGAGCCCCTTGTTAAAATATTCATAACTCACCATTGGTTATGACCCTCTGTGGTCCCTAGGCTCAAAAATTTGGGGGCCTTTCCTTATAGTTTGTAGAGATTACTGTATTTGAATTTCTTAGAATAAGAATAAACATTTTTAGTATTTATTTATTTCATTTCTTTTGCTTTCAAAAATACTCGCTACATAACAGCCAACCTACATGGGGGAGGGGCTAACCTTGAGGGCTTTTCATTTTTAAAATTTATTTTTCCCCCCCTATAATACTGACCATATGAGTCACCTACGGAATCTACAGGTGCCCCCTACACACGTGCCTAGTGTGTTTATTGGGTAATCCGGCACCGTGTACCACACTGTTCTCAACTTGTCATCCAGTGTAATGTGATCATAACCACCCTATAGTATAATAAGCATTTTTCATCACTGAGTGTAAAGGATACCAATTTGTATAAAAAATTACTACTGAAATAGCATACTTTTTCAATAACATAAAGCATTCAAGAGTGCACTAAAAGAAAGATAGACTTTATATTGTAAACATATTTTATGGACAAGATATTTAAATGAATTTAATGTGCTATCCTTGATGCATTAAGTCAGGGGCTATAATTGCAGTGTCAAGCTTTTGATTGAGAATTTCTTTTCTAGCTTGTTTTCCTTAATGCTCATGTATCTATATACCAAATAATGGTTAATAATATTTTTAACTGACTCAAAACACGATTTTGTGATATATGAAAAAGTTTTTATCTTTTTACTTACCTTAGATATCTAAGAGATTTAGCTATGAAAACCTATTAAAATTTGTAACGTGTCAATAAGTAAAAAGTGAAATTGCTCCACAATAACGTCGTAAGTACTTATTTTTCCGATCTAATGCCTATGTGTTATAGAGACAAGACGTTTAAAATAAGTCTTAAAAATAGTCGCTTTATTAAAATAGTCACGCTACAAAATTTATTAAATTTTTCAACATTTTTCCCGTAATTACAGAGATGTGACACTATTCTCTCTTGGAATGAGTACGCTTCTTCTTTTTCTCTTTTTTCTTCTTCTTTTTTTTAGATTGTTTCTTTCTCTTTATGTCCTTATCACTGTCACTGTCATCACTGTCACTACTATTGGTAGATCTTGAACGTGACCTGTCCCTAGTCTTACTTTTTTCTTTACTTTTCTTCTTTTTCCTTTTTTTCACTTTTTTCTTCAACTCTTTTTCTCTGAGGTCCGTCAGTGGGGTAAGGTATTCCTCGGCACTATCACTACTAGTGCTACTCACGTCCAATACTATATCCTTATTTGGGTCGACTTTGATAAAATTTCGACATTGATAAGTAAGATGCCCAGCATAACCACATTTCTTGCAAGCAGGTCGAATGGTTTCTTTTCCTTGCGGTACTAGCCGAGCAAATATTTCAGGATCCATTACAACTAGAAATAAACAAATTTGTATCTTTGTTATTTGAGAAATTCTCACGCTAACATAAAAATCAATTCAGTCAGATTAAATATTAAGCTATTTACCGACATAATCATTACTTATCACTTACCATTTCACAAACAGTTTACCCCTCGTAGCTATTTCGAATTGAATACAGACGATATATACACTTCAGGCAGCCATCATTAAAAACAAACTAAGAGCGAAATAACATTTCTCGCTTATTCTGTTTTGCGGAAAAGTACGGAAACAAACTGTTGTGGTTTGCATTTAGCTGCATCGGAAATGAGCGTTCGTGTAATTTAGTATTCTAATTCCATATTGTGCCATTTTTTCCTCATCTTATTAAGAGAGGACATCAAGATGCCTGGGACAGGGCTGGAGGAAGTAGGGGTCCCAGGCCAAAGCTTTCTTCGTGATGCTTTAACAAGTTGTACAGACCCTTTGAAAGCAATTGAAGAATTTCAGGTCTGACTTTTATTTTAGCATGTTAATGGTATTTAGTATTTATTTACGTTCCCAAGTTTTACTTGGTTACATTGCGCTTTGTTATCAGTACAGTGGTTTGTGACTTGACTAATTGAAAATCGCGTATTTATCAGTCTGAACTTGAAAAAATTAGACGATTTTGAATATATTAACATGCATATATTTAGTTGATATCATTAATATGTTACTTCAACAGCTCGAGAATGGAATATTATTACCATCCCTTCGATCAATGCTGCCATTACTTGATTTACATGGTGTTAGAAGGCTTGATTTTCACACATCTGTATTAGAGGTAAAATAATTAACGTCGGATTGCATATTCATTGCATTATATGTTATAGGTACATTTCTGACCTCTTTCTTTCTTAGGAATTAAGGGAACGTCTCATACAACACATTAATGAAATAGGACAGAAAGAAGGACGAGACCGAGATAGAAAGTTGAAAGAACTTCTGGCGAAAAGTTTTCCTGTTGTACGTGTCAAGTCCCTGCGTCCCGTCATTATGTGTATACTTCGTAATACGCCAGTTATAGAAGACAAATATCTAAAAATCCTTGTAAGTATTTTTACCTGCATTAATTTTAAATTCTTTTTATTTATTGGTAATGTTACGTAATCCTATGCCCTTATCTAAAAATCCTTGTAAGTATTTTTACCTGCATTAATTTTAAATTCTTTTTATTTATTGGTAATGTTACGTAATCCTATGCCCTTATCTATGGCGAATTAATGTATTCTTCTAATTTAGGTAAAGGATCGTGAATTGTATAACGACACAGACACCGAAGTTAAAAGACAAATATGGAAAGATAATCAGTCATTATTTGGAGATGAAGTATCACCTTTACTTAGTCAATACATAAAAGAAAAGGAAACTGTTTTGTTTGATCATGAAAATCTCACAAATTTGTTTTTTGCATCTTCACCTAAGGTAAATTAATATAAAGATCTTTTTCTGTGATGCGATATGATCATTTGTAGCACTTTTTTATAGCAAACACTATATTCAATATTCTTTCACTTGTGTTTTAAGTGCTACTGCTTATCTCAAAAGTCACGCATTGTAGATTTTATTCAGACTTAGAGATTTGGGTTTATTCATTCTTAAACAATATTTTATGACAATATATATTCAATATGGTGACCTCCCTGAGCAATACTGAGTAAAAGCCTTCTTTTATTGACACTAGAACATCTTTAGCACTGCCAATGCATGTATGAATTGTTTGATGTAATAAACATCAACACATTTTATCATGTAAACAATTGATTCTGTATATTTACAAAAGTAAAACTCCAAGGTAGAATGGTTTTAATCTTACTCATGATGCAGCTTGTTGAATTTCATTAGTACTTCATGGTTGCTTCCATCACTTATGGAACTTTTAAACTTGTAACTCTTGCAAGTCTGAATAAACCCTATGGTGTGCAACTTCTGAGATCCCCTCAATATTCTTTGTATATGTGTATGTATATAATTTACTATCGCAGTGCTAGAAAATTAAGCACAATCCTCATTGTTCCAACTATTTTAAGATTAATTTTATATTTATTTTATATTGATAATACTTGATATTATACTTTTGTTAAATATCAAGTATTTTTATCTCCCTTTTCAGTATTTTTAATAAAAGCATTAAATTAATACAAACAAGTTAAGGTTCAGGGATGTCATTGAGAATAACCATCAAGAAATGCTGCTGTTTGTGTTGTGAGACTTGGTCATTTTCAGCCTTTTATTTGATGTTTTTTTGAAATAAACATTTTTGCATAACATCAACCTTCAATCATAAAATTTTCACATTTCTCTCTGATTTCTGTCATGTCATAGCTGTTTTTCATGGTTCTCGTATTAAAAAAATCACTTTATTTGAGTGCATCTGATAAGTTATTAATCTACTTGCAGCACTACATTCATTCATTTTATAATATTGTTCCCATTGTTGCTAAATTGATAGCATCTGATTGTGACTCTTGACAAGTATTACAAGGAATTACAGTACTATCCCTTTCTCGACCTGCAATTTCTGAGCAGCGAATCTGCAACAACAGCTCTGTGAGTGACTTGAAATGGAACTACGTGGAGTTTGCTTTGCTTCAAGCTCCATATCTCCGCAGGCATGGAGATGGTGATATGGTTGCAGTCATAGGCACCCAACATGACTTCAACCTCCATCTAACCTGACAACAAAAACCTTTCCATGGCACCTTTTTCAAGTTCAAATCAAATAAAAAGTAATTCAATAATCATTTAATCAATAGAAAACAAAATAACAAATGAAATGAACAAGTTATTTCAAAAGCATCCATTTGAAAAAGTATATCCTTCAATTCTTTGGGGGAGAAAACTGTGCTGTATCCTTCAAAATACTTTCAAAAGGATCTCTATCTTTCATTTTCTGCAGCCACGGGAATTCCGACAGATGTGATTCTAACTTATCATGGTTTGTTCCATTCTGTCTCTTATTTCTCTCTTTCACAGATTTTCACAATGGTTCTGTTTTGCATATGTGCTCCTTCTTGAAATTCATACTGCTATATTTCCATCAGCTGTTTCCATAACAAACTCCACGTAGATCCATTTCTCGTCACTCACAGTGCCGTTGTCTTGGCACTTGGAATTTGTGGATCGAGAATGGGAGAGTACTGGAATTACTATAATATTTCTAATGCTATTATAATTACATATTTTTTCCTGTTAAAGATTATTTTTTTATTCTTATCCTTATAATTTTCTTCTTGTTTTAAAAGGTTCGTCGACAAGGAGAGGTAGTTCAGAAACTGGCTCACATGATTGGAAATAGTGTAAAACTGTATGATATGGTTTTACAGTTTTTAAGGACTCTATTTCTCAGAACTCATAATGTGTATTATTGTACGTTAAGAGCAGAATTGTTAATGGCACTGCATGATCTCGAAGTTCAGGTGATTCTGCTATTTTATTTTTTGTTATGGTTCTTTTATTACAGTAAGAATAGAAATAATTGTTATTAATTTTATAAAATATTTTACTGAGGAGGAAGAATGTTTTTGATGAATTGTTTTTACTCTCAGGATATTATTTCTGTTGATCCTTGTCATAAATTTACATGGTGTTTAGATGCTTGCATCAGAGAAAAAAATGTTGATATTAAGAGATCCAGAGAATTGCAGGTATATATAAAGTTATTATCTATAGTTTTGATATTGCATTGACATTGATACTATGTAATTAAAATAATTTTAACTGTTAACAGGGTTTCTTGGACAGCATTAAGAAAGGACAAGAACAAGTTCTTGGTGACCTTTCTATGACATTATGTGATCCTTACGCTATTAACTTTCTTGCTACCTCTGCAATGAAAATTTTGCATCATTTAATTAATAATGAGAGTATGCCTCGGGTAAGTATGTTTTTTAGAGTCTAACTTTGTGTTTCTCATGTAAACATTCTCATTTTATTTTTCTTTATTTCAGGATAACACTGTGTTAATTCTTTTGCTGAGAATGTTAGCTCTTGGTTTGAGTGCATGGGTTATGATAAATTCCCAGGTCAGTATCATTTGCCCTAAAAGAAAAATTATATAATACACAAACAGATGTAAATGCTATGTTGTTTTTCAAAATTCCAGGAATTTAAAGAGCCTAAGCTTGATAGCCAAATAGTCACTAAATTTTTACCTGCCCTTATGTCTCTTATGGTTGATGATCAAGTTCGAGCACTGAATTCAAAGTTGCCTCCTGATGAACGAGAGTCGGCCATTACTATCATTGAGCATTCAGGTTTGTTAAGTGTCATCATTATGTATAAATTTTCTTTATTTAGTTCTACTTTATGCTATAATAATTGATAACATGATTTTGCAGGTCCTCCCCCTGATGCCTGTCAAGCCTATGTCCAGGAAAGTAGTGTAGCAAGCATATTGGCAATGTATTATACTTTGCATTGTGTGAAGCAAAGGGATCGTGTTGGGCTAATGCGTGTACTGGGCACTTTGGCAAATTGTGAAAGTGATCGTGCTTTTGAAGATCCATTTCTACATTTTTTGGTATATTTTTCTCTTTATTTTGTTTATTGTTATGATAAATTGCCTTAATGATGAAATTGTGACAGTTTTTAACTTCCATAGGTATCTCTGCTTATAAATATGACTGAGGAATTTTCTGCTGAAGATTTTTGTACTGTTATATTTGATGAATTCTTTTTTACTGCAATTGCCCGTGAAAATGTTATTCGTCATCTTCTCAAACTGCTGTGGCATGTACATACAAAGTTACCTGTGAGTCGATTGCAGACACTTGTGAAAGCTCTACAACCAACTTCACAGGTACAGAATTATTTTTATAATCAAATTTCTTTGTCAAGTTTTAATTTAATTTAATTTTAATTAATCAAAAAATCTTAATAAATTTTTGGCTTTATTTTGTGATCAGAAATGCTGATGCCTACTTTATTACAATGTAGTAAAAGTTATGTTAGCCTTTTGGTCTTTATTATGAAATTTTTCCTAATATGTGGATGTCTGCCAGAGAAGGGCCAACTTTGTCGGTGTGGAATTATGAATGCAGCGGTATTCTGTGATAAATTACGAGTAAAATAAAAGAAAAATCACACTCCTATGTTGAAAAATAAAATTTTTATTGATTATTACAGATGATATTTAAAAAGTGTTTTGAGAAAATTAAAAAAAATGACGACATTAAAAATAAGTTCTACTTGTACTTCATTTATGGATATGCATAATTCCTCAATACGGCTATTCTTAATATACCAGAGAATCATTCCATTCACTTTTCTAGACATTGATATTTTCTACCCTTTTTCACAAAAATGCTGATATCTCTGAAACAAGAATAAACAAAGTGGGCCCTTCTCTGGTGGACGTTCACATATTGTGATTATTACTTGTCAGCACCAACACAAGTGTAAAGTTATGAATAATTAATTTATACGAGACTCAAACTAGTTTTCTTACTATGTGGATATTTACTTTTGCTGTGGAATGTCCTGATGGAATTTCCTGTAGCTCTTTCTTTATTGACTTCTTAGAATATTTAGTTCTTTCTCCATGTATTCTAATATGTAATTATTATCAAATGCAAACATTGTTTAATGAAACATTTGATTATAAAATTTTGATTCTCTACTTTCTAGCACAATGATGCTGTCCGCAGTCTTTATAGTGGTCTTAAAGAGAAAATAGGATCTCAAGAAGATGTCTCCCCTGATGTCCAGAAAGCTAGCAGTAGTCCTCCATGGAGTCCACCTCTCATTACTGTTCCTACTCCTGCTCCTCTTTAAATTATCAAGAATAATTAAAAAAGGCTTTTAAAATATACCTTTGGGTGTATATACTTGATTTTTTTACACAGATAAACGTTTTTATCCTGCTTACCTTATGAGTGGAAATATTATGGATAAATTGATATGTTAGAACTGAGAACTGTTATATGTTGTCTTACTGTGAAATTATATTTGAGAAATAATCACATGTGAGTTCATACTTGTGTACTAAAAAAACAGTGAAAGTCTAATGTAAGTGCCCTTTCTTTACATCTATTTAAAGATAACGAAACTATCTTATTTATTTTGAATTGTACAGTTCGCTTTATTCATCATTAATATGTAATTTTATGTAATTTGTGTAATTTTGCTTCATATCCATGAAATTTTCAGGTGATATTTTTATTTTTCAGCATGAAAGAAATACAGAGATATAAACCATCTAATCAGTTTATTTACTTTTAACTCTGGTGAAATGCTTATAAAGTGCATAATTATCATTAATAATTAATAAATAAACTTTATTTAGACAGTTTTCAGTATACCTTTAGATATAATAAATGAAAAAATACATGAATACTGGTTTTGTGGAACCAGTACATAGGCACAGTTTATGAAAAATGTAGGTAAATTTCTATTTTACTAATTTTAAAACAAATTATAGCTTGATTGATTTTCAAGATTTGATATAAAAATAAAATTTCCAAGTTCTTAAGATATAGTTACGAGGTGCAGTGATTACATGTAGCATTCTAAATTATCTTAAATGCTTGAGCATTATTGAAAAATATTCTGATAAATTATTAAAATGCATTTTCATTTTCCTACTGTGATAAAGTATATAAATGTAAATTGAAGCAACTGATGAACTTCTACAATAAATTTTTCATACTAGGGATTCCTCATTCGATGAATGTGATTTTTTGTCTGGATCTTCAGTTAAAAGTGGAGTCACCTCATGCATTGTCTTCATTTCTATTTCTTTAGTTGAGACTTCTTGAGATGTACTTCCTTTCTCTTCTGATAGCCGATTGTTTTCTCTTGCGTCTCTTAAGAAACCATAACCAAATTCATCTGTAGAACCTAGATGGATAGTTCTTCGTCTCTGGGCACGTTTTAGAATGTTGTCCATCCCTCCTATCTCATATATAGGAGCTCCTTCAATCTCTGCAATGATTTGTAAAATTGTTTTATGTAATGTTAACTGATATTTTTAATGTCAATTGGTTTAATTTTTAAACGATTGGCAAATCATCGTATGAAAGTATCATTCAAGGTCCATAAGTATGAATCTACATGCCTGTGTTTAATGACTTATGGCTAGGTGACTCATTCATGAACAAGCAATTTTTAAAATGTGCTTGTTCTAGTTATCTCCAATAACCGACACAAGGTTAAAAAACCATATGTGCATTTTGGCTACAAAGCAGCTGTCTTCAGTGGTAATTCACCAAAAATAGGTTCTAAAAGATTTTTAACCTTGTTGTGGTTATCGGAGATACCTGAGGCAAGTACATTTTTTTAATTGCGTGTTCTTGAACTTTTTTCACCTATAACATGAGCTTGATAGTTCCCTGTTGAAGGTGACTCATCATAATTCGACAACCTGCCAATGGGCTGCCAATTAGTAATGTTTTTGATATGCACAAGAAGTTGGAGTGAATTTATGTAATGTCTTCTGAATCATAAATTATTTTTACTATTATATGACATTGAAAACATGCCACAAATTTTATGAGGACAGAAACACCAGGTTTCCATTTTAAATTTATATTAAGCCTTATAAAGCCAAATATAAAATTAGTATTTTAATACAGTAAAACCTGTGAAAGGTATAACCTGTAGTAGCCAAATCATATTTCTGACTGATTGGTTTTCAGTTTATGACCAAGTAAAAGAATAATTTAATTTTAATAATATCAGTAGATGCTTTTCGAAAATCCATAAGAAGATAAGCATTGAATTATTACAATCATCTGTATAAAATAGCAAATTATAAAACGACAAATTTAATATAATAATATTCTTTCTATAAAACTATTGAATTAATTAAAAACTAAATGTTGCAAAATGTAAACTAACTGAAAAAATTAACATTAAAAAATAATCACTGTATTTGCCAGCTGATAAGATGAATCTGCATTTTTTTTTAATTTCAAAAAATGCAATAAAAGGAAAAGTAAATAGTGCTGTATTAGCCATGAGATGATTTATGCATTAATAGGATATTGTACTGACAGCATAGGGAAACCAAGATCCAATATTAACTTTTGACATTCAAGCGTATACGTTGTTAAGTTATGCATCCAACAATTAAGCCGAAAGCAAAATCACTTGAGAAATATCAATAGATATCAAGTTTACAAATTGACCTTATTCCTTAGTGATAATGATGGTTGTTTTCTAATTAAGTATCATTAATGCTCTGTAAATTTTAGTGTTGTTAAGAAGTTTCCTCAGTACTTTGGTATTAGCAGTGCCTCAAGGGGCAAGATATGGAACTAGAAGTGGCAAGATTTGGAATTATGTGGAGCCTACTTGGGCCAGGGAAGGGAAATTTGAACATGAAGGAACAATGTACTCGGCACCACCGGATTGGGTAAGTTGGGCGAAGTATTTTTAGTTCCTTCTCAAGGTCACTTTGTTCCCCCACTTGGGTTAAGTAGCATTCATCTTAATATATATCAATCTTAGAATATGAACGCAAGCTTCTTCGTGGACTGGCAATTCATGGTACTTTAGAGGAATCTCCATTCAAAGAAAAATATGGATACTGTTATAAATGCAATTTTGGTACTTTGGTATTAACAGGACAATCTTTCTACGATTGATATATATTAAGATGAACGCTACCAATCCGAGAGGGGAACACACTGAACATGAGAAGGAAACAAAAACACCACCTAACACCCAACCCGGTGAGGCTGAGTACAATACTCCTTTATGTTCAAATTTCCTTTCCCTGGTACCACCGAGTTCCAAGGAGTAGTGCTGCACGTAATTCCAAATCTCGCCACTTCCAGCACGTTGTAGTTCCATATCTCACCCCTTGGGGCGTTCTGCAAAGGTTATCCCGTTAATACCGAAGTCTACCAAAGTACCGTTTACTCCTATACATGGTATGCTTAAATGTGTCGGCTTCTTCGACATATCGTATGTATTGTTTTTGTATGCTCTTCAAAATATCCAGTTGAATCATTTGTGTAGATCAAGTGGTTTTATGTAGTGCAAGAGCCAAGCTCGGTGTTTCTTCTAGTTCCGATATTTGTTAGACATAAACTGTTCTTACGCGGACTTTACGATCGGGATACTGGGTACCTTCGGACTAGAAGACGCAGGTCAATTTTTGCGACCTTTTTGGAAAAATGTGCGTGTTATAGTTCGGAAAAAATACGGATTATGTAATTGAAACCCAATAAAATACATTCAAAGTTAACCAAAGAAAAGGGTTTAAAAGAGGGTATCAAGTTTGTTTATTTTATGTCGAGAAATACTCATTCTTTTAATAAAACCTGAGTTCTAAACATTTTAGCAAATATAGAATTTTAGCACTTAATTTTGACCATTTTTTTGCCTTCCCATGTACGGAGTAGGTATATCGTGAAAAAATTCGACCGACTTTTGATAAATATCCACGTTTTAGATGACAGGATACGGCGAAGAACGCCTGTTTGTAGTAGAATTAACGAAATTTCGAATTTACATAAGAAACCTTGTTAAAATGAGCCTAATCGGGAATAATGGATTCCAGTGACAATAGATCCAGTTTTACGACCAGCTACTGGCAAAGCCATCCTCACTTAAAAAGCAGCATTGTTACGGAGAAATGTAAGTACTTATTTATGTAACCAGTGGCATTATTGTATGGATTAGAAGCTTATGGATATGAGAAATCTTATGCAATCGACGTCATAACTATTAAATTAGTTTTTATTTTCTGTGAAACTTGTGACGATTTTAACCTCTATATCATCACAAATTTCTTCACTTTCTTCGTTATAGGAATTAAGATCTGATTTGTTATTCTGAATTTATACCGTATTTCAAAAATCTATTTCATCTATATCTGTGAATACACTCGCAATAATATTGCCTCAACTTCCTACAGATCAATTATGTACGTATTTTTCAAAAGTCGTTATCCCTAGATATTTCCTAACTGTCCATTAAGCATATTCAAAGCAAAACAACAGTGATTTACAATTGCCATTCGCCACTTCGTCCATGATCTCTATTCTTCACCTTACTCTTCTTAGTTTTGCATTCTTTTTGGTGTGTGCCCCATCCACTTGGTTTTCCTTTGTTATTTATTAGACCAGTATTTTTCTTTGTTTATTCTTTTTAATACCTCGTCATTTCTTATTTTGTTTGTCCATTTAGTCCCTCCTTCAGAATTAATCTAACAGCTTCTTTATCCAAATCCAAGTCTTCAGCAATCATTCTGATTGTTAGACGTCTGTCTGAACATACCAAATCGGTAAATTTTGAAACATTTCCGGGTGTTTCTTTGGTAAGTAGTTCTCCACAATGCTGATCGTCATTGTCGTCATATCTGCCCTCTTTAAACCTCTTATGCTACAAAAATACTTGTGCTCTTGCCATGGTGTTATTATCATAAACCCTTCTTAAAATTTCAAGCATTTCAGTTGCAGAAATCCACAACTTAAAACAAAATTTGACATTAATTCCCTGCTCAATATTACACTCCATTTTCAATCCGCCGGCGAACACAAACACAGCCAACTTAATAGAACCAGAGCTGATGGTGCACTGATTGGAACATGCTGAAACTTGTCCAATTAGTCATTGAGGTTCCTCTCCACGCCCTTTCCCCCGTCTTTCCCCCTTTCTACAATTTGAACAAAAATCCTGTCTGGAAACTTAATAGCCACTCCTCGAACTTCGGGAGTTTATTCCTGAGGCCATTTCCAGTTATAAATGTCATATGAACATGGGTCAAATTCTCAATGGTTACAGAGCTATGGGTATTATGGGTCATTAATCACATTGCATATTAAATAACTGTAGTGGCATACTGCAGCCTTGTCTTACAACCCTTCCTATCAATATGAATTTGGTTTCTTCATTATATATTCTTACTTTAACTTTCTGTTTCATGTACTGTGTTCCTATTTTTCCAGGCTACCCCAATATTTTTCAGAATCTGAATAAATTTTTTCCAATCTCTTGGGTCAAATACCTTTTCCTAGTCTTCAAAGCAAACAATATGTCCTGATTATGATTAAATGATCTCTCCTTAATAATTTTCATTCTCCTATTGCATCTTTTGTTCCTTTTTCCCTTCCTGAATCCATACATATTGATCTTCTCCTAATATTTCTTCTGCCCTTTTTTCTCATGTCTTGTTATTTTCCTTGGCATCATTTTTAATACATTATATATTAAACTAATTGTTCTATAATCTTTACAGCTTGAGCCATTGTTCTTCTCTTCTGTACACAGAAAAGGAGGACATTTCCATTTTTTTTGGTGAAAAAAGAGGACAAAAGGCTCATCCTGAATTTAAAAAAGAGGACAGAAAAAAGGACAAATTTATTAATGCAAACAATAAAAAAGTAAAATGTGAACAATATTTACTAATGTTTTGGATTAGCCCATTCATATTTGTCTTGTGAAATAATTTCTTTCATTATCTCTGGATTGCCTCTCAAGTATGTATAAAAATCAGTGCATGACATGTTTGAAATTATACTGCATAAACAGAATACCTTTCACAGACTTAACATTAAACCTATTCCTTTCTTTTGTCCACTGACTTAGCATTAGTGAAAATGCTCTTTCTACATTTGCATTGTGAGGTGGAATTGCGAAGAAAAACTGGGCAATTTTCAACAATTCTGAATGGCATTCAATATTTTTGGAATTACTAAAATATTTGGCCCACTTTTAATGTGCAAGCATGTTTTTAAAGTCTTCATTGTTAATTTGACCTTCAACAAATTTCTTGAGATTGTTCAATTGGTCAAAACACCTAACGTCATCAATTGGTACCCCTTTGTCGATCAAATAGTGAACAGAATATTCCACATCATTCCAATTTGGTACTCCACTAAGTGTCATCCACATAAAACACGAAATGGATTCCATAGGTTTAAGCCATTTAGCCAGATATTCTATGAAATTACCATAGATATTTTTTGTATCACTACATTCATGATCAAGTCCTTCATAACGTTTTTTGGATAGGAGTTACTTCACTTTCAAAGGCATGAAGTTGTGATCCATTTGTTCAGAGATAATTTCTTTCACTGAGACTAGGATATTTAATACTTCTGCAACTGAGTTACTTTCCCTTTCAATTTGTTGTATGTGTGAATGGAACACACTCATAAGCGATTGCATGAGCCAAAGGTAAATGTCACTAAATTCATTTTCAAAGAACCTTTTGATTTTCTTGGGAAAGAAAAGTGCTTTTAATGCTGGAAACATCTGTATAAGTCGAGTAATGCCTGGAAACAATGACAGCCACCTCATCTTGCTGTGAGAAAGAAGCTGTCTATATTCAATCTCAACAAACTCACAGTATTCCTTAAGCTCCTCAGTCCAGACTGTATAAATGTGAAAATACTGGTAAATTTTAAAAATAATGTTCTCTATATCAACATCCAAAAGTTATGTGGCACTGTGAAGACAATTGTTCAAAATATGTGCAGGGCAGCCCACTCCAATTAAGGTCTTATTCTGTAACAATTTCTTTAATTTTGCAAAGACATTATTTCCTTCATCATTTCGTCTGAGTCCTCCAAACATTGTATTGCAGTTGTCCCCAGTGAATGCAATGCATTTTTCATACAAACCATTTTTTCAAGAGTTTCTTTGACATAAGAAGAAATGGGAATAATTTTGAAACGAGAAAAAAGTCTGCTATGACCAGGAATCGAACCTGGGTCTTCCACTTGCCGAGCGGATATTCTACCATTGAACTATCGTAGCAGATCATTTTTCTCGTTTCTGAACGCGGATGTTTTCTTGGTTGGGACGGAACTAGCCAAGCTAGTATCAAACTGCCCCAACGGATGTCCTCGAAGAGATACACCGAAGAAAACTCCTCCCTCTCAAATGGTGAGATTGCCAAGTAAGAAAAACATTTTCCTCTTCCTGGGTCTTATGATTTGTGAGGTAGCAATTAAAGAATTTATTCCAAGATAAAAATTGGAGAATTTTCAAAGACTGCTTCATACCCAAGTTCCATAAACAAAGGAAAAATTGCAGCTGAACTCGAGCCCTGATACTTAGGAGAAAATGTAATATCTCATTGTCCTTCAGCTCAAAAGGAATAACAAAACAGAACCAAATTTTGGTGAGTTTGTTGGTCATCATGAATACCAAAGATTATGAAGGAACTAAGGGTCGTTAAACTCACCATCAGATGGTGCATAACCCTCTATTAAATGACTAGAGACAAACATTTCAATTAACTTTTTTGTAGAAAATCTGGTAGGAATTTGACCCTTTCATATTACTTCTGGGAACCATAGAAGACAACCTGCCAAGTTTAGTGGAGATTGGTTAAATAGTAGGGGAGGAGTTAGCAGACAGGCAACCTCACCTGACCTCTCTTGTATGGATGAAATTGTCATGTAATAAACTCAGTAGTCATACCAGATAGGAGATTATCTCTCCTTGCAGATGTTTTGCAGACTTTGTGGCTATGTCAGTGTTAGTTGGTGATCATATTTTGCACATAGACCAGAGGTGGACAAACTTTTTATGTGGCAGGCCACATCAACAGCTGCAGGTTCTTAGGCTGCATTATCAGTGAAAATGCTCCGACAGGCTACATTAGGATTCACATTCGAAGTTATTGGAGATAATGCAAGGGTTCCTGTTAGTAAAAATCAATAATAAATAATATGCTATCCCCATAACATCACTGGAAACGGCTTTCCGGCCACTATTTTAAGGTACAGATATGAAATTATCTGTATTTTATATTACGGTTCACTTTCATAATGGCATCGCAGGCCACATGTGACCCACGGGCCATAGTTTGCCCTCCTGTAACCTAGACAGTGTATGTCAATGAGTGGAGGAACTAACACTTTAATGGAGTTGGTAAAAATCACATCAAAGCTGGGATGTGATGACACAATGGCTAGCTAATAAAAACTTAAAAATTTATTTGTTTTGAAAACAGCGTAAATAAAAGTCTGATGTGGTCCCCACATTACTTTCTCCATATCTGTAATATTTCTAAAAATTCCAAATACATTAAATGATAATAAATATTTTAAAGAACTGCGAGAAAAATTTAAAGACTACAAAAAACAAATATTCTGATATTGGATATAGCCACGATGCTCCAACAATTAAGAAAATAAAAAGGAGCATTACTAAGACGTAAGTGTTTACAATAGTCGCTGGTAAGTGGTGTGGTGGTGGCAGCTAAAAAAATTAGTTTTTAAAATATCTCTTAAACAATGCATTATATAGGAAAATGTTTCGAACAAACGTAGAAAATTAAATTTCCTATAATGTTTATTACAATACTTTTTTTACATTCATTAAATATTAAAGCAAATATTTTTAAAAAACTTCTGGTTGATCGATTTTAGCTAAAATCTAATCATTTTTTGACTTTGTAATACAAATGTTAAATATGAAATTTTATGCTGATCGGACTATTAGTTTTTGAGTTGGAGCACCCACAAAATTCTGGCCACAGAGAGACAGATACACACAGAAACACCCACAGACAAAACGAGAAAATAGTCAAAACATGTATTTCCGTTGAAATCTTGAATTTGATTTTTTTTTCATGAAAACAATACTTTCTCTATACTTCATTACTGCCTATTCATTGAGTTGCCTCACTCATTTTACAGTCAACCTCTATATCTAGAGGTCATTCCACTATCCCTAACTCAGTGTATGCACCAGGTAGCTTAGAGACAAGCCACAGACATACATAATTAATGATAAAATTTATTTCTATGTATCTCTCAGTTTCTATCTTTCAGAAAGATATTCTTATTGAAAATGATATCTGTAATTCAGATATTTGGTAAATTTTCCGCTTTTACAGTTTTCCATCCAATACAGTTTCAGCATCTCACAGGTTTTACTGTAATTTATCATTATTGTGCATTTAGTTGCCATATCAATAATTATTAATTAATCACACTTAAAAATTCCGTCTCAATCAAGTTAGTTGACCCACATTTAATATAATTTTTCAACTAATTGATTATCAATATCCTTAAAACATTACTAGACAATTTATAATTAAAAATTCCATTTGAAAGAGCATAAAACTGTTATTATAAATAATATATAACTGTGTAAATTAATGTAAAAACTGTGTTAAGAAGGTTAGAATTTCCATTTAGTTCCCATAAAATGATATATAAAAAATCTCCTTGAGCTTTATTTTAAGAATAATATATTTTTAAATGAAAAAGAAACTTGTAAATTTCCACTAACAATTTTAATACATGGCCGGTTTCGCCTGTTACAGCATCATCAGGTGACGAAAGCTTGGCCAAGAGTTCTATATATCAAATTGCCTTGAACCACGGCTACAATAGCCAGCTGATAGATCACATCCTGTCAAATATATGAAAGAAAATCGCTTCACAGAAAATTATTTCCTCTCCCAAAATTCCTTGCATTTCTAAGCACTGGCACAGACTCCCCTTCATAGGCCCCCTCTCCTACCTCTTCCCTAAAGACTTCAAATCCGCCTTCTTTTCCCCGATAACTTACGTTAAACTTTTCCTGAATACTAAAGATTCCATATATAATTTATCAAAAAGCAGTGTCTATAAACTAGCTTATGCAAATTATGACACTATTTACATAGGACAGACCGGAAGAAGTTTTAAGAAGAGGATTGTGGAACACCAATGTTGTTTTGAGTTGCGAAGCGCATCATCACACTTTGCCAAGCACCTATTTGAGAAAGGCCATTCCAGTTCATTCATTCCTGAGTTTCTCCACTTTGAATCAAAGGGTAACAGACTGGACCTCTTAGAGCAGTTGGAAATTGTAATCCATGATGTTACAGACAATGTTTCACTTACTAATGAATTTGTTTTCTCCAATCACTCTCCATTGTTCTCTTTACTGCTTTCCTAATTTATTTATTGCCTTTTTAATTTGTAATTTAATGCCTTTTTTGTAACTTCTGTTAATTGCTTCCATTTTCTAATTACTAACCTTGCTTGCATAACTGTTATACATAACCGTTTGAATTTTGTCATTCACTTTGTAATTTCTATTTTAATTTTTCAAATTATCTCATTACTGATTGTATGTTCTCCCTCTTGACTACCCTACTTCTCTGTATATATAGAACTCTCGGCCAACCTGATGATGCTGTAACAGGCAAAACTGGTCGTGTATTAAAATTGTTATTGGAAATTTACAAGTTTCTTTTTAAATTAAATTAATTAAAAATTTCAATGGAATATTTCCACAAAGTGGAACCTTCCCAAGTAGACTTTGTTAATATATTATTAGATTATCACAGGTTACCTGAAAAGACTTTTTTTCTGGTTTGGTTGAAGGTTTCTGTTATTTTAGATTTTGTGTCGGGCTGACTTGATGGAGTAAGGTCCTGCTCAAACGCTATACGAGTTATTTGTCTTGCTCGATTGCGCCGGCGTTTCAGTTGGCTGTTAATCTCTTGAGCATCATCATTAATCAGATTTCGGTTGTAGCATTGATAAAACTAAAAGATACAAAGTTGTTTTAACGCTTTTTACAAATGTTTATTTTGCATCACTCTTAAAATTTTAGAACTTACATGGTTGAATGGATTGCTGAGGAATGCTTTCCGGAGAACTTCTTTATTTGTTTCTGCCTCAGTGCTTCGTTTGCGAATTTCCACTCCAGGGAAAATCTCAGAAATTCGCCTTCGAAGACGGCTGGTATCATCTGCAGATGATCTTCTTTCAGGTATAATGTGAACCTCATCCGTTAATTTGAGATTTTCATCATATTCCTCATGTAAAATATCAGCCATGTTATCCTCCACAAGTGTAATGGGTCCATAGAGATGAGCATAATGTTGTCTGTTCATTGGATTGTATCAACAGAAAATTTTAATGGAAAGGACACTACTGGATAATTAAGATAGTTTCTTGATAGAATAGTATTCCATTAATGATTACCAAAGGTAAGCTTTTAACCCTTTAAGTGACATTGGGATATATATGTACATTAGCAGATCTGAAATAAGGCCAAAGTAGGCAATGGCCTAGGGATGGCAATAAAAATGGTATTTCAGGACAGGAATGAACAAAATTAATAATACACCGACTATTATGATGCATAGACAAAATGACAAACTATTTACATGAGCTATGTTTTTGGAAACATGAAAATTTTGGATACACCAGAAAGAGAGCAGAAAAATAATTTGGCTTTGGGTGGAAAATTTTCAAATCCACCAGTGGATATATACCGCATTTACTCTCATAATTGCCCCACCTTTTTGCACAATTTTTGTTAACACTAAAACAAGGGTGGGGCAAATATGCAGTTTCTCCCCGCCATATGAAAGTGGTTACATCAGAAAAATATAATCTTTTATTCCTTCCTCATAGTTCAAGTGGGGCAATTACCCGATGGAGGCAAATAGGCAAGTAAATATGGTATTTACCATTTTCGCCGTCATCCCAGGGATTGAATGTGAATATAAAAATGTAATATCTTTGAATGCAAGATAGTACTTATAAACTATCTCAAAATGTTGTCACTTAAAGTATTGAAAGCAATCTTCCAAAATCAAGTTAATTGTAACATTACACATGCTATGGGTGTATCTTTAGTTTCCATTTATGATACACTGTTGTAAAATATGAGTTAAAATCTGTGTAGGATTGCATATTTTGTTTCAAGATAAACCTGCTAAATGTTATATTTTTAATTAATAATTGTGTTTTGCTTATACATATATTTCTGTCTGCATGGGTCTTCTAGGTAATATCACATCTTCATAATTAAAGTGTTCTCCTATAAGAATTACAAGACAGGTTCTGTCAAGGCTTGTTCACAATAGTTGTGACAGGCTAACTTTTATCCAGAATATATAAATGCCCATTGAAGTTGGTATTTAATATTTTAATGCCTGGTCAAAGGTTAAAATTGGCAGAGAATTAAAGCAAATCATATTTTTTTTTTCAAAGTATGTAGAGAAAGTGTTGTAGAAAAAATCAACTTTAAGGTATTGATGATTATTGGAGGATTTTTATTAAAATTCATTCACTTATAGAGATTTAGGTCATAAACAATACTACATAAGGCATATGTCCAAAAATAACTATATAGTGACAATTGACATTATAATACATAACCAGCGTAATTGCCCATCAAATATGACGGGTATGCATGGATTAAGTAATAAATTTAAGGCACTTCCAATTCTTCCTCCTTTTCTCTCTTCCTCTCTCCCATCCTCCCTCCCATTCTCCCTCCCTCTCCCCCTCTCTGCTTCCTAGTCTCAATCTCACCCTAATAAAGACCATTATCTATCTCTCCCTCCTTCACTGTCTCCCTCCTTCACTTTCTTCCTCCCTCTCTATCTCTCTTCCTCACTATCTCTCCCTCCCTCTCCCACTCTCCTGCAAAAAATAAACTTTTTAGCCTCAATCTTGCCCTAATAAGGAACATTATCTATGTCACTCCCTCTCTCTCTCCTTTTTTCTTCCTCTCTCTCCTATTAAAGCATTCAAAGCAAGGATTTAAACAACAATAAAATCTCAAGGTTTAACAAGGACATGGTCGGCAAGGCAACATATTGTTAAATTGCTTAAATTTTTCCAAAAAAAAATATTTAAATGTATAGCTTGTGCAATTTCGAATCGTAGGTGAAATGTGACAATAAAGTAATCTTTATTTATTTTTCTTTAAAATGATTTAGGTCTGAAGATTGTAGGTAATTTTTTTCTAATTTTAATTTGCAAAAGAGTAAAAGCCTGTAAGTCAAAAAATCTATTTTTACTTGTTATCTTATTGGAAAAAGAAATTATCTACTGGAATCAAACCTGGATATATTTTGGGATTTTTTTCGTAAATGGCTTTAATGCTAAGAATCAAACATTCCTACCAAATTTCAATTTTCTACCTACTCGATAAGTTTGTTAAAATAACATTACAGTCAGTTAAAAATAGTTCATATTAGTCGAACATGACCGGATTTCTTAGCTCATTATATAAAGAGATATTTTATGCTCAGCTGAATCTGAGCTCTCCCCACTCTGACATCATGCAATGACGATTGTGCTCAGAAGCAACACTTTTGCTGGGAGATAAACGAGAGGAAAATATTTTCCAGACTAGAAGTATAGAGGTATGAGAAAGTTTGTGCTTTGTACTCACGAAAGACACCACTTTTCAAACACTCGTTTGATTTTACTCTCAAAATGACTCTTATAAAAGATTTTTTGGAGATATTTTTCATCAAGGTCTTGTATTTTTCTCTGTAAGGGAAATGAGTTTAACATGAAACAAAATAATGTATACACTTAAATTATTACTCAAACAAAATACTGAAAATATGTTTCCATATCATATGAGAAATATCGCATCTTTTCTAAATTACCTTTATGTAAAAATTCCCTTTAAATCCAACGATTTCTTCAATACCAGCCATCAAATGACTTGTCACCTGCAAGAATTTCAAATGTAGTACAAATGCATTAGTGTGCCCATAGAAACCACTTGATAAATGTCATGCAGTAATTAAAATTCTTACTTGATTGTTCACTTCTCCAACTAATGAATGGTGACTTTTTTTGGAAACTTCTATATTTAGTAACTTCACTAAAGGCTTAATAGTGGCTCCCTGTGTTTGTTTAAAGCAGAAAAAGTCTGTTTTGATAAAAATATTAGTATATTGCATTAACTAACATATACAATAAACCATTCATTACTACAGTATGAACAAATATTTTGTCACCTAGATTAAATATTGTAACTATAAAATAATTTTTATGGAATTGGTTAAAAGGCAAATATTTTGATATGTCTATCCATACCATGTTGAAATTTTTTGATCAATTGAAAATTAACTCTGCATTCATTCAGTGCAATGCAAAGGTAAATAAAACATTACTTAGAAAAATGATAAATATTTAAGAATACAAAAATGATTTCATAAGAATAATTTTATAAATTTAGTTTTATGATAAAATGTGAAAATATGACAATGTAGGGAATAGAATTTAACTTGAATATAAAGCCAATATAGTTTGTGTCAAAATGCCTCAGTTATTTAGGTGGTTTGTTATTGACTGATTATTAAGATCTTAAAAATAAAATATTTAGCTTTATCAAACAGGGCATCGAACTGAAATTTTTTTGCTCTGGTTTTAATTCTGGTTCACACAAAAACAATTTCGGTTCAGTTCCGGTTTCGCTCCAGCAACCACCATTGAACCAGTTCGAACCGGTTTTTTTTGCTCTGACTGAATTTTTTGGGGAAAATTTCGAGAGAATTCCAAAATAATCTTTATTAATTAATGTTATTTTTTATTGAAACCAAATACATCTTCACTATCAAAAGTCAAGAAGACAAAAATTGATATTTGCATGTAACATCATGCAAGCGCACCCTCTCACCATGTTAGCTAATTTATAAATGGCTCCTTTTATACGACTCCGTCTAATATAGGAATTTAATTTTTTTTCCTTTTTAGCATGTGTAAACGCTATTAAAATTATTTATTTTTTAGTCTATAATTTTATAAAAACTGTTGTTATTCTTTCATAAGTCAACATTTATTTGATTTTACAGTTCCAATATTCCAGATTCCAATGTAAGCAGATACTCTCATTATCATAATGAATTTACTCCAATAGTACTCATGCACATACTTGAACAGGTACAATAATATTGATTCACATTTGAATGTAGAATGTAATTCATAGAGAGTTGGTCAAAGAAGAGCTAATTAACTCTAAATTTTCTTAAGACGACAAATATGTACACACAGTAACATTTAACAGAAGAATACCTCAAAACCACAACTGCGGAGCGATTCTTCTTGGATGAATTTTAGAGAAAGACTACCAGAATATAAGGGTTCAATGCATATGGAGAAGAGATGAAAGTTTATGGGGACAATAACCTCCAACTTGAAGCAAAATCCAAGTTAAGAATCGTGAAACATTTGTGCCCGGAACACTCCATAGGGTTGGCTCAGGGGGAGGGTACCAAGGCGATTAGCAGTTGTCTTCAAAGTACCACTTAAGTTCCTTTCCACTATCCTCATTTAACAGGGTTCTGGGAAACCTAAGCAGGATGTATCCTTGATCCTCTATATATTGAGATGCCCATGGAAAATCCCACCATTGGACCGACGGATATCATCACAAAGATGCATCTCTGCAAAGGCTTAGGAGCATGTATTCTCAAGAAAACCATTAGCCTTTGCCTTATTCAGTGTTGAAAAGTGAGGCTTTCAAAAAAGACCCATATTAAAGCAAAAGGAAAAACCCTTCTTTCACCCCCACTGTTTATGCGAACCAAAAAAATGGAATGAAATAAATAATGTTTTTCGGTTTTGGTTCGGGTTCAGTAAAATATTTTTTTCAGTTTGGGTTTGGTTTCACTCCGGCTAAAACAACAGTTTTTTTGGTTTTCAGTTTGGTTCCGGTTTGATGCCCTGTTATCAAATCAACCTCATTAGTACATTTAGATTATTAGACTTCACACTGTGTATTAGGACAAAGATAGAGACTAAAAAATCTGGAAACATTTGAATGTAGAAAATTGAGCTTAGAACCCAACTAGGAGAATCCCTTATGACATTAAAGGGACTAATACAATAGAAAATATAAAACATCAGTATGAAAAATATCCTTTAATATTATTACAAATAAAAATATTTAAATATGTAAAAAATTGGAAAATAACAAAAAGAACAATAAAAAGCATTTATTGTATCTGAATATATGAAAGAAAGGAGACTACAGCAAATTATTGAGAATTTACAACAACTCCTAGCTGTACAAATCACAAAAAAAAATTTTAGAGGAAACAAAATATCAAGTTTATGAAAAATATTTTTCCATGCCAGGGACTTGATATCTCAAACACGTCTGGTGGTTTATGCATCTCACGGCAATGACAGGGACCAAACAGACTAAATTCAGACACATACAAGGACTCAATTCAATTGCACAGTTCTCTAAAAATATTTTAAAAGAGGAAAAGATTCTATATGTATACATTTCAAGAGCGAGGCTCCCATCATCAGTAGGTGATAGTGAATGAAAGGGGGGGGGGCAGAAAAACGCGTGGAGTATTTAACAGTGTGAAAGTGGGGGAGGTACATTGATGGTTAGACTGCAGAGAAAGGGAAGGGGACCTTGGTTGTTATTCATAACGGTTTGTTGGTGTTAAGTGTTTGTACAATGTAAAAAAGATTTTTCTGTAAACTTGATATTTTAATTGTTTCCTCTAAAACTTTTTTTGAGATTCGTATATTGTATATGAATTGTATGTGAATGATAACTAATGATTATGTTTATATTAAGTTAAATAGAGGAATTTCAAATGTTATCATGGATAAAAATGATTTTTTTATGAGGCTTAATAAATGCTCAACAATGATCCAAACCCCAAAGTTACAAAAAACCCATAAAATAAAATAGTTGAACAGTTTTCATCACACAGTGAAGTGAGAAGAATGTTCATAAATGAAAAAGTAAAAATAGGCAGTTGAATAGTCAGTAGTCAAAAGTATGCTAGCTAGTTCAATATTTTAAAAATATTTTTCCTTTAGTTTGTACCCCCAAAAATACCACTGTAGGTAGCTGCTTATTAAAGTTGGCAAAGTTGAGCACTGACAACCAAGAAAAACTAAATGGGGTAGCTATCAAAAAGGGTTTAATTCAATCACCAAACAGCAATGTTGCTACATCATGCACAACCACTCTTCTTGCCTTTCCTTTCAATCCCTTGTTGTGTGTGATTTGGCAATATTACCCCTCTCTCCTTTTTTGTCAGAGCTTGAGTTAGACTATATTGGTTATAGCAATAAATGAACAAAAAATTATTCCTCTTTTAGGTACAATGACTTTCAAATTAGTTTCTTAGAGGAAGTAATAATACTGATTATTGATAAGAGTACTCCTATTTTTACCTGAATAAAAACTGTAAATAAAATCACTGCTAATGTTGTAGTGATAAACACTTGTCTAACTGGCAAACTTGCTTTCAGCATCATAACCAATGAGAATCCTACTGCACCACGTAATCCACCATATGCCATGATGAATTGCTCTTGAAAGCCAATTCGTTTTACACGAAAAATATTTGCTAAATATGTTAAAACAAAGACACCTGCAAAACAATGAAGAAATTATTACCATCACAAGTCATTAATAGACTTGAATGCCTTGTGCTTGTGAACTTACCTATAAAACGACAGACTAAACATAAAAGAAGAGTCCACATGGCGAAACCTGTATGCCACTCATGAGGAGAACTGATTAATACTGTTCCAAGAAATAAAAATATAATAGCCTCACTAGTTGCACTGTAAATAAATACACAGTAAAGCTTGTAAAAAGTATTCTGGATGTGGTCTCACTTCCACTTCTAAAAAACAAGAAGTTAAATTGTAGTTGGAGTTTTAAATCATGAAAGATTATTGTATACATACCTTACCATTTTGGTGAAGTATTTAACTGTTACATATGATTTTTGTGAAATATTCTTAAAAGAGTAATGAGCTTGCACTAGCCCACAACAGATGATGCTGAAATCAAGTAAAATTATTTAATCAAGCCTCTTCTCCTTGGAAAAATCATTTTTATTGTCTGACTCTGCAGTTACTTCTTTCCATATAAAAATTTCAAGGATAGCTTATCTACAATTTTTCAAAATATTATACAAGAGACAAAAAATAACTATACCTTATGATTCCTGAAAAGTGAAACAGTTCAGCAGACAGATATGAAAGGTATGCAGTACCAAGTACAGCTAATGGTTCGACCACTGCCTTGAAAAATAAAATTGAAAAATATTTTAACTGATTATCACAGAAAAGTAAAAATATCTCTTGCTGTTAATAACAAAATCATCTTTTGATGGAAAAATTTATTTAAATCCTTTGTCAAGCACCAAAAATGTTTTTAAAATATAATTAATGTGTTAAAAAATACCATGCTCTAAGTTTTTAGGTACCTATGTGTTGATTATAAATTTTATCCATAGAATCTGTTATTGTTATGGTCAGTGAACAATTTTACAGAATTTTCTTTTAAGTGATTGTCATATTGCATCATCATTTCAATACAAAATAACCCATTTATATGACTATTTTATCACAATAATATAGTTTTGGCTTGGTAAATTCAAGGTGAAATAACAAAATACTCACCGCGAACTCCACCAGTAGCTTGTGTTAAGAGAGCTGTGAGTAATCCATAGAATACCCCAATTATTAAACCTCCACAGTTTACTGTAAAAAAACTTAATACTGCCAATGTATATTGTTCCCCTCCAATATTGGGCATATTCAAAAAAGTAACCATTGTTGTGTATATGACAACAGTGATGGCATCTATAAGGAAGATATTTGTGAAATTTCAAAATTCTATAAAAATGTAATTGAACTGATAAACAGATTAGTTTCTTAAGCTAAACAACTGTTTCTTGGAATAGATGACTACATGCAATAATTTTCAGTTACCGAAAATCATGGTAATACCATAAAAACTTTATAATAAGACTTATCAGAGGATAGAAAGCCAACTTACAAAATTTTGGCTTGCTAACATGATGAAGAGACCAACACAGAGAAATTTACAATTGCTGTTCTTCTATATGAATTCATTTAATGAGTACCTTTTTTTGGCAACTTACAGAATGTCTCTTCAATATTGTTAAAATTTGATGAACTTATTATAAATTGTAGGACAAATTATTGAGGCTGCAATGACGTTGAAAAAAATTGTGCAGCTTCATAGCTTTCTATGAAACATCTCTTTTATAAATCAAGAGACCTTTTATGATTAAAACTTAGATTATGCTACTCCATTAAAATATAATTCAAGCCTTACATCTAGAAAAAATTTGGATTAGCATTTACAAGCGTAAAAACAATTACCATATTAACCCGAAAGGAAGATGACTTTGAATTTAAGATGACCACAATAAAAAACAAGGTCTATGTAGGAAAAAACTTTGCACTACCAATTTCTTAAATAACATACAATGGTTACTTTGTATCATCTGCTAACACTGCCATTATCACAGTAATGTGAATTTTTTCATTCCCCAAAGTTGGCAGCACATATATGTGAGAGTAATTATTTTTTTAAATAAAATATAAAAATAAATTCCGAAATAAGTTGTCTGTTAATCATCTGCACAATCTTCTCAAATCTAGGTCACATAAATGAAACCCGATATTTTGCAACTAAAATTAGTAGATCCATGGTTCACATTGACAGGTTAATTGATTTTTATTATATTTATTTACTAGCTGGAGTACTCTGAATTGTCTGGGACCATTTTAAGCCATAGTCAAGTGTATAAAATACTGGGAGTATTCTTCAATCATTGCTTAAGTTTTATCTATGAGCGTTTACGTGTTAATCAAGTGGAGAATGGAGACTATCCTGGTATCAAACCCATACACTTATGTTAGACAACTGCACATCTACCACATGCAGAAAGTCATGCCGAGTATTATAATTAAAGTTTCATCCAAGTCTGACTGACCTATTGTGATTTATTTAGCAACTTGAGAGAATTGTACTGTAGTTAACGTTGCTTCCGTCCGATGGCACTAATGTCTATTGTAGCATTATGCTGCGCTTATAACATAGCACCCCTCCCCAAAATTTTTATTGCCATATAGCCTATGTTACTCTCAGGGTAAAATTTTATACCTATGTGAAGTTTCATGACGATATCTTCAAAGTTGTGGATTTGTATAGTGTGCAAACAAACTTTCAGATTTATAGATATAGATTTCTGCTTTCTATGGAACTCATTGGGATTTTTTAATGCACTATTTAATTATAAAATGTTGTTGATGTTTATGCATCAACCAAGAATAGATAGACCAAATTAGTTTACAGTTTCAAATAAATTACTAAAAATTTAATCTTTTGAAATTAAAACTACATAAATATCGTTTTCCTTCATTTTATAATAGAAAAAAATGTTTTTATTTTTAACATGAGTACATTTCAAAATCCATTTGGCCTGCTAAATGAGCTTTCTTTGGTTACTTACACTTACCATTAAGCAATGACTCTCCAAACACGAGGAAGTAAAGATCCTTATTGACACCTACTTCTTGAAATATTGCAAGTACTGCAACAGGATCAACAGCAGATATGAGTGTTGAAAAAACAAGGCATTGTACTAAAGTGAAATCAGTGACCACTTCAGTATGTCCAAAGGATAAATCTCCCATTAACCCCCAGATTCCTAATAGATACAAAATTGCACCTGAAAGGAATAAAAACTTCATAATAATGTCTGTTATACTATTTGTAAGCATTAAAAAGATAGTTGCATTCTATAAGTTAATAGGACTTAAAATAGTTTCACCAAATTCATATTTCTGAAATTAATATTATGTATTTGTTAAGTTTTCATTTTATTTTTTTCTGAGGCAAAATATGAACCAATGCTTCAAAGCAAATTCTACGATTCATTAAGAAGAATGATTAGTTTCTATAACTTACCTATGGCAAAGGTGTTAAATATGGTCCCCTGAAAATGACAAATAATAACCAAATTATTTATATATATATTCAAAATTATAAGTTCCTAATTATTTAATTTAAATCATTCATATTAAAAGATTAAAGGTAAATATGTATTAACTGCTGAAAATTTTGGTGCCATAATTTATTCTACCAGCCTGTTCTGTGTTATTTTTTAATTAAAATTTCATCATTATAAGTAATATTACTCATATATCTTGATAAAAGAATGTACTAACTTACCACAACTGCATATAGAAGTATGGTAGACAAATTGTCAAAAAATGTTGCATTATACAAAGAATATGCAGCTTCAAGGACTACTCTGAAATTGCAGAGAAATGAATGATCAGAATTTTTACCTCATATGCATAAAGTTTAACAGAAAATTCTTAGTTGATTATATTAATAATGAAATTCATGTCACTGTTTTCTTATGCCTTTGATAATTTACTGTTTCTCTCTTCCACTTAGTTTCTAATTCAAAAATTTTTATTGTCAGCATATACTCTCTCATCATCATCAAATAAATTATTATTTCTGCCCTGACTATCATTAATTTTATGTTAAATAAACTGATGTGGGCAACACATGACTTTCTCCATATTTATATGGCAAATTACATGTTGTTAGCTCTGGGATTGTTGTCAATATTTACTTCCGGTTGACAATTAAGAAAAGAAAAAGGAGCATTACTAAGACAACTTCCCATCTACCTGGAAGGAGGCGTATGTCATACCCATTTTGAAACCAGGCAGAAAGAACACTGACCCATCTAGTTATCGTCCAATATCCCTGACGAGCTGCATTTGCAAGTTAATGGAGCGTTTAGTCAATAACCGCCTACAATGGTACCTGGAGAAGAACAACCTGCTCTCCGATTACCAGTGCGGTTTCCGGAAGCGGTGTTCGACTCTTGACCACCTGGTAACCATTGAAACTGCAATGCAGGATGCCTTCATCCAAAGGCATCACCTAGTGGCAGTGTTCTTTGACTTGGAGAAAGCATACGATTTGACCTGGCGATGGCATATTTTATGCCAATTACACAAGTGGGGCATACGTGGCCATCTTGCCTATTTTATAAGAAACTTTTTAAGCGAGCGTTCCTTTCGAGTAAAAATTGGAGTGCAACTTTCAGATGTTTACACTCAAGAAAACGGGGTTCCTCAGGGTAGCATCTTGAGTGTAACTCTCTTTTCTGCTGCAATTAATGAAATTACGGACATTATAAGGGCCCCTGTCCGTTTCTGTTTATATGTGGATGATCTTGCAATATATTGCTCATCATCCACCATCTCTGCAGCCGAACGTCAGCTACAGCTGACGATAAATAAATTAGAAAAATGGGCTAGCAGACATGGTTTTCATTTTTCTAACGAGAAAACCACATGTGTTCATTTCTCAAGAGCAAGGGGCCACACTCGTGACCCCTCATTGACCCTCGCAGGAGTAGAAATTCCTGTCAAGGAATCCGTTAGGTTTCTTGGCCTGGTATTCGACAGACGCCTAAGTTGGAAAGCCCATATCATGGATCTGAAACAGAGGTGCATCCAACCCCTAAATTTAATGCGCAGCCTCACAAATAAGAACTGGGCAGGGGATCGACTGATCCTAATGAGACTGTATCGAGCCTTAGTTCAGTCCAAATTGGACTATGGTTCGATTGTTTATGACTCTGCTCGCAAGTCATATGTAAAAGCCCTTGATACCATTCACCACCAAGGTATCCGGATTGCTCTTGGTGCCTTCCGTACCAGTCCGTTAATGAGCCTATATGCAGAATCAGGCGAACCCCCACTCCATCTTCGAAGACGGCAACTCGTGCTCTCATATGCTACTCGAGTTAGAGCTACACTGAGGAACCCAGCCTATTCTGCCACATTCCAGAGCCGCCTAGATTATAGGTTCATTAACCGTCCAAGTGCCACTCGTCCCATTAGGCTACGGCTATGTGATGCCTCTGCAGATTTAGGGTACACAATACCAGAAGTGGTCAAGATGCGCTCAATCAGCATTCCGCCTTGGCAAATCCCAAGGCCTAGGATGTTTTTAAAATTAACAAACCTTCCAAAACCTAACACTCCGCCTTTTATGTACCGACAGCTGTTTTTAGAAATGCAGGATATATATTTTAACTATGTTTTTATTTATACAGATGGATCGAAAACCCAGGATGGAGTCGGATGCGCTGTGGTGGAAGAGGAGGTCGTATCCTCCACATGCACACTCCCAGCTACAGCAAGCATCTTTACAGCAGAGATGACTGCTATAAACATGGCCCTAAAGCTAGTCCTTCAACATAAAGAACGACGATTCATGCTTTGCAGCGACTCTTTGAGCAGCCTTCAGGTTTTGGATACGTTGTACCAAGGACAACCACTCCTACTAGATTTTCAACAACTCCTGTACGAGGTCTCTCGTCGCGGAAAAGCGGTGACATTTTGCTGGATACCCGGTCACCAGGGCATCCAAGGTAATGAGATTGCGGATGCTGCAGCGAAAACTGCGGCATCTATGCCTTCGCAACTCAATGCTCTCCAGACAAGCGACATTTTATCTTGTATTCGCGAGGCCTCGAGGAAGAAATGGCAGGCTACTTGGGATCTCGTACAGGATAATAAGCTAAAGAGTGTTAGGAGGACCCTTGAGCACTGGAGTAGCTGCTCAAGAAAGGATCGCCGGGAAGAGATCAAGCTGGCCAGAATTCGGATCGGCCACACGAGGCTCACGCATGGGTATTTACTCAGTAGGGAGGATCCACCGATATGTGATACGTGCCATGTATCTCTGTCCATCAAACATATTCTGACGGAATGTTTGGATCTGAGAGGACAGCGGCTTGCCTTTCAGATTCCCGAGCAACTCCATCAAGCCCTGGGCGACGATCCATCTGTTACTAGCCGAGTGTTAGAATTTTTTAAGCATACAGGCCTTTTTAACAAATTATGACAATGCCCTAACTATTTATTGCAAAACATCTGAAGGACAGCAAAAGTATTTTTTATACAAAGTGTAAGTGTAAGTAGCAGGTACTGGCGCCTATAACTCTAACTGTTGGTGCGCCAATAAACACACACATACATACATACAATTGTTAACAGTCTTCGGTAGGTGGCATGGTGGTGGCAGCTAAAAGTATAAGATATCTCTTAAACAATGCATTATATGGAAAAATCTATCAAACAAAGGTTGTAGAAAATGACATTTTCTACAACTTTTATTCCAATACATTTATCAAATATTAAAGCAAATATTTCAAAATAACGGATAAGTGACAAGAGTAAACACCCACTTCTGGTCGACCGATTTTTACCAAAAACTAATAAGATCTTTTAAATTTTATAAAAATGTTAAATATAAAATTTTGCATTGACCTGATTAATAGTTTTTGAGTTAAAACGCCCACAAAAATCTATCACATACAGACAGACAGACATAATCGAGAAAATAGTCAAAATGTGTTCAGGGGACCTTAAAACATGTATTTCCATTGAAACCTCGAATTTGATTTTTTTCATGAAAACAATACTTTCTCTATACTTCGTATATGGAGAAAGTAAAAATATCACTAATGCACTTCAGCTTTATATTCAACTCTTAGTGTTATGCAACATTTTTCTAACACTTATTTAACAGTGATAAATAAACTACAAGCAACAGCTTGGTAAATGATGTTTGATTCTGTTGGTGAATGGAAAAGTAATAAAATATTAAATTCAAACATTGAGCATAATTTTAACTGTAGAACAAAATAAATAATCACCAAAAGTTAATGGAATGTTACAAGGTTAATTGAGTAGCTTCTTCATGAAGGACACAGTGATTCATCATCATCATGCTGCTGTCCGAAGACAGGTTTTAGCTGAATCGCTGCCTCCATATCTTTCTCTCTAGAAGCCTCTTTTATACCTCTGTAAGTACTATATTCCTGCTTTATATTCTCTAATATTCCTATTCTTTTTCTCCCTCTTCCTCTTTTTCCGCAAATTTTGCCCTCAAAGATCGTCATTTATAAATACTGTCTTCTCAATATGTGCCCTATCCAATTTGCTTTTCTTTTCCTGATTGTTTTTATTAGCATCCTTTCTTCTCCCACCATTTCTAATACTTCTTTGTTTCTCTTCCTCTCTGTCAATTTCACTTTCATCATCCTCCTCCATACCCACATCTAAAAATTTTCTAAATATTTTTCCTCCTTTCTCCTTACCATCCACGTCTCTGCACCATAAAGAGCTATGCTCCATATGTAGCATTTTGCTAATTTCTTCCTTGTTTCTAAATTTATTTTCTTGCTTGTAAGAAGCTCCTCCTCATTGTTAAATGCTGCTTTTGCCATTGCAAACCTACTTCTGATGTCCTGTGTACTACTTCTATCCTGTGCTAAAATACTGCCAAGATATTTGAAACTACTTACTTGTTCCAATTTTTGGTCATTTACCAACCAACCACCATGACTTTTGTATTTTCAGCATTGATCTACATTCCATATTGTTGGCCAACCTCCACTAGTCTGTCTGTCATCCTTTGAAGTTCTTTCTTGTCTTCTGCTATTAATCCCTGATCATCTGCATATTTAATGGTGGTAATACTTTCACCTCCTATCTTAAATCCTTTCTCTTCCATCAACGCTTCTTCTGTTATTGCTTCTGCGGAAATATTAAATATCGCTGGTGAAATAGGACATTCCTGCCTCACTCCCCTCCCTATTGAAGTACTTTCTGTTTCTTCTCCTTCAACCCTGACTCTAATATTTTGATCTAAGTAAAGGTTTTTAAGCAATCTTTTCAATCTATCCCTATTTTATTTAAAATACCCAACATTTTATCCCATTTCACTCGATCAAAAGCTTTCTCCCAATCTACAAAACAAAAGTACATATCCTTATTGACTTCTACCGCTCTTTCTATCACCATCCTCATACAACCTATGGCATCTCTTGTTCCTCTTCCTCTTCTGAAACCAAACTGATTATCTTGCAGCTCCTTTTCTATTTTACCTTCAATTCTTTTGTTTATTATTCTTGTTAGAACTTTAGCTGTATGAGAAATTAAACTAATAGTTCTGTAATCCTTACAAAATTTTGCACTGTTCTTTTTCTCCAGTGGTACCATAACAACATCTAAAAAATCTTCAGGCCATATGCCAGTATTATATACTTGGTTAAAGAATTTTGTTAGTTGCTTAAATGCTTTTGACCCCAAAACCTTAAGAACATTCCCTTGTATATCATCACTCCCAACAGCCTTCCTTTTTTCATGTCATCAATTGCTCTTTTAACTTCAGACTCGAGAATACTTGGTCCTAGCTGGTCTTTTTCATTTAATTCAATATTTCTTGGCTTTCCTTCTTTGTTATACAGCACCTCAATGTATTCTTTCCAGACATTCTTTACATTGTCTGGCTCCGATACTATTTTACCACTTTTGTTCATGATTCCTTTACGTCCTATCTTTCTTGCTTTTTTCTTGAATAGTTCCCTTGCTTTGCTATACATGAGGTCTATTCTACAAATTCTTTCACACTTGACAATTTCCTTACATTTCTCATTTATCCACTGTTCTCTGGCTTTATTTGTTTCCCTTCTTAAAGCGTTATTTAACTCCTTGTACTTTCTTTGGCCTTCTTCAGTGTTTATGTTCTTCCACTTTCTCCTTTCTTCCATTTTTTGCAGCATGGCTGCTGTGACCCAGGATATTTTGTTTCTTTCACCTGTTATCTTTCCTACCTTCTTTTCCATGACATCTTTAATTTTGCTATGGATGTATCTCCACTCCTCATCTACATTGTTCCTATTTTCTTCAGCTCTCTCCCCCAACCTTTCCTCCAGCTCAGTCATGATAGCCTCCTTGTTCTTAAAGAGTTCCTCTAAGTTCCATTTCTTGTTAACTCTTATGTTTCTCTTAATGCTCTTCAGTCTACATTGTGTATTTGCCACCAAAAGGTTGTGGTCGGAATCGATATCTGCTCCTGGTAGTGTTTTCACATGCTATTTCTAAATCTTTCATTGACTATAGTATGTTTCTCGTCTTATGAAGCTTGACCTTGAAAACCTCTGTGAGTGACTATTTCTGCATCCAATCAACGCTCGAGTAATTGGCGATGGAGAGGGGAGAAGCTCAGTCTCTCTCTCGCCATCGTGCTGTTGACATCTCTCTTAGTTCGACTGTGTTGCCAGCTCTACTGCACCCACCCTTACGTTGCGATCTCTTTATCGCTTTCACTTTTCACCTTGTTACCATTCTTTATCTGTTGCTGCTAGTGTTATTAACAATCTGCAATGGCAAACAGGAAGGAAGTTTTACACGGGCAAGGATGCAAAATAATTTACAGTGTTCAGGATTATTTTAAAAGGGATGCAGAAAACAACGGACCGCTAACTAACATCACAAAAGTGCAGGAAAGGGTAGCAGAGGCCTGCTCAGTGAGTAGAAGTACTGTGCAGCGGATTGTGAAAGAAGGACGCGATAGTTTTGAAGCCTCAGGATCCACTGTATTCAGGTCTCCCCGTAAACAGATGAAGAGGAAAAGAGACGCTTTAAGAATTGACGACTTCGATAAGGACATTATTCGCAGAAAGGTACTGAGTTACTACGAAAAGGGAGAATATCCTACTTTAAAAAAAATACTGGCAGATATGAAAGCAGAAATGAACTTTCAGGGGCAAATTACGTCACTATGGAGGATTTTAAAATCATTGGGTTTTAAATATAGGAAGACTAATGATGGAAGGAAATTCCTTCTGAAAAGAATGGATGTAGTTATGGCTCGAGTTACGTTTTTACGTACAATGAATGACCTCCGAAACAAAATCAACCCCAATAATCACAAAAGGATCACATTTTATTTGGATGAGACGTGGGTCAACCAGAACTACACCCCAAAAAAGATATGGCAGAATGAAGATGGTGAGGGCGGATTGAAAGTCCCGATTGGAAAGGGTGGGAGAGTTATTGTGTGCCATGTGGGATCAGCAGAGACTGGTTTTTTAGAAGGATGCAAACTTGTGTTCCGGCCAAAAGTCAAGTCTTCCAGTGATGACTATCTCACAGACATGAACGCTAGTGTTTTCAAAACCTGGTTTTTGAAATTTTTAGATATTCTCGATGAGAGAGAAATAAAAGGTGCGACAATTGTTATGGATAGCGCAAGTTATCATTCTGTTATCCTCGACAAAACGCCGTCTTCCAATACAAGAAAGGCTGACATTCTGGCATGGCTGTCGACACGAAATATACACCACGATGCGAATCAAACCCGGGCAGAGCTGCTTTATTTGGTTAAATTATTGAAGCCAAGAACCAACTCTTATGAATTGGATTGTATTGCGCGGACAAGAGGTCATACGGTAGTACGTCTCCCTCCTTATCACTGCCATTACAATCCTATTGAACTGATATGGGCGCAGGTGAAAGACCAAGTTGGAAAAAGGAATAACACCTTCCGGTTGGCCGATGTCGAGGTGTTGATGAATGAAGAACTGGAGAAAGTAACGAGAAGTGATTGGGAAAACTGTGTCAAACATGCAGAAAAGCTTCAAAATGACGATTTTCTAAAAGATTCCACAATGGAGCCAATAATTGTAAATCTCGAAGACGATAGCAGTGACACTGACTTCAGCGATGAATCAGACATCAACGATAGCTTTTAAAACAACGAAAGCTGAATGTAAATAAAATTTTATATAAATAGTAGTACAATGTATGTAGAAAATATTACAATGATGAGAAAAAATTACAAAAACAATGAAAAACAAAAAAATATTTTTAACTTCGCCATTGCTCCAAAGCCCTGATTAAAAAGAAGGATGGGAAATATTTTAACGCAATGGAAAATGGCCGGTAGTAATAAACAATGACGTAAGTTTTTCTGCGATGCGTCGCCTTTCATTTGCAAGCAGATCATTTCAAGAGCGGATATCTGGCAATGCTGTTAGGTTTTTCCATGCATTTCAAAAGCCGCGGGTGATGGAGGAGAGGGAAAATGGAAGAAGGGGAGAGGGAAAAGGTTCTCATTGGCTACTTGCTATGTGAAGGTCAAGCTTCATAAGACGAGAAACATACTATAATATGTAATCTATCTGGTATCATCTCTGGTCTCCTGGGCTTCTCCATGTATAAAGTCTCCACTGGTGATGCTTAAACCATGTATTAGTTACAATCAATCTATTTCTATGGCACAATCCCACAAGTTTCTCCCCTCCTTCATTTCTTTTCCCTAGTCCATATTTTCCCACTATGTTATCTTCCTGCCCCTCTCCAACTACACTGTTCCAGTCTCCCATTACTATGGTGGTGATCCTTCCTTTTCCCTCCTCCTCCAATATCTCCGTAATCTGTTCATACATTTCATCTACTTCGTCATCACCAGCATTAGTTGTTGGCATATACACTTGAATTATAAGCATTTCCACTGGCTCCATCCGAAGTTTTATGGCTATCATTAATCTATCATTAACTCTCACTACCTTGCTAATTCTTTCAGCTATCTCTTTTCTCATTATAATCCTCACTCCCCTTTCCTTTTTCTCTCCTCCCGAGTAAATAATCTTAAATTCATCTGAAATTATCACGCCTTCTCCTTCTCACCTAACTTCACTAAGACCTACTATACCTACATTATTCCTTCTCATTTCCCTTTTTAAGTTCTCTAGTTTACCCCCTGAATTCATAGTCCTAACATTCCATGTGCCTATTCTTAATTTCTCACTACTTGCTTTCTTCTTATTAATGTTATATTTCCTCTGTGCATCCCCTAGGGTAGTCCCCACCCGGAGATCCGATTGGGGGACTATTTTACCTCTGGAATATTTTACCCCAGAGAGATCCATAGAGTTATTTGCAGCTTTTCAGCCTATCATGAGAAATATAATGAGGTAGTTTCCCCTTGCTTTCCTTATCGCAGTTTCACAAAAGTGATTACCCATCTGTAGCTGTTTGGATCCACATGATCACCACCTACAGAGGTACTGTGCAAGCTGCTGCCCTTGCACAGGGGGGTGTAAAACCCCCAAGACTGCTTCTAGGTCTGACTCTTCCCCTCAGACCTTTCCGGCTTGGATGATCCTACCAGGAGAATTATCTCTCACCGGCATAGCTCTTTGGTTCATAAGAGTACACAAACCCTCCCACCTCTGTAAGGTTATGCAGCCCTTAGGGAGGGACACAGTGATTAATAGGAGAGAATTTCATAGTTTGATGCAAGACAGAGAAAATACCACTGATTTAGACAGCCAAACATACAGATTTTTCTGTCAGTTAGTTAAATGTGATAAAAAGCTTAGGAAGTTTGTTGACTGTCACTAACATGACTTAATGGCAATGTAATTGAATGTTTTAACAGCATATTTAGTTTTCTATTGTTAAAAGGACATGGGGTGTCACCAGGACCGGCCAAGTAGGTACTTTCGGGGGCCCGGATGCAAGCAAGTTTTTGGGGCCTCCCTATGTAAAAAAACTGCCATTTTTTACACATCAATGTTACAGCTTAGGGATAACATGTACTTTCAGAGATGATAAAAAAATATTGCTTGGAACAAAAAATGTAAATATATTAATAAAAAAAATTACATTTTAATTACAATAATTATTACATATGGAATTTCTGTAATGCCATATTCTCAATAACATCAGAAAAATCACATTGAGCGAAGATAGTTCTATTAATTTTTAATTTACTAAAAGATCACTCTGCACTTGCCACTGTTATGGACAGTCAAAAATAACCTAAGTACGGTCATAAAATTGGGTAATATTTCACTAAAATTATTAGTTAATATAAATTCTAAAATCTTCTGTGCAGAATTTACATTATCTTCATTTGATATTAAATCTTTTAGTATGACTATTTCATCAATAAGTTCAACATTAACATCATTTTTTAAAAATATAACAATCTTTTATTATTTTTATTACATCTTCTTTTTCTAAATTTTTTAAGTGGGTAATAAATTAAAAGTTCGATATAACTTCTGGAATATTTCGAAATCTCTCTTCTATCTGACCAATTACCATATAAATAATTACGTTAGAAAAATTGTTTAAATTCTGATACAGGATTGTGATCAATTTCATCTTCCAACAATTCATCGTACATTTTTTTCTTTTTTCCATTTGTTTTTCCGGGAAATTTTTAGAAATGCCCATATTACATGCAATTACCTTGCCTTCTTCTAAAAAAGTATTGAAATTCGTTCTTAAGTCTTGATAATTAATTTAATAAAAAATCAAAAATTTGTTTGAAGATGTAAATATATTATTTATACTCAAAATTTGGAGGCCCCTAAAAATCGGGGGCCCGGATGCCTTGCATCTGCTGCACCCCCCACTTGGTCAGCCCTGGGTGTCAGTGGTGTATGCTGAGTAGTATCGGGCATGAATCCTGTGGAAGTTGGCATTTTTCTGAGGTTTCCCAGATCCCTACTTGTGTAGTTTGAGGAGACTGAGAAAGTCAGTGCTCCATCCTTCAGAAAGGACAGAAAGCAGTTAGCCCCCTAAATGCTCTTTGTAAAGAGTAGGCTAATGCTGGGACCGGGTTACCCACCTCCCTTCTGAGTGTGTATTTGGTGTGGAAGGCAACGGGAAATCACCACATCATGAATGTATATTCTCTAGTCATCAAACCAATCGAATAATTGGTAGGGCCTGTCATAAGACAGAACAAATTGCATACAAAGGGACAAGGTCAAAAAATAACAGTGGAAGAACTGTAACAGGCTACATCTGTAGTTGAAAGTTCTTCAAAGGCAAGATAAAAGGCTGCATAAGAAAATAATAGAATTTACACAAAGTCACTTTAATGCATAAATCATGGGGCTAAAATAATTTTGAAATTAAAATGGGAAAATATGTAAAGCATAGCTTATTAAATGGGTTGCTTTTTGGAATAGTTTTTTCAAACTTGATGTATGATCTCATGATTTGGATCATGTGCTGAATAAATGCAAATTTTACAGAACATTTATCAAAAATGAGCCTAATAAAATAAGAAATGAATTAAAATTTATCCAGTTTCTGACTGAATATAGTTTTTAAAATTATATTTTTTAAGCAAACAGTAGAAAAGAGAAATTTTTCAGTATTACAATAATTGAGTAATAAAAAAGGACTGTCTTACATATATTCATAACATTTTTTTCAGGTGAAGGCAAAGAAGGGTTGGTTGATCAAAAACCTAAATGGAGAGAATACACTCCATATCATTAAATATTAAGTTTTCTAAATGGAAGTTTTCTTTTTTGTAATACTCACGGAGGAAGAAGTATTAGGAAGAACAACCTTGGAGTAAAAGCAGGCATATCAAAGGAACCATGTTTCGATTCATTAGTTATTCCAGATGTGCTTTAAAGAGAATATAAATCAGAAAGGTTTGTGGTTAGAATTTTGATTATAGAGTAATTATCAAATTATTATTATATATGAGGAGCAGATATAATACTTAAAATTCCATGCTTAAATTTAAGGGCATCAAAGGCTATAGGAAAAGATTAAAGTATTTATGCAAACCTAGAACATCCTATTTTTGAATTGCTATAAAAAAGATTGAGGATAATTTTATTATTTGTTGTCTTTAAGCCTGACCCTCACATCTCATAAAAATAAATTCAAGCAGTATATTTTCAGTGCCCTTAAATTTTAGCGTTTGATCAATAGAAAAAAAATAATTTTCTTAAAAATTATATTTTTAATTAATTGAAAATGACTAGAGTTGATAGTGTTATAACTTATCACTAACAGATTTTTCATTGTGATATAATTGTGGCCAAGTTTTTTACCACGATTCCTTCAATAATTACCTAAGTTTACAAATATGCCGTTTTCTTTTGAAATAATTATCTGGATTAATATTACCTATACTGAAATTTGGATTTGAATGAGAGTACCTTGTGGAATTGTCAGGTAGTAAAAACATTGCCCCTCTCTTACAATCCTATCATAACATGTTGATTATTTGTTTTGTTTTGTTACATGGAAATTTTTTGGCCCAGAATCAAATTTAAATAAAACCTTAATGCATTAGAAAATGAATTCCATGTATGTTCTATGTACATTTACAAAGATAGGTTTTGCATAGTAATCTTTTATTTTAATGAATTAAAAGTATTGATCATTAAATTTATTTATCTTATTTTAGTTTGATGTTTATAATTAAACATTTTATAAAAAAGAAGCAGATGATAACGAAGAAAATTTTTTTTGGAGGGCTCTCTAGTCAGAAATTAAAATATTCATGTAAGGATATAATATATGTGTGAAGTTAATATAAAAATTATTAAAAATCCGAGTATTTACAGCAAAGCTTCTGCTATACATAGGTATGCACAGGTTTAGGGGTGTGAGGCCCTAGGTAACTGTATTTGCAAGGTTTCTAGGCAATAGAAGATTGCAGGGCCCACGACTCGCAAATTTTGAAAACGTGGTTAAATTTTATGGAGGAAAACGCTATCAAATTCTTAACAATTTATTTGCACATATATCTACAATATAGTAGGTGGACTTCTGAAGTTGATATCAATCACAGTTCAATGTCTTTGAGTGGAACTCTTAGAAATAATTATTTTTCAGGGATATTCATTAGTTGAGACTGGTCTTTGCCCATTATTGTTTATGTTTGTTTGTCATCATCATTTAGGATATATAGATGATCGCTTCTTTGTGTTGGAAATTTTACACACTCATTCCATACATTTCTTCCACCTCTCGCTCTATGCTCCTGACTCTGTTAACAGAACTCTCTCTTGGACTAGGTGCGAGGCCCTCAGATGTGTGAGGCCCTCAGAGGCACGAGGCCCTAGGCAGTTGCTTAGATCGCCTGGCCCTTTCTGCCCCTGTTTATAGCCATATATATTTTAAACTCTAATAAATATAAGTACACTGGGTCCTCGCATAATGTCTAGGTTAGGTTCCTGAAAAGTGCGACGTTATAGAAACTAACGTTAATAGAACCCATTTTCCCCATAAGAATTAATGGAAATAAGAGGGGTTACATTTCCAGAAGGGAATTTTTTGCCAACCTAATACTCCATATCATTCAAACAGTATCATTACAAAAGAAATGAAAATATAAGCTCTTATATTGTGATTTTCTTGAATAATTCTCGATATTAAACTAGCAATTTTGCTTCACTTGTATCGTCCTTGAAAAATACGTTTTCTCTAAATTTCTTGTTGCTCATTTTCTTTCTGTTCACCATTTCATGTCACCCAACTTTGAATTCACTGAATAAAGTATTAAATAATATGTTTATTTGATAAAAGTTATCTAATGATAACTTTTATCAAATAAACATTTGAAAAAGTGACAAATAATCTTTGATAGACTTAACCGTGGATGGGTAAGCCTTTTTTTAGTAACAAGGTGGGGTCCAGGCGGACCCCAAATTTAAAAAATTCATAAAAATTCAAAATTGAATGCATAAAATAAGAAAAAATTGCCTTTATTATCAGTAAGTTATGCACTTATACTTCTTAATTTTTACAAAACTGGATCTTCATAAAAATATATTTTTTGCCATACTGTCTTTTTTGTCACTATTATGAATAAATTACAAAAAAAATCGTTTTTCATTAAAACAAGCCAAACAAACTGCTTTTTTATGTTCATTGAGTGGTGTGCAGCTGCATTGGCACTTCTTTTTCATAATATTTTTAATGCAACTGACATTCTATTTGATGTGTTACAAAAGAAATTCTTGAATATTAATTTCTGTAGATTGAAAATCAAAAGTACCTAAAACATAATCAGCAGTAAGTGGAATGAAAAATTTTTTATGGAAATATTTCATGAGGCAAAAAATAAAATTCACTTAACAGAAAAAAAAACAATTTGGTCACTTATCCGATGAAGACATATTTCTGAAATATAAAGTATTACTTTACGAGGTCATAGACAACATTTTGATGGAAATCAACATACGATTCCAAGACACTGACAAACTTTCATTTCTTTGTCTGGCTGATACATTAAAATTTAATGATTCGCTAAACATTTTCCATCAAATGCTCTGCTCAGCTTGGTAGAGTGTTATCCTTCAATATTCAAGAAGTAGCAGCATTAAAGAAATGAGCTAGATCTTCTGTATCGAGATGAAAACTACCACAGTATTGATGCTCAGAAGGCAGTTCAGCTTCTATGTGAAAATAATGTGCATAAGGATGTATTTAAAGAAATGTGTACATTGTTTTCTTTAGTTCTTACCTTACCGTCAACCAGTGTGTCAGTAGAAAGAATTTTCTCCTGTTTAAAAAGAATAAGAAATTACTTAAGGAACACTTTTGCAACAAAGATTGTCTTTAATTAATATCGCAATACAAAGAGAACGTGAACTTGTGGATAAACATTCTTTCTTCGATGACATCATCAACCGTTATGCTGCCTTAAAAAATATGAGAATTGATCTGATCTACAAGAAGTAGGGTAAGTTTTTCATGGATTTTCATGTTGTAACACTTCACCTACAGCTCAGGTCACAAGCCACCACTGTGTATTAGTCCATGCATGCATCTGTTTCCCCCCCACATACTTATTTCATTCATCCTGCCAAGATTCTTGGACAATGTTATAACGAGTTGTCACGACAGTATATGAAAGCTTGCCTTAATAAATTGATGACATTATAACAAAACAACATTAATGGAGGTGAATTTATATTTGGACCCACTGCATATACTTTTAAATACATTGTTATAAATTTAAATTTAAATGAGATTCTTGTAGGGCTCAAGCCTGTGAGACCTCCTCTCCCATTCCCCTCTATTGATGCACCACTGCTACTTACATCAGTTTTTGGTAATTCAATGTGTTCAGTATACAAATGTGGTTTATTCACTTAAATATTTAGAAAATTATCAACTAATGCTCAGATAAATATAATTTTCATTTTTACCATATACTTACTACAAAATAGCCCCCACAATAAGGCCAACTGTAATCAATGAGCTGAAAACAGAATATTTTTCAGTTTCAATTGTATGTTTGCATATGAACTATATATATAATTTGGGTTAAAATTAAAAATTGAACTAAGCAAAGCTCATAATTTTTAATATAATCATCCTAGTAAAACAAATACACATGAAAATTTTCTCGGTTATTAATTGCTATTTGTTAGATCAAAAATTGTATTCACATTAATGATTTATGGCAAGCATTCTTCAAATAATTAAGTGATTTTTATTGAAATTTTATATCAAAGTAAAAGTTTTTTGAGACTGTTTAATTTATTTACCATGACTCCGGGAAGAGGGAAGACAGCCAATGGGCATAGTGGAACACTGGGAAAGAAAGCAAAGTATGCTTGAAATATGACTAATTATTAATTAAGAAATGTTTCTTAAATTAAGTAATGCTATTTATTACTGTTATATTAACAAAGGAATATATTGACGAGAAAGTTAATTTTTATGAGATTATTAGTTCTTAATTAATTTTGATGGAATGATAATATTCAGGTAAAGATGCAAATCAAATGAATGGCACTAAAAACATTGACACCCTTTTTGATTAAATTAAATATATCTTTTTGATCAGAATAAAATATTTCACTTTTAGTTACATTTGGTTTGCAGATCAAAATACTTCAGAAATTAAAGGCCGCAGAATAGAATGAGATTATTATGATAAAGATGATATTAACGAAGCTAATTTTAAAGGTCCATCTCCAGCAAAGAGTGACTATAGTTGAGGCAATCAAAATTCCCATTTTAAATAGAATTTTAATGCAAATGTTTTTTAATGAAATCAATAAAATTTTCATTTCTTCAATAAATACATATAAACTTAACATGCACTTTTAGGATTATATTAATTGTTTTTTGATGAATTTTGTATTGTCTAATTTCTACAACTTATGATTTTCTTTCTTGATATTAGTATATTAGCCATGTCAATGCTATGAATCATTTTCTGGTATAAAAATTGTGCACTTACATACTTTGGATAATCCAGTGATTACAATGAACACAGTCATTGTGAAAAATACACCTATCTCATCCCATCTCCAGCTAGCAAGATGTATTCCTGAATTATGGTGTTTGTCATGTAATTCGGATTCCTTCCCTTCTTGGCGTCTATGTGTTTCATTGCTCTCTTGATTATAGCTATTTCCTTCAAAATTAGTTGTAGTTACAGATGGTGTGTTGAGGTCTTCTGAAGTTGACTTATCATAGTGATCTCCTTCATAATCATGAGTAGTTTCAGTTGGGGTGTTGAGGTCACTTGAAGTTGATTGACTAGTAATGCATTTCAATGATACTATCCAAATAATAAGCAAAGCCATCACAATATGACCCATCCTAGTATCATACATTTTTGTGGTTGTGTCTGGAAGCAAGCATTTTTTATTTTTCAGCTGTTAATACATTGATTTTAACTACAGATTTTATTGGCCATTACACAATGCCCCATTATATTTATGGGTAAATAATAAAAATTTCCTCATTTATTGTCTACTTTTAAAGCAAGCAAGTTATTTTACTTACTTTAGTTTATATACTATAAACAGGCCAGAAAAATTAAAAGCAGACACTTAAAGGGCCCCTGTTCCCTTATGACTCAATTTATTGTATCAAACTATTATTCTTATTTCAAAGTTATGAAAACAACCACCCAAAGTGCAGAAATTGAAAAAATAATTTTTATAAAATCAATCTTGAATTTTCATATTATTGAGTAAACCCAATAGATATTCAAAAGGGGACAAACAAGCTCGTCTTATGGCTGAAAATTTTCAAGAACAAGCAATTAAAATGCCTCCAATAGCCACAACAAGGTTAAAAAACTTTTAGAATCTATTTTCGGTGAATTACCACTGAAGATGGCTGCTTTGTAGCTGAAATGCGCATATGGTTTTTTAATCTTTTTGTGGCTATTGGATATGGCATGCGCATACTCAGAAATTTACTTCCAGCAATTGATTAAATATAAGTCCTATTCAAATAATATAAACTTTTATAACGTTTTTAGTTTTTATAACTCAATGCAACAAGTGGCTATGTGCAAGAGGTCCAGACCCCCCCCTCCCCTGGGTACTTCCTTGACCTAAGGCAAGTACATTTTTAATTGCTTTTTCTTGAACCAATAGACATTGTTCTTATAAGACAATAAACAGGTTTGTGACTGTTTTCCTAAAGACAATACCAAACGACATCATGATAATGATAAATCACTTTGGCCTTCATATATGTCTACTATAGTTATTTAAGTTTACTCAGACGGAAACTTCATCAAATGGAAGTTTGAACTAGTTTTCAGGGAAATATGTATACAAAACATAGAATGATATAATTTCAATTAATCAGCAATAAATACATTTGAAAAGATTATGAATTGCAAATGTTGAACTAAATATAATGACAATGAATAAAATTACTTCCATACCCAAGTCTCGTTGCTGAAATCCCGCAAAAGATTTATTGTACAAACAGCCGTAAAGTATGCATCAGAACTTCATCGTTGTTGCTTATTGTAGCAATAAATGTAATTCTCTGGATGCTTAATGTTCCACAATAAAAGACGAAATGTTGCGGCGCACACGTTTGGTACACCCACTTGGCTACCGCGAAGTATTACCACAAGCAGAAGAACCGATTTCATCACATCGCATTGGAAAAGGAAACGAAGAATATTTTATGATGACTGAACGCACAAAAGGCTTAGAGTTTTATTTCCTATCTCTCGCATGTCTAGTTGAGGCTCTAGCGGGATTTGTCAATATTACGTAAATTTCCGGTGGGCTGAGAATGCCGCAAAAATAGTAAAACTCAAATATGCTCATATATGAAGAATAGTATAAAAGGAAAAATCATTTCCCAAGTGAGCCGTGTTTTTCATGTTCTTGGAATTACTGGTACTGTTCAATAAGTAGTTTCTTTTGAACTTCTAAAAGTAAACTGAGGACAGGTCTGTCTATTCCATATTCCACTACAAAAGAAAATAATCAAATGTTATAAAAAATTCACTTCTTCCTTGAGAAATATCTACCGGTAAGCTTCTATCGTGACGAAACTGTTCGTGCGATGCCGGTGATAATTTGCTGCAGCGGAAGGCGTAAAAGTTTCGAAACACCGTTTTTGCGAAGAAAGGACATTGCGGGCGAGTAAAATGTAAAAAATAAAAACTTATTTTTGACAAAGATATGTCTAGGTGAGTAGAATTATGCTGCTCTTTTGGATTAACAAAATAACTAAAAACGTTCACGTGTTATACAAAATCCCTTCTTCGAAACTACTACCTCCCATCTGTACACTGGAACATTGATATAAACGGAAAATCTCGAACTTTTTACTGCGTAGTGAATTTTTCTCCTGTTATCACGATGGAATATCCTCTTCTTGTGCTATTTAATCTGAAAGAATCCTTCAAAGCTACTTAAAAAATAGGCTTACCTTGAAATTATGACAATTGTTATCCATCACCGATTAAAGAATTCCATCTGTATTTCTGTCCTGTCCTAGAGAGAACTCCGATTGTTAATACATAATAGGCTACTCCATACAATAGGTTACGTTGAGCTTGCTGTGTCGCAAGGGCAGTTTCTTCATTGACGAGAATGTTGTTTTTTGGGCAAAGAAGGAACATGGAAAGGGAAGGTAGAGGAGTGGCAGCGGGAGGGGATTTGAGGAAGTCCGACGATAAAAAAGGTGTAAGTATAGCTCATACCAAGCTCGTCAGATAACGGAAAAAGTAGACGCTTACGCCTTGCTGTAACGTAACCTTGCCTGAAACACAGGCATTCACCATTGACATCCCTCACGCTAGAACTGGGTTCATTGTGTTGCATGGTCATTCAGCGTGTAATTCGTGTAATTATTCGCTTTAATCACACAAAATATTTTTAATAATAGAAAAGCTCCAGCAATATAAACGACATGAACTATAATTCACATTTCATCTTTAAATAAAAATTTATACAAATTCAAAATACATTTGTTTCGTAGCAAAGTATTGTTTTAAAAATCTTTTTGTTGGAAATAACGGCGCAGTGTGTACGTTGATTCCCTTTTGCGTTGACACTTAACACAATGTTGAGTGCTAATATTTATTTTCTAGTTTATGACTGTTACCGTATAGCGGCGAAAAAGAATAATATCTTTGGTTTCATTGCTCACAGGGTGAATGCCATAGCGTATGATAATTAAATTTTGCATTCAATGAATGGATCAAGGCCGTAACAAAGTTAAAGTGTAATTGATTTAAACGAATAACATATTCCGATACCATTGAAGTAAATTTTTTACATTTTACATTCCTTACCAATTCAGAATCCTGGCGCTGAACACATTTATGTTGCATTAAAAAATTTTTAGATTGAAAAAATATGTAAAAATTTTCAATTATGATTTTACATCCAATTCCTCTCTTAAAGTTTGCTCGTAGCATGTAAGGAGTTGGGGTGAGAAGCGATTTTATATTCATTAATCATGGCAACGAGAAGCCAATAGTTTAATGAACGCTAAAAGAAGAGAAAATAGTAAAGAACTGGAATTTAACCATGGATGGAGCGAAAAATGTCACAAAAATTGTACGACGGGGAGGAAAAGTGCTGGAGAGGAATCAGAAAAGAGAACCACGAGCTCATACGCAGTAGCATATAATTATCCTATGCAATTCTGAACGTGAAGAATGGAAAGGTTCCAAGTTATGATGGCCAAACTGAATATCTCAAAAGAATCATAAGGCATATACTTGCCAGAAATTCAAAAGCTGCTTAAAGATTCAAGAGCTATCCGGTCTAAGAAGGCCAGTCCCAACAGACAAGGAATACTTAAAAGAATTTTAGACGCATTCGTTACCCGTCCATAAGTTACAAGGTCTAACATTTCGTTCTTCGGATGACATCATATGATGGCAAAGACTAGTAGGGATGCAAAACACTATTAAAGAGAGCGATATTTTCACCAGCAATAAAGTCGGATAAATAGAAAACATTAAATAGGTTAATACTTATCGTAGAAGCGGAAGGTACATTCCTTTCAGCTTACATTGGTATGTGTGTGTGAATGTGCAAGCAAAGGCTTGGATCTTTAATTTGATGTATCTTTTGTAAAGAGAATGGATTTTTTTTTGTTTAAATGTATTAATAAAGCAAAAAAACGCATAGAATATGAAGGACTAGTATTTTTAAATCTTCAACTAAATAAATAGCGGATTGAGCGCTACTTATTACGCTCTATTGGTTATACCTCTAAAAAACGCATAATCGTACAGAATGTACGAAATTTCGCTGTTAGATTAAGGTCTGTCACGCAAGTCAGTCAGTAAAACGTAAAAATTTCAAAAGAAGTCAGTTCCATCTTCACACATAATTTTATAGAAGATAAGTATTTCCAACTGCTAATCACGAGAGATGTATGTAAATTGCAGTTTCTGGTTTCCCAGCAATACCATCCAAACAGAGGAAAGATAAGAGCAGTTGCGACCCCACGAGGTTACTTCCACATTCTTGATCGCTCTTTCAGCACATCCTAATGGACGTCAATTAACAGTCGAAATTATATTGACAAAAACCTCGCAAAAATAACTTTTAAAATCCATGGAATTATTTATAACATTGATGCAAATTATGACATGATATTATTCTAAATTGTAATTTTTATCTTTAAATATTTTGCTTCGCTCATCTTGCGACAACAATTTTCGACTCGCTTATTGTGAAATCTTCATTCTCACTTATACTGTCACTGGGAGGGATAGAATTTTCAAGGTCACTGCTGTTACCTCTAAAATATTCCCTTTTATTGCTACTCTCAGGCCTGCTCTCTCCGGTAACGCACGTACTTTGAGGACCATGGTGTAAGGCAGACTGACTAGACATAATAGGATCTCCCGAATAGCAGTTTCGCTTGTCTGATCCATTCCTTTTGTCTCAAAGGTAAACAGTGCCCGACAGATCACTTGGCTGGAAAGATGTATACTTTAGTGTGTCCTTGAGAAGCATATGTAGGGTTACCAGACGTCCGGCAAAAGAAGGACATGTCCTCCTTTTTCACTTTCTGTCCTCCCGGCATTTTAAATTTTAGGATTTTGTCCGGCATTTTCGAGAAAGTGAGACGGTGTGTTTCCCTTGTCACACATACGACAATTCTGCGCACGTATCGAGTGTTATCCTTTTCTTTTGCTCCTTCATTTGGAACTCTTGATTAGGTAAATCAGCTGTGGGACTTTTATGGGCTGCCATGATAAAAACATATATAAACTGTAGAAGCAATAAACTTATAATGGCGAACAGCTGCCTAAGTAAGCGTCTCGCGGCCTACTCTACAGGAGCGCTTCTTGTATTCATATGTAGATATAAAGTTAATTTTTAACAAAAGTGTGTGCGCGCAATGTTGATTTTGAAATTAAACACTCCCTTTGTTTTTGTCATATCGTTTAACTCAGAAGTGCACCGCGCTTCCTTTTTTTAAGTTGGGATGAAACATTACTTTGTAAATAATATATATACTCCCAGCGTTAATTTTCAAATGCACTTGATTTGTCTTTGAAAAATCCTTTAACTCTGAAGTGTACCGTTTATATCGATTTTTTTTGTTTTAATAAGCGATTCGTTTAACTTCGAAATCGTTTAAAGCGAACTCTCCTTTTTCTTTTCTTAATTGTCAACCGGAAGTAAATATTGACAACGATCCCAGAGCTAACAACATGTAATTTGCCATATAAATATGGAGAAAGTCATGTGTTACCCGCATCAGTTTATTTACTTTCTCCATATACGTAGTATAGGGGAAAGTATTGTATTCATGAAAAAAATCGACTTCGAGATTTCAACGGAAATATACGTTTTGAGGTCCCCTGAACACGTTTTGGCCATTTTCTCGATGATGTCTGTGTGTCTGTCTGTATGTGATAGATTTTTGTGGGCGCTCTAACTCAAAAACTATTGATTTTATATTTAACATTTTTATAAAAGTTAGAAGATCTGAATAGTTTTTGGTAAAAATCGGTCAACCAGAAGTGGGTGTTTACTCTTGTCACTTATCCGTTATTTAGAGATATTTGCTTTAATATTTGATAAATGTAAAAATGTATTGGCATAAAAGTTGTAGAAAATTTAATTTTCTACAACCTTTGTTTGAAATATTTTTCAATATAATATATTGTTTAAGAGATATCTTGTATTTTTAGCTGCCACCACCACGCCACCTACCGACGACTATTGTTAACAATTGACGCTTAGTCTTATTGTTAGTAACGCTCCAATTTCTATTCTTAATTGTTGGAGCTTTGTGACTATATCCAATATCAGAAGGCTATAGTTTGAGTTTATTTCTGTTCTTTGTAGTCTAAAATTTTCCCGCAGTTTCTTAAAATATTTATTATTATGTAACCTATTTGGAATTTTTAGAAATATTACAGATATGGAGAAAGTCATGTGGTGGCCACATCAGATTCTTAGAAGCTGAAATAATAAAGACTTATTCTGAGCTTTTAAAAATATGCGAATTTGTTTTTTGCATTTAAGGACATTGCAAACATACAAAGTCTTTTCTCTAATAAATGATCAGTGGGCCCCGGAAAGAAAACAATTAAGGGAATTATTTTGATCAGGTGTAATATGAGAAACTTCTCTTGTAAAGATTTCCATTCATACCTTCTTTAAGAATGAAGATCTTCTTAAAAAGATCATTTCTTCTCAGAAGTTTATTAGTGAATAAAATTCATTCGTATTACTCCATATAAGCATTTTGAGTATTTTTGTTATTTGTACTAATTCTTTGGTGAATTAATTTGTTGCTCCTTCACCTTTCTTACTGTCCTTTTTCCCCGGAAGTGAATGTCCGGCTTTTTACTCATTTGCCCTCCATTTTTCGCCTATGTCCTCCATTCTACCTTTGAACATCTGGTAACCCTAAGCATATGAAAGACAAACGCATACAGTTCCAAGACGAGAGAATAGTAGAGTGGTAAACCAAGAGTACATTCAATCACATAAAACCGAGTCATGTTCGAGTATAACAGTCGAGGGGTTAAAATAACGTCCATTCTTTTCTTTCGTCAGTAATATGATTTAAATGCGAAAAGCAGATCACGTAAGCAAGCGTAATCTGTTCGTTAGCTGAATTTTTGGGAATACCTACCTGCGGTCAAGTAACACAGTTCATTTTCCCCTCTGAATGACCCGAAAAATTATCCTGTGAAGATGAAACTTTTTAGCATCTTTAGATCTTAAACAGTGAGAGAATTAATGTGGATAATTCACACAATACCGCAGCATTTGCCTTTACTGAATAAATTATATTTGTCACATTTATAAATTTCAAAATTGCACGCATTTGTACGGATTACCTAATATTTAAAACATATTAAATAGATTCTTGAATGGAAATTAATTTGGGAAAACAAGAGAATGCAATTAAAATTTTAACGTTATTTTTATATTTAATTGACTGTTTCGTAACATAGATTTATTGCCCTGTCTCTCTAGAAGTGTACGTACTTGAGGCGTCGCGGTATTCGATGACTTCTGAGAAAACTTTATGGACCATTATGCTGGAAATCGGGAAATATTGTTAGAGCGAGCACTTCTCATATGTTTCTCGGAATGTGTTAACTCAACTCAGACGCTTATGGAGCTGTAAAGTTGTTCTTGCACGTTTTAATACAGATAAATTTTCAAAAAAACACCTTGCCAATTGCATTTCCAAGATATCAGTTACTCGGTAACATAAATACGTATCAGAATCTTCTGAAAATATTCAGTCTGTTTCCATAGCGAATGCTCTAAGTTTTATTAAGTCACAGTCGCGTTTCCTTATAAAAGGGGTGTCATTTAAAACTATACCGTTTTAATAGCATATTATATTGCTTTGATATAGTTTTTAAATTATCTACCCTGTATATACATAACATCACATTTAATATTATAACAGTGAACGTTTGGAATATTCTTCTCATGGAATTTTTTGAACTAGATAACTAATCCTTTCTTGTCATACCAGTAAGAATAGGATGGAAATCTACATGAAACAAAAAATAAATTTCAAAACAGAAAAGGACACAGGGAGAAAAAATAACATTATAGATAATTTTAGAGTAAATTAAATAAAGTAAAACTACACGTTTTATTCATTTTTGTCATAAATTTTTATTATAAAACTAGGGAGAGAAACTGGAAAGTTTTAAAAATGAAATTTCGTGAATAGATGCGACGTGAAGCTATTATCCAAGTCAATGGTACTCAATTACACGAAACCAGCAACATTGCAAATCACTAATTGTATGAATACGACAAATTTTCGCATTAAAAACGGATTTGCAGAGCTGCGCCACCCTATCGGTGCAGGGGGTGCATCGCACCCGGGCGGCAACATATGAGGGGCGCCACTTACGGACGGGCAATTCCTAATTATTTCCTTTCCCATTTTAACGCATATACTTTAGTGATAGTTGGTATTAAAAATCATTTATCATTTTTACTTATTAACCAGATAATTTTCTTCGTATTAACTGGCCCGAGGGCGGCAACAGTTTGCAGGCAATCTCCTCTTTCGGAGGAAGATGAAGTTTTTAGACCTAATAATGGTGCGATGCGACCGCCTCAGGCGCCCTTCCAGTTCGGCGAGACCGATTCGGCGACGGGACAATTCGCCGCCAGCAAGACGAATCCAACCACCAACATCTCAAGGAAATAGAAAGAATCCAATCTTCAACCCAACCCGGGGAGAGGAAACAGCGAATTCAACCTCCAACCACTCAACCCAATCCGGGGGGAGGGAATAGAACTAATCCAACCCCCAAACACTCAACCCAACTAAAAGTTGTTACTTTTTCCTCCAGGCGCCGATTTGTCCCGGCGCCGAATAGTCCCGTCGCCGAATCGGTCGCGCCGAACTGTCCCATTCCGCCCTTCCAGAGAGTGCGTCAAATTTTGAAGCAATGCATCAGGGCGTCGAAAATCAGGGGCGCTTAGAAGTTTGAGGACGGTTTACCGATTTTTAGTTTGCTTTAATATATCATATGTAAGCTTATTAAAAGTAAAGTACTCCTTTAGCCAAACAATTAGAGGGTTACAACACCCAATGTATTTCGCCCACAAGGTGGGCATCTTCAGGGGCAAAACCTGTCTCAACAGTGACTGGGAGTAGTCACTGTTGAGACAGGTTTTGCCCCTGAAGATGCCCACCTTGTGGGCGAAATGCATTGGGTGTTGTAACCCTCTAATTGTTTGGCTAAAGGAGTACTTTACTTTTAATAATCTGAGCCAAAGTTATTGAGCTACCAACGATATATGTAAGCTGCTTAAATTATATCTTGGTTAATTTTAAAACTTTCTTCTATGGAAGCTTTTCACACGTGCAAAATAAATGACGCGGAAAAATCGAGAAGCAAGCGATATGGACTATCTCCCTCCAAGACAAATATGGGAGCGTCATTTCCCAAAACTCGTCCTCTGAAAACATCTGGCGCCCCTCGGCATAAACCCCGAAAACGGCGCTTGCGAGGTAATCTTTCGTCAATGAAGATCCCGCCTGGGTTTTTACCGAATCTTTCAATCCCTTTCGGGGTGAGAGGTTGTGGAAACGAGACGTCATGGGAGCTGCGCGACTGTAAAATTCTTATCTTGCCCTTATGAAGGTCGATGGCACCAACCGGAATAAGTGCCGCCCCAGGTTCGAGGCTCCCGCCGCCAGGGACCCCTGGCGACCCCTTTCCCTCTCTCTTTTGGACATTGTCCAGCAGTAAAACAATGCCGAACGCGCATAACGACACTTTTATCCCGGATAGTACTAGATTTCAGCAGTGATTTGCGAAAGATGGAAAAAATCGAGGGTGAGGACGCGGCTTTACATGGAACTGAAGTTCGTTACCAAATATTATAATGCGATTACTTTATCTGTATACAGTTTTTATTTCAAGAAGCTTTCCTTTCTTAGATCTAATAAATTTTAGCAAACGTGACTTTATCAGTGATGGAACATCTATAAATATAATTCTCAAGTATCCGTATATCCGTCTTCTTTCACGCTTTTTTGGGCGCTTTTAGATGTATTAAAAAGATTAAATTTTGTATGATGGTAGATTACAGGCTACAACCGACAGGAAAAGTCGAAAACTTCAGAAATTCGCATTTTGGAAAGTATTTTTAACCTCAATGATTCCATTTTATTCTCCATTAGGAGGCACTGAAATCGATTAAATGTTTCACAAAATTGCATTTTAAAATTACTTTAAATTAAGTTACGAACTTGAAACTTAATATATTATAGCTGAAAGATGGTACTTAATTATTTTTAAGACAAAAGAAAAGTCCAAATTTCAGAATTTGATCAGAATCCAATCGAAAAAGCCATGAAAACGTATCCGATGCTTTAAAATATAAATAAATCGGCACTTTTGAGGTGATATTGATTTTTAAGTATACATTTGGGTCTTTTAAGCCTATATAGTCATTATGTTGACGTTTGCCGCGACGTAGAGTAGATGATTATGTCAAAAAATAATCCACATTCAAATAATGCAAATGACAATTATATGAATTTTTGAAAGAGATGTAAACAATAAAAACATAATAACGATTGACAGTTAATACGGAATATTTATAACTAATCTTAATAGTAATAATTTGTAGCTAATCTGGGTTGGGCACCGTAGGCGCGAAGACAGTAGTTTATCATAGCCTTCCTTAAATTAATAACACCTTGTAATCTAAAACTCGAATATATTTTGGCTTATAGAGAAAGGCGGCATTAACTACTTGCACCCGGGCAGCAAATATGCTCGGCGCGGCTCTGCTGATCTATTAATCGATTCGACGCGTATTCGAAAATCGATTGCAGGAAAATAAACTCGTTCTTTTAGGCGTTCGTTGTTGCAAGTCTAGAACTCCTACGATGATTCTAAGTAATTTTAATATGCGGATGATTAATGTTCTACAGTCAAATGTATTCCTTCTCGTAAATAACGCAACGGATCTTGTTTACACTGGTTGCTATGAAAATCATTTCCCTCTCCCCTCTCTCTTTCTCTCTCTCTCTTATATTAAAAGCATTCAAAGCACGCTTTTATCTATAAGGATTGAAATAACAATACGATTTCGAGGTCGAAAAGTTGATTGTTACGTATTATATTATGGAGAATGGAAATCATTGCCTGGAGTCTAACCCTGGAGGATTTTCGTAAATTTTCTTTTGTCACAGCATTTTTATATCTAAATAGATTATTTCAAGTTTATATCTGCATATTTGATCGAATTATTCGCGTTTTAAGAGCGTGACACAGAGTCTTAAAACATAAAATTATATCGTATATGGGAATTATATCTCAGTTTCAATGAGGATTTGAAATGTTTCCTTTGTGTTGCGCATCAGGAAATGTTTTTGCTGAAAACAATAGATCATTCAGATCAAGCTTATTAATGAATAAAGGCGATATCGAAATTCTAGATTTATAGTGTTTACGGTCTGGAGCAGAGAGCAATTAGCTTAATTAATATACCGCGCAACGGCCGTCGCCCGCACGTTTGACACTCCAGCTGTAGACACTTGGAATCCGTAGTCTTTGTTTGGAACTGACCACAACCTTCACGCCCCGAAGCCTTGAGCGACGTAAATACTTTTATATTTATATTTCCAGCTCCACTGGTGACCGCTTTCACTCGACCATGCCGTCATCTTTTTAACGGAAGTTACTAGAGGCGAGATTCAGTTCGCATCTCATCCCAGCTGGTAGTTAACAAATCTAAATTAGCAAATATATTATTTTTATTTATTATCACGTATATACCATCGACTTGTATGGAATGGAAATATGGAGGCTTAAGAAAAAATGTGCTATACTTGGAGAAGAATGCGCGAAATAGAAATGGACATATCGAGTAAAAGGAAGTATTAAGAAGAGTATTATAACAGTGCAAAATATTAGAAAGAGGAAGGCGAACTTGCAGTTTGCTTGATAGAATGGAAGGAGATGGGGAAAAGAGGTGAACGCTCAACGGCAATAAAGTCGCGGCAAAATGGAAGGAGAAACAAGGGGAAGGGGAGGCGGACAACAGAAGGGGAGTTTGGGGCGTAAGGAAGGACGGAAAAAACACACTGCTTGGAGGAGTGGAGTGGGATTGAAAATCGAAAACAAAATCCGTGGATGCTAACAGAAATTTTTCATCTTTATTTTTTATTTATAGTAAATGTGGATTTCCACAAAGTTAATTTAAAGAGACTAATGTTTTTGCAGCATCAAAAAATCAATCTCCTCAATTTAGTACAAATAACATTACTGAAGGCATCTATTTCAAATTAATGAGGGAGATTTATTCAATTACATTTTGAAAAGACGTTACTTCGACGCCAACTTCTACCAAAATTTTAAAAATATTCTTAAATCAACTGAACTTATTGGAAAAATTGTTAGCATTATCGTTTTGGGAGCACACAAATGCAGTTATGAAGAACCTGAATCTGGCAAGCAATTTCTCTTGAATGTTGACCATGAAATAGACATCGCGATTTTTGTACCTATAAGATAGGAGAGATATGAAATAATCTCCTAATGTGGAATACCCCAATGTTTCAAATCAGGTATGTGGCAGCACCGACTTTACTGAAGGCCAAGACATTCAAGTACCGAGATCAGTTGGTTAGATGCCGCCATTGAGAGTGTTTTTTTCGTTGCTTATTGAAGTTCATTTTGTGCATTTCAAAGATTTTGAGAGGTATGTATTCATTGCTTTATTTTTTAGGTTCACATATTGAATCCTTTTTCAATCTTGGCATTTACATTAAGCATTTGAAGTGTTCTTTAAGCTGTTGGTGAAGAAATTGTGCGTACTTCATTAGTTTCGTAATTACACGTCTTCGAAATCCAACCTGACGAGGTTCCAAATATGGACCATTTATGGTTCCTAATATGGAATAGTATTCCATATTTAGACCCTTCTTTTGAAGAAATTTCAGTAATTATTTACATTAACTACTTCTCTAATTTCAGCACAAAATTGGTTTCGATAATTTGTATTTGATGTGAAACAATGCCCAATTGTCGTTTGCAAAAGGCAAAATGATAATGAGATATCGTTTTACACCAAATTAAAATTACTGAAAAAGAAACAGCAGGAAAGAAATAGTTCAAACTCTTTCTGTTCCGTCATAAGGACAGAATCTCGCTAATAAAGCCAACTGGAACGTCTTTTGCGAGGGCAAAAGGATTTCATAAGGAAGCCGTATCCAACTGTTTTGATCTATTGGAACGAGAGTTCGACAAGCAAAAATATCCTGCAGACAGGGTATTTAACATAGACGAGAAGGGTCTGTCCATCGTGCAGTCAAAAGTGCCGCAAGCGATTGCATTAAAACACAAGAGACAGGTTGGTACCCTAACCTCTGCTGAACGGGGGTCGTTACTGACTGTCGTTTCTTGCATTAGCGCTAGAGGCACCTTTATTCCACCAATGAATATTTTCCCCTGGAAAAATATGAACAATTTGCTTCTGAAGACCATGTGCTGCTAATCCTTGATGGACATATCTCCCATAGTCGGAACCACTATGTGATTGAATTAGCACGAAGAAACCACGTAAGCATTTTGTGTTTGCCTCCTCACTCAACACACAAAATGCAACCACACGATAAGACGTTAATGAGCCCTTTAAAGGCTACTATAGTGAGGAGATCAGAGCTCATATTAGACGTACAGGGAAGCCAGCTACTCAGTTCGACATTGCAGAACTTTTCGAGAGAGCCTGTCTTAAAGAACAAGCTGGTGCGATTGCTGTGAAGGGGTTTGAAGTTACAGGAATCTACCCACCCAACAGAAACGTCTTCGAGGAGAGCGATTTCAAAGCGGCTGAGACCAATACGAGGTATCAGAAGACATTGCTCCATGCCCCGCTAATGCATTTGTGAGCCCTGAAGAAATTTCTCCCGTTCCTTCTATTGTGAGACGAGGAGGAAGGGCGACTGGAAAGACTGCTTTAATAACGGCATCGCCCTACAAAGCGTCGTTGGAAGAGAGGCCAGCTTTCAAGACGTCTCAGCCAAAGAAAAGCAAAAGCACCAGACCAGTCAAAAAATGCCCTTTCAGTGATTCTCATGCATCATGTAATAGCTTGAAAACAAAATCTAAGAAAAAAACAAGAAGATGAAGAAGAAAAATCCGAATCGGGAATGAATGTGAGGAATGACGTATATTTGAAAGATTTTGACTTTGAGGATTCGATACCAACAAGCAGCGAAGATGCACAGTGCTTGTTTTGCAACAAAAAGTTTTCGGAAGACGTAAAAGGTGAAAAGTGGGGGCATTGTGTTGCTTTTCAAGGGTGGTGCCGTGAGGCATGTAGTGGGGCCGAGATGGACATCTACGTTTGCGACTTTTGCAAGAAAATAATTAATTGCAAATACATGTTAAGGGTACTCCATATTAGGAACCCCTTTTTGTTCACATTCAAAAAGGCATTTTCTTATTTAGCATTTTCTTATTTTTTCTAGTGACTTTATTTGCTATTTTTAAAAATTTTAACGTTAGGAGCAATAGATTTAAAGTATATTCAAGTATTCATAAGTATTTTCATTGGAATAAATAAAAATATATCACTCAAAAAGTAAGTGGTATTCCATAATTGGCTACTTTCCCCTACTGCTCTGAGGACTGTGAGAGTATCTAGTTGCAGGACCGTCTTAAGGCATTTGGAGGCCATGGGCCCAAACTATTTTGTGGCCCCTCTCCCCATTTGCAGAGCGCGTCTTACTTATAAAAATTTTGCATTGATTATAAAATGTTGCGACGGTTACTACCTACCTGATTTCATAGAGAATAGCAATATACAGTATTACGCTATTTAGAGGGTGGGCGGCTGGGGGGTATAAAGAAATACTGGAAAAATTAAAATATTAAATAGACAAAAAGTATAAAGTAAACTCACGATTTCATATTATATATGTATTAAAAATTCAATGTAAAAAACCAAATAGGCTATTTTTCCGTTTCTTTCCTCATGTCTAATAGTTCATAAGTATTTCTGACTTTTGAACCTCTGTTTTATTTCTCCTCTCCAAATTTTGAGGTCCTCCACTAAAGTGAGGCCCTGGGCCAAATTTAATACCGTTAGTTGATAAGGGCGTTCCAGATTGGGATGGAAAAAACAGGCTTGTGATAGTGTTCCGAATATCACACGTCTCATCGTTTTCCATGATATAAATAAATAAATAAATATATATATATATATATATATATATATATATATGTATATACATATATACGAAATACCCATTTTGGACATGCCGTCCGTCTTTCTGTCTGTATCCACGATAACTGCCGTTGAAATTGACCGATTAACTTAAAATTTGGTATGGGGGTTCTTATTACCAAGGAAACAAATTAGTTTGAACTTAAGCCAGATCGGCCTCCGCCAAGTGCCCCAAACACCCCCTCAAATCGTTTTTTAGAGTACCTTATGCACGCGTTATTCGATCTTAACCAAACTTGGCGCATATATATTACATAATATTTAAAACAACTTTGCAAGTATGACATTTTTTCGTATTTTCAATCGTTTTCGAGTTCCAGTCCAATGTCCCCCCACTACTGTGCGTCGAACTAGAATTCGCACGTGCTCTCCGCGTGTGAGTGTGGTATCCGTGGATACGAGCGGGTGGTGTTAGTGATGTGTTTTTTTCCCGCTGCAGTACGCTGAGACGTATAACCTAACAAAATTTTATAAACGACGGCAACACGTGCGGTATTCTAGTTCGACACTGCTGACTTAGGTGATAGGTAAGTAACATGGTGGTCCCCTGCAACGAGTTACGTAGCCTACGCTTCGACTGTGTGCTCGCGAAAGTGAACCATAGAAACCATCGGCCGGTGTTGTTTATCACTCATACATAAACACACCCAGAAACTCCTCAGTAAGATTGTATGCTAACCGCGATTGGTCGGCTGCTTTATTTTACAGTGTACAGACGTTTAAAATTTACATTGTGCTTGTGAGCTGTGGAGTGTACATCGATAACACGTTTATTCATGAACTGTTTGTGATTCCCCCATTTAATAATACTTAATCTGATCTCGAGGAATTTACTAAAGTAATGTTTTAATCATTTATTTAACGGAACATATATCCGTTCCGTTGACAACTTTAATAAAAATGAAAACAAAATACGACGAAAAGAAGAATGCAAAGAAACAATCCAACGTTTGCCACGAATTACATCATTCTTCCATCAAGAAAATATTTCGGAACCACACAACAATGAAAATGTCGACCTCCATGGAGAAACGTCAAATAGTACTTCAACTTCTATTTGTGACATTGATGTACTAACTTCAAACGAAGAACTTGTCAGTCGGGAAGAAGTGGAGGGTTCTTCATCAGCATCACAGACCGTCGGTGACGCAGATGGTCAAGAAAAGGAGTCACATTCAAATCAACCAGATGCACTTGCAGATCATGTGATTGATACAACAATTTGAACTGCTTTGATGGCATCTCGTTTCTCAACAAAAACAAGATGGAAAAGTATACTCTATAAATGGAATACACAGAGATTTCAAAGGCATTCTTAATGGGAAATACGTTTGAAACGGTACCGAAAGGTTATGAGGTCCTCGAATTTTTCTCTCCGAAACTATAAGTCGTAGTTATATGATCTCGTGGACTATCTTGTAGTAAATGCTGTTCTCTATCCAAATAAATTTTTAATACATAATTCACAGATCATATAAGAGCATGGGAGAGAAATATATAGAGTTTTAATTGTTGTTTGCTTCAAATTTCTTTTGAAACTGGTGAAAAATCTGTTTAAAAAAATGCTTGATTGATTTTATTCATATATTTGTATGGCTATCGGAGTGGGGTGGAGCCCCACATTTGTGACTAGCCCGGGCCCCATCTCACCTCTCTCAGGCCCTATGTGTGTGTATATATATATATATATATATATATATATATAAACTTAAGGAAATGAAAAGGTAGTGATGAGGGTGGCAACAAGGTGTTGAAGGGAGCCCAGCGGACACTTACCAAGTCGGGGACCAAGTTGGCAGGCTGCTGGGGGCGTCGAAGAGACACGTTAAACACACGAACACAAAAAAACACACAAGCTTATCGGGCCTATGCCCTTCTTCAGCGATAGAGTAACTGAGAGTGATACGCTGGGCGGGGAATGACAGGGTGATGTAATTCCGGTCCTTATCATTTAAAACGCTGTTTTCATTTCTACATATGCATTAAGTAAATTAAAATTATGTTCAGTGATAGACTGAATTGTTTTTGTAGAGTATTCGTAAAAAATAATGCAAATATTTCTATATATTGCGAAGTTGATACTAGAAATTGTAGCAAAAGAATTTTGTACAGGTTTGTCTCATTTATCCAGACAGCATTTCCGAGTTTTCTGTTTTGTATGGGGTCGAAAATAAATGGTTATTCATACACCAAGCTAGCTGGTAAAATTCAATATCAAATTTCACATAAGGATTATAACATAATATAAATTGTTTTTCTGGAATAATATCTTCATGTTTAAATACATTTCATTTTTAATAATATTAATATTTTGAAATGAATAAATACAATTTGGAACTTTTTTGAAGTTGCCTGCCAGCCATGATAGGTTGCCCACCCCTGGCTTAGGGCCTCAGAATTTATTAATCCGCCATGAAAGCAGCACATCAAGATTTTAACGTTTGCTTGAGAAATAAGTTTTTTTTCGAAACTCTACTTTCAACCTTCCATGTTATTTTCAACTCAGATGAATCCTGTCATTGAGCCGACTTATTCACGCATGATAAGATGAAAAGTTGGCAGAACTAGGGATAAAAATGGGCATATACCTAGTTCGTGAAGGGATTTTTTTCGCAGCTATGTGTTGGTTATCCATACCCTCTCCTCCATACGGCTTCTTCATCGATTCAGGAGCGTGTACCTAGTTCTGAAAACGCAATTCCACCCCTAGGCAGAAAACGGCGGTAATTTTACATGAATTTTATTCTTTATTATTTTAACTAGATCTTTAATTTCAACAACATAAATTTAAGAAGTGTATTTCGAAAGATCTTATCAGTTTTAAATTATTAGGATGCTTTGTAATATAAAACATAAAAGTCCTATCCGAATTTACTATGCATTTTTGTCCGAGAATATTCATCTATAAAGGAATTTTTACGCCTTGTTATACTCATTCGTATCTCTTAACTAAAAATCTGTTGTGGCCACCACATGACTTTCTCCATATCTGTAATATTTCTAAAAATTCCAATTAGGTTACATAATAATATATATTTTAAGAAACTGCGAGAAAATTTTAGACTTTACAAAGAACAGAAATAAACTCAAACCATAGTCTTCTGAAATTAGATATAGCCACAAAACTCCAACAATTAAGAAAAGAAAACGGAGCGTTACTAAAAAGTAACTAAGCGTCAATTGTTAACAATAGTCGTCGGTAGGTGGAGTGGTGGTGGCAGTTAAAAATATAAGATATCTCTTAAACAATGCATTATATGGAAATATGTTTCAAACAACGGTTGTAGAAAATTAAATTTCCTACAACTTTTATTCTTATACATTTTTACATTTATCAAATATTAAAGCAAATATATCTAAATAAAGGATAAGTGACAAGAGTAAACACCCACTTCTGGTTGACCGATTTTTACCGAAACTAATTCTTCTTCTTGTGACTTATAAAAATGTTAAATACAAAATTTTGCGTTGACCTGATTAATAGTTTTTGAGTTAGAGTACCCACAAAAAGCTATCACATACACACACACACTCTCTCTCTCACACCCACACAGAGACAGACAGACATAATCGAGAAAATGGTCAAAACGTCTTCAGGGGATCTCAAAACGTGTATTTACGCTGAAATCTCAAAGTCATTTTTTTTCATAAATACAATACTTTCCCCTATGCTATATGCTATATGGAGAAAGTAAAAATGGAAACAAAGGCTTCCTTTCACTGCTTGCGATAAGCCATTCTTTCGGAGTCGTAGGGTTGAATATTTTTATCTTTCTACCCTTTAATGGAACCGTTTCAAAATATTTGGACCGATACAAGCAGAGTTTTAATGTCTCTAACTTCGAATTAAAGAATTGAAAGTTAGTTTCTAAGTTGTTACATATATTCACGAAACACAAATAAAATTTGCAGTTGAAAAAAGATAAAATATCACATTTAAACGAAAATTAACTTAAAAACTGAAATAAAGCCGAAGTTAATATTGGTATATATATTGATACCAATAACTCGTACTTACAAGCACATCGCTCCGTTCCTGCGGTCAGGCCAGAATGGCTCCAGCGTTGCTAACTTAACATGCATGGGGAAGTATGCGGTAGACAGGTGTAAGATCTCACTAAGCGCTGCCTAGGAGCCGGCCAGATGCATCCCATTTTGATCACCTAAAGCAATATACAACGTTTAGAACTTGTAAATACGACTATTGTAAGTTAGGGTGAATCGGGTGAGTGGACGAATCGGGTCAGTTAAAAATAACCTTCCCTACGGCCCTCTAGACAATTTGAGGCAGGTTTGACCACCCAGTGTCAATCATTGGAACTTAAATGCATTAATTACTGTGGATACCATGTTATTACGTGTTTTTCGGAGCTGCATATAACAAAGAAAATAAGATATTTTAAGGTAAGTTGATGATAAAGACTTTCTAAATTAACGATCATTTTCTCCGGTATGTTTGAATACGCTATAAGGTTTGATTTTAGACGAGTCTTCTTTCATGGCAAACACAAATCAGTTCCTTGACTTCACACAAGTTTCTGCCGTCCTCATAGACGTTACAGTGTAGCCAATTCATGAATACCAAATTGGTGAATAGGGTCACAAAGTTATGGTCGAAAATTCATCCCTATAGCTCGTTATTTATATTCATTAATCTGTCCAGGTATCTTCCATCTCCAAATTTTATACATCTAACCTTCGTCCATCTGCAAATCTACCATCTATATCAAAAAGCCAACACCCAGAGCGGTTTACGATCAGTCACCTAACGACGTTTGAATAACGTATCCTTGATTTAGTAGTATAGTAAAATTCGGTGTAGGCATAATTTAAATAAAAATTGCAATGTTAGGAGTTAAGACATATTCGATTAATTTTGAAAATAATTACGTAATTTTACAAGAAAATGCCATCAGTGATACTGAAAAGTAATATACTATTATTTTTATCTAGGTCATTCTGACCAAATAAACAGTAACTCGGAAATATTTGGGGCCTCGTTTAATCGTAAAAACTTCCCCCTCTAGATCAGTGGTGCCCAAATTACGGTCCGCGGGCCACATCCGGCCCGCCATGAGTTTGACAACTAAAGGGCACAATGTAACATTTAATTAAAACAGAGAATTATAAAAACAATATATTTTGTCTTTGCCCTGGGGCGGATCAACCTATCGGGCATTCGGGCAGGCCCCGATGGGCCGTTCACATTTACGCTAAAAGTAGCAAAATTTTAAATGCATAAAAAGAATTTGTTGAAATATTTACGCCGCGACATGGAAAAACAATAAAATAATGTTAATTCCTATGTGAGTAATGTTTTCAATTTTGTTTGTGGGTATACATTTATTAAATATTTAAATAAAAATGTCATATAACTATAAGGGCCGGTTCAGATAAGGCTCCCGGGCAGATATTCTCCCTAGATCCCTGTCTTTCCCCCTTTGTTCCAGTAATAGATAAATACATTTCAAACAAATCAGGTAATATATACCCATAACTAAACAGTTCGGTTTCCTTAAATTATTCTTCAATCCTATTTTCGACTGGGTATGGCCCACGAAGAGGGCGAAAGTGGGCTACGTGACCCGTGATTAGCGCAAAATGAATTATGCGGTCGTCGAGGCATATATTTTGACACCACTGCTCTAGATAATGCCATTCCGCTGTTTCGATTTTATATTAAGAGGTAAAAATATTTACGGAATTTTTCTTAAGTGAATGCTAATGGATAAAAATTAAATAGTAAGCCTTGAAGCAACTAGTAACTACGAATTTAAATTCGATACGCGGGTATCATAGCACACTCGTGAATGCATCATTCCAATAGTGATTACTCTAGCTGTCCGGATGGTACTATGGCACCTGTTGCCTCACCCTTGTTGCGGATATTTGATCCTGACTTGGAATGAAATATTCGTCCATAGAGAGAACAATAATAAAACTTAACTCGAAGAAAACAAAGAAACGTGTATGTAATTAGTCGTTAGAATATACTAACATCTGGTAATTACTGAAATGACACCAAGAGCTGAAAAAAGAATATAAGTCAGTACTAAGACTAACCACAAGCGCAAGGGAATTTTGCAGAAATAATAATTAAATACTCGCCAATTTTTATACTCCACCGTATTGTGGTCGGTAAATCTGGCTCCCCGGGAAAGACCAAAAATCACCGCATCCATGCTCTCATAAATTTGCAAATATTTATTTAAATTGTGTCAAATTATAAATATATTGCGTCAATTCGGTCCAATAAAATTATTTTTCGAAATGTTTATTTTTAAAAATATACTCACGATTTACCTGTTACCATTCCCTTCGGCGTCCGGGGCTATCGCTATTGTTCAGTTTCCAACGGTTAATAAAAAAGAGCGGAACAATCGGAAGACGTCATGATATATTTAATTAATTATTAAGCACATAAAGCAAAAATGTTCACTTTGCTGTCATTTTCATTACGACTCATTGGCTAGGAAATATGAAAGATTTGGAAATTATAGGTTGTAGGTTCAAAGTCGATTTAACTAGCTAAAACTTTGTATACCAAATAAATGATATGGATGACCACTCTATTCATAAGCGATTGCGAAAACCGTTGTCACCTTTCATAAACAAAGTAATTGTCGTCAGAAGTAATTCACTGGTTGCAGACTCTAATAATAATAAATGATTAATTAACATTTTAATTATATCTATATCTTTTTACGAATTATACTGCTATGAATATAAAAATTTCGAACCTTTTAAAGGCTGGAGTCTCTCTCACCGGTTCGATAACACAAAAGAAAAGGTGTGAGCTCATTTAGCGGTCATTATTTGCGTTGACACGCCCCCCTTATTGATCTGCAAAAATTAAAAGACGTACTTATACCAAATACCATCCCACTCGTAATATTAATATTTATAAATTAGTAACAGATGTCGAGTACGCGAATTATATAAAAATATACGGAATGACATCAACTCACCTTCAACATCGTATTATTGACCGGTACCTCACGCACAGAACCTTGCGCGGGACGCTTTGCTGTTTTTCCTGCAGCGCCAAATAAGAAACGGGCAAAAATTAATATTAGCACACTGTCGTTCACTTCCGTTTTTATTCATTAGTTTGGATTTGTTTTAATACTCATCTCGTTTAAATTTTTTGTGTAGTATCTGTTTAAAAATCATTTAAAAATGCAAATTATGTAAAATTATCGGCTAAAAAATAATTCTTTTTGTGTAATGGTAAATTCTCTACATAATTATTGATATCAGATTAAATGTTGTTGAAATACACAAGAATGCATGCGAAAATCAAGTATATGTTCCCTAAGTAGATGTTTTATGGATATTTAAAATATTTTCATTGTCCTAATGTGATCCAATTGAAGCTTTCTGGCTGCAATCAACAAATGTGTTTTTCATCTCTTCGTTATAAATATTCTATGAAAGACATACATCACAATAATCAATAATCCTCAATTATTCATCTGATTTAAGAGGCAGTAAACAGCAACGGCCATTTCTCCCTTTTCCGAGAAAATTATTTACAATCCCTATTTGAAATTTGGAGAAATAACAGGGAAGATTACCCGAAACTGAGCATAATAACCTGAATTCTTATAGCTATATAGCAGACGTGGCCAAACCGCGGCTCTTTTATCCTAGTATGCGGCTCTTTTAGATTTCCATGCAGAGGCGTGTCAACGTTTTTCTCTACAGGACACAATGACGTAGTGTGACTCGAGACGTGTTTGGGATGCCTAATGGTCATGCATTATATCCAAATTGCTTCGGATACAGGTTATGTTTTAAAGTTCGTAAATTTATGAGCGCAGAATATGTCATGCGGCTCACGAACTTCTGGAATCATCGTATGCGGCTCCGAGGGTTTGGCCACCTCTACTATATAGTAAAGTAGCAATATAATGTCGATTGAAATTTTAGTGACTCGAATGAATGAATATGACCAAATGAATTATAATGCTGCAGACATTTATGGCAATCAAATTTGTCAATATTTCCTACAAATCAATTGCTGTACCGCATTCATAGGCATGCCCGCCCCCTCGCGTATAGACGCTGCGAGCGAGGTACCGCGTGGATTTATTTTCACTTAAATGGAAGGAGTGAGCTTTTCCCGACGTCTGCGGCGGGTGGTCTGACATGAGTGCGGTGGTAGCCCATCCCAGGCGCCCCTCTGTTACCCACTCTCACCGCGTTTAGGTACTCGGGAATGGGCGCAATGACAAGCGTTGCGCCCCGCGTCACATGGAGTACATAAGTGTGTACCTCATGAGTCACACACAAGCCTTAAAAGAATGTTTTCAACATTCAGTAATTTGAACGCTTTAACTGTAATCCGCGAAAACGAAAATTTGTCACATTAGCGTTCGATTTTGTACATTATGAAACAGGTATGTACTCGTCCAACACGGGTTTCCTCAAAACGGATTTTATTATAAATGCGTAAGCTATATAACCTGAAAATTGGTTATTTTTAAATTAAAAAATTTATTTTTATTTTTTTAAACGTTAACCAGAGATATTGTAGCAAAACTAAACTTTTTGCAAGAAACTATAATATGTTTTTCATTCATAAGAATATTTTCAATATCCTCAAACAAAAATTAAAGCTAGTGATTTTTTAGAAAAAATATGAAAAAATTCATAAAAATTGTTCTTTAACGCTCAAGGTGACGATACTGATACTTTCCATTGTCGTCTCAATGCGCTGATGTATCGGCGCAAACTTAAAACCAAAATGACTCACATACTCAGATAACTCCACCAAGGCAGACATTTTTCAAAGAGTCAAGGCATATTTCATTTTATCTAATCATGGAACTATCTACAACAGGTATTCTCAACCCAACCGCTGTGCTCTTTGCCAGCTTGATTCTACGATGCTTAAATCTCGTTTCCTAACATATTTAATTTAATATGATCAGTTGCTTTCTTTCTAAACGTATGTAGAAACATTGCTAATGACATTCACGTTGGTTTTATTTTCGTATTTATGATCATTATTTTTTCGTGCAAGTATAGTGAGGCTCGCTCGATATTTTAGGATATAGCTTGGTGCTCGCCTGATATACCGGAATACAACTTGGTGCTCGCCAAATACAAGTGGTTGGGAACCCCTAATCTGCAAAGTGCAATAGACATTATACTGCAATATTAGATCTGGTGTTATAAGTGATTCATAATTAATTTAGTAGTACAGTTCAAACAATTTAAGATGTGTAAATACTAGTAATAAACTTCAAATATACAACATACATTTTAAGTATCTGTAATTGAAAATGCTTCTATGATGAATTTGGGGGTAATAAACTTTTCATATTAATTATTAATAATTAATTCGAATCAAAGAATTTTTTAAATTTCCAATGTGGCCAGAATATAATGGAATAAAATTGATTAATTTTATTCCATTATATTCTTTAAGATTCATTACTAATTGCATACTCAACCATTTCATAGTTTTATCAAGGTGTAGACAGTGTGCGTCTTCTGGAGAGGAAGAAAACAGCGGAAGGAGGAATAGCGTTGGCCGCAGCGCATGTGCGAGGGTGGCGAAGAGTGGTAGTGTCAGAGAGAGAAGAAACGGCGGAGGCAAAGCTGAATTCGTCACCAGACAGACGACGACACTTTCTCCTGCTTTCTCCCCCGTCAGCTTGAGTCGGCTTCGCGGCGGGAAAAGAGAGGCTCTCTGAGGTTGCGCACCGTCCAACCCTTTCAAAACTTTGGCAGACCTTTACGAAGACTCCTTCTACGGACGGAAAGTTGTGGAATCAATCGAAATTGCTGCGTCAACGCGATGGAGACCATGTCCTGGCTGTTGATTCCATCATTCCACTCCATCATCTGTTCAGCAACGTCACCGCCAGCCAGGGGCAGCCCGAGGTATTTTGGCGCTCCGAGCGAGAAACCGCTCAGCGCCCCCATCCGTAAATGTTTGTTAAGATATTTTTAAAAGAACTTGTTCATTTATTCATTGCTCCGTACTATAATTGAAAATGAAAAGTAAAAGGGATTTTATCTAGATTCTCGCCAGTCCCGTGATATAAATTGATATCCAATATTTATTCACTCACAAGTAATGTATAGGTAGATGGTCGTATTAGCACCCCCAATACTTGCGCGCCCCGGACAGTCGCCCGGCCCGCCGATGCCTCGTGCCGGCACTGCCGCCAGCAATCTGTAATCACAAATAATCGTGGAATCTGAAAAGACTTCTCCAATCTTTCATCCATGCCAATTATAACAGCCTCTAAATAGGAGATGAATTCACAACAGCCAAGGTATTTTTTCAGTTATTGTACTTTTATGTAATCATATAATTATTTACGAAGTTCAAAAGATTTCCCATTATATTAAATAAGACTAGTATTACAATCGATTCATTATGAATTTCGTATAATAGTCATTACACACACACGAGTGTGTGCGTAGAATTAGTGATAATTTTCAATGTATGCTTTAAGTATCTTGAGGGAAAATCGCCGCTCTGTTAAATTTCAATACAATGAAAAATTTTCATAACAGACTTTGTAGTAACCATAATTAATGAATTTATGATTCGAACCGAAGTGTTTGTTACATTTTCCAAGAACTACAAACAACTTCAATTAAGTACAGCATAAATCTTAATTAAATTAGTCAATAAAGTATTAGTGTTGATATTTTTTTGCATGGCTATTATTTTATGTATTTATGTATTCATCTAATATCGCTATTTTTATCTTATCTTCAGAATAATATAACAGAATGCTTCGTGGTCAACATTTTGAGAGTGCAGAGAAACATCGAATCCAAATTAAGATGAAAGAGAATATGGAGGAGCCTGAGCTTATGTATCTACTTAAACAGCTGAGAAGACGTGGACTCATTCCTCTGGTCATTTACTATGTGAATTTTTCATGACAAGTATAAAAAATGTATCGTTAATTTATCAACTTACTTTATACATTACATTATATTAATAAAAATGGTACTTCAAAGGTGTTCTACTTATTTAAAATAAACATCAAACCCTATTACCCATTCAGACCCAATTTTTTAATTCCCTACATATATATAACACGATATAAAGGGCGATGAAAAAGCTAAAATTCAAAGGAGCTGTTGAAACTCCCGCCACTTTTCTGTGAAGTTTTCGAGCGATTTTGAGAAAAACGCTGATTTGACCTTCAAAAAGCCCAAAAACTCACACCCCTCAGGTTTTCCACCTAGAATGTAAACAAAGGAAGCCAAAATCCCCACACCCGCCTGGGTTTTGACCTCTAATTCGCCTTGAGCGACCCAAAATTCCATTAGGCCTCAGCTTTACCTCTAGTTATGCCCTCGAAAGCAGTGGTCGATCTAAAAGGGTAGCTTAAAGGCCTTACTTTGGCTCTGCCTTAGCGAGGCCGTCTAAAGGGATAACTAAACTGTGCATTACTCAATGGGGCTAGAGCTGCATTTTGCGAGTATCTGTTCGAAAACATTCCCCATAGTCATGTAAAAAAAAACAATCCGGTCGATTCAGTTTAGTTTTCTTGGCGTAGTTATCATGAACGTCTTGTTTGGTTTGAGGTAGAGAGTCCGGCCGGTTACTTTGAGGGCAAGAGTTCAATACTTCATTTATTTAACATATATTTTTTTTATTTTTAAGCTTATTCTCCGTAACGTGTACTTTTTTGGTACATTTAACTGTTCTTATATTTGATTTTTTTTTCTATTTTGATGCGGTTTCTGTTTTCACCACATATTGCCTAGAAACCTGTAGTTGTTCGTCAAAGTATCATGAGAAAAATTTGTCCCCGTCACAAAAGTTTATTATTCCAATCTCTTCCCGATTCAGTCACCTTACAATTACACTAATGGTGCCGCCGATGTCACTTCGCTCTCGCCCGCGCGCACTGTCGCCGTTGTCCGCTCTCTTAATCCTTCCCAAGTATACAATTACCTATAATGTAATATTACCGGTGTCTCTTTGCTCTCGCCTTCCTTTTGTGCGCCGACGTGATTGTGGCACGGCACGGTAGAGTGCGGGCAACGGAGTTCCACAATGACGTCGGCGCCGACAAAGAACATGTAATTATATTATGAACACCTGATGTAACTACCTTCACGCAGTAGGTAGTCTTGCGTATCTAATGGACACTGCCCTGGGACGTGAAATTGGCGCAGAAAGAACGCACACCAAGAACAAATACACAGTGATTCTGCTGTAGTGCAGAGGGGCGCCGACGTGATAGTGGGGGAGGGGGTGCTAAGAGAGAGGAGGCAAGGCAGGGTGCGGACAACGGCGACAGTGCGCGCAGGCGAGAGCGAAGTGACATCGGCGGCACCATTAGTGTAATTGTAAGGTGACTGAATCGGGAAGAGATTGGAATAATAAACTTTTGTGACGGGGACAAATTTTTCTCATGATACTTTGACGAACAACTACAGGTTTCTAGGCAATATGTGGTGAAAACAGAAACCGCATCAAAATAGAAAAAAAAATCAAATATAAGAACAGTTAAATGTACCAAAAAAGTACACGTTACGGAGAATAAGCTTAAAAATAAAAAAAATATATGTTAAATAAATGAAGTATTGAACTCTTGCCCTCAAAGTAACCGGCCGGACTCTCTACCTCAAACCAAACAAGACGTTCATGATAACTACGCCAAGAAAACTAAACTGAATCGACCGGATTGTTTTTTTTTACATGACTATGGGGAATGTTTTCGAACAGATACTCGCAAAATGCAGCTCTAGCCCCATTGAGTAATGCACAGTTTAGTTATCCCTTTAGACGGCCTCGCTAAGGCAGAGCCAAAGTAAGGCCTTTAAGCTACCCTTTTAGATCGACCACTGCTTTCGAGGGCATAACTAGAGGTAAAGCTGAGGCCTAATGGAATTTTGGGTCGCTCAAGGCGAATTAGAGGTCAAAACCCAGGCGGGTGTGGGGATTTTGGCTTCCTTTGTTTACATTCTAGGTGGAAAACCTGAGGGGTGTGAGTTTTTGGGCTTTTTGAAGGTCAAATCAGCGTTTTTCTCAAAATCGCTCGAAAACTTCACAGAAAAGTGGCGGGAGTTTCAACAGCTCCTTTGAATTTTAGCTTTTTCATCGCCCTTTATATCGTGTTATATATATGCAGGGAATTAAAAAATTGGGTCTGAATGTGTAATATGGTTTGATGTTTATTTTGAAATAAAAAGAGCACTTTTGAAGTAGGTACAAGTTTTATTACTTTATAATAATGCATACAGTCATTATACTTTAATATTTTTCGATCCTTTTAAAAAGTTTTCACGACAATTTTACGCAATAATATTCAGAGAAATCATTGTGCGTCTGTGCAGCAACTAGATCCTCTTCCATTGCGCAATGTATCGTCAGGATGATGACGATGAAGCATCTTGTAGTAATCTGAAAATTCGACATAGATAATGACATTTGGTTAATAAAATATCTTAAGATACTAGTGTATGCAAAATTGTTTAAAAGGTCACATTTTAATAATTAATTTTATGGATTTTATTTGACTACGTTTGAATTCATATGTTTTTAATTCTTGGGAAATCTAAAAAATGCTTCGTCTCGAACCATAAATTAGTTTTGATTGCTTCAAAGTTTTCTATCACAAGTTTATTGCGCGGAATAGATCAGACCGGTATTTTAAGATAAAAATTATAAAATATATATTGGATATTCGATCGCTATTTGTTAAATGATAGTACGTATCTTAAATTGCTTATTGATAGTTACTGTAATACTATTTTCACGGGTCAATTTTTAGCCTGGTCTTAATAATTATAATATAAAATCTTTTGAACTTTGTAAATGATTAAATAAATAATTAAATGAAATAAATTGGAAAATTAACTTTGCTGTTAAGAATGCAACTCCTAGGGCAGGGATCACAAACTCGCTATCTACGTGGTGCATTTTTGCGGCCCGCGAAGTTGGTTAGTTTAAACTGTACGGCCCAAACTCAAATGCACGTCTTATTAAATATTTCACGTAAATATTTGTAAACAACCTAAGGAATTTAACCAGTGTATTAAATCAACACTTGCAGTTGCTCATTTCCATTTATAACGTCCTGCACTGTTGAGGCGCAGAAGAATATTCTTCCCGCTGCCAGCGTATTTCGTAGGTATCCTAGGTCTCCACGCCGAATATACGTAGTATGTTTATAATGAATGGGTTTAAGAGTGCATCACAGTGTTGGGGGATTTCTCCCCTTTTGGAAGGGGAGAGTGAATGTCCAAATAATATGAAAAAGTGCGAAGACTGAAAAAGTATGGAATGCTGGTCGCAGATATGCTGGTGTGTTCATGCGGCCGGCGCACCGATGTGTTTAAGACCCCTGTCCTAGGGTGTGTTGGCTATAAATCAAAACAGGAATGAAATTTTGCACCAGCCATTGCAACCGAATTTCACATAAACCACAAATGGCAATGCATATCTTCGATCAGTCATCAGCATGGGCGTCCGATGGGGGGGGGGGGGCAGTTGCACCCCCTATGGTTCAGGCCTGTGTCAAGGGCCATTGATGTTTGATTAGTACAAGGGATTAATGCGGTTATTTTTCTGAGGTCAGGCAAGCATGTGGGTCACCCCTGCAATATGCTTGAAACAAACCACTAAAATATTACGCCCACCAAACCCAACTGTGGGAGCTTGCCTATCCCCTTGCCCCCTCTGCCCCTGAAAAAGTTCCAGCCCATAGTTATCAGGTATATATTATTACGCGAAGAAGAACGAATGAATGAAGAGGGAGAGAAAAGAAGCAAGGAGTAGCAGGGGTAAAAGGAGATTCAATGTAAACACTCTGAACAGCAGTAGCGACTTTCCTTAAACTTGGAAATTTACAACAACTCTGGTATCTTCATTTTTACAGGCAATTGCATCACACAGATTCTCGAGTATTTCTTTCATTAGGATCTGGACGATTACTTGTACTATAAAGACTGAAAAGACAGGTCTCTGGAATCTCTTACCACTCTCCCTTTTAGCGATCGTTTCGCTCTCTTTCTCTCCGTCACCGAGGCACCCCTCTCGAAAGCGTACCTCAGACTACCGCTCCCTCGCACTCTCTGCGGCCGACGCACGTCAACTACCCTCCTCCAATGAAATTCACGATCCAAAATTCTAACGAAGCCTTCATTTACAGAACCTCAGTTACCGACGTTGGCAGGGTGATAGTTAACGCGTCTGGTTCCCAATGCAAACGTTGCGGGTTCGAATCCTTTTGGGAGTATGTCTTTAAATGCTTATTTTTTACGTTACAACGCGTTTAATCGGAGAAACATTGTTTTGTTAAAAAATTATTATTATTACCCCCGAGTCAACATTTACAGGCATGAAAAATCAAACAACACGCTCGTTTTGTAGAACGTATGGGTGAATTATCACCAAGGAAAAATGCGTCACTGTACTAATAAGCATCTCAAACAATGAAACATTTACTTACAGGATTTACCTAGATTATAATACCATAATTTAAACTCCATAGTTCATTTTTGGACACTTCACATATTTATTTTCCATTTCCTCACAAAAGATCATAAAATGAGGTCGCGAAATTTGTAGGATACCAGTTATGAAATTTTAAATATAAAGCGACTGAAAATTTATTTAAATCACAGAAACATCTTTATTATTTGCATAAAATCGCATTACATTGAATAGGTTCTCAACTTGTAGTCCACAGATTTGGTGCATGTTAAATGTGATAGTGATGAAGGGGGGACCAAAAGCAGTCCAAAAGGTTTAATAGATGGAATAGATAAATTCCAGCTAAAGAAATATGACACAGTGGCCCATGAATGGGATATGGTTGAGAACCCATGCTAATTGATTCCAGCAATGAGTGGCTTGGCAATTAACTGAGTGCTTTATGGCCCCACTTACGATTAAAGGAGTGAAAACTGAAAGTAGGAAACATTGCACAAAGACCACAACGGCATGTAAAATTCCAGTTATCTTGTTTTGTTTTTTTCAAGGTGGGTTGTTAGTGGAAATTTGTAATTGGCACATATCATTTTGCAAATGTCCCTTGCAAGAATCGATTATCATATTTGGTGACCACATAATAAGAGAATTTTGAACTCGCACAACTCTTCACGAGTTAATGATTTAATCAGCCTTTCAGAAGAAATTTGTAGTTATCAGAATCCAACTTCACATATTAAAAATCAGAACGATTTCAAATATTGTTTATTTGGAAAGGCACTGCTCATTTTCTAGGGAAAAGCATTTTCACCACATTCATACTTCAACAAAATTCTAATATACCATCTCTCATAACTATAAAACCAAGTGTATAGGTATACAGGCAATGTCCGCTGATGGAACCTCAGCTTATCAAACATCCAGAATATCGAACGTTCAAATGCATGATCGAAGCAGCTTCACCCAGTCTATTACAACTAGCTGCCATTGTGTTTGCATCTAATATTTGGTTCGATATTTTTTTGACACTTTTAGCCCTTATTTGTGATTGAAATGGCTGATAAGATGGAAAATAATTCTAAGGATGCAGAAGAATCAAGTGATAAAAGTGCAAAAAGATGCAGGTTTTCATTTGATGAGAAATTAAATTCGTTCATTGGGCCTTAATCGGTCAACCATTGGTACCATAAGACAAGAAGATAATTATGGAGCATGTAAAGTAGTGAGGGTGATTTAAATAAAATGGTGTCTTTCTCTGGAGCTAGGCCAAATATTATGGAGGAAATGGAACGCCTACTTAAATTGTGGATTGATGATCAAGTCGAAAAGCTTGTTCCTCTAAGCTTATCTGTAATTCAGGCAAAAGCTAGGGCTTTGCATAATGAATTAAAAAATCAGATGGGTAAAAATTCAGGTGAAGTGGAACCTTTTGGAGCCACTTGGGATGGTTCAGAAGGTTCAAATTTTGTTCAAAGCTCCATAATATTAAAGTGACAGTCAAAACTGCCAGTGCAGATGCTGAGGCAGCAGGTGATTTTCCAAAACAGCTGGCTGATATTATCGAGGAAGGTGACTACTGCTCTCGACAGGTATTCAATGTCGATGAAACGGCTGTTTTGGAAAAAATGCCTACCAAACCTACATTGCAGTGGATGAAAAGAGCATGCCAGTATTTAAATCTTCCAAGGACAGGCTAACTTTGCTTTTAGAGGACAATGCAGCTGGAGATTTTAAATTGAAACCATTGCTTGTCTATACCACTGAAATCCAAGGGCCTTTAAGGGACTAGTGAAGAGTAAATTGCTTGTGATATGGAAATCGAACACCAAGGCTTGAGTTACAGAGCTGCTTTTTCAAGAATGGTTTGTGCAGCATTTTTGCCCTGCTGTGGAAACCTATTGCATTAAGAATAATTTGGATTTCAAGGCATTGCTCCGGCTTCACAATGCTCCAGGTCATCCACCGATGTTAACAGACTTGTATGAAAAGGTTAAAGTGATATTTTTGCCTCCGAACACTACCTCCCTATTACAACCTATGGATCAAACTATGATTGCAACTTTCAAGTCCTATTATGTCAAGAAGACTATGGCTCAGGCCATAGTTACTACTGACAAAGATGAGACCTTAAGCCTAGAGCTGTTCTTAAAGAATTACAATGACCTTGATGCAATGAGAAACATTGGCAGCTGCTGGAAAGACATAAAGGAATCAACCATGAACGGAGCATGGAGGAAACTTTGTCTCCAATTTGTCTCAGACATCCAGGGCTTTGAGGAGACTCCTGATACAATCATTGAAAAGTTGTTTCAGTGGGAAGGCAGCTGGATTCTCATGAAGAATTGAGCTTAGAAGAATTGCAACTTCTACGGAAACAAAGGACTAAACATGGAATCAATTAAGCTGAGAGTACTGTCCCTCCTACCAAGACCATGGATACCAAAAGTCTATCAAAGTTGCTGGGAGAGTTTGAATTGATTTTGCAGCACATGCAGGATTTGGACACAAATGTGGAATGCAGTTGCATCTGATATCAGAAAGGTCTTAACTTTCTGTAGGGAGCTGTACACCAGCATGAAGAAGGCAGTGCAGCAGACGACCTTACATGCATTCTTTAAGAAGGAAGCAGACCCACCACCAGTGCCTGCATTACCTGAAAGTTCAATTGATAACCCTGGGACTCCTGTCCAATAGCCCCAGAAGTCTCCAGCCAAATCTCGGAGATCTTTCTCTAAATCTCCTCAGAGATCTACCTTTAAGTCTCTTGCAAAGACCCCCATAAGTCCTTCATCATTCCTTCAATAAACCCCCTTCCACATCCTAAAATCTTGTGTCCTTGAAGAAAGATGTCAAGAATTTGAAGAAATGTACAGTATCAGTTTACCTTCTTTAAACATGCTATGTATTTTTTTAAATGTAATAAATACTCTAATATTATTCTGCATGACTTGATATACATAATAGTTGATATAGCACTATTTTTTATAGTTAAAATAGCTTAGTCTTTTTGTAAATAAATTTTGATGTCTGGGAACGCAACACCCTTTAAAAAATGTATTTCTATTGTCCGCTTATTGAACATCCGCTGATCAAACACTTCTCAAGGAACATAACCTGTTCGTTAAGCGGACGCTGCCTTTATAAATAATAGAGTGCACAACAATAAAGAAACAAAAGTATTTCTTGTTCTGAAAAAGAGAAAGTAGATTCTTCATTGGATACTGATAAATTCCACTTGTACTAATTTACCTCAGAAAAACTGGAATGGTGATATAACAAAATATCATCAAAAAATTTAACTTTCTTCAAGACGAATTCTATTGTTCTCAAAATAGGTATTCAAAAGGCGAGGAAATTTTTGAGAATAAAAAAAGTATTTCATTCTTTCTACGGCCATTCATTCATAAAAGAAATATTATAAAATCTATTTCATCACTGTAAATACAGACAACATAAAAAGATTCAAATTTTGAGGGACAATAAATTGGAGAAAGAGGCATTATTTGCTCGGTCAACTTGAGTAAAAAAATGAATACTCAAATGGATGCTATAATAAGCACCAACAAGCATATCATTTCCAAAATAAAAAATATTTCAACAGTGTTATAATTTATTTTTCTACGTTTCATCTTCAGCTCCTTTGGATTTCTTCTTCTTTTTCTTCTTTTCGCTTCCTGACGTACTTGGAATGGCTGCCTCCTCAAGTTCTTCTACAAAATAATCTGCCGCCTTCTTTTTCTTCTTCTTCTTTCCAGAATCTGAAAAGAGCAATAATCAATTAATTCGATTTCAACCAAATGGTGACTTTTTGCACTAAGCCTTTCCTCTTGCTTATCAGAGGCTCCTAATTGATATATTGATGGATCAATTCAAGACAGGCAGCTATTCTATTAAATTTTAAATACATACCATATTTTACTTGTGTAACACCCTCACATGTGCAATGCCTGAACCCACATTTTTAGAGTTAAAAATCTGGAAAACTGGAATTCGTGTAATGTCTGCACTTCCAAAATTTTGATGTTGATATTTTATGGCAACAGCGGTTGAATAATCTATCTGAAGCTGAGTTTGATGATACAATTACCGCAAAAAGCAAATATTTAAGAGGTGAGTTCTAAAAATGATTTTTTATACTTTTTTTAAGATACGTAATCATGAAAAATTCACATCAATTGCCATTATATTACATGGAGATAACACAAAAACCTATTTTGGAGTCTAGCTCCTTAATCTTGCCGAAAGGTTCAACTTTGAGCCATTGCGCATTCTGAAATTATTTAATTTAAAATGAGTAATTTTCACTAATGTTGCGAAACCACGCTACCACAGTCTAGAAAAAGAGCAAATTTAACGGAAATAAATGTAAACTGTTCATGCTCATAATAAATCTCCCAGACATCAGTAAACTGTCACTAGATGCAATACTTGGTTACATAGAAGTGTTTCTCACGTTTCTTCTTACAGCTTTCAGAAAGCACAAACAAACAACTCCAACAGCTATTTAGTGACACATTTCCATTTAAAGATTGTTTTCTTTGCTTTTATACAGAATAATAAAAGTATATTCTTTTAGGATTAATAACGTAAAAGGAACCCAAAAAAATGCAGTTACAGTAAAATGCGATTTTAGCATGTCACGAATTACAAGACGATCTAACAGAATGCATTTGCATTTAATGAAAAATATATGCAGTTCAGTTATTTGTCTTACATCACCTTTTCTATGAGAATGAACCCTGACTGACACTTCTTTTTACATAGAATATTTACATGATTTAGGTTTACTACTGACAGCTGGCAAAGAATTTTGTAAAATACCTGATAAATATCGTGCTTATAATATTATTCCACGTATTTTTAAAAAATATCATAGTTAAAAATTGGGGAAATAAAATGCATGGCATATTGCATCTACCGAAAAAAATGCCTTCTCACGTCAGGTGCACAATATTCAGTAGGCGTTTCATGGGTGGCCTACCCTCAACAGATGAATGGGCAAATATCGTGTAATATCTGCACCCTCCTTTTTTGATGGAAACTTTTGGGGGAAAAAGTGCAGGTATTAGATGAGTAAACATGGTACTATAAGCTCAATCAACATAGATTTTAAAGTCATTAAAAATGAAAATGTTTTAATAACATGAAAAGAAAAATGAGACAATTTTTATCATGGTTAACCCTCGAATGGTAATGCGTCGTAAAATTTACAACGCTCCCTCTTGATTTCACATATACCTGCTACCCCATTACCAGTCTAGGGTTAAGAAAACCAGACATCCTCCTTAGAGAAGGAAAATTCTTTTTCAGACATTGTCCTTAACATTTTGTCCTACATTGTCCTCTTTCATTCATCCTTTTATCAATCAACTGTCATGGAAAATCTACAAATGCTACATCTAACAATGATTGATGACAATTAACTATTTGATGAGGTTAGAAGACTTAATAATTACTGTTCAGCTAAAATGTCTGCTGAATGGGCAGACATTAAAATGTCTAAAAAAGATGGATATTTCTTTTTAACTGAATACATTTCATTTGGTAATTTAAAATATAATTTTTTACCTGCAACAGTCTCGAGGGAGTATCTTCAATAGTAGATGATATGCGGAGCAATAATAACTCTAGACCAGGGGTATGCAACCACATTTGTTTATGTGCATGCTTTGGAAGAACAAATTAGAAGTCGCGAGCACCTATGCAGACTGGATGAGAGTTTACATGTGAACTTACTGAAGAGAACACACGTGATTTTAAATTGAAAGTAAAATCCACATCATTTTTAGCATTAAATCTTCACTAGGCAAGGTTTTATGGTTGCAATTTTAATTCAAGTATACAAAATTGTCTGTATTAAATATTACAGATGGCATCCTCATCAAAGCTTTGCGGGCCATATAAAATAGTCTCGAGGACTGGATGCTGCCATAGGTTGCATGCCCCTGGTCTAGACTTTCTATGAAAACAATAGCTACAATAATCTTATATATAAAATTGAATGTCTGTTTGTCTGTCTGTTCGCTATACATTCCCACATCCATTGACCTATCGGGACCAAACTTTGCAAAGTGACTTCCTACTTCCTACGGGTAACATAGGGTACCCAGGAACCCTGACAACCACCCCGCACAGACAGACAAATATAAAGCGGGTCCTCATATATCAATTTGTTTTCTTTATGACGGTGTAGCCCACCTCCCCCGCACAAACAGATATACAGCGGGTCCTCATATATCAATTTGTTTTCTTTATGACGGGGTAGCCCCCACACAGACAGATATACAGCGAGTCCTCATATATCAATTTGTTTTCTTTAATTTATGTGAATTAAAAGAAAATAATTTGCATTTAAAATAAATGACTATCAAATTATTTTAATTAATTAAATAACTAATGTACATTAGTGAATACAACTAACTTGTTATTTAAAGTTGCAATAAATAAGAAATAAGCTATCTATTTGTATGTTTTGTGATCATCAAAGGTGCACTCCCTTTTGGTAAAAATACTGGATCTGTTCTCCATTTTCATTTTTTAATCAATATATTTATGCATCAATTATAAAAAACTTCACTTAGCCTCGGAGAAAAAAGTTATTTGTTACACAATGGAATTCCTAACCCTTTACAGCCATAGAAATTATACAGATACTAGCATAATTGCCAGTCAAATATGACGGGATTATCATAAAAGTATTCCGAATATATATGATTTCGATATGAAGAATCAGTAAGATATGCTATGATCTGGTTTGGCTTTCATGCACAATCAAATCAGTGTTTTTGAAAGTTATCTTTGTTTTAATTATATTGTTTAAGTGATTATTAGCAGAGGGGGCAAATGATTACGCAATATTTGCTGAAAATAAGAGGAAAATCGAAATAATAAGATATAATACATAAAGAAGTAGCTGAAATTTACTTGAAATATTTCAGCAAATTATAAGTTATTTAAAACGTATAGAATTTAACTTAATAAATGAATTATTTTACTCTTTTAACTCGTAAAAAACAGGATAAAATGTGAACGAACAATTTACCATTAAAGGAAAAATGTATAGTAACTTACTATTAAATAAATACTTACATGAACTGCAATGAGTTTTAACTATATTTTAAGATTGCACTTTTCCTTTAAATATATTAGTTTTGAAAATTTTCCAAAAAATCACTTTAATTAAAAAAATTTATATAATAAAAGTCATAATTTTTTTTTCAATCCTATTTAAAATTCAGTTAGTTGCTGTATTTTCAGTTTAAGAAATCCATTGAAAATTACGTGACTTATATTTAGTTTTATGAATTCCCACCATTTTGCAATGGCGCATGATTCAATAGTATAACATTTTTTATAATAAATTATAATTTATTAATCCTATACAAATGCTATGTCCTCTTTCAATTTCTGCTCATTCCCATTCTCTTTTCCTTCCATCCTCTAATTAATTAATAGATTCAGTAAATAAGTTATACCCATGCATAAAAGTCTGACCCGTGTTAAAGCACTGAATTGGTGTATTTATTATGAGACCAAGAATAGAATTCAACGATTGGGACAACAGTGGCCCAATATAAATAAAATGCATGAAAACGTGAAAAATAATATTAAAATGTAATTTTTGGTGATTTGCAAATGAGATTTAAATTATTCTCTTTGCACAACTAAGTTAAATACCTCATCCTTGAAATATTTTAAAAGTAAACGTAAAAGGTCTGCATGTCAAGGAATGGCTTTTTGCGTGATTCATATATGCGATGCGAATTTATAACTCCGGTTAAAACTATGAAAATAATTATAAAAATAGTAAATTACCAAAAATTTCAATAGGAAGTTAACTGAAAAGAAATTAATGAAAAATACGATTTTAATTATAAAAAATTCGGGCGCCTTCCCTCTCTCATACTAAAACAATCAAAGCACACTTTCCTTACGCATATAGTACTTTAGATGACAATACAATCTCGAGATTTAATGATGACACGATCGACAAGACAACAATCTTTAAAAAAGCTTAAAATTTTCCATTGATTGTGATATAAATGTATAACTTGAGCAATTTCAAATTGAAGGCAAAAGTTGACGATAAGAATAAGAATCTATATTTATTTTTCTTTAAAATGGCCCCTGTCTAAAGATCGTAGGTCAATTACTTCTAATTCAGTTTTGCAAAAGAAAAAAGCCTGTAAGTGAAAAAAAGGTATTTTTAAGTGTTCTCTTATGTGGGTTTCTATAGAGTGTTCTGGCAGACTAACGAACAGATGGACCAAGAGAATATGGATATTATCTATATAATAATAAATTTGATACAAAAGACTGAGCTTATTAGTCCTGAAAAAAGGTAAATGATACTTGGGGGTAAATAAGATACCATTTAATTTCTTATACCAACAGACCCATCATAATTACCTTGTACTTCTGGAACTTCTTCATGTTCTTCTGGTTCCTGCTTTATCTTCTTCTTCTTTTTAGGAGTGATTGATTCAGTTGCACCTAAATAAAGATGAGATTATACATTATAAACTGATGCAAAATCAGAAACACTACATAAACTCCCATAATATTATTACCAATTTTCAGACTGGACCTTATCTATTCAGAAACGGAATAGCCTCACTCAATAGATAAGTGGAAACATTCCTTATAAATTCCAAATGAGAAAATTTATAGTTATCCAAGAACTATACACCACAGAAAGAAGTTAAGAAATTTCCAAAATAAAATTTAAGAAAGAAACTTGTGCAATCCACAGTTATGTTCAACTAAAAATTATCTAAAAATTAAATTAAAGACTAAGAAAAAATAATTCATTAAAAAAGAGTCGCTGTTGCCATTCAGAATAATTGTAAATTCTGATTTTAAATTCAAACTTTTGTATAACCCTTTATTTTTATCATGTTTAGCCATTTCAATTTAAATCTAAACTTGGAACTACATACTAATACTGGAAATACTGACCTTCTTCAGGATGTACTGCTTCCTCTTTTATTTCATGCTTGATTTTCTTCTTCTTGCCTAATGGGAGAACATTAGAAAGACAATTAATGAACAGAAATACATTTTAAATATTAATAATTTCTAAGCAAGTTTAGAGCCAATCAAATGCCCTTTGCCTGCAAATGAGGCTATTAAAGATAAACAAATAAATTGGAGTTATTCAAATAAAAAATGCAACAGTAGAATTAATTTGTCATTTTCTGTATAAGGACCAGTAAAAATCAAAATTATCAACTGAAACAAAACTGCAATCACAACCAAAGAAAATTTGACGCATAGTTCCGAAGAGCTTTCCAAAACTTTGAGAGAAACTGTAGAGCTACAGGTGCCAACCTTCGTGTGGAAGCTTTGTATGTAATTATCTCAATATATAAAGAGCAATCCGTTTGTTTGTTTGTCAGACCACTCTATGTAAATCCCCATAAGAGAGCACTTACAAATCCCTTTTTTTTCTTTTGCAAAATTAAATTAGAAGTAATTGACCTACGATCTTCGGATAGTGACCATTTTAAAGAAAAATAAACTAAGATTCTTATTTTTGTTGTTGAATTTTGTCTTCGGCTCGAAATCATTAGAGTTTTGTTTGAATTCAAAATTTCATCAAAATATTGTGTTCTTAATGAAAGGTTCCCTTGGCAACAGAATAGACTGTTGAACTTGAGATCATCATTGTTATATGGCTTTTTATATGCATATGCATGTACATATGGGCTTAATAGGAAGTAATCTATCATTCCTCAGGCAGATGTAACATTTAAGTGGAAATATGATGAATTGTTATAACTCTATCCTGAAAGGCATAATTCATTTGTGAACTCAGCTATGTCATCATTTACGAAATGTACCTCTATCAACTGTAGTAATGTGATGATTTACCTTAGTTTGTAACTTTATTTTGCATTTAATCATTGATGTCTTCAACTTGATAATAACTTAACTCCAATCCATACGAAGACATTATACGAAAAGATTTTTGAATGACATTCCACGAACATTGACGGACATTTTCTCAAAGAAGATGTTTTTAAATTTTCCACTTTATTTAGCACCAGCTTTAAGTTGCTCAGGCTTCTAATAACAGTTTATAGAAGCACCGCGATTTCTGAAAATTTAAAAATCAAACTACGATATTATGATTAATTTATATTGTTTATTCTTTTAATTCACATAAGTTAAAGAAAACAAATCGATATATGAGGACCCGCTGTATATCCATCTGTCTGTCTGTGCTGGGTGGTTGTCGGGGTTCCCGGGTACCCTATGTTACCCGTAGGGTCATAGGAAGTCACTTTGCAAAGTTTGGTCCCAAAAGGTCAAAGGGTGTGGGAATGTATAGGGAACAGACAGACAGACATTCAATTTTATAAGATTTTGAACTAATTTTTTTACATTTAATGAATAATAATGAATCTTTCAGAAATAGATATATTCGAGAACAAATCTAATTACTACATTGCTTATACTAATTTTAAAGGCAATTACATTAAGAAGTGAAAGTATTACTCAATTTTGTGGCTTAATTATCAATATTAGAAATAGAATGTTGACATATTCGAGATCAAAATAGATGTTTTTAAGTATGTATACATACGAGAGCCATGTTTAACTAAAATGATATACAAAGAAAAATCCATGGTTGTCCACTTAAGGGAACAATGGGGGAGGGTGGGGGGGGGGTGCACTTATATTTTTGATTGAATTTTTTAAATATAAAAAAAGATTAATCAATAACGCTGACACAATAATTAACTTTTTTGTGAATTTTTTAATATATTAAGTATAAATTAAGAAAAAACTTTAATACATGAAATAAATTCCTCCAAAAAATTTCTCTTCATGAACATTTCATACCTAGACCCCATGTAACGTTGCAATGGTACTAGAATATCAAAACTAGATTATGTAAAATTAATTCTGAATAAAGTAAAAATTTAGAATTCAATTAGTGCATAAAGTGCAGTTGTCAGGTCAGTTTTGTACAGCCTTGACCATTGTTGTTACCATAGTCACGTGTAAATTATTTCCAGCAATCATACTACGGGGTGAATTCAAAAAGGGCAATTTGCATGTAAAAATTCTTGTAATTTACCAGTGATCTTGAGGACATCACACATAATAAATACTTAGATAAGTCTAGTATGTCGTGGGGTAGCTGTTATGTTTAATGAGTCTTATGCAACCACAGTGTAAGCATGTTGACTCCGTTCTCAGGTTGCACCATTGTTGAGCAATGTGCTGTCATTCAATTTTTGTGGTCAACAAAAAATGTTAGCACAATATGGAGAAAACTGTATTATGCAAAGAAAAGTGTACCAAAGAGTGGAAATGTTCCAAAATGGCAGAACAAGTGTTGTAGGTGAAGACCGCTCAGGCCATCCGACCACTACACGAACAGCAGACAATGGTGATCAAGTTAATGCTTTGGTTCAAGAGGACAGATGTATTACTGTCTCTGATATAACTGATACGTTAGACATTAGATGTGGATCTGCATATTCAATCATGCTCGAAGACCTTGGGTATCACAAAATTTGTGCAAGGTAAGTGCCAAAGGATGCGGTGCATACATGGCTTCAAATGCAACCAAAAAAATTCTTTGCATATGGCTTCAGGAAGCTTATGGAGGAAAGTAACAAATGTGCAGAGAAGCTAGGGGTTTAAAGGCACACCCCGGTTTACATAAGCCTCAACTTAGGTAAACCCGCACTTATGTAAATTACACACAAAAAAAATTTTGTTATGCCTACTATAGCAGTTTTCGTAAGCAAGCTCAAACTAAATCTAAATGTATGTGCACGGAGAAAGAACGCAAGGCGTGGGTTGTAATGCAATATCCCCGCTTTGCTACTCAGCCAATGTTGTCATTCTAGTGAATTTTTAGAAATATGTAGCAACTTTGGTTTCGAATTACACATGAAAAAAGGCCACAGCAACTACCTACTAATCTAGCAAATTGATTAACGGAAGTGCGGCCCTTGTAATCATGGCTGATAAGCATTTAGCATTTTAGTGAACAACTCTTTCGAAAATTCTCCTTGAATGATTCAAGTGACTTTCCCATAACTGCATAATACGTAAACGGCTTGAATTGCCTTCGTTTTAGCACAGAAATTAACAGCTTGAAAAAATTCACATTCTAAATTTTGTTTACCAAGAAAATGTCTATTGGGTGCTGCGAAAGCAAACTGCACTTAGTAAAAACCGACGTTTCACCTTGCGTAATATAGTATTGATTTACATTGAGAATTCATTTATTCAGCTTTCACACACCATTAGTCTTAATTTTCTTTTTTAGCTCGGTTTTCTGTTAACTATATTCTATACTCACATTAGCCACTGCGTTTACATGCCTCTATTTTAACTGAGTACTTGTACCGTACTGATACAGTCAATTATACGTACTCTAATTTTCAGAGATCGATTTTTCGAAAGAGCTTCGCATGCCAAATAAACTCGGACACTGGATACTGCCCGCGGGCCATGGTTTCCCCACCTCTGCTGTACTTTCTGTAGTAAATTTCGACTTATGCAAATTTCAAGTTATGCAATGGGTGCCGGAACACATTACTTACATAACCCGCAGTGTGCCTGTACATCGAAAAATGAAAGTACATTTCTTTTTATTTACCTTTTGTAGAGTAAAGAAAAAATAAATTGCCCTTACTTTTTGAATTCTCCTTGTATTAAGAAAATTGAGCAGCAAAGATAATTAGTGAATTTCTATTGATAATGATTTGATTTTGAGCAAACTTTTGCAGTTTATTCGGGGCGACACATCGTGTTCTCGGGAGGGTTGTTAATTCCAACCACCACAACAAAATTTAAAAAAATATATATTCTCTTATTTAATTTACTCAATTTGACTAACACAAGAATAAGAATAGCATATTTTTTATTTGTAAAATTACTTCAAATCAATATACAAAGTCAGGACTTGAATTCAGGTTGGAGAAATGGAGTTATTTTTTCATACCATCAAATTCATTGTGCTTTTAACAACAAAATAAGAAGATTTTTTGAATGAAAATATGTCGCGAATTACATTCTCTACTCCAGGCAGGAAGCTATTGTTAGCTACCAGAACACTGTCATGAGAATGGAAGAGGGGAAATGGAGGGGTAAGGAATACAACAACACAGAGAAATAACAGAAAACAAGGAGAGGTGGAAGCAGCGATGTATTGTATTTAGTTGCTGCAACATTTGATAACAACTAAATTTACCATAATTTTGTCCCTAAATAAATTTAAGAGTTCGATGTTAGTTTTTATTAATTGCAAATATCAAGATATAACATTTTTTAACGTTTCTCAAAATTTCCTGCAGTAGAACTGCAGGCTCTCTTCTAGTATAAAATAAAAATAATATTTCACAGGAATTACTGATACATCTGAGTTTATTTTATCAGGCTCAGAGAAAAATCTTCCAGTAAGATTATGTCCCCAGTAATAAGATGCATAAAAAAGTATCGCTGTACTGAATTTAAATAACCTAAGGAGGAGGTGAAAAAGAGCAGTTGCCTTAAGAGTTCTTGGGGCTCTGGGCAAGAGAGCCACTTGGGGCCCCTTAGACTAAATACAAGTAAGGCATTTCAGATTTAACATTGGCATACTCATGATGAAGCTGCTATGAATGTATGTGATTATGGAGAAACCTCTAATGAAAGAATAACCACCTTATCAAAATTTTTATAACTCTCCACACAAAATATTTTATTATAAATGCATCAAATTTTGTGTTCTTCCATTGAAAATTCATATTCGCAGCTTAACCCTTGAGCAGGTGTGCTGTGACACAAAGTTCAACAGTCATAGTTTTTCTAAGAAAATTATTCATATAGTGGGTTTAGCAAGTCAAACACGTGCAGTATTCCTCGTTAAGTGTGTTAAGTGTCTCTTGTTTCTTACGTCTCAGTTATTTGCAAATCTGATAAAAGTGGACCAAGTCGTTGTTGCTACACTCTATACATGGTGTGCCCAGCCATGTAAGTACTTTTTTTACTACTTACTATAATTTTATGGCGTACTACTGGTATTTTTGAGTGTAGTTGTGTTCTGTGACCTACTTTATTAACAAATTGAACAAGGCACATTACACAGCAGAAGAAGACTATGCTAGGGTACTTCGGGAGCTATTGGATGAAAAGGAGGAAGGTATAGATGAAAATGATACTGATTCAATGGAAGAAGAAAGCATTCACCAAAGTGACCAGGAAAGTCAGAACAGGAATTGTCAACTTCAGATGAAGATACTGATAATACTGAAGGCAAGGAAATATACCTCACTGGAAAAGACCAGTCATGCAAATGGAGAAAAATACCTTTTCTAAAACTTCAAAAACTAAAAGCAAAAATATAATCGAAATTCAACCTGGACCAAAACCTTCTGCAAGAAATATTACAAATGAAATTACTGCTTTCCAGAAAATTATAGATATAAATAACGAAGTGTTGCACTAAGTACCACACACGCCTGCTTGTGTTACAGAATAGTCACTGGCACCTTTTTTTACCATTCATTCCATTAAGCGACTTTGCTCCATGGCCAAACATATCCATTGCTAGGCTGTGGAATCAAGGATGGGGACGCATGACGCTTCGAGCAGTAAACATTTTTTGATAGCCATGGGGCAAAGTTGCTTTACGTGGTGAATGGTAAAAAAAGGTGCCAGTGACTACTGTCACGTTATACGGTCAAAGGGTTAAAAACCAGAATAATTTATTAATTTAAAATTTTTAGAAATAAAACTGATCCACAATAAATCTGATACTCTTATCAATGAAAAATTATTGCAGTCCTTTCCTATGCCCCATAAACAGGTAAACATCATGTAGAGTGCATCTCCAAATTAATGTACTCACATTAAGCGAAAAATGTTTTCGTATATTAAAAGTTAGTTTAAGGCTTGGTTTGATTAAATACAAAATATTAAATTCAAAGCCTTCAAGAATGGAATAATCATCTTTACAAACCTGAAGTTCCTGGAGTCTCTCCTTCAGATTTTTTCTTCTTTTTCTCAGGAGTAGCTGCAACTGTGGAAAAAACAAGCGAGCTTAATTAATAATTATTAATTCGAAAAAAAATCATGCACTCAAAATGTACACAAAATTAGTAACAAAATTTATAAAAATACAAAGCAACTGATTGAAGTTTTGATTATATTTACAAGAAACTCTGGGACATAATTTTTATTAATACTTTTCAAAAGGGAATGCACCAATGCTGTTAAATAAAAGTGAACCCATAAATTTAGAAATAATTTTGATTACCAAGGGGGACTTCTGAGGCTGAAGTAATTAATGAATTAAAATACAATAATGACAAGAGAGCAATTTTATTCCTAATGTAAGAAATTGTACCTTCTACTGCCTCTGCCTGTTCTTCCTCAGGTTGCTCAACCTTCACCTTCTTCTTCTTCTTTTTAGGGGGCGCCGCTTCTGAAAAATGTATCAATACAAACTGTATTGCGTGGAACTGCAGTCCGAGCAGAAAACTTGCAACATTTATCTACATATTGTTAGTGTGTTCGAGTGGCACACCTTAAAATCCTTGGCAGAAGGAACACTAATTCTGATATATCCTCTTATTATTATACAAATTAATGCATAAGCTATTTAATTAAAACAATAATTTAGATCACACTCGAAAAATGCATCCAATTTAGAGCGAAACCCTGATTTAAAGTTCTAACATTTAGTGCTAACCCACATTTAGTGTTTAATTTTTGCAGTCTCATCAAATAACTCATTTAAGCTAGTGGTTTCCAAGCATGATAAAGCTGCACCCCCATATAACATGTTTAATCAGAGTTTATAAACAATATCTACTGGACATACAATGACATTAATATAACCATCTTAAGGAAAAACATGGATACAAATTATACATACCAGTCACTTGAGGGTTAGAATTTGATGGCTGCATATTGTAGGCCTTGAGATTAGGATGACTAAACAGGCAGTAAACATGTCAAATTTTTTTTACCCCAAAGGGGGATGTGTCCCCCTCAGTTTTGAAACCACCAATTCAAGCAATATGTTCTTTTCTTCAATTTAATATTTTGCCTGCAATTAGTGTAATAAATGTTGAACCACTTCACAAATTTCCACTTCGACTTGATTCAGCTGAATGGTTCTGAAAACACTTGTTTGAAAAAATAAATTCTTCACCCCTTTCTCCAACAGCAACAATGGCAATCATTTTTAGTCTTTACTATGTCTCTGTATGATAAGGTTCTTTCTGTCTAATTCCTTAGATACGTTTTTGAATTTGTTTGGTGTTTCATTAAGATAGTACTGGCAATGGTTGAAATACAATGTTTAATTCATTGTAAATATTGTATTTAGCTAAGGGTAAACAAGCAGGGATGTGCACAGGTTTCCCCTGGTACATAAGTGCTTTTCGTCAAATTTGCATTTCGTGTCATGAGTTTGCCATGAACTTCCTCTACTTCTTTGTTTCAAAGTTCAGTTAAAACTTTGGCGCTCTAGAAAAGGACGTTATTATTATATTATATTTATAATGCTCATTATTAACAATTTTTGAAGTAAACAAACATGATAACTCTCAACTTATATTTTGTAGCTCAGTTTGAACTTCACCACCAACGCCGCTATTTTCGATGATGATATTTTAGTTTAAAATTTAAAGAAACACCATCATTTTGGAATGTAAGGTTTTCATTTACTATTATCTTGGTATTTTGAACGTAATTAAGGGAAATTTTATTTTGTTTTCGTTTCATTTTTTATTACGAATTTTTAATGTAAATCTAAGAATTGCTATTATCTTGTAAATGTAAGATTTTCTGCTGCGTATTTTTAACGCGATTGCTAAAAGAAATGTTACCACGTCAATGCTTCGTTTTTATTTTTTGTGGCATATTTTGAACAATTAAAAGAAATGTTATCACTTTCTTATGTTAGGATTTGATTTTGTTACGCATTTCGAAAGTAATTAATAAAAGGAATGTAACCACATTTTAATGCTTGTTTCTTTGCTACTTGGAAATGTTTGTTGCAGAACCCAAGAATACATCCGTGCACCACGTACTCAACATTCCATTTCAGTAGTTAATCCATTTAATTTAAAGCATTTCCTTGGAATGAACAAAAGAAGACAGAAAATCGCATGCGAAAATGTGCTGGGGGTTAACTCCACAATTGCCAAAAGAAGTGTAATCTCTTTGTAATGTTGGGTTTTCATTCCCTATTACGCTTTTTAAAGTACTAATTAAAAGAATTGTTCAGTTTGTTGCTAGGCTTCCATTTGCTGTTAGGTTTTCTTTTATTTTCCGTTAAATTGCATTATTTATAATAAAAGTGAATTATTTAGATTGACTCGGAACCATACTCCTATTTTTACATGGCATCTTATGGAAAAATAGGACTTGCACTTCACCAATTTGCATTTCGCATCAGTTTTCCGGAACCAATTATTCGCGAAGTTCAAAAAGGTGGTGTACCATATTTGGTTAAAATCCATTGAGTCAATTCTCTAGAATAGAAAAATAATTATTATTTTACATATTACTGCGGTAGCCCTGCTCTTTATCTATGCTTTAAACATCTTGATTTCATTATGGTATGTTGCACAAATCTTGTATACAAAATTTAGTTGAAATCCATTCAGCCAATTCCTTCCAAATCCGTAATTACTGAAAGAATTTAATTTGTAATTGTGGCACCACTGTTTGGTTGCTCCTGTCCAAATATGCTATTATGGTTTTGTATATATGTATGTATAAACGTATAGACATATAAACAATGAGTTGAGAAGGGTAACAGATAAATCTAGAGAAAACTGGATAAAAGAAAAATGTGATGAAATACAACAAATGGAGAAGTTAGGACGGTATGATATGATGTACGCTAGGGCACTGGAATTAGAAGATAAGAAGTCGAATGTAATTCGTAGTTAAGGAATTATGAATACGGATGAGAAGGAAGTCTCAGAAACAAAGGATGTAGCCCAGGTATGGGAAGAATACATTAAGGAACTATACAGCAAGCAGCAATACCGCCCTTAGACCCGGGCAAGCAGGTCCCATGCCCCGGGCCCCACGCCTCAGGGGGCCCAGTGCTTTGGAGGACTCCCCTCATCATAGGCACAAAAATTATTAAGATAAAAATGAAATATGCAGAATAAAACCAAATAATTATGAATGACCTTCACAACCAAGCGAATGTTACCCTATTTGTATGGGATTCCATTCCATCGAGAACCTACATCAATAAATGGGAAAAATTGGTGCATTCATTACAGAAAAAATATTTCCTTTCTTGTGCTTGATCCTACATATGTGGATCAGAAAGTTGTAATGCACAAAGATATAAGTAGTTTCCAAACTAAAAATGACATACGTACTAGTGAAACAAATCTTTGTTCATATTGAATACATTATGGCTCACTTTGACACATGTGGGCTGGATCTTTCATAAAAAGGCTATACTTTCATAATACAATACGCAGGTACAGTGTGTATGTGTATACAGAAGATAGTGAGGGGGCGGTGATCAGACCCTCTCTCCCCTTTTCCTGGGTATTTCCGAACTTTGGATTCCCAATTGCCCCACACATTGAGCTGTTTTCTTCACATCTGTCATTTGTTTCTTTTAGGGGTAATTGACTCATCATAAAATGCAGGGGTGAAGCTGGTAAGATTGAGGGTTTAGCGATAAAGAGAGTAGGAGAGGGGGTAGAGGGAAAAGGAATGCACAAAAAACTTTGTAATGAATGTATAGAAACTGAAGCGTAGTGAATTTAAAAAAAATATGATACTTTTCAACCCTTGCAATTTTCTAAAAATACCATGTTCTACTTATAGTTTTGGCATTTGTTTCTGCATTCAGTGTTAGAAATCGATCATTTTTCTAGACAATTTGACTAACATTTTGAAATAAAATTCAAATTTTCAAACTATAATTTTTTATTTTTTTTGTCACCATCCAATAAAAATCTAAAAATCGTTAAAAAATAAATTTATATTTTGATAAACTTTATGTCTCTGTAATCAGTCGAGTGCAAGACATGAAGGAAAAAATTAATGAAATAAAAATTTCCTCTCTTTTGAGAAGCACTAAAAAATTAAAGTTCCTCAGACTTCACGTCGCTAATAGTGTTACAAAAATTCAGCATCACTGGTTAAGGGTTAAGAATGCAATTCAATGATGATGCTGGAAGAGTGAGTCTTTCAGTTTATGAAATGCTTGGAAAATTCTGTATTTCTTTGTTAATCTTGGCTTTTCCCCTTTTTAGTGCTTTTCGTCATTGCTGAAAAGCACTATTATCTTTGTGATGTCCATCCGTACGCATATGTCAGGGAAGAATTTGGTAAACCGATTTGGTACATAGAATCTTCACATAAATACATGACCAAAATGGCATTTTTCGATCAGATCTACTCAGGAAGGGTGCCACAATTGCAAAATTAAACTTTTTGGTAATAATGAATTTGAAAGGAATTGGCCAAACTGATTTCAATGATATTTAGTATGCAGAAGGTGTGCAACATTTAAAAAAATCAATATTTTAAATGAAGATATAGAAAGCAGGGAATAAAGGAATAAAAACTTAAATTAATTCCCGAGGAAGTAATAAGACTAACCTTCAGCTTGCTCCACATCACCAATTTCTTCTATCAGAACTTTCTTAGTCTCCTCACCTTCACTACGTTTCCTTTTAGTGGGAAGGGTTGAGGCTACTTCTGAGGGATATTGCTTAATCTCACTAGAAAATAGGTAGATGAATAAAGAAATAATACATGATGGGGTGTATTTTTATAAACCAAGCAATTTAATTTAAAGATAACAAAAATGAGTTTTCTATTAACTAAATTTCTAAAAATAATGACAACATGCGATTATAATTTCATATGAAAACAGGTTTACAAGATGTGCTCAAAAAAAGATTTTGATTGCTGCAGGAAAAATGAAAAACCTAAAGGTAAGGTGCAAAGTGTCAAACAAGGCTGAGTGACCAAAAGCCTTAAAAAGGCAAAACCTCCCCTAGTTTCAATATAAATGTAGAAACAAGTTCCAGTTGGCATTTAATTAGTAACTTTAATTATATATAGAGTAAGTAATTTGATTAATAACAATATCTGGCAGCTAACCCCTTAAGCAGGGCAAGCAGATATATCCACAGCAGGTAATGGTCCACATGGTGCGGGAAGGGGATGCACCCAATCTGAAAAAATTTTCTTCCTCATATGGGAAAGCAGTCACACTTCCTTTAATACCTTATTCTGTATTCTTCTACCATCTACTGTGATTTTTATACTATTGATAAAGGATACTGCATAGATATATCCTTGCATGGTTGGTTTTACACATTGTGATACTGCTTGTGCATAAAACTCTGTTCTTTTGAATCTCTCATTCTGAAAAATTGCAGAACACGTGGTACACGTCTTCACTAAAAAGCTCCCTCACTTGTTTCATAACCATTTTATGGCTATATGAGATACTTCAGAGAATTAAGACTTTAAATACTGATAATTAGCTGCCTATTTTTAGCATGTTTTATTTCATAAACAAGTTAATCTTTCTGCTCTGCCTGTCTGTGCAATCAGTAAAATTAAAATTGCAAGTAAACGGTAAGAGATATAAGACTGAAATTCACATGATTTATGTGATCTATGATGCCATTTATTTTTCTTTAGATTTGAGTTTTGAAAAATATACAGGGTCAGATAGAGGCCCATTAAATTTTTTTAAATATCTCCGAAGGTTATAAAAGATGGAAAAATTAAATTTTGAACATGCATTTGTGCATTACAAATGAGGCCATACTAACTGAATATGTGGTGGTATAACTGCATAAAAAATTAATCAAGCTAAATTTACCTATATAATAGGTGATCAAATTCCAAATTCACATCAATTTGTCAGAGAAATCTTCATAGCAAAATAAAACAAAATATTACCGAATTTTATAACAGAAGAAATGCTAATTTTATCCAGATTCATGGATAAAACACTACTTGTTTAACCTGGCAGTGACCGTGGAATATTTTGTAACGAGTTTGGCCATACAGGATATATTTTACACCCAGCATGGAAAAAGCATCTTGAATGTGAAGCAAATTTAAGAATGTTTTTTAGAACAAAATGTTCATTCTAATATTTAAAGATGTCTAAATCACAACAGAGACATCTATTATTCTACAGTTATTTTTCGTACAACAAGTCATATTAAAGAAATTGAAATTCAACATATTTTATAATTTACACTTTTATGGAGACTTTCACCTGAAGATCCATCATCCAAATCGAAAACCTCTTCATTAGAGCATTTATTCAATAGGTGATACACATTTTTCATTTAATTCCGATGATCAAAATATCTTTGGGCAATCAAAACATTTATCAGTACAAGTTTTATAGAAATATTTCTCAATGATGAAGTGAAATATTGTATCAAGTGAGTATTTACATACTTTTCGCAGGAAAGTATAGAGGTACATAACATTCAAAGAATGTTGAAAATGTAGATAAGAAAAAGCGGTGGTATAGATTCAATGGAGAGAAAAGGTTATTATGTTTCTAGTCATAAGATGAGCATGATAATTCTCCATTAAATTAAAATCTATTAGGTTATTCAAAATAGAGTAATGCATTCTCAAATTTGAGTTAATTATTAATGTTTAATAACTGAATTCCTTATATGATAACACTGAAATATCCTCCATCAAACTTTTTGTTTTTTCCATGAAAGCAAATTATAATTGGAAACGTTATTATAATTATAGGAAAAAATTCACCTTCAGCAGGAGCTGAGAAAAAATTTTCTCTTAGTTATATAGTTAAAAGATTCTTTCCATGCAAAACATTTGCATTTAATTTCCTTTCTTGAGACATTATAACTTAAATGCTCACCTTTTTGAGTAGTATTTTTCAAAAGCAGCCTTGGCCTTTCCAGTGCCACTTAAACGCTTTAAACTGCCTTCTTCCAGCATCCGCAATCTTGCTTCAAGCTTGGCCTTGTGCTCCATTCCAAGTTCAAATCCACTAGTACCAGCACTAGGTTCATCATCTCCAAGAGCATCAACACGACATGCTAGTGCTGCTTTGGCAGCCAACATTCGAGACATCTATATTGAAACGAAATGAATAAATGTTAATGTTTACTAAAACAAAACTCAGTAGTTAATCATGAAAAATAATTCACTATTTAATATTTCAAAGTAATGATTAAAATTTCTAAAGAGAATTTTATCCAAGTTTCAACGCTTCCATGAATACCTAAGGCGCTGTACCTAGATCACTGTAAACATTTTAATTTTTACCAAATGATGAAACTAATTTTAATTTCATGAAAAACAGTTTTGATGAGAACTGTAATTGGCATTTTAAACAAGCTCAATTGTTGCATGCTAACCATTTCTAGATTCTCTTCAGCATTTACTTAATCAATCATACCATTGAAAAACACGACTAAAATAACTTTCACAATACCACAAATTTAATTTACAAAACTCACGACCCGGGTTTCGATGCTTAGCATCATCATCAGATGACAAAGGAATCAAAAACACGCTATATATAGATATGGGTGAGAGGAGGGAAGTTATGGAAGTAATGAGAAAAAGGGATGAGGACAACACTATTGATAAGAGGTGGGGAGGGTATGCACATGCTGATTAACAACGGCCAATAAAAGAGAAGGAGAAAGGTACAAATACTCATTTAACACCATTACATTGTTATCTTTGTTACATTTTAGGATTTCTAATTGCTCTAAAGCATCATGTTTTTGACCCCTTTGGCACCTGATGGTGATGCTAAGCATCAAAACCTGGGCCGTGAGTTTAGGAAATTAAATTTGTGATATTGTAAAAGTTATTTTTGTCATGTTTTCTAAGATGGAATAGCACCAAATGAAGGCCCATACAGTCAAGTTTTAATCATATCATTGTTCACATTGGTTCACTTTACTAAAATGATATGCTGTTACACCTATAAACCATTACATCCAGCCCTCCTATAACAAAGGGGATGTGTTCTGAAAAAGTGCTATATTATGTTAATCTGTGAACCTAGACTTGCATAGTAAAAGGGAAATTGGATTCCAAACACATTGCAAGTTATAGTGAAAAAATAGAAAGAAACTTAAATACATTAGGAGAATAATCATTTTTGCTTCAGATCAACTATAAACAAGTGGTTCATATTCAAGCTCATTAAGGAAGACAAGGACTGTTTTAATCTCATTAGTTTTTCCCAGACCAAAGAGGGTGGTAAGTCATTCTGCTGCAATGTTTCTTCTGTGAATGAAGAACAGTTTAACGCAAAGGATGTGTTCTGAAAGGTATTTATGCTAACCAAATTTGTGCTGAAGAAAGTACACAGTAGGGATCAGTTCATGATAGCACACGGTACACTATATTTTTAAATTAAATAAAAAATTTATAAATACACATGAATATTATTGTTAGTTGATTAATATTTACTTAATATTATTATTACTAATAAACATAACACATATAGCATTAAATCACTTGCTGATTTGGGTAGATAAACGAATGCTATGAATACCTGATTGGTGTTTAAATTTTTGAAACTAATCGGAATGCGTTAAATGTTTTAGAAGAATCACCATTCTCCTCTTGCATTAAACATTCAAATAGAGAAAGGGGCCTTATTGCAAAAGACTGCTTGACTAAAGGGCATGTGTTCATCAGAGCATTTAGAATCAATCCACAACGCCATTAGTTTTCTCCATTTTTTCTAACAAATTACTACGTGATCATGTGTTTCTTTGCAGTTACTGCAGTGGCTAATTCAATTGAACTTTTTAATTTGTCTAAATTTAACAGAATTGTACAAATTGCAGAAGTTGTGAAGTTAAACTTACGTGCAATATTGCTCTGATGTTAACCTTCTTCAAAACACCAAATCACTTTAAGCTCTCCCTCAAGACTTATGCTTTTCCTTGCTAACCTAGAATTATTTCTAGATATGTGCGAACTGTTCAAAATTTTGAACCAAGTCGAGTTTTACTTTAAAACTCAACTCAGTTCGGGCAGAAATAAAAAATTAAAAAATTTCAAACTATAAAAAAAATGTGGTATTTAAAAAAAAATGTCTACATGATTGTTAAAAAATTATATTACAAGATTTATTAAGTTACAACAATTGAAGGTGCATTCAAATTTAATCCTTTATCATTGTTTGATTTAGATCAGTAGTTTAAAACCTTTTTCTATCAAGGGGCCAGAGTATTTATTTTTCCGAGTCTGAAATCAGCTTCGTCGTTTATACCGATTCTGCGGGGCTTACTAGATAAAATTAACATACATACATTACAAAAATGCAAATTATGAGTTTTTATTAAGAATAAATTTAAGTGGATATAAAAACTCCAACCATAACAACAAAACCGCATGATGTTTTGCAAAATATCGCATATTTTGTTTACATCGATCGCTCAGCAAACAACAATTAAAAATCCATAAATTTCTCTCCCTAGCTCTTATATGATCTATAAGGTATAGATTAAAAAAAATAATCAGATAGAGCACTTCATTTACCACAAAGAAGTCCGTGAGACCACATAATTATGAGTTATAGTTTCAGTGATAATAATTCGAGAAAATCCCGAGCAAAACACTATTTTTAAAATTTACATCAACTTCCTAAACCATAGATTTGTATGGTTTAGGAGTTTCTTGTAAATTCTCAATTTTTTGCCATAGTCTCCTTTCTCTCACAAATTGCATATTTTGTTTACATCGATAGCTAAGACGGTTCTCTTGACAAGCAACAATTAAATACCATATTTTTCTTTTCCTATCTCTTATATGACCTGTAAGTTGTATATTTAAAAAGTTACTTGGATAGAGGACAACATTTGCCGTAAAACTGCACGAGATCACATAATTACGACTTGAGGGTATAAAAATTCAAGAATCTTTCGTTGCCGTTTTGTACGTATTTCCTATAAATAGCACTTTTGAAATCTCTGTGTATTCATTTATGGAGTATACTATTCACTCTTGTATATATTAATCCATTCCCAAATAAAATCATTCAACCATTTTATCAATATGTTATAAAAAATAATTTTATATTAAAAAAATGTTGAGTATAACTTTTGTTTTCTTCTTCCCCTGCTACAAACTCTAGTTTAAGATCACTTGGATGAAACATGTATTAACCTGTAAAATTTATCACTTCTTTTATTTATTTGATTAATAACAAAATACAAAAATGTTGAAATAAAAAAACAATGCTTTAAAAGTATAAATAATAAAATCTAAACCCATGATCTTCCCCATATTGTTGGAAATAAATTTTGTTTTACTTTTTGATACAGCTGGCTTAATTTTTCAATTCTAGGTTCTGTATTCTTTGTTATGAATCAATAAAAATTAAGAATAATAAATATTGAGTTAAAAAGGTCTTTCAAGCCCTTTTATTCTATCTAACAAAATCATTAAATATATCTTTAAACATAAAACTCTAACTTGACTCAAAACTCGAGATTTTCAACAATGTTTTACTCGATTTGAAAATTTGATGTTCGCACATCCCTAATTATTTCCTGTACTTTTATTGCATTCACTCAATTTTATCTTTTCCGTCTTGATTTATTTAAATTATTATTTTCCTATTACTGTTAAATAATTATATTTCACTAGAAATTAATCAAAATAACTATGGCACATGACTATTGAACTGATGATGCTGAAACTGAAGACTTGAGATGACTGACCAGCACAAAAATAAACAAAAACCTTTTAAAAAACCTGCAAAAATGTGCACGGTGCAAAGTATTTTAATTTTACAGTACAGTATTAATTTTTTGTTTAAAAAAAAAATAAAAATTTATGTCCCAAGATGCCAATTGCGCTATACCAATAATGTGCCAAATGATGCATGACTGTATTGTACAGGCATCCCTCACATTAGTGCTCTAATGTGGTTCCTGAAAAACAGAGCACTAGCTGAAAGAGCATTAAGCGATGGAATTTTTCTCATAAAAGCCAACTTAAACATTTAATCCGTACTTCCAAATTACTCACAATGCTAATGAATTCCCAACATAAGGTATATTTTTGTGCTTAAATCAGAGAAACAATTAAAATATATAAAGATGTGCTTTCTATAAATATATAAACATACAGCATTTTATCTAATAGTCAATCCCGATAACTTCAAGGGTTTGCAAACAAACTTGCTGTTCTCTGCCTTCAATTTGCCAAATTACTTCAAGTTTCACTGAAAATGACAAAGTTTTTCTTTGTTTCTTTACAGAAACATCAGTAGAACATGTATTTCCATGCTTTTGATTCATTACAAATAATATGAAGGTTCAAAAAATTAGAAAATAACTCCACTGACACACTAATTATATGGCTAATACCACATCAAACAAAAAACTAAATGAGGGTGAAGGGAGTTTATGTTTGTTTCACGCAGGGATATTGTTTTGCTTATCAAGGAAGAGTGGCCAACTTGCCAAGTGAATTAGCTGCGCCTTCAGTGCTGCCACCCCAACGCATTTGCACATATGACTATGTAACATTTTCTTAGATGTGAACTGACATCAGAATGACCCTAAACAAAATCCCCTTTCGTGCAAGGTTATTATTGTTATATAATTCTTAACCAGGTGGAAGTTAATTGAGAAGCTAATACGGACTATATGTAGACTATAGGAATAAGAAAATAAATGAAGGCATCTTGTCACAGTGAAAACGGACAAGTAAGTTCTACTAATCCTGATATCGACAAAATCTAATGTAGATTAGCTGTCATTGAAATATCACCAAGACACTATAGAAGAGATTATATTTTTTGTTGATTGGATAGTTTAATGATGTTTAATTTAATCGTAACTTACCAACAAATACTAATTAGGCATAATGTTGAGAAATTTTTGTGCTTGTAATATATGACCAAAACAATGTGTCGATGACTCAGCACTTAGCGAGAGCACTAGAATGAAACTGCACTAAGCCAAGTGCACTATAACAAGGGAGAGCTGTATTTGGTAATCTAAGCAGAAGCATTCAGGCCTTCCAACACATCTTTCCTTGTGCAGCAATTTGTAATCCCATATCCCAAGTCCAAACAAAACTATTAATGGTAATTATAATCGGAATTGTCTGAATGTTTGGTATTGAAAAATAAACCAAGTTGTAGTGGATCCATGTTACAAGAAGTTAGGTTATGAGAGGGCTAGGTGTATAAGGAAAATTCAGTAACTGTTTGATGTAATCCAGTTAATTACATAACTTCCAGCTGTCTAAAAATGAATATTAATTGCATATTAAACCAATTTTGAAGTTTAACCAGAATTAATTTAAATAACCTGGAGTAGAAATACAAAATTTTCTCTTTCCAGTGCAAGCAAATGGAACTTTTTAATATCTAGATTTTATAATGACAAAGCTGACAACAGAAATTTATCACAGATGAATGTTAAACATGTAGATTACATATTCAATAAAACATACTTTTCCCTTGTTCTTGACACTTGACTGCCCAACCAGTTGAGAATGGTAAATTATACCATATTTAGGAGTGTCTCTCTTTGTTTTCAATGCTCGAAATAATGCCTTCTCAGCACCCAAAATCTGGACTGTAGATGCTGGATGCTTGGCCAGATTCAGAAGAGATCCTAATGATTTAATTATATATTAGTTACCATGAGAAGTTTTAACGTGTCACTTTTAACACCTAATACATTTTGTGCAGAAAAATATCCTTAAATTATCAAAAACCAGAAAATTATTTTTGCAAACATCAACATTTATATTATACTAGTGTAATTGTCCATCAAAAATGATGGGCATGCATGACTTAATGTTAAATTAAAATTTAAAAATGAACCCAATCATTACATGTACTGAAAAACAAACAATAAATATAAAATTCACAAAATTGAATGCTCCAGAAGTAAACTTAGTTTTGGCAATGCAAAATTGATATGGAAAAGAAACATTAACGAATATTTATTTTCTAAGCATTTTGCTAGGCAACTTTTATATGTCCAAATTTTAACTTTAACTTATGACTGAGGAACACTCACTAACACAATATCAATGAATAATGGAATATTTCTTTAAATTTGTTACTGTCATACTGAAGCAAGGCTTTGTTTACACAGCTGCTACTGTTGGTAGACATTACTGTTACTCTGCAGTAATAACATATTTTCATTTCAATTTCTTTTCTAGACATTTAGAAGTTGCACATTCATGCATGTAATTTAAGGTAAGAATTATTATAATTATTACTGTATTTCAAACATGTAAGACTATATATTAGATATAAATTACAGCATTGAAGGATCAACTTAACGTATGAAGTGGTATGCATGGAAGATATTAGACACCGATTTTATTTTAGTGAATTAATGTTATAAGTGAATCCAGCAAGTTAGCAATAATATTGTCTATAACAGTGGTTCTTAAGGAGGGGTGTTGGGCATTGGTGCAAGGACACTCAACTTAAAAGTGCCGCTTCATACATGTTTTAAGTAACCAGAGTGCCGTACCATTTTTTGATTTCTCCATAAGTAGAATAGGAGAAAGTACTGTATTCGTGAAAAAATATAAATTGAAATTTCAATGGAAATACATGTTTTGAGGTCCCTTGAGTATGTATATTTTCATTATTTTCTCAATGACGTCGGTGTTTATGTGACAGGAAATTTGTGTTCACTCTAACTCAAAAACTAATTATCAGATCAGTACAAAACTTGATGGTAAAAATCTCCAAATGCCTTACTAAAACTAAAGTTAAAAACTCCCTCAAAGAGAGGGAAAGAGGGGGGGGAATTTAAAAAAAATTTTAAAAGCAAAAGGAAAAATACCTCACCCATTCAAACAAATGCTCCACCTGCCGTTTAGGGGATTTTTAGGGGCAGGAGATCGACACCCAGGTTTACGGGAGACTTCTCCACTCCCGTGACCACCAATCACACACACACAAATCGGTTATGCAAAGGCAAAAGATGCAGTGACCATTGTCATAAATTAAAACAAACAAAAGAAGTCAGGAAGGAAAATACACCAAAAAATCGATGGGGCTGATATAAGGAAGTTGAGAGGAAAGGGAGTAGGATATGCGTATTTTGGCTACCAAGTAGCCCAAGTAGCAGGGACGCTCTGTGTTTATATATATAGTGCCTGAGGTGGAGGGGAGGAAGGAGAGGAGGTGATGTAGTGGGGGTTGGGGAAGGGGAGGGGACAGAAGAAGACAGTTTTCCAAGAAAAGGTGAAAGGAAGTGGGAGAGGGGTTGTTTTAACCATCAACTAAGCAAGGACACGAAGGAAACAAATTAAGGGAAGTGAACTGACAAAACCAAGATTAAAATTTTTGTCAGAAAGTGCGTACAGCGGTGATGTGATGGGGCCACTATCCTGATTTAAAAGGTGGTTTTGATTTTTGTAAATCAATAAACTCTCATAAGAGTCAAGCAAGATGTTGGGGATGTGTTTTATAAGCTTTAGATTTTCGAAGCTGATTTGGTGGTTTGTGTTAATCATATGTTCAGCTCAACTTGATCTTTCATCTCTTCCGTATTTGTAGTGGCTTAAATGTTCTTTAAATCTGGTGGAAATACTACATCTAGTTTGAGATGTAGAAACTTAACTCCAAAAGACCATTTGAAATCATAATCACAAATAGCAAAAAATAATAAAAGAATAAGGACTAGGCTTCTAAATCAACATATAAAATCCCTCCAGTTTTAAACAACTGGCAATAACTTTACAAATTTTGTGTCCGAGTGTTTTGAAATTAAATTCTGAGGCTAGAAAAACTCACCTGCATGCGAAATCAACCTTGCCCCCACTAAATCTCCAACTAAGACTGTCAAGTTAGGTGCGACAGCCATCATCCGTGACTTGAGGTACTCGTATAGCTGAGTACGATATTCAGAGATCTCCAAAACCTAGTGAAAGATAAATTGATTAATCAATATAACAGTTGAAAAAATTCTAGTAAAAGAGAAATTGTTAATATGATTGTTACTATGAATATGCAGACCTGATCACATAAAAGTTGAATATTCTCAATATCACTATCAGTAATTTCAGTTCCCATGGATATTTCTGCAGCTTCCTTGACCTTTTCTTCAATCTCTTCTGGAAGTATATCGGAGAGATCTGTGTTCAACGTATTTTCTCTTGTACCTAAATGAAGAACAATCAATAGTTTATATCAACACAATTTGTATAGTATTTTCTCTGGTTTTGTTTTAAAAATGAATACCTTACCAATTAACTTTACCGTCCTAACAAAGGCAGTGTGGTCTGTCAAAATCTTTCCAAGTTCAGGAAAATGCCAACCATACCACTCTCTACAACGCATGATGTAATTGTTTAATTCCTTATCCAGATCATCTAATAAACATACAGCTTGCACTATCATTGTGTCGATTTTGTCAGGGCTGAATTTCAGCTTGTATCTTGATAAACTGCCAAATATATGAGACAGGAAAGTTAGAAATTATCTTGGAATGTAAACGGAATAGGAAGAACTAAAAATCATCTTAACTTTAATTCATAATATCTAAATATCTGAGGCATAGCCACGAATAGCCAGCAAAGAAATGTAAACAAAACCATACCTGTGGGCAAGTCCAAGAGCCATTGCAGCCATTTCTTTCTTTGGAAGACCAGCAATTAGTGATTCAGTTTGTGACCTAATGCAGCGCATTAACTCTTGCACAGAAGTGTTGGAAAGACATTGCAAATTTAACTTGTCCCGAATAGCACCTCCCAACTTAGCATCTGCCACCAAAAGCTGTTCATGAGCTTCAGATGCAATGATTTTCTTGAGAGTCTTCTTTAACATCTTGGATAGTTTCCCTTCAACAGCCGCAGTAGCTGCTGCCAAAGCCTCTGTTGTATCATTAAACTTTTCGAAATGCTTTAACTTCACTCTGAAAATAGGTATTAAGACAAAACTTCAGTATTGTTCCTTACCAGAGATAACTTAATCCTCACGAAACTTATGAAAAGTTTTTGTTAAAAGTTAACGAATAAAACACAATGGAAAACAATATATTAAAAACGTTTTCGAGTCTGAATAAAATTCTAGAAAACTCAAGTGGAATGAGTTCAACTTGTAGCCAGGATGAAACCATAGGTGCAAATCGGGGGCAAGTGTAATAGCAATAATGTCTTTACATATTGAATTCCAATGTGTCACTTACGATGTCAACATTGCATCTATAGTTACACAATCATTTTAAAAGATATTTAGTCACCCATAATATTTTACTGAATAATTTACAAATGGTTAACATCTTTGCGTCATCCAATTGCTACGAGGCACATTTAGTTACTTAATAATGCTTTAATTTTAATTAAGATGAAGAATTAAAAATAAACAACAAACACCGTATGAGAGGATTCAAACTTTCGCCGACTATTCAAACCAAAGCAACTTACATTTTACTTGCAGCTTCCGGAGTTTCAAATTCTTTAAACAGATTTTCGGTTTCTTGAAGCTTAGAGTCATCTAACAGCTAATAGGAAAATTAAGACATTTTATTTACTTTCTCATTGAAGACAAGATCAAATAGATAATCACAATAAAATCAACAATGATGCAAGGTACTTTTGAATATAACTTACCTTAAATATTGCATAGCCTGCCGGCGTTTCGAATAAAACTAACATCTTGTTAACATATAAACGCCTTTGATCGAACCTGTTACATACACTTCAACACTATGTACTATAAACCGGTGTGACCACGCGGTCTTCTTCGTAAGACGCAACGAAAGTCCTAAACAACTGAATAAGAAAATCGAAACAAAAGAGTATCACTGACAACATGGCAGGCTCTGCGTTGAGGAGGTTAATGGCAGAGTATAAACGTAAGTTTAATGCTTGGACAGCTACCTGTGGGAAGTGAAATATTGTGTAATTCCATTCTTTTAACTTGGAAAATTTTATTGTGTTATTCAATGAATGAGTTTTACTGAAGTCTACTTGTTAATTTGATTGAACTTGACATGATATTAATATCAATAAGTAGGACCGTTTTTATTTTAGAATTAACTCTGAACCCTCCTGAAGGAATAATTGCTGGTCCTATAAATGAAGAAAATTTCTTTGAATGGGAAGCCTTAATAACGTAAGTAATGGTTATTTTTAACAAAAATACAAATAGTAAAATTTGTTTATCAGTGATAAGATAGTAATGTATAATTTCGTTTATTTTTAATATTATCAATATTTTCTCTCATCTAGCGGCCCAGAAGGAACATGTTTCGAGGGTGGTGTTTTCCCAGCTAAATTAGTGTTTCCTCCAGATTACCCCTTAAGTCCTCCAAAAATGCAGTTCACCTGTGAAATGTTTCACCCAAATAGTAAGTATACGCGCAAAAGTTTGATAAGTAGAGCTGCGTTATTGAAGTTTAACCTAAATCGTTTCCTTTTTGTTTAGTTTACTCAGATGGCCGAGTTTGTATATCGATATTACATGCCCCAGGTGATGATCCCATGGGTTATGAGTCCAGTGCCGAAAGATGGAGCCCTGTCCAAAGCGTGGAGAAGATACTCCTTTCAGTCATTAGTATGCTAGCAGGTATAATTTTTATTATGACAGTCAATGGTACCCAATTTAAAAAAAATGAAACTAAACTTAGTCTATTCTTTCTTGCTGAAGAACCAAACGATGAAAGTGGAGCCAACGTGGATGCTGCCAAAATGTGGAGAGAAGATCGTCTTGCATTCAATAGAATCGCCGAGAGAATTGTTAGAAGTACTCTCGGATTGCCGCCTCCATAGTAGATACTCACCCTTTGTGGGTGAGAAAGTTAATTGTTGTTTTTTTATGAAGAGAATATAATTATTACGTATTAAATAAATTGAACTCATACTTGTACATTAATATCATGGACTGTCTATAAGAATAAATTTTAGGTGATTATAGCCCTAGGAATTGACTGTTGAGCATTAAACTATGGCAGAATGTTGGATTCAATTCTGTTTTCATTAGGTATCTTACTCAAGCATTAAACAATACAGCTTCATTCAATATATGGAATATTTTCATTGCATATTTATTTTCATTTCATTCATAGTCTAATTTTAAATGAAAAATTGTATTTCAAGGCAGTTATTTCCAAATCCATTTCAAGGTAAATTGTAAAGTTTTATATATTCATCATTTAACTCATGTGAAGCACACATTAAACTGGTTATGTGATTTTTAAAAGGCCTTTAAATAAATGACCTTTTTCCATTATTTCAAATTTTATTTTCTGAATACGATTGTAAGATGAATTTTTGTTTTCCTAACAGTATATCTAGCAGACATGAACTCTGCTTACTATTTTATTGTTGTTTACATTTTCAGAGGAGGGTACGCTATTGCTGGCATTTTATTGGGGCACTTATAAAACCATAATTTATCTCAACCAAATTCTGCCTCATTCACAATTGTAGGTCCATTTTCAGTGTAATGCTAAGGTGAGATATTTTTTTATATTTTAGTAATTTTGGTGGTCATTATCTGTGATGATATAGTAATGAGTGGATATATTTAAATTGTAAAATGTTGCCTTTATCATTAAATAAAATGTATTATGCTGTACCATTCATCCAGGCATGCTTGCTGTATATTAGTAAAGAAATACCTAAGAAACCATCCTAATTGAGTTCCTTTTTAGTGATTAGAAAATACTATCATGTTTAGAGCAGGACAACTTGAATTAATAGTTCGTTAACTAATAGAGTATATTAATTAATTACAATAAATATTATTTAGACCATTTTAGAAAAAGACATTACAAAGTTAACCCTGCATTTACATGGCATCTTCATGGATGATTTCACTTTTACAGGGTCATTTAATTATGACTCCTGTTTTTGGCGATATTTTTAAAAAATCTGCTTATGTGTTTGGTTTCTGTCTGATGCACTAACTCCTAAACTACAGCACATAGAGACTTTGTTTCTTCGCTAATCAATTTAGTATTCTGTCTCATTGTACATGTTTTCTTGTGGAGCTCCATCTGTCTGACATGAAAGTAGCTAGAGACTTTGGAGGAATTGCAGTATATCCTCCCCTTGTAGTATGTGGTGAGAATTATAACAACTTGTGACCAGTTAATCAGCATTTTAGATAACAATGGCAGTAATTTACAAAACAGTCGAAAGTGAACATTAGCTAAATAGCAAAAATGGAATGAACCCAACCACCAACCACTTAATCTAACCCGGGGGAGGAAAATGAACTGAACCCAACCCTCAACTACTTAAACCAACCTGGGAGGAGGAAATAGAATTAATCCAACCACTTAACCCTGCCCGGGGGAGAGAAATGGGACAAATCCAATGACTTAACCCAACCTGGGGGAGGAAATTGCTTCAGCAGCTTTTTCCTCATCTGTTTCTACACAAGTGTTAAAGCTACAAACTTTCAACCACACTGCAAAAATAATTTTTGGGCCACTTCATAATTCATTGTTTAATGTAATATATAGATATAGATGAACCTGCAGGTCCCCCAAATCTTTAGTTCCCCCGTTGTCCCAGTATTATAGTTCTATATGTTACCAATACACTCTTAGACAGTGCAGAACCACAGTCACCTAGACTTCGGCCTAAAGCACCTGAGACCAAATTGATGTTACAACCTAAAAACCTCCGTTTCAGTATACTCAGGTATTTATTACCACTTTGGTAATAAAAATATTTTTCCTGCAGCATCAAAAGCCTACAGGAAGTATTGTTTCAGTCATAGGTGTATATATTCCATTAAAAATATGATGTGGCCACCACATGACTTCCAAATAGGTTACATAATAATAAATATTTTAAGAAACTGCGAGAAAATTTTAAGACTTTACAAAGAACAGAAATAAACTCGAACCATAGCCTTCTGATGTTGGAAATAGCCACAAAGCTCCAACAATTAAGAAAAGAAAAAGGAGCATTACTAAGACTTAACTAAGTGTCAATTGTTAACAATAGTCGTCGGTAGGTGGCGTGGTGGTGGCAGCTAAAAATATAAGATACCTCTTAAACAATATGGGAAAATGTTTCAAACAAAGTTCGTAGAAAATTAAATTTCCTACAACTTTTGTTCCAATTCATTTTTACATTTATCAAATATTTAAGCAAATATTTCAAAATAATGGATGTGACAAGAGTAAACACCCACTTCCGGTTGACTGATTTTTACCAAATATTAATCAGTTCTTGTGACTTTTATAAAAATGTTAAATATAAAATTTTGCATTGACCTGATTAATAGTTTTTGAGTTAGAGGACCCACAAAAAAGCTGTCACATACACAGACATCATCGAGAAAATATTCAAAACGTGTTCAGGGGACCTCAAAACGTGTATTTCCGTTGAGATCTCAGTCGAATTTTTTCACAAAACAATACTTTCCCCTATACTATGTATGGAGAAAGTAAAAATTAGAATCAAGATATTATGTTATGTGTAACACTTTTTAAATGTAAATATTTGTTTTAAAACAATAATTATCATGTTTTATTTCATTCTACTGCAAAACCATTCATTCTTATGTATTATAAAATGCATATTTCTAGGGGTTGTAATTAATATTATAGGATAACTAGCATAATTTCCTGTCAAATATGATGGGTATGCGTGAAGTAATACATTAAAATAAAAAATTAATTAAACTAACTTTTATATGCATTAAAAAGTAAACAAATATAAAATTCTCATAATTGAGTGTTCCAGAGAGTATAAATAGTTGTGGGTGAATAGAAATTGTATGACAAAGAAATACATTCCGCTATACAATTCTAATGTACCCAAAACTTTTTAATTTATGGAACATTTAATTTTGTCTCTCCCTCCTCCTGTCTTTTTTCCTATCTCTTTCACTCTCTCATATTAAAGCATCATCAGAATATTCCAATATATTTGATTTCGATATGAAAAATCAGTAAAATTTGGTATAATCTGATTTGGCTTATATGCACAATCAAATAAGTTTTTTGAAAATTATCTTTGTTTTGTTTGAACAATTATTACCAAAGAGGCCAAGTGTTTATCCAAATATTTGCTGATAATAAGAGGAAAACCGAAATAATAAGATATAATTATGTTTGGTAGAATTCAATGTTTATTTTTTTTAAATCGACGTATATTTTCCCAAGAGATTTTTGACATTTAAAATTACTACAGGTCAAATTCTGCAATAACGAAATTTTCAGTATAACGAACAATTTTGTTTTAAACATTCACATAATAAATATATAAACATCTCGTAATAACGAAATCCTAATTTCAGTATAACAAACATTTAGCGGCGATTAAAATAAGATTAATTTCATTCGTGCCAAAAAACAACTTACATTTATCTTTGCTGTGATAGATAGGTTGACCCATCGCCGTAATGAGGAAGAGAACTTACATAAACACCTATAACTGTCGCAAGACGATCGGGTCAGCAGAATACAAGAGACTCTGCCAAGGGTTATGACACATGTTTTGACAGCTAGGCCGTCAACCATATTAAAGTGTTGGAAGAAAACCTCTATTCTTGCACATAGTGATCTTGAAAAGCAGACAATTGTAATAGAGAAAACGGAAGTGGAGCGTGAGGTTAGAGAAATGTGGGATTCTATAGTTGCTGCCACGGGAGTTCCAGACACAGTTAATTATGAAGATTACATAGATGCAGATGACAATTTATTGACAGCGAGTGAGTTGATGGACCAGGAAATTATTGAAAATGTACAGGAATTTTCATGTAATGCTGGCATGACATTTGAGAGTGAAGATGACGATGAAACTGCTGTTCAGTTACCTAATGAGAAAATTTCGCTCTCAGAAACTTTAGACAGCCTAAAAAAAGTTCATGCATATTTGTCCTCTACTATTGATGTCCCAGAAAATATTTTTCAGCAGTTAAATGGTATCGAAAATTTCATTTTTCATGGTGCTACTAAAAATATGACACAATTGAAAATAACGGACTTTTTGATCAAAAAATAAAGTTTTGTAATGATTATTTGTATGACTATTTTTAAATAAAATGGGTTTATAATTTCTTTTCTTTTCTTTATTCAGTATAACGAATCAATTTGTATAGTCCCACAAGTTTCGTTATACCGGAATTTGACCTGTACTTACATATATGGCTGGCAGTTTTAAACCTTTCAATTCGATGATTTAAATTTATTTTTATTTAGAAATTCTACGTATCATTATATATAGATGTTCCTTACAGAGGAGGAGGATATAACATATACATATAACATACTAGTAGAAGGTGCTTGCATACTGCAAGCATTTCATCTCACCTTGAAAAAACATTAATTTTTCAGAGAGATATTTCATCATGTAAAATATTTCTTTAATTCAAAAGATTTCTCTTCAGGACCGATTTTCGTTTTTTCCTTATGGAACAATAATGGAGTAAAATAATCCTAATTTTTGCTTTATTAGGAATATTATACTTTTTCTACATTGGGTTAATAATGCCACACATTTCTGCCAAATTTTGAATTTGTAGCACATTTAGAAGTGAAATAATATTTATCTAATTGTTTAAAATTAAACAATTTTAACGACCGCAATAATAATTTCATGGATACATTGAAATGTTTATTCGTTTATATATATTAAACTCTAAATAACTTAAAAATTTCAGTTCTCTAACTCGCCCCGTAGTATCTAAACATTTACCTATTTGTTTAAACTTAAGAATTTTTAACTGCCAAACATTAAAATATCAAAATTTGTATAATCCTATTTCGTTTTTTTACAAATCCTACCTCGAAAAAAAAATTTCAGCTCCGTAGCACATTCGGAAATACAAAAACCATGAAAATTTGTTTAAAGAATTGCGAATTTTTAGTGGCCGCATTGTTGCACTTTTTCAAGATTTTCGTTTTTTCTAGTCGGGTTTGCACAAAATCCTACCTTAGAAAAAAATCCCAGCTCAACTGGAAGTACCTAAACATTAGTATCCTCCTGTTATCATTATATATAGACGTTCCTTACAGAGGAGGAGGATATAACATATCATCAAAGATCTTCGTAATAATGACGAATTTTAGGAACATGTCAGGGTAATACACTATATTGATGTTTTACCAAGTATATACCAGAAATACTTATGATATTTTGTATATCTCATTTAATTTACGTTTTTTCATCGCAAATGTTATTAGAAAATTGTGATTTTCCATCATAAAGAATTACAGTGGAAACCACTTAACACGAAAACGGATAACGCGAAATATCGGTTAACACGAAATGCAGACTCGGTCCCTACCGGTGCCTATACATTTCAACGTATATTAGTTCGTTTTACGCGAAATGGTTAACAAGAAATTTCGGTTAACACGAAAAAAATTTCGGTCCCCTGAAAATAAATCCCCGTCAAATTATGTGGATAACACGAAACGACCCACTCGTTTCTTAACATAGAAGTATGAATAATCTCACAACCACAGCTGTACCTCCTCCTTCCCCCTCTCTTTCAATAGGCATGGTCATTAGTAGACCTCAGAGAAACTCACGCGCCCCCGTTGAGAGGGTTGCTACCGAGATTTCCTTGGCAGCAATAAACTAAATTCTGGGAACTACCATCATCGAATGAAAGGAAGGATTTGGAGGTGCAGATTGTTATCTGTACTGTACCTTCCCTTTCCCCGTCTTTCAATACGCTCAACTCCTCCCTTGCTCTCGTCTCTAGACCCATACGCAGAACAGTTCTACTCAGTTGATTCCGTTGGTTCTGAATTTCCGTGTGGAACGGTTAGCGAATGTGTAACGAATCTGTGAGCGAAGTTCTTCTTTCTTTTTCGGGATCGTTTTCAGTTGTGATTTTATATTTTTATAAAGGATAAAAGAGCCACATAAAAATGGCTGGTAAATTGCGTAAGCAAAAAGCAATACTGCTGAAAGTGAAAATGCAGCTCCTACAAGCGGTTGATAACGGTGATAGAACCAAAACGGACATCTGCAATGAGTTCAAAATTCCCTTTTCAACTTTGTCTACAATTACAAAAAAACCGTGATAAAATAACATCTGTGTTTGAGAGAAGCATGTTTGAACCGGAACGGAAGCGTCTACGCACGGCAAAGCACGAGGATTTGGAAGCGGCGCTGATCATCTGGTTTAAGCAAGCAAGAGGCCAGAATGCTCCAATTTCTGGTCCTGTTTTGATGGCGAAGACTGACGCTTTAGGATCAGAATTGGGAATTGAATTCAAGTCTAGTCCTGGATGGTTGGAGCGGTTCGAGGTGAGGAATGGGATAATTTTTAAGACTGTTTCCGGCGAGTCGGGAGACGTCTCCCGTGATATGACATCAGAGTGGGTAACTTCTACCTTACCTAAATTATTAACAGACTTTGCGCCTAAGGACATTTTTAATGCTGACGAAACCGGAATTTTTTTTCGCTGCTTCCCAGAAAAAACTTTAGCTTTTAAAAATGAGCAGTGCTCTGGTGGAAAAAAATCTAAAGAGCGCATTACAGTAATGGTGGCTTGCAATTCAGACGGTTCTGAAAAAATCCCGATGTTTTTGTTGTGGGTAAATTTCTGAATCCTCGCTGCTTCAAGAATGTACAGAAGCTTCCCGTGGAATACACCGCAAATAAAAAAGCTTGGATGACGGGAAACATTTTTACAGTCTGGGTTAGGGCATTGGACAAGCGCTTTTCACGCCAGAAGCGCAAAATAGCTTTAATTATCGACAATAGCCCTGCTCATCCAGAAATGGAAAAGCTGAAATGAATTAAACTGATCCTTCTGCCGCCTAATACAACAAGCGTATTGCAGCCATGTGACCAAGGTATTATAAAAAATCTAAAATGTCACTATCGGAAGTTATTACTCCAGAAATATTTATCTAGTATTGAATCAAATGAGGAAATTAAGCCCGTGACTCTTTTGGATTCCTTGCATTTGTTGTATGCCGCTTGGAGGTCAGTTACAGCGAAAACAATCGAAAATTGTTTTCGCCACGCTGGATTTTCCTCTTCGCCAATAGCAGATAGGTTATCTGGACAGGATGAAACTGAATCAACTACGGAAACTAGGGTAAATACATCTACTGAAAGTGAATTGTGCGATATCTTCGGTCGCGTGTCGTCTGTAATGAGATTGACAACTGAAATCACGCTGAATGATTATATAGCAGTGGATGACCATATTGCCACTACACCACTTTTAACAGACAGTGACATTGTGGACATTGTTAAATCAAGTGCAACAAAAGAAAATGAAAATAGTAGTGAAAGTGGAGATGACTATGACGACGGAATGTTGTCAGTGCCAAGTGCTGCGGATATCCGTGGAATGCTAAAAAGTGTGCGTCGGTTTTTGGAAAATCAAACAGATGGGGACAGTTTGTATGAGACGGTTGATGATTTGGAACAATTTGTGGAAAAAAAGATCATTATGAATGCTAGGCAGAAAAAAATTACGGAATTTTTTGTTAAGAAGTAGACAATTGCACTACTTTAGCGACCTTGATACTTAATATTTGTACATTGTTTTTATGAAATTATTGAAATAAAATAATTTTTTATGTATATATGTAATGAATAAATTATAAGGTTTTCATTATTATAACTAATTACTGTGCTGTTTCCATCACATATTTGTTATGTCAAGATTTATTTACGAGCTTATATCAATATCTCAAATCAGTCTCAAAAAAGGTTATCATGAAATTCGTTTAGCACGAAATTCGGTTAAGACGAAATGTTTGCGCTGGTCCCCCACATTTCGTGTTAAGCGGTTTCCACTAGTTTTTTGAAGCTGTCGTATACCAATAGTTCATAATAAATAATTATTTAAAAATAATTGTCATATACCGCATTTACTCGTTTAATACCCGCACACGTGTAATGCCCACACCCCCGTTTTTAGAGCTAAATATCTGAAAAACTAATTTGTGTAATGTCCGCACTTCCAAAATTTTTATATTTTTCAGCAATATCGGTTGAATAATCTATCTGATGTCGAGTGATGATATAATTATGGCAACAAGCAAATATTTAAGAAATTACTTCAAAAAAATTATTTTTTATACTTTTTTCACGTACGTGAAGTGAAAAATTCACATCCATTGCCATTATATTACACGGTGACAATTCAAAAACCTATTTTGGAGTCTAGCTCCTTGATCTCGCAGAAAATTTCAATTTTGATCCGTTGCAAATTCTCAAGTTATTTAATTTAAAATGAGCAATTTTCGCTAATTTTGCGAAATTACGCTAACTCAGCCATTATTCACCTAGAAAAGAGCGATCTTTACATAAATAAACGTAAACTATTATGCTCAAAATAAATCACCGCGTCAAATCCCTCAGAGATCACACTATACCAGAAATAAACCGGTCACTAGACGCACTGCATAGAAGCGTTTCTCACGTTTCTGTGGATAAAATGTATCACTTATAGCTTTCAGAAAGCACAAACGAACAACTCCAATAGCTATTTAGTGACAATTTTCATCGCAAGATTGTGTTCTTTGCTTTTATACAGAGTAATAAAAGTATGTACATATATTTTTTTAGGGTTGCGTATCGTAAAATGTGATTTGAGCATATCACGAATTAAAAGGTAATCTAACAGTATTCGTTTGTTTTTAATGAAAAACATGTAACTCAGTTGTTTATTTCTCTTACATCACTTTTTCTATGAGAATGAATGACACTTCTATTTACTTAGAATATTTACGTGATTTAGGTTTACTACTGACAGCTGGCAAGGAATTTTAAAAAATACCTGATAAATACCTAGCGTGCTTATTATATTATCTACGCATTAAAAAAAATACCATGGTTATAAATCGGGGAAATAAAATGCACGGCATATTGCGCCTACCGAGGAACACGCCTACTCATCTAACGTCGGGCACATCGTACTACAATACCCAAGGCACGCAGTGTTAGTAGGCGGTTCGCGGGTTGCCTACACTCAATAGATGAAGGGGCAAATATCGTGTAATTGATGGGAACTTGTGGGGGGAAAAGTTCAGGTATTACACGAGTAAATAGGGTACATCCTTCGTTTTCTTGACTTTAAATTAGTATATAAAAATGTCCTATCATTATATAAGTTTCAATATAATAATAGTTGAAGATGAAATTTGAAGACTACGGTGTACAGAATGGAAATAAATAAAAACTCCTGAACTGTAAAATAATCCAAGTGAGCAATCACACGTCAATAAGAGAAAAATAGAGGGGGGAAAATAAAAAATAAATTCATACTTACAAATATCAATAATGAGGTCAGGCACAACCATCATGAAAAAAGAACTTAGTTACTTCCACAAATTTAATTTTAAACGATCGGTTTCACTACGATCGTAGCAGATAATGCAGGTTTGGTGGAACCAGTCATTACCGGCTTCCTTAATCAGCCTATCAGCAAAGCTATAAAGCAGCCATCGGCAAGTGTTAGCCAGCGAGGCAGGCTGTGAAGCCGTTCTCAGTTGCCTAATAGGGTGTATCGAAAAAATGCTTTAAGATCAATGCAAGTGATGCCATCGTTTGACACAAAAAACCAGTTTCGAGGCATTGACACTGATTGACACTTCTTAAACAAACACTTGTTTCTTCAAGCGATTTGTCTAGTAGCCTTCACAAGCCTCATTTTTGGTACTTACCAATACAATTGTCATTGTCTGTAGGCATTAAACCCATCATTGGTTGGTTGGTTGGGATGGGTTAGGGCGGAACTAGATGTGCAGCCACCTTCTCGTGGTGAGTTCTGAGTCGGTTTCTTCTTTATTCTTATAGGAACCGGGCGAAGAGCTCCACTCTCCAGTACTGACAAATGTCACATTTGGGTGAAAAACAGCGAAATTTTTAAGACTTTTTGAAGGGGTGGAGCACCCCCCAAAGTACCCAAAACCTCTCATTATGTCTCTGACTAGGCTTAATCTAGTATTTAGTGACTTTAGATTGCACATGTACCAAAATCTACACGCGGAAAGTCCATCCGAACTTTATTATACAAAACCTCAACTTTAGTCAAATTCTCGAAACTTTGAGGCTCGTTCGGGGATAGGAAAATTTATCCGATTGAGCCCAAATTTTTTGTACGAGTTACTACCATGGTCCCACAACTTTTCTGCACAGTGCCTAATTTAAATTCAAACTTTCGATTTTTTCGATACACCCTATTGCCTAAGTCATCTGCATTCATAAGAGAAGGGAGGAGAGAAACCCAGTGCCGGCATTAGCCTACTCTTGCGAAATACACCGGCGACAATAAAATCTCAAGGTTTAACAATGAAATGGTCGACAAGGCAACATATCATGTTGCTTACATTTTTCCAATAAATATGATTTCAACATATAACTTGAACGATTCCGAATCATAGGAGAAATGTGATGATAAGAAAAAGAAATGTTATTTATTTTTCTGTACAGATCTGAAGATCGTAGGTCAATTATTTCTAATTTTAGTTTGCAAGAGTAAAAACCTGTAAGTCAAAAATTTATTTTTATGTGTTATGGGAAAGAGAAATTATCTACTGGAGTTGAACCTGGGTCTATTTTGGGGATTTTTTCGTAAATGCCCTTTACTATAAAAATCAAACATTCCTACCAAAATTTAAATCTTCTATCTATTCTGAAAGTTTGTTAAAATAGCATTACAGTCAGTCATAAATAGTTTATATTAGTTGAGCATGAACGGATTTCTAAGCTCATTATTTAAAGAGAAGATTAATAAATCATTGTTGTTGTCATCGTATTTTGTGACAAATTAACAGGATTCAGTGTGTGCCATCAATTAGGACTGTGATTATGCTCATTCCCCAAAACAGAACCAAGTCTATCTAGAAAATAAATTACAGAATGAATTTAAATCTAAATTAGGTACCAGAAAGGTATTCATTGTTCTAGGAATTAAAATGATGTATTTAAATCACATTGGATTATTTTTTGCTTTTTTCAGTACCATAAAGACTAACTGGTCTTGGATTTTATACTTATTTTAATTGATGGAATAACAGTTAAATATGAGCTGCTTAATTTATCACAAATACCTAGTCAGAAAATGCAGTTCTCACTGGTGGGTACTCGTGGAAATAAGTTCAGAAAACTAATAATTATAACATCTTCATTTTTCAGCTTTTGGGATAAATTGTCATACTGGAGCTATTTTTCATATTCATCATTACTTGAAGAGTAAATAGAGCTATCAAGAAATGAAGATCACAGAGAAGTATGTGGAGAATCATGTTTGACCTATGATAATCATGGACCTATCTGTGGACTGACTGCATGGGTGTTTGCAGGGGGGGGGGAGGGGGGGGGGGGGGGGCACTTGCCATCGTCTTATGTGCACCGATCAGAGAATACATTTTTTTATTTTTTTCATATGATAGGTTTTTGAATCTGTATAAAATTGACATATGTCAAAACAGGAAACTTTGTGCTTAGTATTCCTGCTTTATTCCTTAAATTTTACTTTATCTATGCCTGCTGCATGTAGAGGTTAATTTTAAATTAGAGGGATTCTGACCATGAGCCTAAGCGGCCTCTTAAACCACTTTTCTGCCCAAAAACATGCTTTATCCTATTGAAACCTTTCACTTGGAAATTAAAAATTCAGAAATCTCCATGGCATACGGTCAATGCCTGACTGTGTTTGGAAGGAAGAAAAGGAATAGTTTTACAGGTATATCAATTTTTATGAAAATCTCTTGAATAAAAACTAAGGTCCTATTTAAAATAATAAAATTATTAATATTTACTTTCCTATTTTGGATTCAACACCTGATCTTCGTCATGTCAATCAGTTAACAATTATTCTTAGGTACGTACATGAATGTCCGCAGAAGGGGGCACTTGCCTCCCACTTGTAAATGTGAATTTTTTAAAGTTATAAGCCTAAAATTATTATTTTTTACTTTCTCCATATGTAGTATAGGGAAAGTATTGTTTTCATGAAAAAATCGATTTAAAGAAATACACGTTTTGAGGTCCTCGAAACCTGTTTTGAGCACTTTCTCAATTATGTCTGTGTATGTGACAGCTTTTTTGTAGGTGATCTAAACTCAAAAACTATTCATCAGGTTAAGGCAAAATTTTATATTTAACATTTTTATGCAAGTCACAAGAACTGATTAGTTTTTGGTAAACATCGGTCAACCGGAAGTGGGTGTTTACACTTATCCGTTATTACTTTCTCCATAGGGGAAGTATTGTATTCATGAAAAAAATCGACTTCGAAATTTCAACTGAAATACACGTTTTGAGGTCCCCTGAACACGTTTTGACTATTTTCTCGATGATGTCTGTGATAGCTTTTTTGTAGGTGCTCTAACTCAAAAACTATTAATCAGGTCAACGCAAAATTTTATATTTAACATTTTTATAAAAGTCACAAGAACTGATTAATTTTTGGTAAAAATCAGTCAACCGGAAGTGGGTGTTTACTCTTGTCACATCCATTATTTTGAAATATTTGCTTAAATATTTGATAAATGTAAAAATGAATTGGAACAAAAGTTGTAGGAAATTTAATTTTCTATGAACTTTGTTTGAAACATTTTCCCATATAATGCATTGTTTAAGAGATATCTAATATTTTTAGCTGCCACCACCATGCCACCTACCAATGACTATTGTTAACAATTGATGCTTAGTTATGTCTTAGTAATGCTCCCTTTTCTTTTCTTAATTGCTGGAGCTTTGTGGCTATATCCAATATCAGAAGGCTATGGTTTGAGTTTATTTCTGTTCTTTGTAAAATCTAAAATTTTCTCGCAGTTTCTTAAAATATTTTTATTATGTAATCTATTTGGAATTTTAAAAATATTACAGGTATGGAGAAAGTCATGTGGTGGCCACATCAGATTTTTAATAACAAATACAGTTAATAAAAACGACACTAGATATGATAAAACGCATTATCTAAAAAAAATAGGAATGGCATTTTTTCAAAGATTCTTGTTCCCCACTTCTGTAAAAATTTCTGCGGATGCCCATGAGTGACTGTCTATTATGATGATATAGTAATCTAAAAATATTGCATCAAAAATTATGACAAAAAATATTTTATGTCCAAAACCTTGCCCTGTACTAGCTTGGGAGGCAGGGTAACTATCCCTTCGGCATAACAAGGCCTGCCCTGAATTAATTAATTAATTGATCTATCAATATACTTTCTACTTCTCTCCAGCAGCAATTAGGAAAAATAACTTCAGAATATTTAACTCCAGTTTTTCAAATCTTTTGCCTTCAAAGGTTTAACAAAGTTATAACAGGATATGCTTAGAAATATGTTTTTTCAGAAACTCCATATGAGGCTTACAATTAGTTAATTTGACTTCAATCATCAGATTTAAAGAAACAAATGGATAGAAGGATTTTTTTTTATTTAAACAAAAAACGCCTGGGATTACTTCAATAGGCTAGGTATGCCAATGTGATTTATTTTTCTGAATATAACTTAGATATATATTCAATCCAAATGCTCCTGGAAATTAATTCCATGCAATTATACCTAAACAAAATCTATGGGATTTGTTAGTATAACAAAACTTGAAAAAGATACAATAAAACCTCTCTTATTTCCCTTTTTACCTCCTAATAAATGTTTCATAAATAATAACATTCCTATTCTGAGAGGTAAATATAAAACTATTTTCATAACTTTTAGCAATAGCAAAGAAGCTGGTACTCGACCAGCAATATTAATTTCTGCCCCACTAGAAATAATAATGAAAAATACCTTCTAGTATCAAATGCAAATCAAACAAGCCTTCAGGAAGTTTATCAAAAGATCAATTAATAAATCAAATACACTTTATTAAAATTGATTTGAGGAAAACAATGAAAAACATTTTCAGCTAGGGTTGCAAGGAAGTTTCCCTTTTTCAGATGATGGTAACTTCTTCAACTCGCTCATTACCTCTTTTTCCAAGGCAATCAGCTGTGGAGGTTTTTGATACTGCAACAGTATAACAAAATATTTCACTGGAGCTCACTAAAAATTAATTAAATATAACTTCATTGCAATTAAAATGGAGCATAAAACTTTTAGGTAATAACATAAACCGATAGCCATTAAAAAAATTATCTATATTGTCTCAATATATAATGCAATTCAAATAGAAACAAAATGACATTTAAATTTTTTTTAAGAAGAATTACATTTAATAACACAAAAGCCCAGGGGTGAATCCTCCATGGAAGCAAGGGAAGCATTACTTCCAAATTAGAAATTAAAATAATAATAACAGTAATAACAATAAAATTACTCATTAACAAGAGCAATTTTAGAAGCACTTGATCAGTAAAACCATGCGACTGCGTGACATTTAAAAAATCCACCTTCACAGCTGGCACCACACAATGGCTGAAAATAACACTACTAGCATATTAGGAAGCAAGAATATTATTGCATACACATCAATGAGCCATTCACTGTAGTATAGAAGCAGAGACAAGGTATCTGGTCCAGTTATATTACAGTTTCAATAACTCGCAATTCTGAAGTTTCACATGAGCCTTCATGTTTATAGAAGTGATTGTGTTATAGTAGTGCATTAACAGATATTATTTCTAAACATTTTGGCTCACAATCAGATAGAAGGAATATCATGGTTTTTCTCGCGTAATAAAGTACGGAGTGGAAGCAATTTTAACATTTCAAATATGAGTGAACCGAGTGCCTCAAAAGCTTCTGTTGTGCTTTCAAGCAGCTCTGATAAGGTTTCTTGTTGTGCAGTGTATAATTATTAACGAAAAGTTTAAGAAATGGTGAACAATAAAGAGATGTTTATAAAAGTATTTTAAAACTACATAATCTAAGCTCTACAGAAATATATCAATGTACAACTACAGTGCTACCAGGTTATCCTTTAATGTAAGGTGCTTAAATCCGCCAGTAACACATGGTGGCTGGAGTTAAATGCCCTGAATTTTGCTAAAACACTCAAACTTCATACAAATATGCATCCTTCAAAAACAGTAAAACATTCAAGTAAAAGACAAATTACTAACAAATTATGTGAAGCAATTACTTTATCAGATAAAAAATTTTCTTATATGGAATACTAATTCAACCCTAAACAATATGAAAAATATTATATCTGAACACAAGACAAAATCTTAGAAGGATCTGAAGACCTCTGTTAGTAAAAGTGAGCAATATATTCTAAGTGAGGATAAATTGCTCCACTAAGCCTGTTTTTTTTATCCATCTGTAGCATTTCTTGAGGACTATGAGGATTTATAATGACATAGGTTGTATTTTGGGAAGTGTATTGACACAATACCATTTCCAGCTGAGGTCTGCAACATAAATTCTTAAGTGGCAAGTGTTCTCAAATTTTTTATAGAGCAGCAAATGAAATCTCTTTGCAGAAATAAAGATAAATCATTCATAGTGAATGAGAGTCATTGTGATCCTATAAGGGACCACTTGGTTGTTGGTTTGTACTTTACAGCTAATCAACCTCTAATGTTCTGTGGCATTAATCTTGCTAGAAATTAAACCATAACAAACATCACAAATGCACCAAAATTGTAATTACTGTGAGCGGACAATAATAAAGCACAATAATGAAAATGCATTGTTGGAATTCACCTTGCATAAGGTTTTACTGTATATATTAGCAATTTTTTCCCTATTGATTATTAATAATGTATATTTTAATGTTTTTGTGACAAATGATTGCCAATTATTCCATTTTTGGGATCAGTGGGTTCCTGAGAGTCAGTAATAAATACAGTAATAATCTTACCTTCAATCTAAAGATGCAGGTTCATTTTGGGAGTCTTTTTTCTGGATAAAAAGTTATAGCCCAAAAAATACAGTAATCAGTGCTTTTCTAGATAATGAAGCAATTTGGCCTGTACTAACCAGTTGTGGGTTAAATGGAAAACCATAAAGAATAACCGCTAAAATCTAGTTCAAATCTGTAATTTTGGTAAATTTTTGTAATTTACCCATTGACTGTCGAACTGCATAAAAGCAAATCATGCCACTACACTCGGAGGAGTTCATCGCATGTTAGGATACCATGTAAAAGTGAATCTGTATTGTGGGAAGCCACATTCGAGGAAGTTTTACTGTACTTTTTGTATTTGATAGCGTAGTTTCAATTTTTAAATTGCTACAGTAAAATATAACAAAAACACTGACATTTAGGATAATGGAATTTTAAATGTTTAATTTAGAATGTAAAAGGTAGATGGAAGACCTGAAGTATAACCAAATGCCTGGTATGTGTGTCAGCTCTTGAAATGGGGTATACTGTATTTGAATTCACATACAGTCAAACCTCGATTTAGCACCACCGTTTGTCCATCACTGATATTGGCATTAAATCGAGGTATATGTATGTAATCATAAGATGGAAGTTCTGTTCTGTTCATTCATGGGCGGTATGTGAGGGTGGAACTATATATGGAGGCCTAAATCAGGGTTTGATTGTACATAGATGTCAAGAGCTTCAACATCTAGTTAAATGTAACCTCAATCTACATTGGAACAAATCATAGTTGCCGATTGTTATTAATGTACAATAAACATTTATTCTAGAGTAAAAAATCTTTAAATCTCTCAGTAATACCAACAATGAAGAAATTATATAATAAATAGATGATATCAAGAAATAAAACAAACCATTATGATGAGGGTGTTGAATTTATGAGTGAATTCAACATTACTCTGCTGAGGTAGAATTCCAAGTCTTTCGAGTTCTGGAATCAAAAGTTTCTTGAAAAACTTTTTATTAGTGGTCCGAACAAAAATGCACCTTTGTTCAGGACATGCAGTCACAGAATAGGTTGACAAAGGATACTGTAAGTTTCGTATCCTCCACTCCAAAATATTTTTTGTACTCCTTCTCACTACATATGGCTTTGGTGAAAATTAGCTCAGTTAGTTTATAGAACTCATGTATTACTATCAGCTATCATTATCAAATGATACAAAAATTCTAAAAGCCAAAACAATTTTATTATGAACTCACATTAGAGCTGGATTCCTGAATTCCTACAGCCTCAAAAGTTTTTGGTGGAATTTTTTCTGGCTCTCCAATTTCCACTTCCCAGTGACTATCACCTCCAAACTTACTTTTGTTCTTCCATAAGCGTCTGTTTATTACATCTGTTTCTATGTTGTATTCTTCCACCATTTCTTCTCCTTTAGGAAATTTATAATGCACCTTTCGCATCCCTGCAAAAAATAACAATGACTTAGAGGCGAATAATGTAACAAAATATATGGCATCAAATGAATTGTACTTGATAACACACAACCTATCTCAACGAATAGTTATAAATAACTCAGCTAGATGCAGTAAAAACTCTGGAGAAGAAAATGTATTTACAATGAATGGTACTATAGCCAAAAGTGTTCATCGCAGAACACTGAAAGCTAGTTTCATTTTTGCTGAACAAAACCATTTTAAAATAACATTTTTGATCGAAAGCATCAAAATATATAGAAAATATAGCATACATTTATGGCATACCTTCATTTCAGTTATAAAGGCTCTATTTTGATTGTTGAGATAGAAAAAGTCACTTCAAAACGCAAGATTTCGGTTGCACAAGTTGAGAATAAAAATGTTTAAAATGCGTAAATTTAAAGTGAATGATTTTGATAATCGATTAACTGATATATTAAGAAAAATCGTTAACTTTATAATTATATTGGGAATAAAAATATATGTTTCTCCTTAGATTTGTAAAGTGCACTACAAATTTGAGATGTCGTAAACAAGGCTAGTGTGCTACAAGCAAGAGATCAAAATAATAATTGAAGTAAACAATAGAATAATAATATGGATGTGGACTGAAATTATTTGTGGTTTATATATGAATCTCAATGCTTACCATGTTCAATTAAACAGGTTTTCTCAGCTTGCTTTATTAAATTCAACCAGCCTGACTCAGACATAACTTTCAAATAACCATATCTCCATGGAAACTAAACAACTTACTATCGTATTTCGCAGTATTATAATCATTTATTTTATATTCTTACATATATTGGGTCGAGTGAATAAAAACTAAGCAAATGCTTAAAGCATTAAGCATAAGCATTTGCTAAAAGCATAAGCAAATGCTAAAAGCATTTGCTTCATATTGAGTGAATAAAAGTTTGCTTTTGCTTACGGAAGAAAGCTCTTTGCAACTCTTCCTTCACTTGTTTTTGTTTACATTTAAAGTTTTACATAGTTGAATTTCAAACTAAAAACATAAATATATTGGGTAATATTTTTTAAAAAGTTAATTAATAATTTTTTAAAACTATTTATTTTATAACTGAATTCGATAATATCACAAATCATGGGTGTATTTTTATTCAATTAGTTAAAGTAATTTTATCCAGTCATTTGCCTTTATAGTGATTTTGGACGCCACAAATATTTCTATCTTACATCACTTAAGTACCTTAAAAATATTTCTCTTCTGTTTGGAAGACAGTACCCCGCCACGTCTCTCTTGATATTCTCCGAGTAACAGATTTGAAATATAGGTACTTAACATTTTCTTCAGAGAAACGATATAAATTTTTATAACCGTTGGTTGTTGAAACTTTTCTCGTATTTTTTAACCTTTCGTGTCACCATAAATTACCATATTTATATTTAGGATCAATTATCATGAAAATAGAGTACCTGGAAATATTTTAGCAAACCCTTTACCTCACTTAAAAAAGTTTAAGCATATGCTTAAAGCATTAAGCAAAAGCTCGGTTTTATTCACACAATTTTAAGCAGATGCTTAAGAAAATTCCTAAAAATAAGCAAATGCTTATTCTTTCTAGCAAAAGCAAATGCTATTTTATTATTCACCCCAAATTAAGCATTTGCTTAAAAAGTGAGGGAAATCTTAAGCATAAGCATTTGCTTATTTTTTATTCACTCGACCCATTAAACTAAAATTTTTATTTTGAGATATAATATTTGACACAACTTATGTGATTAAATTTGATAAAAAATGCCATTGTTCCATACTCTTACTTTATATTTATACTAATACTGCCGAAATTCGAGGAAACGGAAAGAGGATATTCAGTGCCCGGCAAAATATAAAATGTGGTTTATGCATGCCAGTCAATACTCAAGAAGGCATCTATCGCTGTGTGAAATTAACAAATAAAAGTCTTACAAATGCAATCGAGTCAAATCAATTTATTGCTTAGAAAGATGATTAATTAACAAATTAGTTTTAAATAGGCATACAGGAATTTCCCGATTTAAGTATAATTTAGGAATTTATGTATACCATACATACATGTACAATAAAGTACAGTATTTATAAAAATCTTTTGTAAAATTAGTGTTGCTACTACAGTATTTTTTTCGTCTATCTACCATAAAAAGTGCTTAATTAGATATTATACAGTACTGTTATTTTAACGTGCAGTAGGTACTACATCGATATTACCGCGGAGAAATTTCAGACGATATTTTAAATGCATAGATAAATATTGCACTCTTCGAAGCACGTGAAAAATTAAAATTGAATTTCTATAAAATTTCACGCCCAATGTACGAAACTTGTGAATAACATCACCAACTAGCATGGTCGTCCGCTGAAACTTTTTATGGGGGGCAAAGAGGATTGGCAAGCTCTCACAGTTTTTCCAGGGAGAGGGGGGGAGGGGAAGCTCCCACAGTCGGGTTTGGTGGGCTTAATATTTTAGTGGTTTGTTTCAACCATATTGCAAGGGGCCTCCCACCTGCTTGCCTGACCTCAGGAAAATGACTGTGTTAATCCCTTGACTTAACAAGACATTAATGGCCCTTGACACAGGCCTGATCCAGAAGGGAAGCAACTGCCCTCCCTTACCCCTCTCAGAGGACGCTTATGCCAACTAGGTTTTCATCTGAGATAACAACGTCAGGATGCACACTTCCCTATATTTTAACATCGCATGTATGGGAAAATTGCTCCTGATTTACAAACTATTTTTCAGGAATGCATGAAGTTCGTAAATTGGGACTTGGGGACCATGGCACACAATTTTTCGCAGCCATCCCCACTACATCCCACAGACAGTGCCTGAGAGGGCTTCTGTGGGGACCTGGTGCAACTGTGCCACTGTGTTCCAGTAAATCTGGCATTGATTACAGCATTACATGACATTTCATTCATCTACAGGGTTGCAGTTAAAGATATTTTAAAGAAAAAATTATATCATTTTACATGCTTTATCTTCATCTTTGAAACTTCTCTTTCCTTCACTATCATCCGGTTCTGTATGAACTTCCTCAAAGTGCGAACAATTTCTGAATTCAAGTTATAAATTAATCTCTTCCAAAGATTGCCATAGTGGATGCCATAGTATTAATTACTTCTAGTCACATAAAATATCAAGTTTAATATTTCTGGACATAGTTGGAAAACTACATACAAAAAAGGAACCTTTTCCTCAAAAGCTAAGAGCTGTATATTTACTGTTACTGTTATAGTTTCGGTAATTTTGAGCATTTTTGAAAATGATGCCATATGTAATGAACTGGTGCTATAGGCTAGTTGTATCTATTTCTTATTGTTTTAACATCAAAATCATGAGCAAACATTAAACATTTTAATCTGTTCTTTGGAATTTATTCAGCTGATACATTTACACTTTTGGTCTATCAAAACATACGGTCAGTTGGTATTATTAGCTTTAAAAGTATGGATCAGACTAATCCTTTTGTTTCTGCTAAGTAATGAATGATAGAATATCACAAACATTGTCCATTCTCTTTTGATTTTAATAGTATCCAATTAAATCTGAAACAATATAATCATAAGTTTTGATGTATAGCAGGAGAAAAATAGAATGTCACTCTTGAAAGTTAAGTAAGTTTCTGGCAAGTGGAAGACTCAGATTCAATTCCATGTCAAAGCAGAATTTTTCTCTTGCTATCCATCAACAGGGCCAGCACAAGGTATGGTAGAACCGATTGGCTACCTGGGACACCAAAGTCTTGGGGTCCAGTCCAGACCATCTATCTATGCATTACTTGCAAGTGAATAAATATTGAATGCCAATTCATATTGCAGAACAGACTGTAATCCTTATGGCATTCCTTATATTTTTTCATTATTAATAATTTTTACAGAGAGATGAACAAAATCACATGTGCTTTGAAAATATCTCAACATACATATACGAAGCAGTACCATTTCGCCCGGGGTGAAAAATTTCTCGGGCCACCCCCATCCATAAATATATACTTACAATCTGAAATATGCCCTCATATATATAAAACAAATGATGTTGGCTGGGTCTATATCTAATACAGCTGAAGGCATGATTGGGACGATTTGAACAACTACAGTATTGCGATGTGGAAAGCAAGAGGAAAACTACCACATTACAATCCTTAGTAATGATTATATGGTTGGACAATATGAGTTCTCTCAAGGTAAAACAATCCAGAGGTAAAATAGTCCCCCAATCAGATATCTGGGCAGGGACTGCCTTGAGGAAAACATTTGTCGAAAGTAATTTACAAATAGGCACTTGGAACGTAAGAAATATGAGAAAGGCAGGAAAGCTAGAGAACTTGAAAGAAGAAATGAGAAGAAATAGTTGACATTATAGGACTGAGCAAAACTAGATGGGAAGGAGAAGGACAGTTCGACTCGGAAGAGTTCACGGTAGTTTACTCTGGAGGAAATAGTGGGGAAAGGGGAGTAGCTCTGATACTTAGGAAAGAGATGATGAAAAGCGTGACAAAAATAATAACAACAAACAATAGACTGATGGCAATAAAGCTAAAAGCAGTCCCAGTGGACATGCTGATAATCCAGGTATATATTCTGACGTCAGTTCATGAAGATGAAGAAATCAAGGAGATTTATGAACAAATTAATGGCATTTACGAAGAAGGGAAGAGGAAAAGTAAACTGCATAATAATGGGAGATTGGAACAGGATAGTCGGAGAAGAACAGCAAGAAAATGTTGTTGGGCAATACGGACTTGGGAAGAGAAACCGAGGAGGGGAAAAACTGGCAGAATTCTGCATCAATAATGACTTTGTAGTGACTAATACATGGTTCAAAAACCATAAACATACACATGGAAAAGCCCAGGAGATAGAATGAGATGCAAAATAGATTACATACTAGTAAAACAAAGATTCAGGAACAGCATAAAGACCACCAAGGCATTACCAGGAGCAGACATTGATTCAGATCACAGCCTTCTAATAGTTGACCCTAGTACAAAGCTCAAACAAATAAGAAAAATGAGAAGAGAAAGACAGACTTTGAACCTAGAAAAACTGAAAGAAAGGCAGGATGTAGTCAGCATGGAGCTGGAAGATCGCCTAAGAAATTTGGAAAACAAATCAAAGACCGTGGATATAGGATGGTAAGAAATTAAAACCAGTATCAAGGATACCTTGGATAAAGAGATTGGAAAACAAGAGAAGAAAATCAGAAAATCATGCATCACTAAGGAAATACTGGAGAAAATGGATGAGATGAAAATGGAAAAACTTTAACAGTGATGAAGATAGAGCCAACTATAGACGTATAAACAATGAGTTGAGAAGGGTAACAGATAAAGCTAGAGATAATTGAATAAAAGAAAAATGTGATGAAATACAACAAATGGAGAAGTTAGGACGGTATGATATGATGTACGCTAGGGCACTGGAATTAGAAGATAAGAAGTCTAATGTAATTTATGGTTAAGGAATTATGAATACAGATGAGAAGGTAGTCTAAGAAACAAAGGATGTAGTACAGGTATGGGAAGACTACATTAAGGAACTATACAGCAAGAACAGGATTGGTAAAAATAGAACTAGAAGATGAGGAAAACATTGAAGAAGACAACTTAGGGCCAAGTTTTATGGAGAGCGAAGTAGAAAAAGCGATAGTGGAACTAAAGAAAGGGAAAGCCACAGGCAGCAATAGAATACCGGCTGAGGTACTTAAAGTCATGGGATCAGAAGGACTAAAAGCAATCACAAAATTAATTAATAAGATTTATGACACAGGAGAGTGGCCTCGGGATTTCCTAGAAGTAACAATGATCCCTCTAAAGAAGAAGCCAAAGACTACAGAAGGATAAGCCTTCTGTCAGACACTTCGAAGGTCATCACGAGGATTCTTAATAAAAGGTTGGAGAAAAAGGTATAAGAAATGCTAGGGGAAGATCAATTCGGTTTCAGAAAAGGACAAGAAACTAGAGATGCTATAGGGGTAGTTAGAATCATATGAGAAAGGGCAATACAGTATAGTCAAGATATCTGCGTATGTTTCATAGACTGGCAGAAGGCCTTTGAGAGAGTGAAATGGGTAATGTATATGTATATGTAAGATATAAAAGAATATGTGTAGACTGGAAAGACAGGAGACTGATCAGGGATCTTTATGTGAATCAAAATGTAAAGGTCAGGTTGGAGAGTGCGGACACCTGCAGAGTAAATATTGGTAGAGGAGTAAGACAGGGTTGCTGCTTATCGCCAACCCTATTCAATATATATGGAGAAAGTGTAATGCAAGAAGTGTTAGAAGGCACAGGAGATTTCAAAATTGGAAGAAGGATTATAAGAACAGTAAAATACATGGATGATCAAGTACTTCTAGCAAGAAAGGAAGAGGAAATCCAGAAAATGATAAATAGACTAGTAATAACAGGTAGAAAATACAGTATGGAAATAAATACAGAAAAATCCAAGGTCATTCGAATATCAGGCAAAGAAGAGAATCTGAACATAAGTACTGGAGGAAAGCCTTTAGAACAAGTTTCAGACTATAAATACCTTGGAAGCATCATAACAAGAGAAGCAAAATGTACGAATGACATCAGAACTAGAATAGGAAAAGCAAAAGTGGCTTTCAGACGAAAGAAACACCTACTTACGGGGAATATAAGGGAAGATATCCGCAAGAAGTTCATAAAATGCTATGTATGGAGTATAGCTTTGTACGAAGCAGAAACATGGACGCTAAGGAAAAATGACATAAAATACTTGGAAAGTTTTGAAATGTGGACTTAGAGGAAAATGCTGAAGATAAAATGGACAGATAGGATGAAAAATGATGAAGTGCTACGAAGATTATACAGACGATTAGAAAGAGGAAGGAAAACTGGGTTGGACATTACCTGAGGAGAGAGTGTATGATTAAAGATGTGTTAGAAGCAGTGGCAGCTCGTGTATAGGCACTGCGGAACTGCAGCACCCCCTATTTCCACTTGATAACATTTAATATAATGAGTCCTTTTTTCTTTAATTCTTTCTTTATTTTTGTAGTACAATATATATTACTTAAGCTTAATGTCAGTACTTCAGTAGCCATCCCCCAGTTTATGAAAAAGATACAAAAATCTTTGTATGGAACTGTGCGCTTCACAGTGCCAGCGACGTGGTGTTTGACTGTTGTGCGCATGCGCACATAGGAGGGGGGGGTGGGGAGGAAGGCGGGACTGCCAGGTAGAGAGAGCACTGTTGCTCTCGCAGTGCCGGCTCTGGCGTGATGGTGGAAGGAAGTTTTTTTTTACTCAGCGTGTGTTGTGCTTAAAAACCGTGTACCATATTCTTGAATGTGATAAAGTGTAGAAGAGTGTAGAATTAGATTATTACTCTGCTTCCAGCTATTCTATTTGATTCATTTTTTTCGGTTCTTTTATTTAACAGAAACCTTTAACCATGGCCTTGCATCCCCAAGAAATAAGTTCTGTGACTGTAAGTGAACTTCAACAGCTTAAGTTTTCACAGCTATCTCTCCATGAGAAAGTTACAGTTAAGAAAAGAGGTCGTTCAACACCTGATATTCTAATATCTCAGCCAGGCAAAAGCAACAACAAGAAATATATTCGTAGCTTTAATTCTGAATGGTACCAACGGAAAAGTTGGCTTTGCGGCTGTGAAGTCAAAAATGCACTATTTTGCTTCCCGTGTTTGCTGTTTGGAGGTGATGTACCGTGGACAAAAGATGGTTTTAGAAATATAAACAAAATGAAAGAAAAAACTGAAAAGCATGAGAAGTCAAAGAAGCATGTTGATAATGTTGTTTCACTGTCACTTTTAGGAACCGTAAGTATTAAGGAGAAACTTAGTGAGGCATACAGACTTTCAATCAATGAGCATAATATAAAAGTTAAAAAGAACCGTGAAATTTTGTTCAAAATATTAGACTGCATTTACTTTTGTGGAAACTTTGAAACTCCCTTACGTGGACATGATGAAAAAGACGATTCAGTAAATCCAGGGGTATTTAGAGGATTAGTAAATTTTGCATCTAAATTAGATTCAGATTTGAAGAATCACTTAGAAACCAGTGCAGTCTTCAAAGGTGTTTCTAAGACCATTCAGAATGAGATACTTGACTGCCTGCTACAAATATACCATGAGGAGATAAGGACGGAAATTAGAAAAGCTTCCTTTGTAGCTGTCATGGCTGATGACATAACAGATGTTTCGGAACACACTAAAATGGTCCTTGTTCTACGGTACGTATTGAATGAAGAAATATTTGAGCGTTTTTGGGGATTCTTTATTCCAGAAAATCAAACTGCAGATGGCATATCAAAACGTATTTTAGAACAATTGGACATAATCCTTCAAGGAAATGGACAAAAACTGATAGCTCAGACATTTGATGGTGCAAATGTCATGAAAGGCAAAAAAGCAGGAGTTCAAGCAAAAATAAAAGCAGTTTATAGTAATGCACATTTCATTCACTGTTATGCACATCAACTTAATTTAATAATGAGAAATGCAGCAAGTATTACACGAAACGCAAGAATATTTTTCTCTAACATTCTGGCTATTCCAACATTCTTCTCAAGATCACCACAACGTGTGTCCATTCTCAAGAAACATATGGATGTCAGCATTCCACGTCCATCCTCTACAAGGTGGAATTTCAACATATGGACCATAAACAGAGTTCATGAAAATTTGCAACCTTTAAAAAACTGCCTTACTGAAATTCAGTCAACATCAAATGCAGATCAAACCATTGCAGAAGCAGCAGGAATTTTAAAATACCTGAATGATGATAATTTCAAGTTTTGGTTAGAGCTTTTTCATCAGATTATGCCTCATGTTGAAATAATTTACAACCAAATGCAATCTCGAGAAATTAGTGTGTTTAAAGTTAATGAATATATAACAAATTTCAAAACTGCTATTTTAGAATTGAGAAACTCAAAGTACTGTGAGAATCCTTCAAAGACACTCATGGCAGAAGCTAAGGAAGTGTGTGACTATATATGTGTTGATATAATGGACAGATATTCTTCCACTAAACACTTAGTAGTTGCTAAATTGTTCAACAAGAAATGCTTCACTAGATTTAAGAATGAACATCCCACAAAAAAGATAGTACTGACCACTGAAGCTTATCCCATGATTGACAAATAAAAGCTTGAAACTGAACTAAAAGTATTCTATTGTAGGACTGATATTCATGAATATTGCAAATTAATTGAGCTGCTGAAATTTATCTTGGAAAATAATCTAGATGATGTTTTTAGTGAAATTACGAAACTGATAAAAATCCTCTTGACAATTCCCATGACTACATCAGAGGCAGAGTGCTGCTTTTCAACATTGAAAAGAATAAAAACTTTTTTAAGAAGCACTATGAATTCGGAAAGACTAAATGCGCTTGCAGTACTTTCAATGGAGAAAAATTTCCTCAATTGTCATCCAGAGATCAAGGAGAAAATTATTGAACTTTTTGCGCAAATTAAAACAAGAAGAATGGATTTCATTTTTAAATGGATAGATCAAGCTTGAACTGTAACAATTTAAGTTAAAGTAAGTAAAAAATGTTTGGTTTTTTTGTTAAGATTTTATCAAGTTTCTGAATAAATTTTCTTTTTATACGTTTTTTTCCTTTTACACAATTTTAAAACAAAGGCTAAAAATTTTCTGGAGCAGCACCCCCACTAATTTTAGCTACGAGCCGCCACTGGTTAGAAGGAAAACTAGATAAAAAAAGGGAAAGAGGTAAGAAAAGGTTTCAGCTGATAGGTGATTTGAAAGGGAAAGAGAGTTATCAAGATATGAAGAGGACAGTGGAAAATAGGACTATATGGAGAACCAGGTTTTACCATGAATAATCACGGACCTGTCTACGGACAGACTACCTATGATGATGATGATATATAAAATTACAAGTGAGAGAAGAGTTGCAGAGAAAACTACATAAAATACTTCTTTTTGATTACTCCCCAGCAGCTGACCTTAGATCTACCAAATTTTTACCATTTTGAGATATGCAAGATAAAAGTGATGACTATTTCCACTTTTTGTAGGCTGAACATTTTTCATTTTACCTATAGCTATCATTTTCTGATAGCAACTGTGACTCCTATTTTTATTAATTTAATTAGTTTAAGGCATAATTTTAAGATCAATTGTTATACTCATTGAGTTAACATTTTTGTTGCTCAAAAATCAGAAACTTTCCTTAGTAGCTAATTTATAAATTTGTGAGTTTTTGCTTGGAAATGGCTTAAAACAATCATTCATGTGTCATGGACCTACTCAAGTCTTAACAACAGAATTTATTTTATTCGTGCTTTATTACTCTCTGATCCTTAGCTGATATGCAATACTGATTGTATTATTTCACTGCTATTGTTCAATAGAACAGCATTGGACTGGAGTGAATTACCTGAAGAACTTCTTATGCCCTTTCCGCAAACCGAGAAAGCATTTAAAAGTAAAATTGTTAAAAACTTTAGTATTTAATATTTAATATGAGTATTTGTAGGTTAGTATTTTATTTAGTTTTTTTATAGGACTTGCGCCACCAAGCGGCATTAATTATTGTAAATAAACATAGTAGGGTTATAATTTAATCACAATACTCCAAATAACTATCTAATGTCAAATTATGGTCAATTTTTTTTTTCATGAAGATTATTTACTTATTCTAAATTTTTGTAGTTGTATGGACAAATAACAAATGAAACATGTTGTAGTTTGTAGCTAAGCTGTTGTGATGAGAGTTCCTATGACTTGAAGTCAAGAAGTTGTATTTAGTGTATAGGAACCACTATCAAATAAGGTTATATTTTTGTATTAAGTACATTCAATTGTTATTATGTAATTTGGGCATTATGTATTGAGTGATACCTAAGCTGTTGTGACGGGAGTTCCTGTGACTTGAAGTTAAGAAGTAGTATATAGTGTATAGGAAATGGTATCAAAAAGCTTATATTTTTGTATTAAGTAAACCCAATTTTTATTATGTAATTTGGGTATTATGCATTGAGTTGTGATGGGGACCCGCTGCCACCGGGACCTGCTCCCAATTGTAGCATTTATGTGAATAATAATAATAATATAAGCAGAACTTGTATATGAAAAGAAGATGATCTCATGATTTTACTAATTCTGGCAGTTTTTTCTCATTTCCAAATTCCAGCTTATGGATGCCTGCATAGTGATCCTTAATCAATTCATTCCATCAATTTATAATTAGGCAGCCTCAACATTTGAGAGAGGGATTTTTTGCTGTTGTACCTCTTGGAGGACATTGTTGGGAGTTGGTTGGCACTAGCTCAGCTAGCCTGACCCTAACTTAGAAAAAATACCACATTCTGAAGTGGAATAATTAGTCTGTCAGGATAGTTCAGTGCTAGAATATCTAACCGGCAAGTAGAAGACCCAATTTTGATTCCCAGTCATGGCAGATTTTTTCTCCTGTTTCCAAATTTCCCAAGAATTGATATTACTTAAGTAGTAAAAAAGGAACATGAAACTACCTTTTCAAAATAATTTAAGGAAATAGAATAACAATTGGATTTAATATTCAGAAAGAAATATTCAAAGGCATTTTGAATGCTCATGATAATTGTCAGACATAGTTATGGATTCATTAGGTCCAAGGCACCTATGAAGAACCATAGCTGGAAGATTCGGCTCTTATGGCAAAGTTTAAGAAAGCACCTTTCAAAAAAATATTTTTTGGAATATTATTTTCCTCCATTGTAATTAAGAAAAATTTCATTCTATTTAAAACAATTATGATTGTTGACCATTACATTTTTTGAGTGAAATGACATTTTTTCATATGTTAGCAGGAGTCATGGTACAACTTTTGCAAGCAGCACCGATCACACCCTAGTTATGGCAATAGTGATATGTGAGGACCACAGCTCATAATTTCTGAAAATATATGGTTAAACAGCCTATCAAATTCCTAATAATTTAGTTACACATTTACTTAAATTGTAGTGGTTGGGCATCTGAGGTCTATACTTATAATAAAATACTGACTTTTCTCACACACCTCTGGACACAAGACAGCCCAAGGCATGAAATCCAATGCAGATGCCTAGTTCATTTGGCTCTATATCTACCTCTGATCAGAATGATACCATGAGTATTTAGTTGCTCACTCATATTTCAGTAATGTTTTCCTTTTCATTGAACTTGAGTATCTAAAGGCCAAAATTTTCCCACTTAAAATATATTCTACTAACTGTAATACTTATGCTTGAGAGAATAAATTAATAAAATAAAATGAAATATTTCATATTTATTACAACTTTATTGTGAAGGTCTAGAGGTACAATAGGTAAGTTACCCTAACCTCATAAAAGATGAAAATGTGTTTTAGGTTATCAATTACACATGTACTTGACAAGAATGGCATTTCTACATTTCTATATAGTATGAAAACATTGTAGTAAATTTAATTTACATTCACAGACTAACTCACCTACACTTAGACTTTATTGTACATTTTCTTTTCAAATAGTAATTTTACAATTTTTCTCTATATTTAAAATAGTACGATCAATATGTTACAATTTTGTTTGTCACTTGAAAATGTACAAAATATTTGTTCAAATCATTAATATTTATAAAATCTGTTCACGACCAAGATATTTCAACCCTATGTTATAAAATGGCACTTATACACTATATTCATTACATTGCTGTTGAAAATGTATTTATTTTTACAGAAATTTTTAAAAAATACTTGCAATTTTCCTAGAATTTGATTTTCATCACCATCACAAATGTTAAAAAAATAAGATGGAAAATCTAAAATTTGCTGTATCAAATGGTAATTGTCTTCTGTGTTTGTTTCAATATCAGGGGCAGAAATTGTAAACATCCACTTCTAGGTACCTGAATAATGCTTTAAGGATTCATCACAAAATTAAGTTGGCCCCATAATAATACAATTGTAATTGTTAAATGGGTTGGGTTGATTAAATTGGTCACCAATATCACAGTCTACTGACTCAATGCAAGGAATGGGAAGGGCATATATAAGGAGAAAGAGGTATTAGTAGGAATCACTACTAACAGTTGAAATTGAAAAATATATAACAATTTTAAGAAAGAAGCTGAGAAAAATATTAACAAAGAACTAAATTTACCTTTCCCTACCATATATAAAAAGAAATTTTTTTGTACTTCAGAGAGAGAAAGTGTAGACAATTTGATTCAAACTAATTAGCATGAAGCTATTGCACTATCAATAAAGCTTCCTTATAATCACACTCATTTGTTATAAAGAATATGCATAAAAATAGATAAAAGTGATTAGTAAAAAGTCACGATTTTTAAAGTCGGTCAATATTAAATTAGATGTGAAAGCTAATGGATGCAATAACAGGTATGGCAATCACTCTAAATTATTGGCACAAATATAACTGTAATCATTGGATGTACTCCAACAATTTACTAATTGAGTTTTAAAATAGTTTAAAATAATTGAAAATATTTTTAGCCTTACATTAAATGAAATTGCTCTGATGAATTACAGTAACTGAATACTTTCATTTGTAGTGAAAATCGGCTTTAAATCCTAAAACTTGAACTGATTGGCATGAAATACCTGTGTTGCACCCATTTGAATTTGGTTATTTAAAGATAAGTTGCTCATATAAAGTAAATGCATAGAAAAATAGTGAAGGAATAAAATGAGAGACATTATGGGAATGGAACAAAAAGTACTATCATGCACCCAACCTTGCTTGAGCTTATTAAGAATAGTGAATTATCCACTTTTTTATATTTATATTCTTCCACACTTCTATTGTAACATTAAAATATACAAGCCAATTTCCTGGCAAAAAATTCTTTTTTCATAAAATACTTATTTTTCGAGAATAGACACTGCACATGCTCTCTCATGTCTTTTGCACTAGATTCTCACTCTGTGTTCCCGCAATGCTTCCTATGACACTTCCTTTCATGTCTTTATTAAAAAAGTTATATCACTGTAGAAACAACCATTAAATGTTTGTAGCTTTTTTGAACACACATGGGTTATGGATTAGCACTTTTTCACATGCACTGTGTCCTTTGCTGTATTGTTTATCATCCTAAACCCTGGATATGATAAGGCACTAACTCTCAGGATTTTTACACCGTTGTTTCATTTCTCCTAAAGGGTTTGAGTGGCTGAAGCTCCCTCTGGAGGCGATCAAAGTCATTGTAGTACTCATGATCAGATTCTTCCTCAGAAGACTTCTGTTGAGTAAGGTAAGGAGGGCCTCCTGAAGGCACACCACTACCCACTATACCACCATTAACTTGAGGTTGTCCTTGAGCTGGAGGTAAAACAACGCCAATACCATCCACCTCTACATTGCATGAGGTAATAGCACCTTCTGAAGGAGGTCCATTGCTACCTTGACTCATGATATGATACTCAGGATTATCTACACTAGTTTTCACTTTACCAGCAGCGGGCAAGAAATCTGGATATCCCCTGAATCCTCCGTTTCTTGGTTCTCCATTTTCTGAAACAAAAAGATTTTTTAAAGAACTTGTTCCTTTAATTTTAGAAAGTGCATTAATTAGATATAGATACAACCCTTGAAGAGATCTTATTTTATTGTTACCACAATTTATTAAGACAATAAAAATAAATGGTGCAATATACATTGCACAAACTTTCTCATATACGTATATACATAGTTTAGCATATATTTTAATGCCACTGGATGATATATAGTAATTTTTTGGGTCATATGGCTTAGAATTATTTGTGACATCAGACTGTACAACTGGATAGATTTTAATCAAAATCCTTATAGCAACTTTTGAGTAAATCAAATTTTGTTTCAAAATAGCCTTGAATAAAGTACCCTTAATTGTTGCACAATACCGTTCATCTCTTAAGAGTGACTATTATGAATGATATTATCCACAAATATGAGATATCAATTGATTTAGTTTAACCGTTTAGGCTGTAGACTGACTGACAGACAGACGGCATGGCGGAAACCACTTTTATGGACCTAGGGACACCTAAAACGTGTACTTCCATCAAAATCTCAAAGTCGAATTTTTTCACGATTACAATACTTTCTCTATACAGGACTTACGAACAACCCATACTTATGAATAAAGGAACTACAAAATTTAAATGCCCTTCTAAGGATGTTTTGGACAGATTTTTCAAATTTAAATACAAAAATGTGGATTTCTTTTGGGATTTCCTTATAACTTGCTGTGTAATCATGGTAGTTATGATAAACAAAAGGTATTTTTCATGCATGTATATTGTATATAATCACCTAAAGTTGTTAATAATAATATTATAATAGTAGACACCTCCACTCAAAAAATTCATACTGAAACAAATGGCTGAGGCTTTTACGATGATTGAAGGCGGCTTGGCATTGCTTAAGGAGCAACAAGAGCAAGAAAGCAGCTGTCCAAACTTAAATAGAAAGATTTAAAGAAGAATGCCCTAAATGACCCAGTTTCATCAATTTCTACAGCCCTTATGATTTACATAAGCCTTCTCCATCACCAGAAAAGTTTCTTTCTACTTCCTTAACTTTGTCTATTTAAATCTACTTCTCCTCAAGAAACACCACTTCCAATAAGTTACTCAGCACCTGCATTCAAGGTAACTAAAAACTAGAGGTGGGACGAATCCAAAATTTTCTCGAATCCGAATCCTAAAAGGTTCTCGAATCCCTCGAATCTCACGAATCTCTCGAATCCTTCATATAAGAATAATAATAAGAAGAAAAAAGAAAAAACTTTTACTTAAAATTAACAGTTTTTAATTAAAGCAAAATTTGAAATCTGCGTTTAATGAAAAATAAATTTAAGAATATAGTTTTTAAAAATACACCTATATTTATTAAGAAGATACAAATGAAATTTTGTTAAAGAAGTACATAATTAAAACTCTTAAATCTTGTGGTTCATTTTCTCAACATAATTTGACAAAAATATTTGAGTATCAATTCAAATTTTTTACATTTTTCCAAAACCTATTTAAATCAAAGCAAGTGTAGAGGGGGGAGGATTATTTCAAGAGTTAACATAGATAAACACTAAACATGGAACACTAAATTCTCTCCAGAAAATTAAGAAAAATCAAAAACTTGTTTATTTTAAGAGTTCATAAAAGTACTGAACACTTTTAGGACAATCTAAAAGAGCAGAAATCTCCAATGGAGATTTTTATTTAAGAAAACTAGCATTTGAACTCACTCTGGGTCGCCACGAGGTGATATTGGTGATCCGGGTACCACTGAAATTGCAACAACCTCGTTCTTTTTTAATGAATGCTTCAATTGGACGTCAATAAAACTAATCTTTCCAAAGTTTTGAGTTAAAATGTTTAACGGTTTTTTAGGTTAGGATTCGAAAGATTTGAATGACAAAAAAAGCGCGAAGATTCGAGTTTTTGAATCTCGCATCTTTTTCAAGATTCGTGGGATTCGAGGAATCGAATGTCCCATCCCTACTAAAAACTATTTTATATTCAATTTGATTGTTTTCATGTTTTGCTTAATTAATGGTACAGATTACAAGTTTTGTTTTCTACTGTTATTAATCATAAAGATACATTATTTCAACTTAAGGATAAATTGGCTTTCGTTGTTTTGCTTGGGAACCTAACCACCAATTATACCATTGTGTTTATGGGAGATTGTGTTCCAAGTTCCGCACAAAATACTTATGAACGAACTTTTGGAACACAACCTGTTCGCAACTCGGGGGCTTCCTGTATACTATGTATTTGAGAAAGTAATAAAATTAATAAAATGAAGCTTTGGAAGTATTTGCAGGCTATTAACAAAATCATTAATTCGTACTTCTTTATTTACTTTGCTATTTTTAACTTTGAATTCAAGAAGCAAAAATACTGAGAAACATGCTGGAATGTTTATAACATACTGCTGTGTAAATCCTGAATATTCACAGTTTTGATTATTTCCGAGGGTTTCTGTGTACAATGATATGACATTTGCAGCACATAAACTTGAACATTCACAGATTTGACATTTGCTGTGATTTACAAGAACATAACCTCTGTTAATGTTCAGGGCCATTAAATTCATATTAAATGCTCTCTTTGAATACTTCATGAAAGGAACCAAAGTAATGAAATAACTAGTCACCCTACTATTAATGTAACCTATATTACTTCAATCAGTTAATTAAAACATATACAATTGGCACTGCAAACCATTGAGATCCAAGGACATTCTATTTTATAGAGGACTTCTTAGCAGGTCTGCAGTTTTGTGCAGAAATATTGATCAACTATCATGTAACGAATGGCAAGCCTGTTACATACACACTCACTCGCACACACACATGGGAGGAGGTAAATCCAGTGTTCACATTAGCCTGCTCTTAATGACAAGCACCAATGAATGACAGATATCCTTTCTGAAGGATGGAGCACTTTTAATTGAATATCCTCCTCAAGACACAAGTTGGGAATGGGTAAGTTGAGGAAAAAAGCCAACCCTTGTCAGATTTCATCTCAGGCCCACAGTGTGGAAGATAAGCACTCTAGTCACTCCACCACAACAATTACTGTATTTACCCAAATCCAAGACGATTCCTAATCTAATTGTAAGACGAACCCCATTTTAGTAAGACTGCCAAAACAGAAAAAAGATTTTATGAGCTAATTTCTCACCAAATGTATTTTGAACACACATATTCAGTATAGGTATACTTCATTAATTCATTAATTGAAATTGTGTATTACAAATTTTTGTTAGAAAAAAAAGAATTTTTATGTATTTTTAAAATTAGGACTTTATTAATAGAATTCTGGATCGTAAGTTTGCAATGAAAAATTTCAGTAGATACAATTATTTTATCTAATGTTTCATTTGTTTAAAAAACATCGATTAAATGTGTAACTATACTTGCTACGGTTCTATGACAACTCATTGCAGTCAGTTCGTTGCGCATCAATTTGTCACATGAAAAATTCATTGCGCATCAATTCATCTATCAAAAAATTCATTGCGAGAAAAATTGGAAAGCAAGACTTCATGACTGGTGAATGGCAGGAACAGACACTTTTCCACAAAAAAATTTCTTTATATTTTGATAACACTAGAAGGAATCGCAATTCTCTTTGTGAATTATATGAGACACATTGGATGGTGTATGTTAAGGGATGACTCCCAACCCAACAAGTATATCCCCCTGCCGTACACCAGCCATTGTCTTGCCTTCCAATTGGTCTTGCGACGAATATCTCACAACGAATTTGTCTCGCAATGAAATAGTCATGTAACGAATTTGTCTAGTGATGAATTGATGCACGATGAGTTTGTTGTGCAATGTATTGATGCATGATGAGTTTGTTGTGTGACTAATTGATACATCACATATTGAAGCACAACGAACTGATTGCGATATATCGATGGTATACAACTTTGTGCTCGAATTTAAGACGACTCCCGATTTTTGCAAGGTGAAATTTGGAACAAAACCTCGTCTTGGTTAAGGGTAAATACAGTATATAAAATTAAAGTCAAAATATTACCTGTTATTTTTGAATCACCAATAAGATCCATGTATGGAGATGTTCCTTGATTCAGCTGTGGGGACGGCATTAAATAATCATCTTCATCCAGTGGAAGGTCTAACTTCAAATTTCCAACCTGAGCTTCTCTCTTATTTGTAGCAGGATTAAAACAATCGTCTGAGCCAGTATCACAATCTATAATGATCACATATAAAAAAGCCAATTAGTTAAAAACATCATGTTCCCGACTAAAAATTATTTGAGCTTAAAAAGGCATATTCTAGTGAATGAATATTTCAAATATGCTTAAATATATTTAGCAATTATTAATATTGTTTAATTCATTCACTTATAATAAATTATAATGAAATTCTCATTTACCTCTGCCTATCATTTTCAGAGGATCACTGCAGTAACGTGATGACGATCCATCTGAGTGCAAGGGTCCTTGAGGCCGCCCATGATGACCTTCCATATGCCCATAACGAAGTTCTCTATCCCAATTTTGGAGGTTCTGTGGCGTAGGAGAGTCAGATGGCATGACAACTGCATGACTTCCTGCTTCCTCACTGGTAGATACACTTGATCCTTGAGGGACTCCTATGCCTGCCATTGCCAACTCTGCTGATGGGTTTCCCAGTGGTGGGGGACACATACCTCCAGTCCCAGACCATTTTTTGACTGGTGTGTGAGGAGGAGATGTGGATCCAAGGGATGAGGAAGATGGAGGTCCTAAGGAGGCTGAGACAGTGAGGGAGGATGGCGCTAGAGGAGCCCTTGACTTTGGTTGCAAGTACTCGTCAGCGTCAACTAGTGCTTCAGGTCCATCCATCGCTGAGGATAAGTTTCGGATAAGCTCCTTCTCATCCTGTGTTGAGGTCAAAAAGTTCAATGAATTTATACTATTAGCTGTAATTCTTGATCAGGGCTATTATTTCACATTATATGATGATATGAACAAGTAGTTCTGGAAAGAACTAATCCGCCTACTTTCCTTTCAATACTATTTTATTATATAAATACCACCTTCAAAATTAACAAATTTTCATGTTAGTAGTAGCAGTAATTCTTATTTTTAGGTGAATCGACAAATAAGGTCATTTCTACCATTGAATATTCTATTCAGAAAAATTCTTCGACAATCACAACACCTTTGGGTTAGCTTGTTGTCTCGATAGCTATGAATCGAAGCATGGCTGGAATGTGCACTCAGCTATGCTTCAGCCGAGTTAGGCAATAATCATCACCATAGCAACAAATAAAAAAAATGGCTTTTAAAATGCCGAAACAAAATTGTGTGATAAGAATAACAATCTTCACTTTTTCCCCTTAGAAAAGTACAAATCCCACTCCAATATCATAATTCTAAAATATTTTAAAATGCAAAAGAAAAACTCTGCACGACGGATTTTAGATTAACCATGCAATTAAATGGGAAAGAACTCATCTGGAATCGAACTTGGAACCTGTACATTCAGAATATAAATTATGGCCTGGAGGTAGACTCCAAGAGCACTAGCCTTACTCCAAGTTTCATAGAAATCAGTCCATTCATGAAGAAGATGTTAGTGGGACGGACACACACACACATACATTGAAGCGATCTCAGAAGACTACTTTCCATTTGTTGGAAAGTAGGCTAAAAAGTGGCAATATGACATTAAAAAGTATAATTTGAACGAATGTCTCAAGTATTCATTACACTTCAATAAAATTTTAAAAATGAATTCATGAGATGAAACAATCAGGAGTGAATTTTTGTTCAAGTTTGCAGCAAGTATTTTGTGAACAAATAAATTTAAATTCTTTAATTATTAACCCTTATCATCAATGCCTACATTTAAATGTATGCGGGTTAATGAGTCTGTTCATATGAATTCATAGGGCCATGATATCATCCAGACTCTGTGGAATGATGTGATGATTTATACAATCATAAACATATAATATTTAAATATCCCAACTAAATTAGCAGTGAGAAAGAGTGGTGGGAATTTAAATGCCGTACGACAAAGGTTAAAGCTTACTGGTGGATGAAATTTACATGAAATATTGCATACCCCATTAAGATTATTAATTGAGGTTATCTATTGTCAAATATTCAGATACAAAGACTTCAAATTACCTGTGGAGAATATGATGGAAGCCGCATGAGTCTGTCTCCTTGGATGACCAAATACCGCCCAGGATCCCGTGACATTTTAGCAAACTCGTCAGCAAGCTCCTTGAAACTGGGACGACTTTCTGCGTCCAGCATCCAGCACTTAATCATTATCATGTAGACATCGATGGTGCATATTGATGGTTGAGGAAGACGCTCTCCCTTCTCAAGCAATTCAGGAACATCTCTTGCTGGTACGCTCTCATATGGGCGACCTCCATAAGTAAGGAGTTCCCACACAGTGACACCTAAAACAAAAAATTAAATTAGTAAATGGAAAACTACAAATTGATTGGCGGATATCATTTACAATGAATAAAATTAATGAACCAGTCATTTCAGTTTGATTAATACAATTACTGTTGCAATGGTATTATTAACTGACCAACAATATATATATATGTGTGTGTGTAATAGACTGCATTTCGACTATATGTATCCTTAAATATGGCATATTCATACAATATTTTAATATTTTTCAAATAAATGTATTTATTCTTTTTTGCTTTAGTATAACATAGTTTTGGTATTTAAGACGAAAGAAAAGTGATCTTACCAAATGCCCACACATCGCTTTTGTGAGTGAATATCCTGTGCTGAATACATTCAAGTGCCAGCCACTTGATAGGCATCTTTCCTCCTGCAGCTTTGTATTCATCTTCATTGATGTCAAGTAATTTGGCTAATCCAAAATCAGTAATCTTCACACAATTTGGTGTCTGAACCAAGACATTCCTAGCAGCCAAATCACGATGCACAAGTCTTTTATCTTCCAAATAAGCCATCCCTATTACAGAGAAAAGTTTGAGTAAGTATCCAATGAAAAATTATGACTATATGCAAAATATTAACATTATAAATCTGAAATATTGAAATAATGGGTAGAAACAAAAGATTTTATAAATTATATTACCTCTAGCAATTTGTGTACACCAATTTAGCAGAGGTTTGGATCCAATTTTGCTCCTGTTGTTGCGTACATAATCCAACAAGCATCCTAAAGGCATTAGCTGCGTTACAAGCATCATCTGAGAAGTCATACACACAGCTAGAAGTTGAAGAAGATTTGGGTGCTCAACACTTGCCATTATGTAAGCTTCTTCTAGGAATTCTTTGCTCGTATTGGCACCAGTCCCTTCTCTTAAGACCTTGATAGCCACAGGTATCTTGACATTTTCTCCCTCTGGTACCCATACTCCCTGTAAGGTTGAAATAGGAACAATTTTTTAATTTAAATATTTAAAGTTTTTGTATATATAGTAAGAGAAATTTCAACTCAATAAATATGAAACTATTATCGATACTATAAAAAATAGTTAAAAAATCAAACTACAAGCTTACGATTATCACATAGAAAAACAAATAAATGTGGTTTTTTACCTTGTAAACAGTTCCAAAAGCACCATAACCCATGATTCCACCTTTACGAAGCTCTGCTTCTTTCACAATGCGTAACTTGGCCAAGTTAGGCTTCACATTCGTTGGTCTTAGGGGTTCATTGTCTTCACGATCCATGCCAGTTAGTACACGGGTCATTTTGACAGCATTGTCCTTTGCCTTAGCTTTCTGATGCCACTGATATACCAACACTACTACGAAAATAAGTAAAATTGCAATACAAGCCACAACACTTCCCATTATCACTGATGCATGCTCTCCCTCTCCACTGAAAGAAAAAATATTGTACAATATTAGATCACCACTCAAATAAAAGTCCATTATGGGATTAGAGCATATAAAGGAATATTGTAATAAATTCATAAAAAAACTTCATTGTAATAAAATTTTCAGTGACAATAATTCTAATTTTTCAGGGAAAAAAACAATTAAATATTAAATCATACAAAATTTGCTTATGTAAAATATTTTAAAAATTCCAATATAACATCAATTTTGCTTAAATGTTTGCCATATAAAAGTTCACTTACTTCTGATATGTTACAACCAGTGGTTCACTAGAACAATAAGGTTCACTGTTGTCTTGCGGAAATATCTTGTATGGAGCCTCAGGAGGGCAAAAACCTGAGCAGTTGAATGCTGTAGCATTATCATCTGGTATTCCATCCTGTAAATAAAAAAAGGTTTTTTTTAACTCAGCTCAACTGAAGATACAATCATAGCCTTTAAATGCGAGAAATTTAAAATAAAAAGACTTGAAACATAAAGGTATTTTTAGATAGCTTTTCAATTACCTGATAAATTTTATAATTTCTGCACCCTAGGCAATGAGATGAAGTAGGTCCATAGCAACCACGGCACTCGTGAGCACATGGCAAACACTCTTGTGTGTCTTCACGTGCATAGTGATCCGGTGGACACTCATCCTCGCATTGCTCTCCCCTACGATAACTAACGCACTCTTGGCAAACTTGAATGTGGAATCCATAACCTGTGCATTTCCGACACCGAGGATGGCATTTTCGACAAACTGCCTTTCCAGCCAATGGTTTCAGAGGACCCTGCTCCTGAGGTCCAACCCATTCATAATAGTATCCATCTGGGCATGATTCATTCTTCTGAAGGCAACGATCCTGTTTATTTAAAAAAATATTTCAATTAGAATTCAATTGATCCTCTACAAAATTCATCATGTAAAAAATCAGCTGAATAAATTAAATCTTAAAAATAAAAAATCACTTACCACAGATACATCTCCATTTATGATTGCCTTCTCACATGAATTGCATCCAGTGGACCCAATTGTATTTTCTGGTCCAGAACATCCATAAACACAATTGTCATGACAAGGTTTGCACTCTCCTCCACTTAATCCCGTTTTTCCATGATCATTATACTTGCTTGCAGGACATGTCACAGTGCAGAAAGGACCATCCTTCACATGCTTACATTGAGTGCAATTACCTGGGCCTGGCCCATGACAAGTAGACTCACATTCTTCATGACAATGCATGCAGAGATTAGGGCCAGCCTTGTATATGCTAAAAATATAATAATAATAATTAACCCATGTCAGAATAGCACTTTAAATTCTAAATAAATATCGTTGCTAGAAGATTTACCTTTAAATTCACCTCTCTTTTGAAAGCATTAAAGAGATTTGTAAAACAATTACACAAACTTCTATTAAATATTTATTGCTCATGACATTTCTAAACCAACTTTAATTTATTTTGGGATATTTCTAAATTATTATTCCAAATTATGTTAACATACCCAGCTATGGAATCACAGCTTTCCAAACATATATTTTCCAGCTGGTAATTTGCACAGGATAGACACTGATCAGGTCCGGGTCCCCAACAGCCTTCTGATGAGCATTGACTATCACAAACAAGACCTTCTGCTTCTGCAATTGAAAATAAGTTATGAATATAATGAAATAGCATTTACAAATACATTATAAAAAAAGAACATTTTGAGAGGAAATGACGCAGGACTAACTGAAAGGGTTTATTTAAAAATGGTTATAAATATCATAGTTATTGTTATTACATGTTTAAATGATAGTTAAAATATTTTTCTACTTACTGCAATCTTTTTCTGGTTTATTGCTTTGCAAATAAGTAGCATGGTCTAGAGATTTTTTGATTTTATCCCAATCAATTCCTTCAGCAAAACAGAGGTCCTTGTTCTCAAGAATGGCAATACTGCCGGAATGTATCTTTTTCAATGAACGCAGGCCTAATGACTTGAGTGACGTTTTTACAATATAGAGTGATGCAAAGTATTCCGTCAATGCTCGACCTCCAATGACCTCAAGATTTCTGTAAAAAAGCAAATCAGTGCAATTCATGCATGAACATTTTTCTTACACACTCTAAAACAACTATTACATAAAGTATAGTATAAAAAATCTAATAGTGTAGCAATATTGTAAAACCATTTTTGTGCAACCTACCTAAAATAAGAGAGATTGGTGAATGCTTCATGTGAGGCCTGGATATTGATATGTTCTGTCACTTCCTTGAGGGTACTAAATACTTCAAGTCGGTCTGGATGCATTTTCTGGTAGCGAGGACCAAATGTGAAATTTTGGTAGATTTGCTGGAAACCTTTGAATGTTTGATCCAAAATGGTGAGGGATCCTTCAATAATTGTGCAGTCACGGAAGCTGTCAATGTTTCCAGAATGTAGTGTTTTCACACCTTCACATGTCTTTGGGCAAGGTCCATCACAAGGTACACACTCTCCATTCACAGCCTGAAAGAAAATAAATATACACAATTTTGCTGAATTCTAAATAAAAATTTTCAAATTAATGATTAGGGACAGAATGATCAGCTATGATAGCATGTGTGTGAATAACATTTTAATTATAATATAGAGATACATTATGAATAACTATAGGAATTGTTGCATATTTTTCTTAAAGTAAATGATGAAAATTTAAAACAACAGCAATAACAGGAAATCAATACCGTCTTCTTTGGGGGGCAACTTCTAACACATGCTCCATTGTCCTTCAGCAAATGTTCAGGACAATTCTTGACACATGTCGCTCCATAAGCATATTTTCCATTTGGATTGGTCTCCCAAGAGTATTTTGTAGGATTATATCGCTGCATTGCTGGACATTCCTGCTTGCATACTCCATCATCATAGAAATTTCGACAGGCCTAGGAATATAGAAAACATATGCTTAAGATAGTCCCATATTAAGTGAGAATGTTTCATTTCAAATCATCAGAGATTAACAGCAATACTAGATACACTAGCATATCATAGGTGTATTATAAAAAAATACAAGATACAAGACTAAGAATCGAGTTAAGAATAATAATCGGAAAAAAAGATACTCACAAGGCAGTCACTCTGTTTTGGTCCAGTGCACCCTCCTGCACAGAAAAGATGACAACACTCTCTTGGATTTGCCCCAAAGCATCTCCCTTGGTAACATTGAGGACTGCAATTGATTTTTGAGAAACGCTGGCAGTTTTCTGGACCCTCACCCCAACAACCATGTTCACAGGAGGAATGGCATGGAGGACACTCACGTTCCGGATTTGTAAAATTGTAGACATACACGTTTTTCGCATTAGGACCAGTTATTATTTCATCCCAGTTTATGGTCTTCACGTGGCATAAGTTATAGTTGTTCATGAGTCCAACACTTCCTTGTAGAATATCTGTTTTCAATTAAGAAGGACAGAGATGTAGTTTATACGATGACCAAGCTTTATAATAATTATTAAATGTATTACTTTAAAAATTCTCAGGAGTTTATCATGCTCAAATTTTTAAGAATCAGGATGGATAACAAACAGGAAGTAAAAGCATCTAAAACTTAAAATTAGGTTTAACACTTTTACGAGAAACTCTACCATGTGCGACAGTAAAGAATTTCATTCTCAGGGTGTAAAATTAAAACCCTACACCGTTATTTGCTGGTCTTCAAATTAAAAATGAGAAACGAGGCGCATCAAAAGGCTACTTTGGTAGATTAAAGTCTAACCGAAGTATATATTGCCACATCATTGATCCTCTTAATGTAGGAATTAAATTCCTTTTCGACAGGTAAAATCTTGAAAACTCTCAAGTTGATTTTTATCCAAATTCCGAATTTCTTTCAATAAAAAAATTTAAACAATGACATCTTAATAAGCGAAAGAGAAATTAACGATACCTCGAAACGATATATATATATACCGCTTACCTCTCAACGCCGGCATTTCGAGGTTGTGCATCTTGGAGAGTGTCGCAAGGAGAGCAAACTCTTCCTCGTGAATGCTCAACTTGAAAAGGGTTCTTCCGCGGATAATTTGCAACCTAGGAAGGACTATCCTTCGGACGTCGACGTGAGAGATTAGGACGTAACCGGTGACCTCTCGAATGTACTGCAGGAAACTTAGGTCCAAGTCCTCGTCTCTCAACCACGTCAACTCGAGATTGCCATCAACATAGGTACAATTGGTGTACCTATCCCGCAGGTTGCGGTAGTGGTGCTCCCGGTTGGACGGCACCGACATCCTCCCGTTGGTCCCAATGCATACTGTGGAAGAAGGAAAGGATTGTCATTAGAATCATGTTCGAAAAACTCAGATTCTAATCCTAGACAAATTTTAGTTTTAGTGATAGATTAATTGCGGCTAAATGAAACAGAGGCGCAGAACGAAAGCCTTGGGAATCAATTTTGCTATAATAGAAATATTTTCACGATAATACTCGAAATGATAAAACTCGAAGAATAGATTTTAACTGATGAGGAATGCTGCTAAAAAATATAATACGACAAAATGAAGCGTAAATTTTCTCCCCCTTCAACTGATGACCGTTTGAAAAACCAACCACCTCACGTATTTCACCTTTTCTACGATACTTCATTTTTTTTAAAGATGCGGAATCACCAAAAGGTAGTAAGCTCGTAAATACAAGGTGTAAAGAAATTTTCTGACACCCCGAAGCTATAAATTACTAACAACCGGGATTCCTTAACACCTTTAAAAAGCAGACTTTCATCGTCGCGTTTTCCAATCAGATACGTTCTCGCTCTGTATCCCTCCACTCCCTCTTCAAACCATTTGGAGTGATTAAGTTCCCATTCCTTCCTTCATCCACGCCACGCCACTGCGAGGATGCCGACCGCCTCGCCAGCCCTAAACCAATGATTTATCGCCACCGTGACTTCTTTTTTCGGACGCCTCTTTGGCACGGAAAGGTAGGAGATATGGATGGAAAGAGGAGGTAGAAAGCTACGATATCCCGTGATTATAGTAAATGCGGGGAGGAGAGATATGGAGGCGGCGAGGTTGCCGGATAGAGTAAAAATAATTCGTGAAGTGCCATGCCAGAGAATACGTTTTGAACTGGTCAAGATAAATGGGAATTTGGATCTGGAATAAACGCTCCGATGGAAACACCTGCCTCTTTATACGATTCGTCGACAAGAAGCGAATTTTATGCTAAGGTAGGCTGAAATATTTCGCTGGATCGCTCTTAAAAAGATACGAATTGAAATGAGTACGATCGTACTTTAAACGAGTCTTAACTCATTAAATTTGTACTTTTTCAAAAATAGTGAAAAATTCGGGTTCGATGAGAAAAGTTGAATTACCAATGAGACAAATTTTGTGTTGATGTTAATGATAAATGTCAAACAACGGTAAAGTTGATCTAATCCAGAAAAGATAAAGGTGGAGAGACTCCACTAATCTAATTATTCGAAAAATAAAATTTTTTAAAACGTTTAAAGACCTTTTGAACTCGTAGGATACGATGAAAGATAAACACTGATGAACACAACAAAAATAACAAAAACGAAATCTTTTGGAAAGCCAGAGAGAGTAATCAATTTTGAAAGAATAATAAAAACAATAGACATAAAAATTCGATTTGTAACTTGAGTAAAAATGGATAAATCAGTCATAAAGCCTTCGGCATACTTCATTTCCGAAGGAAAACGTTCAATTTCTCATACGGTTATTTTCAATTCACCCCTGTTAGCACTAGATTTTCCACAACCACCAATATGAGGTTTCAGCTATGACTACCGCAAACAAAGTGTTGTGGCGGCGTTAGTATCTCGTTGTGTGGCTCAGCGTGACGATACGATATGACAAATCGATCATTCAGTCCCACCCTCGACAGCAGAGGACAAAATGCTTTCGGGAGGTCTTTCTTGAAAAAATAAAAAATAAATTAAAGCGAGGCCACGGCTTCGAATGAAAGATGTGTCTACATTCTTAGCTTTTGAGTATCTGACCTTATCCATCATTTTAGAACGGGAATCGGTGACGGTATTACAAATATTGGTCGCGCGTTGATGTATCCGTGTGAGGCTTATAGTGCCAAAACAATAATATTAAGTCCTGTACCAGGAAAGAACCTACCTGCTAACAATTTTTTCCAACCTTTTTCATTTCATTTTGCTATACTCGATCGCGAAAAATCAACATCGTTTCAGAGTACCTTAAGTCACCTATTGCTCTGCCTGTCCCAAATAGTGAAAGAAAAGGTTAATTTCGACGACTATGTAGTTTTGAAATAAACAAATAAATACATATATATGATAACGTCTATGCCGTGAGGCCATAAAAAAGAAGTCGAAAAAGTAAAGAAGGGCTCTCGCCGAAAAATACTCTAACCGAAAAAAAGGCCACGGAAAAAATTCCAGTCCTTTCACGACCTAAGAACTCATCCTTCTCGGCCTTAAAACCTCTCCTCTCTCTTTTACCTCCCACTTAGCCCACCTCCCTCACGCCTCGAAACCTTCTTCGTAATTATGCTCATCGAAGAGATAGTGGAGGGGATTGTTCTTCTCTGGAGTTCAGAGGGGCTATTGGGGAGGAGGAAGGAATAGTCTAGGGAGTTGGAGTGGGACAAGTGGAGAGAGAAAGAGAGGTTTGGATGGAAGGTGGAGGAGGGAGAGAGGCGGAGGAGTGAGAGCTCGTGCTGCCCTGCGGTCAGTCAGTGCCGCAAGGTACGTGATTGAACCACTTTTTAAAAAAATACTAGGGGCATCCAATAGGAACGGACTGGGCCATAAAAACGGATGGATATAAAAAAAGGAAAACTGTTTGAAATGGAGCCGAAGGGTGGGGCAGTTAATGTATGATGGAGACATCGATGAAGGTTTGCAGTTTCTTAGTTATTTGAGGCGGAGATCCCTCGATGTTAGGTGTAAGCAGTCTATGAAGGTCGCCGAAATTCCTACCCTCTATGGTATCCGCGCGTGAAGCATGCATGCAATCAAACCCCGATTTAGCGCCACCGTTTGTCCATCATCGACATTGGCGAAGATGGCAGTACATCGAGGTATGTGCTTGCTCTATGTAATAATAAGATTGAAAGTTCTGTTCACAACGATCCATGGGCGTTATGCGGGGGTGCCACTATATATAAGGTGACCCTTATATATTTTAAATTATTTTACACTACCCCCAAATGTCCTCTATTTCATTAACTGTCCCATCAAAATCCTGAATTTTCCAACACGAAAAAGTTTTAACGGTTATACTGCACTAAGACAAACATCACAAAAATTATTCTTATTATATTTTCGATTTTATTCAGAATTCAATCTCTCGTTTCTATTTCGATAGAAATATATAGATTTCATACCGAGTTTTCTGATTGATGTACGTCTGAACGTTGATTGGCATGATTACTTTTACTTGCGTTACAATTTATTCAAACAAAATGCCCCTGGAAAAAAATGTGTTTTTATGGTGTCTCACCTTCCAATCTGTCTCGGGAAGAATTTGTCGAGCGATGAATTGATGCGTGATGAGTTTGTCGTGCGATGTACAGACGTGCATTGAGTTTGCCGTGTGACGAATTGACGCGCAATGAATTTACCGCGATATATTGACGGTATATCACTTCGTACTCGAATTTAAGATGACCCTCGATTTTTGGGTAGATACGATATTTTATTGAACCTGTTTTATTTATTTTAATAACCCTGTAGCTTTGAGAAGCTAATCACTTTGAAACAAAGATACCGTTTAATGTCCTTTATTTTCAAGTCAAAATACAGGACATTACCAATATGTCCTGTATTTTGTATTTCAGAAAATGGTCACTTTAACCATAGTATAGGTAGGCGCTAGATCGGAGTTTGACCCTATCGTGAAATCCCTACAAAGAATAGAACGAAGCCAATTGTTTTTCTGCGCGAATCGCTGTGGAAAAAGCTTCCTAGTCCGATAAAAGAAAGATTCAAGTCACGTCCGTTGTTTCTGTTTTGGTCCAAAATCGATACCTAGAAAAGTTCTGCGGTCATTGTCACACAGACGTAAATATTGAATTCGATATTTTTGTTTGGACGTCTGAGGCACTGCAGCGATTACAGCAGCGGTTTTCCAGACGCTTATAGGTAATTCTAGCGATAGTGTTATCTCTCCGTATCTTGGGAAAAGCTCAATTCCAAGGACTCTTCAAATGTTTACCTCCATTATCTACTCGAGTGCCAGAAACTACGATGGAATGAATTTGCCATCCTTTTAGTTAACCCGAAGATAATCGAGTCGTGATGTGGGGACGCTTCCTGAATTATAACAAATAACCGAAAACCAACGATCTTCATAACAGTAGGCATACTTGCATTAACCTCCTATACCTGCCAAATATAACAGATAACAATAAAATGCCCCTTATTTTGAGAAGTATCCTTCATATGGTGAGCGTATTCATTTTCTCTCGTTAGAGGACAGACAAAGAGCGATCAGCAATAAGGAAATTAAATAAATAGTAATAACAGTAATTTTGATGTCCAATCATCTAATTTTCTCGTAAAAAAGTGAAATACCATCAGATTAACTTTCGAACTAGGACATGAGCTATACATATTTCACACATATGCAATTATACCACCAATAGCGAATATCAGTCGATAAAGACAATTATTTTCCTATTCTTGACAAAACTTAACCAAGGAAGATGATTTAAAGCAGCGAGAGAAACTTCAGATCTCCATAGAAGTGGTTAAGATAAGGAAGACATAGCTGGAGGATCATCTCTCGAGAGCACACAACACGAGCTCACCTAGGCGAAGAAAATAAACATTTGAAAATCAACACGTCAGGAACGCCGAGACTCGACCAACGCTTTCTAGATAAGATGTATTGGAAGAGTGTTTAGTGCTAGAGAAAAGGGTCTTGAATTGCAGACGTGGAAAGGCCAATTGTGTGTCCTCTCGAACTTGATCAAACATAACATCAAAATTCATCTCTTTCTAGCTCATTCACTCCTCCTCCTCTACATTTCCAACTATAAATTCAGTTTTCTGCTAATATTACTTGCATTAGAAATATTGTCATTTTCCGAAGAAAAGGGAAGCTATGAGATATTCCACAAAATCTGAAAATGAGAAAAACTTTGAAAAGGGCACGAACGCCGTATCATATAGACAACATCAACATTTGGAATGTCTCTCAATATGTCGCGATGAGCAAACAGACGAGACTTCGTCTCTTTGAGCTTAAATGACAGGAAGACACTCGAACTTCGGATTCTGTGCCTCTATGACAAAAAATTCTCGGAGACTTTAACGCCTGGCAAACACCACTTACGCTGACTTACTCATGTCTTCACATATTGCTGTTTCGCTGAACCTAAAATATGAGTGACAAAGACTTGGAATTCTGTTTGAGTTAAAAAATATATCTCAAATGGAAGTCCATCACCAAGAAAAAAGTCAGCAAAAACTTTAGATAGATTCAAAACTTCGAAATTCGGGAGGCAGAAATAAAGGATGAAATGAAAAGTAACCCCCCTACTAACCATAATTATCAAGTGGACGGAGCGCATAACGATTCGCCCACTTACTATTCTTATGATGACTACATCACCGAAACACAAGGAGAAGCGAATAGAAATCGCGCTTAAGAGAAAAGGCGTAGAAGAGAGGGGGCAAGATGACTTGGAAGAAAGCCATCATTTCAGATGGATGTGAGGGCGCGCAAAGAGGTGGTGAGAGGCTCATAGAGCGGGTTGGAGGCGGCGCAGGAGGCGCTGGATGCCATGGAAACAGGCCAAGGTGGGAGGATCGATCACGAGGGAGCTGGCGAAGAGGAGCGGCGGAAGTAGCAGTGAGGCGGGAGATAGAAATTGAGGCAGAAGGCAAGACTAGGAAGGATCGAAGGGGGAGTCGAGGAAGCGAGGCACTGGAAAGAAGACAAAAATCCTAGAGAAAAATGAACAATATGGTTTCGCTGAGGAATATGGCGGCAAGGTTTGCAAATAACCCGGAAGGAGATGGACCATGGAAAGATTTCAGAGGATGTGGACATGGAAAGCATTTCTGCGCGCGTAAAATGTGCCAAGGAGTCAAAACATGGAGGAGAAGGTGAAACGCAGAGGGATCTATTATTTCAAAATATCGGAGTATAATAAAAGGGAAAGTCGCGGTGTCGTAAAGCCAATTAAGCGAGGGAGAAGTAATCAAACTCGGTAGCTCGCATATGCAAAAAAACTACATTTTCGATCATTTGAGTTCTATTGCGTATCAGTTTCGCTGTTTTTAGTAGTATCCATGAGGACTATTTGCGTTAGAATATGCACCTACAAGTCTGATTATCTTACGAACTGGGAGAGCATGAACACAAAGTTATAAACAGAAGAAAAATAATGTCATTCGTTATAAGAGGAATAAAGATATAGTTTGATTGTTAAAAAACAACGAATTGATTAGATTTTTCGGTTATGAAAGTCATGAAAATTTTCATTCATCATTATAAAAATTCCCTTTTATAAAATTCACTTCGAAAAGATTTTATAGAAACGACCGAAAAACAATTAAAATATTAACGCTTTGAAAATATGTAATCATAAATTCATAAAGCGAGACATCTTGTTATAACCAGAAGAGATTTCAGAAAACACAAATCCATAGGCGACTCGACTCGAAGAGGCCGTGGGACGAGGCATAATTGCGTAACGCTCACCGTCCTATACTGGCTCTAGGAGGCAGCACTATGGCATGGGCAATGGGCTTCGAGGGAGGGAACGATGACTAAGAGAAAGGGGGGGGGAGAGAGAGAGCGGGGGCACGAGGCGCTGTGCCCCCGTCATTTCAAGAGAGCGCTCTCGGTGTGGCAACACTTTCCAATAAGGCGGCAGGAGAGCGAGTGGCCGCGTCTCTTGCGGTCTAGAGCCATGGACCGAGGAAGCGGGAGGATAGAGGGTGTAAGATAGCTTTACCCGATCTCCTCGGCTTGCTCACGTTAGTTATCACGGCCACACCCTAACGATACTCCATCCCGCTCTCTTTCCCTCCCCTCATCCAACAATCCTGCATCACTCTCGCACCACCGCAAGTCGCGGTCGATAGAGAGACTTAGGGACGTGCACGCCTTTTTTAAAACCACTTTTGCTGTACAGGATTGAGTTTCGTTAATATTAACGCTATCTCAGAGAAGGGCAGACGTATGCGCTTCGATTTAATGGAAAAGGCAATGAAAACCAAGCTGCGGGAGTCCATGATGTTGAGATTATGTTTTAATGGAATCTGATACAAATTCAGAAAAAAATAAATTTGAAGAGCTATTCATTGCTTAGATTCAATTCTTGAGTATCTATTCTAGCGCTTTAAGATACGCAAGAGAGTACAAAAGAAATATGCTTTGTCGTGTTTAATTTGGGAGAATAGGAGTCCACCTTCGAACACGAATATTCGCTACTGCAATATTGGAAACTCAAGTTATCTCAGTGAAAATATAACTCTTTATTTAGATCCCTTTAAGAGATAAATTAAAAATAAAAAAGGCACCAGCAGTTTGTTTTCCACGAAAAACTCTCGCGTTCATTGTGTAAGAGCGCAAAATTGTACTATTGGAATCTCAAGTTATCTCAGTGAATTACAACCCTTTTAGAGGTAAATTGACAATGAAAAAGTCAGGTGCAGTCCGTTTTCTACGAAAAATTCTCGCGTTCATTGTGTAAGCGCGCAACAGAATGACGTGATATACCCTCCACGAAAAGACAGCCACCACGCGCAAAAAGAATGAAGACCTTAGGATCGGGTGGCAGTCGCTCGAAAACCCTAAATCAAAAAAACGCGTGGTAAAAAATGAAGCTTTTATAAAGTGATAAATCAATCGCGTATCTTTCCGGCCCCGAAGAAAGAAAGTCCGAGAGGACGCCATTCTCGGACCCAGCCTCGGGCGTCTTGTCGTGGCATCTCGTGACTCGAGATAGCATCGTCTTCTCTCAAAGAAGCGCGATCCCAAACCCACTCCCGAAAAACCCTCGGACTTATATCATTCGTCGAAAGAATCGACACATCACGACAACCGAGGGAAACTTACGACTTCATAACCGGAGGAGGACGGATGGAGAGTTGATAAAAAGAACTGCGTATAAACGATAGACTACAAAGACTTATCTCGAGGAATAATGAAGCGGAGAGACGGACTCGTGATCCGTGTCCAAAAGCTTTCATGCGGCGATCTCCTCCTTCCAGACGCGCCGCGATCCCTTCTTCCCACCTGGGCTACGACCTGCGTGCGAGAGAATGCTTCGGCCCTTGATTCCTTTCTCTCTTTTGATTAGCCACCTTTGTCCCCGGCAACAAATGAGCGGGAATTGAAAACCTGAGTCTCGGCGCTCACAATATCGCATTCCTCTGGCTGTGATCTCTTCCTCCAATGCCACTTCTTCTCCAGGAGACCTGCCCACTTTTCCTCCGAGCTGTTATTTTTTAAATTCATATCTTTCTTCACTTTTCTTCCCAATCCCAATTCGTGCTTAACAAATCCCTTTTTATGCCTCTATCTTCATCCCGTCTTTCTTCACTCATTTTATTGCTTGTTATTTACTTTATCTACCTCTTCTTTCTTTCTCGCAAACTATGTACAATAAATTCCATTCCCCACAGAAAACTATCGACCCGGCAAAATTCAAAGTATTTTTAATATCAACCATGAAGTTATGTAATATACAAAATATACATACATATGTATGTATAAGTAAATTTCGAAATTATGAGAAAAATACAACTAACGACGAGCACCGATTCGCTATATGTGTCGATTATTGGACAAAAACCTTTATTGCCTTCATTGCTTGAAAAATGGAGCGAAACTAAATTAGGGAGAATGTCTTACCCCGCGAACCCCCACTGGACACTCCGAATTCGGCTAATAAATGATAACCAGATTTTTCGATCGTCTGAAGCCGATTTGATTGCTATCTCCCTCTCGTTCTCCTCCGTCACACTGATTCAGCGATACTCCCCTTCTCCACTCGATATACTTCGGAATGCCCTAGTCATCCTATCATTTATCTTTTCTCAATGTGAGACAAATAGCGATCGCAACAGTTTCTTTCGAACAATAGACGCGAGTTTCGACAATGATGCTAATATTCCGTTTAATAGGGAGTGAATATTACAATTTTTTATTGTTATATCGGCGATTCTCTTTTGGGAAACTTCATCTTTTAAGAATCATCGATAAATAAAATTAAGGAAACATTGTTAAATTAAATGAAAATGAAGTGACAACGTAGAAACAAAGTAATTAATTTTCCACTGATTACTCCGTGGAAATTTTAAATGGAATAAGTTTAAATCATAAATAAGAACAGCAATTATATGATATTATTGAAATTAGGCCCTACAAAATCACATTCTAAGACACACAAAATAAACTGAAACGATGGTTAATAACTACTCAAAATCTTTTGCCATAGCGTCCTAACTACGACTGTAGTTAAAGCACCGATAAATTCGTCAGAAGCATAAAAGCGAAGAATGGAAAATACTCAAAAGATTCGAATAAGACACCGATAATTTAGCTAAAATTACAAGCTTAACTAAAACAAAAAAAACAAATTCGCATGCTAGATATGTAAGCTTCCAGCAACGCCACCCATCATCCGGAAACTAAAAGGTTTAAAGTTTCAAACTCGCCCGAGCAAAAAGCCGCTCAGCAACAAAACAAAAAATCTCCATCCTAGACATCCCAAGGGAAACGGGTTAGTTGCGCAAACGCGTACTCAGGCAGGCACATGCGCGAAGCAGCATGCATCTCTCTCTCTCTGTAGGGACTCGAGCACGGTCGTGGCAACTGGGTATGCGTGATTTTTCCGAAACCCATTACTCGCAGGTGTTCACGGATAACCATTTAACCCTCTCATAAGATGTGATTAATCCCTCCTCCGCCCACCTATCATCTCGCCGCCGTACCTGGGCAAATTTTCCTTCGTCCCTCTGACCCCACCATTTAAGACAAAAAAGGAATTAAATCAATAGGAGGAGCTTTATCTGATGGAGAAAAACCGCTTTAAAGTCTTTAGTACGTGATGCGGTGGATGAGATGTGAGGTCCGTGACCTCCGAAAAAAAACTTTCGAGGGAATAACAAGAAAGACTTCCTTTCGAAGTCGAGAACTGAAAATATTACGTCCAGTCCCCGAAAAAATGCGTTAATAGAAAAATTAATGTCAAAAGTTGCTAAAGATTAGTGCTAAAGAAATGAGGTTTGGAGTTTCTACAGCCATACAAAGTATTTAAACGTTATTAAAGCCCGACGGAAATAAAATAACAACGAAGAAAATATTCACAATACGAATTAAATTATCGCCCAAACCACATTAAATATGGCGATCACGGAAGAGATTTAAAAAGATATTAGACGCAAGGTCGAACGTTACAGTACCTCGAGATAAATAAAAACAATATCTAAGCATGCCAACAGAAAATATCAAATTATTCTTTCATGCCAAGAAATTTTCCGAAGGTGAGTGCGTGAAAAACAACGCGGTTATCCATCAAACATATTAACATAGGAAGCATTTGGGCGACAAGTTATCCTCTATATGGCATTAATGCGACGAGCTACGTGCCTCAAAAGGAAGCCTGATTCACCTTCCACGGAATTCCAACGTTGCCAAGTAGACCGCATTTGCGAAACGTGCTCGCTCCACAGCTTCATTTTCTTCCACCCAATTGGCAACATGAGGGTCCTCAAATCTTTCCGGTCAAGAGAATTACCTTCGAAGATTTGCCAAAGGCGTCGAGAAGAAGCTTGCAAAAAATATAATTCTTCGAGAAGGAATCTCTTGCCATGCAAGAAACGATACAAACATAGCTGTAAAAATCTAAATTATACGTTGACGCAGTTGAAATACATAAAACTCGACGGCAAAGGGAATAAGAGAACACGAACGGGTGAAAATTAAAACGGTTACGTCATCCGAGAATCATCTCGAAAACGTTAACGAATGGCTCGTGAAAATATGCTGCTTCGCCTAGCAATCAGTTTTTCCTTTCAGCGAGGAAAGAGCAAATATTTTTACATTGCGTTGCAAAAACAAAATAGTAATGTGCTTGAGGAAAAATAACTATAAATTGTTAATAAATTTCTACGTACGACCCTGGGATAGAAAAAATAATAGGGAAGCTGAATCGAATCAATCGAAAGCAGGAGAAAAGACTGACAATGAGCGCAAAAACGGAAAAAGAAGCGAGATCTTTCTGTTATGCGGTGATAATTTCATTAGAGGTATCTAACATTTTACTTTCTAATTGGTAAGCAAATTACATTCCTTAGGTGTAAATCTAAGGAGTATTTTCTCTCGTTAGCTATAATCAAGTTGACTCGAGGCGTGCTCCTAAAGAAGAGGAAAAAACAAAATCCAAAATAACGGCCGTTAATAAAATACAAGCTTCACGCGGATAAAAGAAATCCCCCCGCAATTTCCTCCAACGTCTTGAAGGGAAGCAAATCAAATTCTTAGCCTAGAATTCTCTCGCGGCAAGGACGTCGCTCGTTAAAATCTCCGTCGACTTATTTTTTCAAGAGAGCGCGAGATAGGAAAAAGTCGAAAAGTCAGACGCTTCGAAGAGAGCGGCTTCGATTAAAACGGGGCAGGCGAACGGAGCGAGCGAGCTGCGTTTCAATTCGAGTGCAACTTGCAACTCGGGCGAGCGTGGCGCCAGAGAGCGGGCATTATAAGAGCCCGGGGCGAAATGAGCGGGTAAGTCTAGAGAAAGAGACGGTGCCGCCGCCACTGCCGTTACCAGCCCGCCCACGATGCCTCCGAGAGAGTCCTCCCCATTCCCTCCCACTCCTCCAACTCTTCTCTCTCTCCACCGCCTTTTCGCTTCCCGCCTCGCCCCGCGCGCCCTCCGCAGCTCCGCCTCGAGGTTCGAAATCGAGGTCGACACATGCAAGAAAAGAAGGCATGCAGAGCAGAAACGGCGCAAAAAAATAAACAAATGAACGCGGGCGGGAGTCTCTCCTATCTCCTCTGGGGAGGACTGGAATTATGGCCTGGAGGATGGAGACGACGGAATGTGGGTGAAGGAATGAAAAGTCGATTTATCGGCACCTTGGATAGGCGCCTCCGAAGCCATCGAGACGAAAGGTAGGAGTATACAGAGATATCGATTCAAAACGTCTTACCTTCATCTCTCGTCCCTCTCTCCTCCCTCAATTCCCTCCTTTTTCCTCTGCATACGCTTTGCATTACCTCATTCTTGCTCGGCCCATGCACCAAGTCCCACTTAAAATCATATGCAAAGCAAATTGATCCAAGCGTTACCGATAACCGAGAACATCGGTAAAGATGAGCACTAAAAATATAAGCTCCAAGGACAGATAGGATGACCTGAATTGGCTTGTGGACTTAAATACAATTCTCATTTTTTTACTAATATAAGAATGCATTAAAAGGAATAAAGCATCCACGAACCAGAACGTTTATCGAATTATCCCAATATGCCACTAAAAGCCTCACCTATGAAAAGGATTACGATTGACGTTATGATGGATGTCGTTGGGTTGGTAAAGAGAATGCATGGATCGAGGGTTTTTTTGTCTCCTGCTGCGTTGATACCATAGCGTAGTAAAATATAATTGAAAAATAAACGCTCTGCGTTATCTCGCGATTTTTCGAATCCTCATTCAGTAGAAAATGTTTGATTACCACCCTTACTAATAAATTTTGATATATCTTTTCATATTTTATTGAGAATTGAATATTTCCAAAGTTTTAAAGAAGAGAAGCTGCACAAATATCAGGTAATTAAACTCACGATCCGATTAAAAACTACGACAGCAATAATTGTGATGTGATAAGCCTTAAAAATTCCACTTATTATACGATAAATACCGTAATCAACTAACAAAGGTTATGTTTTTCTTTTCACTGCATATCTTTTGATCGCCACCGAAGGACGAGAGAGCGCGAGAGAAGCCTCGCCCACTCACTCCGATGCGACTCCCACCGCTGAGCGTTTAACCTCCTCTTGCGGATCTCCCAGAAGAGGAGAAAAAGAGGAGGCGACGGTGGCGGTATCTTACGGCCATTGCGCGCGTCACCGCACCGTTGCTTCCATTAGGGGGAAAATTTCGAACAGCTTCGGAAGGAACAGTTTTGGGGGAACGCCAAATATAGGGACAAATGAAAACAATCCCTCATACCTCTGCCGGTTACGAATCTCCTTTAACCTCCCCCTCGCATCCAACCTCCCACGCCTAACAAAGTGAGAAAGAGTGAGAGAGTTGGAGTGCCCTCACTCTCTTTCGTCCTCCCTGCCTTCCCAGCATCCCACGCGCACCTGAGTCACACTCCTACGCGGGAGAAAGAAAGAAAGACTGGCAAATATGAGGGCTCCTGGTGACAGGAGGCGCCACTCTCTCGGAGAACGGATTCGGATGCGAGTGATATAAATTATTTTACCCGCCCATATTCGGAAGAATTAACGATGCCGCACCGAAAAATTATGCGGTTTTTCGGAAATACGCGGTGATGTGAAGGCAACTCACAATACATTTATGATAAATTCATCAATTCAGATTGGAAGGAAATGGATAAACTCCCGAAAATATGGCTCAGAAGTCAATTATGCTGAAATTTATGAATACACGACGTCGTTGGCTCGTTCTACTAAATAAATTACTGTATAAAATACAACAAAATACTGCTTGGATGGAGTAACAATTCACGAACACGAGGAGAAACCAATCTCCACGAGAAAATAAAAATAACCAACCCTATTTCGCAAGAGAAAGAAAATAACTCGAGAGCTCGAAGGCGTAAAGAAGAGATCAGAAAAATACTTAATTACTACGTTCTCTACGAAAATCGTTATCTTTTGTCACGGCAGAAAAATTCCGGGAAACTCTCCGAATACGTCTTGGAATCGCGTATAAAAAAAGAAAACACTCGAGCATAAAGAAGAAAAAAACACACGGCTATTTCGGCGAATTGAATCACATTAGATTTCCATCCCAATCACGACCTTTCAATTAGCTTCGAGGAGGGGAAAAAAAGCCACGGAGCAGAAAATAGATGGAGTACGAGAGAAAGAGAGAGAGAAAGAGGAAGATGAAACAGCGAGAAGGGAAAAGGGTTTAATCGAAGAGGCGGAAATGCCATTAGAGGGATGGCCGGAGAGAGGAAGATGGATGGGAAGAGAAGAGAGGGAACGCTTGAAGGATTAAAATAGGAGTGGGAGGCTATCCTGAAAAATTCTCTCCCCTCTCTCACACTCTCTGACGGCCGGCCTTCCCTTACTCGCCCACGTCTACCTCTCTCTCTCCACCTTTCACCTCTTCCACGGCGATGCATCTTATAATCCGATGCGCTGGATGCGGTTTTATTGATCTCCGGGAAACCCATCATCGCTTTAAGTGTCGTCCTCCGTATCGCTATATATGGTCCATAAGGTGCTTTACCAGTCGAGGCAGCCTAGTTCGCGGAAATAAAGAGTGCCGCAGTTATCCTCGCGATGTTTATTTATAGCCCCGTTTACGAAATGCATTCACCTAAAACGCTGGTGTTTATGGAGGTGTTTCCGAGTTAATAAATTACCAACGCTCGTGCGCGACGCTATTTCTTCTGAATCGAATTTAAATTGAATCCGAATTTGAAATTAATTTCATGAATTAAATTACAGATACACCGTATGAAAGAAATTTTGCTATGACAGGATACGTTTAAAAATTGTCGTTTAAAACGAGATCGATTCGCTAAAGCCTGCTAGCGCATCTAAATTCCAAACCTTTTCAAAGGTCAAAAAATTAAAATTACAATTTTAGCCCTATTCAACTCGCTTTTAATCCCAGTTATTTTTATGGAGTACTCCTATCTTAGGGGTAACCGCTAACAAAAAAACGAGCATTTGTTTTTAACGGGACATGCCAGTCCGTCAATGCGACTCTTTTGATGGAACGAAGGATATAAAATCCGCATCGCGTGGGTCTGTCTCTCGGCAGGTTCTCCTGGAGTCGGTGATTACGGGGCGAAGGTCCGAAAGCATGTTTTACGACGTGTCGAGGAGCAGCCGATGCCCTCCGCGGGGAGAAAAATGTCCGGCGCGAGGTATCGGTTTCGCCACGGCGGCATTTCAAAGCGAATTGTTCGTGCGTCCATTCCATCGGACATTCCTCTGCCCGCAAAGCGCTTGTATCGTCTCGGGCAGTCGTCCATTTAAGGCGGCGCCCGAATAGCTCCGGGAACGGCTCTCGGTCATCAAGGGTGGGACGAGATTATCGCCAGCCGCGGGCGAGAGCGCGCGCTCCCTCCGACCCATCGATTCCGGATCCTCCCCCTATTCCCTTCCCCTCCTCCCCTCCCCCTTTGGCGCGGACGGCGCCAATTGTGGACGGCGGGCGATCCGATTCGTCGAGTTAGAGCGGGATCAACGAAACTCAAGTATCGTTTCGAAGCGACCTGAAATCGTGTCGGAGACACGAGCCGGAGCTCGTCGACAAAAGAAGTTTTCGGAGATATTATTCCAAGAGACTCAATTCCGAAAATTAACGTGCTTTGCGCGATTTTTCGTCATGAATATTTTGCTCTTCTTCAGTTTTTGCCTCGGTTTACCTCTCTCTAGATTATTTCTTCGAACGTGATACCTAATTGTTGAAAATCCCTCTTTTTCCGCGCTAAATACCCAAGCGATTCGTTTGACTGAAATTGCAGACGTGTTCCATTTTGTAGAACTGCAGAGATTTCAATTCGCGGCATACTTTTGAGCTACGTGACAGGTCAGGTGCTTACTGAAAGTCGACCGGAGACATCATCCTTCCTCGTTGCGTACGCCATTCCTCACACGATCGAAGCTTTCCTTTGAAGAGCGCAGGGTAAGCGATATATTCCAATTATTCTTACGTACACTCGCCTATTGAGATTAAACTCCGGAATTCGTATTCCAAAGACAGAGCAACCCAATAGATAGAAACGGCAACTATATATCCGATTTAACTCACGTCTCAGACGAGGAATACCTGAAGGGGAAGCTGAGTTTGGGCAGTGACAGGGTCCTGGAGAGTGGAGGAGGAGACGTGTCAAGGAGTTAGGCGTAATGGTGATGGAGGAGAGCGAGAAATGCGCGGTTTCGTACAGGAAACTTTTAAGTTGGAAATTGATTCCTATTTCGGGATGAAAACATCTCGCTTCTAGCATAGTGAGGAGAAAGGAGGTAGAAATTGCGTCCGATTGGTAACCTGCCGGTGTCTTCGTTAATAACAACTCCCCTCCCGCTCTCGCCATTGGTCGTGTGCACTTGTTCTTTTTTTCATTCCCCTTCGGACCACGCCCCACTCCCACCACTAACATCCTCCCCCTCTCCTCCCCAACATCCCCACCTCCGGAAGGTGGCTCGGTGGGGCTTGCACGCGTGCGCGGAATCGTGCCGCCTCATACTGCGCGTGCCCGCGGAACACGCTTCCAGCGGCGGACGTGATTGGAAAGCCGCAGCTAAAAATATGTATGCGCGCGCTAAAGCCTATCGAGTCCTTTGAGGATTGAAGCGGTAGCGGCTGTTAAAGAGGAAGGGAAAGAGGGAAGGAGAGCGTCCCATCCTAGCTCCTCCTCCCTATCTCCCTTCGCCCCACCCAATGACCGAGACAAAAAAGATTTAATAGGCGAGGTTATGAAAAAAGGAGGAAATAGAAAATCGAGACGCTGAAAGAATGTGGAACGATGGAACGGGAAGAATTTTCCTCGCGAGCGGACGACTTGTAGAGTCAGTCGCATTTTAACATTTTTCCTCTCCCCCCACTTTAAGTGGACGGGGGAGTCCATGGCGCAGGAGGATACCGCAACGAGAGAGTGGTTAGAATAACATTTGAAGAATAAGATATTCTAAAAAAAAATTCTAAGAAAGAAACGAGGGATCCTTGTTTCTGATGGTGGTGGTGAAAGACTATGTCGACAACTTTGCGTTACGCTCTTTTAATAACTAGTAATATCGTTTGTTGGAGTAAAAGAAGATATAAGTTTGCATTCAGTCCATTTATTTTCAACGGGAATACATTCATATGCATGTAATAATATATACATGGACGGAGAGTGATTGCGATATGTTCGCAATCCATATTCACCTAATAAACGACTGAAGTAATAAACTGCATCTGATATTAAAGATTATAAAATATATAATAGTTTCACGGAAAATATCTTAGGAATACATACTTAAAGGCAATGAATTTAAGGAATTCATGTCATAAAATATTTAACATTCCCCGCATTTAAAATCAGCGATCCTTCCGTATCATGCTTGACCGATCATGAGAATTCTACATCAGCTGAAACAAATAATTCATATCGGGAAGTTAATAACAAAAGATATTGTGAGATTTATCCTTCCAAAATTCCCATAGCCCAGGTTGCAAAAATCAATCCAATCGACGAAAATGTTCCATTTATACATAAAATACATGAAAATACACAACAAAAAGTGAAGACTGTATTATATGTAGGCATGGCGAGCCAAAAATTTATATTTAAAAGTTGCAGCTCTCTACTTTCCTGCCGCACACTTACTTCCTCGCCGCATCCACTAAAGTTCCTTTTTCCCCTTTTTTTTCCTCGACGCCAAAAGGCAGCCACCCACCCGAGCACCTCCGCGTCCCGAGGGCCTCTTTCCCGTTCCGTGAGGGTGGGGGGAAAACCAGTGCCTCCTTTGTGTCCGCTCACTGACCGCCACCCCGAAGAAAGAGGAACGAGGACCCTTCTGGCCGCGTACACTCTACCATTCTTCACCCCCCCCCCCCCTATCTCCCTTACCTCCGCATCTCGGGAACATTTCCCCCTACCACGGCGAAACCGCCCAGCGGCCTGCCTTCCGCGCCTCAACGGAGTTGAAGGAAAAAGGTGAAGTCGATGGGATCTGACACGCGTGAAAACCCGAGTCTGTCCGTCCGTCAGCCCGACCGACTGACCAGTCCTCCTCCCTCACCCCTTCCCGCAACATCTGCCTGTCCAGTACCCATACCTATACAATCTCCATGCTCTCGGGCTGAAACTAAGAATCTTAGACATATAGCATGTTGGGCAGTGCTCCTCGACCGCGAGACCGTCAACTTTCATCCATTCTCGTCACACGAGGACGTTCGGTCCTTCTTTTTGCGCGTGCCCGCTCTATAGTTCTTTGGATCCACCACTGGTCACCGAAGTGCCTGTCGACTTTTTTAAAAGAATTCATTCGGACGAATAATTTAATGATATATTTTTTTAAAGTTTGTCATCTTGCACGCTCGCTTTCCAACCTTATAGGAGAGGTAGCGATTTCTAGACTACAATCTGTCTAGATAGATCTCGTGAGCAACAACAGGATTGACGGCGCAGGAGAGCGATCAAGAGGACTGAAAATGGCATCCGACCTAAATGGGGATGGTAAAAGGTGTTTTTACTAAAAAGGAAAGACTTAGCATTCAAAGACTTCTTCGCGACTACATTGTTAAACAGACCGTTCCACTAAGGGAGAATTCCAGTTAGCTCGTGGATATTTTAAGAATTCAAGGCGCAGAGCGCAGCGCGCGCGTACCGCCGCCCAGCAATCAAACCAGAAACGCATCATCTTCAGGAATTTCGCCGATCCATCCGAAGGTAACGGTATCGAGAAGTGGAGGCATAAGGAGTCGGTCTTCGAGAGAAAGAAGGAAATAGGGAGAGAGAGAAAATAGAGTGAGAGAAAGGCAGAGAGGAATAGAGAAGAGGAAAGAAGCGAGATAGTGAGATTTGAAAAAAAATCGACTTAATTTTCACGAAACTGCGGTCGTCTCGGAGGAGGGGGGAAACCGAATCACGGCTCAGCATGCCGAGAAGTAAATTAAAACTTTTTGAGGTCGACGAGTTTATCGCACTGCCAAACACGGGTATTAAACTTTCTCGATATTCTCGCGGAAGTGAACGGAAATAAAAGAGCTTTCGATCGCTACGAGAAATAGGGACATCATCCGGAACCATTTCCTTTAGATGCGTGTATACATAAATTTATAAATACACACACACATGGAGAAAAGTATGTGTCCCACTAGGGGTTAACTGGGAAGAGAGAGGAGGTAGCTAAGGAGATAGATGTGGAGGAGGCGGAAGGAAGCGGGATGGAGAAGAAGGAAAGAGCAGGTAGGAAGAGGGAGGGTGAGGTGGGAAGACGTGGGTAGGCAGTAAAAGATGCGAGGCAAGTAGGCTTCTTAATTCGCGTGCCGCGTGCCCGGCACCAGTCTCCGTACCCGGAGGGAAGGAGCGCGAGCTCAGTGGAACGGAACGGGTGCGGCTTTAAGGAGGAAAAAACACAAAACGAGAGGAGAAATAAAAGGAGGAATCCACTCGTGGCGGACGACGTGACCGGTGCAGGGGAGTGGACTTGGGGTGCCTCGTCTTGCGAAGGGGGAAGGGAAGGAGGATCGGAGGGAGAAAGGAGGAGGGAGAAAGGGAAGAGGGAGAAAGGGAGGGAGAATTGGAAGAGGGAAAAAGGGGAGGGAAGGGAGAAAGGGGAGGGAAGGGAGAAAGGGGAGGGAAGGGAGAAAGGGGAGGGAAGGGAGAAAGGGGCGAGGGAGAAAGGGGAGAGGGAGGAAGGGGAGAGGAAGAAATGGGAGAGGAAGAAAGGGGAGAGGAAGAAAGGGGAGAGGAAGAAAGGGGAGAGGAAGAAAGGGGAGAGGAAGAAAGGGGAGAGGAAGAAAGGGGAGAGGAAGAAAGGGGAGAGGAAGAAAGGGGAGAGGAAGAAAGGGGGAGGGAGAATGGGGAGAGGAAGAAATGGGGAGGAAGAGGTAGGGCCGGAAGGATTGCGAGGAGAGACAGGATGCTGGACCGCTAAGATGGCAGTTTTAAACGGCATCCGACTAAGGAGAAGGAATCGAAGGACGAGAGACGACTCGTGATCGGTTCATAATCGCCGAAATTTTAAGAGCCTTCGTACAGGAACCAATCAGCAAATCGAGTCGAACAGACGAAGATTATAGCGCAGGAAAAAGGTGAGAACGTGAATAGAGAATGGTTTTTAACAATTTCCTATCGTTTACCACATCCTGTCGTTAAAAATAAAAAAGAGGGTCGACAAAATTACAAGTGGGATTAAATAAACGAAGGAAACATAAAAGAAAAGTTTAGGTATAACTGCGTCGTTCGAGTTGACGTTTTAAAAAGGGGTAATAAGAAAAAAGAACGGAAATTCTTTGGCGCTTCATTAAGACCAAACGAGGCCGCTGTCCCGTTAAGCCAGATAGGTTGTAGACATTCGAAATGAGAGTTTCCTATTATAAACTTTTCCGCACTGGGTACATTTCGGCGAAATATCTTAGCCATTACTTTTTCAAGGCACTCGCATAAATTAAGCCATGGAAATAATAGAAATACGGACGTGAGTGTTTGGGATCGATTACATAACCGGAAACGTGTTAAGAGCCAACAACGGTAAATACGCTTTGAATGTAACCTGAGAGATTAAATGGCCATTAGTTACATCCTTTCCTTACAAAGCCATAGAAAGACCTTTCTGCGCGTAAAATAATTCAACGCACTAACAAAAATTACTTCCTGCGCGGACAAAAGGAACAAATAAACGAAAAAATTGACATGGAAAACTCGAGGCGGGCGTGCAAACCCGCCAACTCGCCACGACGATTTCGACGAATTAAAGCAAGCCTTTTCTGGGATGTAATCACCCATTGTAGTCCGTTTTCATCGCATTCATTTTTTCACGTCGGACTGCGAGAGAGAAAATTACTCTCCGCAGAAATAGAGCGAGAGAAGTGTACCTACATACATAAAGGGAAAGAGAGAAAGAAGACAATTACTCTCCACGCCAAGAGGAGGAGGCATCGGAAATAAAAAGAAACGAGCTTCCTTCTCTTCGACCAAAGCGGCAATCATCGCAATGGGTAGCGAAGCTAAATTATCTCTTCGGCGAAGATGGAGCGGCGTATGCAGATCATGCGCCCGCTGACAAATCAAAAGCACACTCCCTTCGTTCGCTCTTCGGACTCGCTCACACCCATTTAAGTCGGACGTCGGATATAGATAAGCCATCGGAATCTCTGAAACACACCTCTCGTTGTGTTAGGTTCACGAGTTTTCCGATCACGCATCGATTCTCGCCCGCCGCATTGTCCCCTCCTCCCCTCTCGAATGTGCGTGTGTGCTCCCCTTCCTTCTCTCATCTCCGCAATCGACCTTCGGACGGTGATAATCTCTCAACGATGAAACAAACTTTGCGCCACATGTCTAATTCGTCTCTTTCGCGTCTTCTTTTCGTATTACGAGTCGACTGCGTGAAATGGCTCGAATCGGTTCGTCCGCGATGTTCTTAGCACCCTATAGGGGAGAGCCAATTGCTATACATTCACACATTCTCGTGTAATCAGAAGCGACAGGTGAGGATAATTACACGGAGAGGAGTCTGATGCAAGATTTGAGAAGAGGAGGTTTAATACAAACGACGAAAAAATCTTGCTATAGAAAATGTACGACGACGTAACTGAATCACGTGAAAGAGTAAGGCAGGATGACGGAAATATTTGAAAAAGAAAACAAAACCTCAGCAGATTTATGACACTGAAAAGTAGAATCTAGTTTTTTTACAACCTGCTGATTCCCTCTTGCCTACGCGCAATGGGTATCTGAGAGGTAGTACAATGAATAGCTGGTCAGTTAAAAATTTTAGGAAGAAAGGAGACTCCGATTTATAATATAGACGCTGCTATCCCTTGGTGTGAGGCTTTCAGTGCATGTTCGATGTTGTTTTGATTCCGATTCCGGCGGTATGGATAGAATATAGTTTTTCCGACCTGCTGATTCTCTCTTGCCTAGGCGCAATGGTATCTAAGAGGTAGTGCAATGAATAGCTGGTCTGTTTAAAAATTTTAGGAAGAAAAGTGACTTCCCGTTGAAGAAGATAGATGGGTTTAGAATATAGGACTGCTGTTGGAGTTCTAGAGCAAAACCGGTATATTACATGTCCGCCCCGTTAAAATCGATCGCAGAAATTAGCTTTTCGGAAGTTGGAAAAGCTATCGCCCTTAATTTTGTTTTTGGGAAGATGGCGGGTGTGAGGATAGGGGAATATTCGCGAAATATTGCCCACCCGTATACAAACATAACGGACACTACGAACTTTCTCCGATAAATATACGCGAGCGTTTGAAAATAAACGTTCGAGGCGACATCTTTCGATCCGGCCAGAGAGGAAAACCGGAAAAAGTCGCCACGAGGGTTGTTTCATCCCCCCTCTTCGATAAAACAATATCGCCATCATTTTCGTGCTTCTTTTTTATATCTCTCCGCGAGATTTCCGCCGACGAAGACTTAACTTAAGCCTTTATATACCAACGGTAGTTACAAGTACCACTGCTGTTGAATGAAAATATTTTCACTGTATTTGAATTTTTAGTGCTGATATTTATAGGCTTTTATTTGTTGTAGTATAGTATTACTACCAATATGTGGCAGGATTACCTTAACTGTATTCTTTTGATGTCACATGGTTTTCTTTAGCCTTTGTCGTCGCGTCAGCCATTATTGTGTGCATGGAATTACATTCGTCGATGTATGACCTTATTTAAGTGAAAATCTTCTAGGTAGGTAGTATCTTAGAAGTTTTTTGGGATTTACTAAAGCTATTGATTAGAAATCATATTCAACTAGACATTTGTTATGGTTTATGCTTTTTATGCAAAATATATTTAAAGTATTAATAATTTTTTTTAGAACAAAAAAATATGTTTTGGCTAATCTTATCTATCGGGATATATTCCTTAAAACGGTATCAAGCTTAAGAAAAATATTTATCAAAAAATATAAATATTTAAAAATTTGGTACATAAAGGGTTTAGATCGGGGAGGGGATACGGTAGAAAGGTGGGCGGAGGAACGGCGTGAGGGACGAGGGGCAAGGAAGGGACGGCAGAGAGAGGCATCTTTCACGAGCGCTTAAAAGTTTGAAAACGAGCAAGGGATCAAACAAATAGTATACACGGAGGAGGACAATGCGGAGGTGGGGGAAGATGAGGTCCCGTGCGGCAAGGTTGGGAACGGGTGCGAACGGATGGAAAGAAGGGAGGGCGGGGGGAGGCACGGAGGGAACGTGGACAAGAGGTGTGGGGAGGGGCGAAAGGGGGGGGGGGAGGCGTGAGTTTGAAAGAGTAGCAGCGGGGGCAAAGTTATACAAGATAATGGAGTGGAGGGGGAGTGGGCGGGGCGGTTGACGGTCCCTGGTTTGCGATCCGGGTTTCACACCTCGGAGAGGAATGTGACGCGTCCTCAGAAGGCGATAATGATACGGGTCGGGGTATGGGGCCTAGGGAGAAAGAGGGAAAAGGAGAGAGAGTGTTGAGGATGGAATGAGGAAAGGACGAAGCCAGAGGGAGCCCTACAAATAGGGGACGAGAGGGTAAAGGGTATGTGGGGAATGAGGAGACCCAATTGTTGAATTTCGGGGAGGGGGGGGGGGGTGGCGATGTATTGGCGATTGCTCCGGTGATGTTATTCTGTGACACATGACAATTAAAGACGAAACATGTAATTACAAAATCGAGGCTGAAAAAACGTTGAATGTGATTCACTTAATATACGTCGTTAATATTATGGTGCGAAAAAAACTCAACTTCTAATATGTTTGAAAAAGTGAAGCATCAAAAAATAAGCTCAAAGTGAAGAAGCGGAGAAAAGAAGCGCCAAGATAAACCATTGCGTTGATTTGATTAATTTGAAACAAATGGAGACTAAAATAAATAATTGTTAATGATAACACTTTTACACTCCGTCAAAACCTACGAGGATGTTCATAGTTACCTTAGAAATGTAATGCCATGCGCGCGTAATTCCCTAACAGTATTCACTACATAGGTATGATCGACCGATTTTTATTTCCTGTTACATAAAAATACCCATTACCTCAACAATAATAAACATCGAGCCAGCCCACTACTTTTCAGGATATGCTAACTCGAATCAACCCTCTTCGGATTCCAACCCACAATTTAAACAAAAATATAGCGTGAGAAACAGACGGAATCAACGACGCATGACCGCTATTAAAATGTATCCCAGTCCCCTCTTTTTCGCTCCTTGGGCAGGGGGCGAACTCTCGCGGCACTCTCACGAAACTCCCTCTCCCTACGCCTCTTTCTCTCACGCAGCTAAACCCCGTTTTCTCCCTCTAATTCCGCCGCACCATACCCCAACCCTCCACACATCAATCAGCCTATTTCTACGGAATCCGCCACAGAGACAATGTTTCTACTCTTTTTAACGCCTTCGAACTCTATTTCATTCGTTTTCACCAATAAAGACACTCGCTTCCATGCGCGGAAACCCAAACTACTTCCATCCCTCTTCCCATCGAATGGAACTCCCCCTCGGTAATTTGCTTCGCCTCTTTGTAACACCTCGAAGAACCTTAGCGTCAGATTAGCGGTTGATATCGAAGAAATGCAGTCTGATAAGATGATATTATGACCAAGACGGTATTAAGGAGAATCTTCCAATTTCAAGCGTGTCGAATTGATTGGGGTGAAATATTATTGTTATAGCACTACCTTTCCTTCAATTTACTTGCCTACTATAGCAATTGGGACTAGCAGTATCTCTATAATGTGACTAACAAGATTACTATCAAAATTTAGTACAGTAAGACCCCGATATAGCGACACCGTTTATCCATCACTGGTACTGGCACTAGAGATGGGTGACGGTAAATCGAGGTATATGCTTGCTCTATGTAATCATAAAATGGAAATTCTGTTCACAAATCAGGATCTGACTGTAGTTAGATATTTTTTAAAAAGCCTAATGTCTTACTAACTCCAGAAAGGTTGGAGTGTAAAATACAGGATTGAGATAGGTGTGGTACACCTTCGATTTCAAAAGTCAATCAAGAGAGAGAGAAAGATCCAATAAAATTTATAACAGAGCAAAAACGTGCCCATTTATCAGGTAAAAATTCATGTATGAATAAGTGATGAAGTTCTGCTATTCGAAAAAGAGAGCGATGAGTAATAGTTGGCGTTAAAACGAGCATCTTTAGAAACATTCCATTCCTGTGGATTGGATCCTTTTCTTCGCGAGAAAGACAGATCCCATAACTGCTTTCTCTTGAAATGTTGGCAGGTAGAAAAGGTAAAATAACAGCTCATGATTATGTACTAAAAAGCTCAAACCTTTCTCTCCTCCTCGGAATGGATGCCTCTCTTCCCGTGCGCAAACAATCAGCGAACAGACGCGCATGCGCTAACAGTCCTTTGTTCTCACAACCGTAGTATACGAAAGGAGCTCAAAGCCTGGGAAAATAGTTTGAACGCACTGTAAATGCGAGAGCGAAAAGTTTCGCGACGATTATGTTCCTTCCCGAACGTTGCAGTCAGCTTTAAGAAATGATTATACCGATGTATTATACCTGAGGACTTTTTAATACACTTGCTCAAATTTCCACAGGCAGGTATTTATAAGTTAAAAATTAGACCCACTACATTTCTGCGCTTATAGTAAACTTGAAATATATATGCTAAAAATCTATGCCTGCTAACTTTGGAATGCAAAACTTCCATTCCTACAAGTGTGCGAATTTCACCGATTTCAATTATGACGAGATATTTCTTGTAGTACGAATATATAGAACGACGGACACTTATTTCGTTATAAAACATTCTCACTTTAACTTAGCGTGGGATGTCTAAAAACACTGGTGCATGCGTTTACATAAATTATACTAACTCTTTGCATCTAAGGTTATAAAAGATCATTAAAAATCTGGTCCTAGATGACATTAGCACCTTCTTTTCGCCCAACTATAGTCCCATTATAAAATCAAATGTTTTCTTAATTAATTTTTGAATAACATACCTTGTTTTAAAGTAAAATTTACTCAAAATTGTTTATAAATTGTCCGAATACTAATATATGATGCGTTAACGCGAACTAACTGTAGAATGTATAATAAAAACCTCTATAAACCGCAGGGAGATTCCATTAATTATCGTCAACTTTTTGCCGCCATTCACTGCAGGGAAACACGAGATGAGTCGTCATCAAAGTCTAGAAAAAAGACGACACAAAATTTCCCACTAAGCTAATAACACAATGGACGGCAATATTCTTTCGCATGACTCTCAAGACGTTCAAAAGTTTCGACGACTTATAATGTAAAACAGCGGACGCCGCGAACTCGGTATTGTGTGTGCATCTCGCAACGGCGGCTTTTCTCACGCTTCTTTTCACCTAAGCCCTCTCTCTTCTCTATATTCACCTCTATCCCTCTCTATTCCTCGCCGATACTTGCGAAGACCTTTGCGGAGGAAAAAATACGCCACCACCTGACGTTCTAACGGCGTCCGTACCTATCCGCGTGACCCCATCGTTCACCCCTTTCTCCATAATACCCGAAAAACATCGCTTTCCGAGTGGGGTCGAAGCCACCCCTCCCCCCCCCCCCTTCCGCACACCTGCCCACCCAGCGTCCATTCTCCCTTCCTCACCCTATACCGCACACTGTTGCTTCACCCGTGGCAATGCGCTCCCTCTCTCACGTCCCTACCCTCCACCTCCCAGGGGGCGGCAGGGGTGTGAGGAGACGCAGGGAGGGAGAAGGACTAAGGTCCCCAGAGGGCAGAGTTGAGGTCGCGAACTCTCGAGGCTCTTTATTTTTTTAAGGCCGTTTTCGCAGGAGTGGATTCAATGGGAAGCCATCTGCATACTCGCAGAGGAAACTTCCCTTCGAGAAAAAAAAACTCGGGATGGAACTTTTTTCCTCCCAGTTTTGTTTGTTTGTTTGTGTGGAATTTCTGGCTAATCAACCTCTTGGATTATTATAGTCATAACTCCTTCCCCACCGAACACATACACAAGGGAGGAGGAAAACCGTCATTAGTCTACTCTTTACTAAAAGCACCAAGGGGGCCAACGGCTTAACGTCCCTTCCGAAGGACGGAGCGCTGACTTGTGTGGTCTCCTCAAATCACACAAGTAGGGAACGGAACGATCCCAGGTTGAAAAATCCGACCGCCGGATTCGAACCTGGGACCGCTGCGTGGAAGGCCAACCTTTTTCCTCCCAGTGTTTTGCCTTCAGATATTTGAAATTTTGTGCGAAAATCATCTCGCGCCTGGGTAAATTAAAGCATCCGAGCGTGGAGTCATATATATTAGCGGGAATGGAATAATTATCGCAACATCGCCAACGAATAGTCCTTCGTTTCTCGCTAGAAGACGAGAAAAATCTCAAAAATGGCAGATTATAAACGGGAGAGGAGGACGGGACGGATGTTTTTTTAACTGTTTTCGGGGGAAGTTGAAAAAAATACCTAAGAATCACCAGTGAGAATAACACGTCTCGCACGGCTCTCACGCATCCGGGCCCTTCTTAGAGGACAACCGCTAAAAACTCTCTTGTCCAACCGATAATCAGATGAAAATGTGGTGAATCCTTTATGTCGGACGGAAACCTCATTAGAATCACCTTAACCTCGTAAAGAAAAAGTTAACAGCGATACTTATAACACATGCCATTAATTAAATCTCGGAAGTGTATGCACGAATTTGAGGCGAAGGAGCGAGTTTCGTGTTCAGAAGAAATTTTTAGCGGTGTTTGTTCTTTCTGTAGAAATTGAAAAGTGATTTAGTTATTTTTTAGGCTATGTATAAGATGGGAATAACTTCGAAAAGGAACATCGATGAAAGTTAATGCTTGTCAACAAATCTAAAACGGGATATGACGAATTGCGTGAATAATGTTCAATTTCAAATGGAGCTACAACGGTATTCTCTAATGGAAACACCTTCATTCTAGATTACCCTCGCAGATAATGTTAATTGCCCGTAAACAGTTTAAATTAATAGGCGTGGTATAAAATCGATTCCAATAAAATGAGATAAAAATATACGTTATCGGTCTGCATCACGAAAAACTGAGAGGTTGACCAAATCGTAAATCATACACAAATCACTCCAAAAACCGAACGGTCGTTGGCATAGGTTATCCGTCATCTTATCACCAATACCGTGGCAACACTTCACTGGACCCTTACGCATGTAAAAAGAAGTCGACCCGGGGCGCTAAGCATGTTAGCGCAGAGGAGTGGACAAAAGGGGCATTTATCACCGACCGGAGACCAGCGAGAATACGTTTTCGGAGTACGCATGTACGGCATCACACACGCACGCAGTTGCGCACGGGGCGAGGCAGGCTTTTTTCGCGACTGGAGCACAAAAGAGCCCTTGTAGGATTCGCTCGAGGATGAAGAGAGAGAGAGGAAACTTAACATGCGAGCATCGATGGGCGCATAGGGCTGCCACCCGCGAAAAACCGGGCGTCCGGGGCATCATTCGGTCTGCCTTTCTTTCTTCCTCTATCTCCCTTTGACAGATGAGGATAGATTGAGGGGAGGGGGCGTTTCGGGTGGGCTGACGGGGATGACCTCGTGCCACGGAGGTGGCGGTGGTACGCGGATGGACCCTCAAATGTTCGGATGTGAGACCGATGTGACATCTGCCTCTGAGATTCTCGGCCGGATTAGGAGTCCACTTTGTCCAGGTTGCAATAGCTAATCTAAAATACCTTGTAGCGAGTTTTACTGAGAACTGCCAACTGGTTTACGATGTCGGATGCTAGAAATATCGCTCTCAAGGAGGCACCAATCCTGAAATAATACGTATTTTGGCAATGCAAATACGAAATTTTAAGCGTAAAAATGAGTCGAGTTTATCGCTATCATAAGGAAAAAGAATACAGTTATGATAAAAACAATTTGTGCTAAAAAGAGTTTCTAAACAACAATATAGAATAACTAGGAAATGACTGAAAATATTTCAAGTAACACAAAATCTAAAGCATAACCTAAAAAAGCATGCACAAAATAGAATAAAAATATACAATCAGCACCTTTAGAAATACCAGACACTTGTGTTCACTTTTTTATGATTGAATGATTATACCTTGAATTTCAGATTTAAAAAAACATGATACTGAAACAAATGTTGAATTAATTTGAAAAACACAAATACAAAATCATTCAAAATTTTATTTTTAAACATCCATAATTTCCAGTATTTATATATAAAGAAGGGGAATGAACCAGAACAAAAAGAGCTCGAATATAACTGCTGCAATTGTAATTCCTCTTAATGATCGCAAATACGATGAAAGATTAACCATCACCAAAAGTTTTTTAAATCCGTATGCAACTTACTTTTTCCTTTGACGAACTCCGATGTTTTTTCGCCGTTCACAGACACCATCGCCCACGCCAGCGCGTGAAGCGTCAAAAACAAACAAGTCTTCATGGCTACCATCTTTACACTAAGATCTTTAACATAATGACCGCCAAAAACCGCTAACGAAAATCAACTAAAACCGGCGGGGGTATTTCCCCAAAATAAACGACCGACTAACAAAGAAACGCGTCGGTGACTATAAAAAACACTTTCGTTGGACGTCCTCACGAGGGGACACTGTTCAGGATACGATAATACTCCCACACTTTCTACAGGAACACGGAGAATTCGATTGCACTGGTGTGATTTGAACCTTAACAATGTCCTAGTATCCACCGCGAGGGTGTCTGACAGTCTTAGGAGAGGATGGATTTGGTCGAGGCTCGATTTCGCTCGCCCCGGCGCCCCTTCCTCGGACTCTTCGCAATCACCCGCTTCAGCAGCCGCGCCGGGACCGCGCCGCCGCCTCCGCGCCCGCCACCGCCAGCGCCACCCGCGGTGCCGGCGTCGCCCCTCTACCCCGCTCAGTGCGAGGGACAGCCGCTCCTCCCGAGGATCCTCCTCTGCAACGAGCATGGCCGCCGCCGCTCAGGCGACGGACGGCACTGGAAGAGGTAGAGGTCCTCCGGAGTCGAGGCCAGGGTGCCGCGGCGGCCGTCGGGCATCCTCGCCCAATGGAACACCGCTACGCCTTCGGCCTCCTTATATCACTTCTCATAATCTCCATCACCGACCGCACAAAGGCGTCGGTTTCTTTGGTAACATCAATGCTCGAGTAAGCGAGTAACCCTCTTGTTAGATTCAGAAATACTATTTTTGTCGAGATAAAAATGTTGTTGAAATTATATATCCATCCTTCTTTCTTTACGCCATCTTATTTCTCGTAATCATTCTGCAGTACGCTATGATGTCCTCATAGTTGGAGGTAAGATGGTAACGCTCTCAGCGGCTCGGTTCTCCGCATATCCGAAACCTTCTTCACCAACACGTCCACTCGGCTCAACGTCCAGACTGTAAACAGAACAACACTTTTTCAGTAAAGAAGAGGCGAGAAAAATAGGGGAAACAAAAAAAGCAGAAAAAAGGTAGTGGGAAGGCGGTGGAGGGGGAGTTAATTACAAAAGATTTACGCTTCTTTATGAGATAGTGGCGAAGGTTGAGGGGGTGGAGGTAGAGTGAGAGACTAGCATTTGAGTTAATATATAATGGAGAATGCTGACGCTCAAATCACCTTTTTTCGTTATTAATCAAGTGGATAGGGGGCGGGCGAAATAGCTGGCAGAGAGGAGGCCGTTTCGAAGGCGGTGAAGGAGGAATTCGCCCCCTGGTAGGCTGTGGGTGAGAGGGGGAGAGAAAAGGTCTGGCGGGCGAGAGGTGTTCGGAGCAGAGGGGAGGAGTTGGAGAGAGATTTCGGGAGTGGGAGGACATCATTAAAACAAGAGTACAGCCAGGCGATATCACCACGAGATATCGCCGTTGGTTAGCTACGGAGAACACCGAAGGATTCAAGGATCGATCTCGAATGGACAAGCTCATTTCTCATATTCACTTGTCGAAGTTTACGGAAAGCGGCTTAATAAATTCCAATTTCCAAAGCTGAAAACTCTAAAAATAGCCACGTATTAACAACGAATACATTCTTGGAGCATATTTGACCTCCAGCATATGAAGAAAAATAACGTATAACCCATTTTCTCATTTCTACACTTCGGCGTAAAATGCTAATAAGGACATTGATGGATGATAGAGTAAAAAAAGAAAGTCTTACATAATGCTTGTTCAATTTTTTGTTGTTATTTTCCCATCTTTTTCCTAGAAACATTGTAATTGCTCGAACATGGCCATAAATTCCTTCTTGGCGACAACAATTCCCCGTATAACTTTCGCGGCTGTATTTCTATATCAAAATTTCACCTCGAAAGCATCATCTATATTCGGAGAGTATTCTTTCGCCTCTTCTCTTTCAGCAAATCCACCACCACATCTACATCCTTAAAGAGCCCCGCTACCTACCAAGAGTTCGGAGCGATCAGAAATCCTTTTGTTTCTCACACACAATGGGAAATAGTCCAGAACATTTTGTAGTCTAGCACGACAGCGCAAGGTTCCAAGAGGATAAAAAAGAGGAGGGCGAAAGAGAGAAAAGCCGTCAGCTGGGCTCTCTCGCACAGTGAGAAAGAGTGAACCGAAGGTTTCCATCTCCTCTGTTCCCTTTCCTAGGATACCTTTCTTGGCCACAGGGAAATGGAGTAGGGGGGATGGCGGAGTTGACGGCGGAGGAGTCAGAGGGGGAGAGGGGAGGAGGTGGAAGGAGAGAAAGATCAATCTCTGCCCGCCGTTGTTCTCGGGTCTGGTGGCAGGGTGGCGGGGGCGCTAGGAGGGAGGGAAGGGCGAAGGTTGGAGAGGGTGGGTAAGTGGCCAATGCTCCCTCTTCCTCCGCGTTCGGTCTGCCGGTGAGGGGGCGGGTGGAGGAAGGGGAAGGGGGCAGAAAAGGGTCTGATGAAAGAGGAGTAAAAAGACAACCCCTCTCTCTCTCCTGCAATGGAATTCAGGGAGATGAATAGGCAAGTAGGGTCCAAAGCGTGAAAGGAGGCGGTTAGATTAGATGAAATCTGCAAAGGAGTGGAATACAAAAGGTATGGTGGTGGTGGTGGTCGATCTAAGGGCGTGATTTTGCGTCGGACGGCTAACAAAATTAAGGGGACGAGACTCTCTCTTTCTCATCTTTTCCCCGTTTTTATTCTCAACCAAAAAGCTCGCCGATCGATTCGCCATATTCAAATATTTAGCTTAGTCACATTCCTTTTTAGTTTTGTCGAATCATAGTCGATCCCGCTAGTTTCTTTTATTTTTAGTCGCTCACGCCGTAAGAGGAGAAACGATGGTGGGAGATTGATAAAAGTTTTGAAGTGGTTTAAAAATAAAGAAACGCCGAGTCGGAGCCACAAGACCATAGAGGGTATGACTGGACGTATTCGTTCACATTAATTATTGCTCATCTTCGGATTTTCTAACAAAAATCGCTATTATCTTTTTCTCGAGGAAGGACGGAGTCTACCGAAGGCAACATTCCGATCGTTTTCTTAACATTAGTCTTGCGAACTTGTGGACATAGAGGTGACGTGGTAGGATAACCTCCGATTGTGGCGCGGTGCCGACCGGTGAGGGAAAGACAGAAAGGCGGATTTTTACGGGTGAATAATGGGAGTTTGCCGGTGCGGGATTCGGAAAAGGGTCGGGAGAAAGAGAGAGATGCAGCCTGGTCCACGGCGGGGGGCAGGCGCCCGAGAAAATATCTTCCCTTCTCGGAGGAGATGGGAAAAAGTGAGAGGGTGGCCGCAGGGGTAATTGCTCACGTGTCTCACCTCTTCAAATTTATTATTTCGCTTCCGACCTGCGAAGTGGTACCTCCGTTTTCTCCGAAAACATTCATTTTCACGCGAAAAGATTGCGAGAGAACTCCGAGTCCAATTTATTTTTCCGACACTCGAGGTAATTTTCACGTCCCGTGGAAAGCAATTAGTCTCCTCCAGGCATTTTAGCTTAGATGGGTGAGCTGCGTTCAAAAAGAAAACAAAGAAAAGAGGTCTTAAACGGACCACAGTCATTTGGGCGACTATTCTCTCACTAGAATTCAAAACCATAGAAGAAAACACTCCGGATTGATCCTGGCGTGTTGTCTAGCGCGACACGAAAAGCAATTTAAGATGACAAACAACAGCCTCTTCGTTATGAGGTGACATCGCAAGCCGAAAAGAAAAACATTTAACGCCATGGAAACGCTCCGTCACAGGTCGGGTGAAGACTCACCCGATGAAAACCCACCCTTCGCATAATCAAGTAGACTCGCGTCCTACCGAGAGGGTTGAGGCTAAAAAAGAGGATCGGAGAGCGCGCGCACGCACACAAACACGGCACATGACTCACTGGCTCGTTCGCTCCCTCAACTCTCCCTCCATTGCACGTATCCGGAGTCATCGACATACACCCCATTAGAAAAATGAGTACCATCGCGGTCGAACGTTTTCAAGCCAGCTTCTCCGGAGTGGGGCATGGAAGGAGGAGAGAGGGCGACCGCAAAAAGCGAGGAAGAGGAGACGAGACCCGGAGGGCAGGCAGCTACCGCCACCTCGCGTCCGCCCACGGGGTACGCGGGTAGGATTTGCGGGGAGCAACTGCACGCACGCACATACACACACATGTGGGTGCGAGTGTAGGAGAAGACAATGCCCCCGGCGTGTGTGCGCAAGAAAAGAGGAGGCGACTCGTCTCCTCTCCCACCGGCTGAGGGTGCGCGGACGTTGCCATTATCGTGGAGGACCCGAACGGATAAACGCGGAGGATAATCTAGAACTCTTGTCTCTCGGAAAATTCTCTCTTAACAACCGCGGGAATGGCCGCGGAGGGGCGGCGAAGCGAAGACACCACGCGAGCGCGATTTATACCTTGCCAAAGACAGCGGGCCGTTTGAATAATTCCATCCGCGAGATGCCAAGAAAGAAATGGGTGTAGCTTTTTCGAGGAGTCGATAGAAAACGCATGCGTCTCGGATAAGTCTCGAGAGCTTTGCTCTGTGATCGGAATTCCGAATCCGCCAAAATGTGACGAGGATGGAATGTTTACCGGGGAAGACCGGCGCGAGCGATGAGGATGTTTTTTTCCGTAAACGCGAATATAGAACGATGAAAATTCATCTTTTTCTATGCGCGTTTCGTGTCTTTCTAAAATAGAACGCGTCTCTCGCCATCCAAGAGAAACAAATAACTCACCGCAAAAACGCGTTTTACAATTTCGATTTGAAATAGAAGCGTTTGGAACTAGATGACGGAAACTCGAGTTTCGCATCTCATTAACCTCTTTAGAAATCGTTGGCCTATGAAGCGCGGGGTATACTGGTCGAAGAAAAAAAACACGTTCGTTGAAACGCGGCAACCCGCATTAGAACACTCCCATTACCGTGCTTTTCGAGAAGCAAGTATGGCAGTTCGTCGATGATTTGAACACCGTCAAGTTTTTTCTAACGGGTATCATTTGGCCTAAATCTTCTAAGCATTAAGTTGAAATACATTTATCACTCGCTGACTTTTCTCATGAATCACTACACCTTCCTTTTACCGACTTAAAACGAGACGAATCACGCATCACATTTAATTCCCATTTTGCATAGGCTGTTATGATTTAGCTGAAGTTGATTTTAAATAATAAAAATTTCGATTAATTACACTAATTAATTATAGATGTAAAACTTTAATTTTCCAGTCTCAAAATTATTATGAAGGCTAGAAAATCATCCACTTAAAAGACGGCCGTCTATACGAATGTACTTCCGAGAATTTCCACGTTACTGAAAATTATGGTGAATATTCATCCACTATCCTTTCTCAAACGTTCTCTTCCCCCCTCTATATTCATACCACTATTTCTCAGTTCGCCTTACATCTTCCCTCCATTTTCTCTCTCTCCCTTTTCCTCTCGCTTCTCCTTTCCACTCCTCCATTTTTTCTCTCCGTGCGAGAGCGAGCCGTGGCTACTCCATCTCCTTCCAGCGTGGCTCTACAACAAACAAAATGCCGGTCGACTGGACTGCCTGTTCCTGGAATGCAGCCCGGCCGGGATACCACTTTTTCTCGCTCCCTCTTCGACCCACCCTCCCTCCCCCACCTGCCCCCCCAACCCCCTCCCCCTACCATCCAAGTACCTCCCTCCTCCTCCGACCACTTTCCTCTCGCCGCTTCCCTCCTACCCTCGCTCTCTGCAACCCCTCGACTCAAACGCACCCCTCCCTCGAACCACCCCTCTCCATTCTCTCCACCCTGCCTCCTCCCCCACCTCCCGCTCGTGTCTCTTCACCACCTACTCACAACGCTGAGCCCATACTCCGTTACACCCTCCGCCATCCACCACCTCCTCACTCTTCTTTTCCCATACCTCAAGCCTCTTTTCTTTTACGCTTTCTTCCTTTCAACTGTCAAGCGAGACACGGCCAGGTAGGAGAAAAAGGGAGAAGTAGGGAAAGGTAGAAGAGGAAGAGAAAGAGTGGAGGTTATAGAAAGAAAAGAGGCGAAAGGAACAGAGGGACGAGGGGAAAGGTAAGTTTAAAGGATGAGTGCACTCCTCTCTTCTCTCTCTCTATACGCTGTCGATAGTCGTGTATGCATTCCTTGCCCGAGGGGAAGATTGTTGTTTCGTGGTGCAGCGGATGATTTAAGGCCGATATGAGAGTATTTATAGCTCCGTCTTATGTGCCACCATAAAAGGCCGAGATGTTTCAGAGGACGCGAGATGGAGGATGGTCGATCCGATGCCACGGTCGAAGGATTTATACGCAGTTTCGGGGTTAGTGGATGCTTGCGAATAAAATAAAAACTCCATTCGCTACTCGGGTCGCGGGCCGTGTACATTTATATATTCTGAATTTAATGTGTTGCTGATAACTACCGCGTTGGCGATGGAGAGAAAATTCGTCCTAAAAGGAACTACGAAAATTTTAGTTAGAAAAATCAACTGCTGTAAATGACTCATTTTGCAAATATACAGGAAATTTTCCGAATGGAATATTTTCTATTGCTTCAAACATAAAAACTAAAAAAAAAAAATTGGAAAACTCGAACGATTTTTCTCCACCAGCAAACAGAGGGATAAAATAGTCCCGCTCTCTGAGGAATTTCACTCTCGCCGAAATGAAAAGGCGGATATTGGCCAAAAAATCCTGTTCTATATCATTACGTCGCCGGCATGCATTACACTACTCTGTCGAACCAGGAAACGGGTTCGAAAACGTAGAAAAAACCACGGCTTTTCCCCTTTGCTCCTGGCTGCATTGGGCGAAACCTCGCCTTTTAGCTACCCTTCTCCTTTTCCCTACTCAAAATAACCTTCCCTTCCTATTCTCCTCTCCGGTACCCTTTCTCCCTCTCCCTCTTTTTTCTGTCTCCCAATCTCTTCCCTTCTACCCTTTTCCTTCCCCCAGATCCTTGCGTCACGATTTCTTCCTCCACCTCTCTTCCATTTGAACCGGATTCCCCCGAGATGCTCGCTCTCCGAAATCATCTCCCTCCCCTGCCCCTCCTACCTCCCCCCACCTCTCCTATTCCCCCCCTCCCGCCCACGTCCCACCCGATCTCATTCTTCTGCCAAAGCCTCTCAAAAGCCTTTCTACCAAATCCCTCATTCCTTCCATTGCTTCATTCCTCCTACTCAGAACGCCCTCTCTACTTTCCTCATTCTCCCTCACTTTCTCATCCTTTCTTTTTCCTCGCGTATCCCATCATTCGCTCTTACCGGTTCTTGCTTTCTGCCGCTCCGTCTGTTCTCTCATCTAAACCGCCTTTCAAGAGTAAGCAGTGTTTCTATCCCTCTCTCTCGATATCCCACCTCCCCCTCCCTCCGTTTCCCCCCTCTGTTGTTTCCTCGAGCCACTTGGCCCAAAACTTAGCCCAACTCTTTCCTTCTACTATCTCTCATTTTCCCACACCCAACCCGACCACTCCCACCTCGATCTCTTTCGTGTCCCCGAAGCCACTTTTTTCCACCCCATAAACTTCGCTGCTCAAAATATCCAAATACATCCACGGTCGGTTGATCGTTTTTTATGAGTTCGCAAGCTTTCGACTTCGGAGAGAGGGGAGGGAGGGGGTTGGAAAATTTCCGAAACCACTCACCCGTATACGCTCGCTTGATTTGAAATTAACAACATGAAGATACGGATAAATAAACATGATTGCCTGATTTAAGATTTCCTTAATTCGTGTAAAATTCCCGGTAAGAATTCGGTAACTCTATTGATAGGAAAGTGAGTTTGAGATCTTTTCCGCCCTTCTCGAATCGCTCTCACCTTCATTTACAATGGAATAGAAATACTTAAAAAAAACTATTGTTTAACTAAAAAAATAACACAAAAGTGTGATTATACCTGGACATGATTTTCACCTATCCTAACACTAATTACGCAATATGTAGAAATCGATGGACAACAGGGAAGCTTTTTAGAAGTACCGTGTTGATTTGCACGCGACAGCGAACACCTGAGGAGAAATTTGATGATGTAATACAGAAGTAGAGCTGTAGTAGACAGCAACGCAAAGATGTATAAAAACCGAACGACTTGCGCCTTAATCTTTATCTCGGCAGATAAAAACCTCAATATTAGAAGCAGTTATGCGTGGCAAATTAAGGGCGTGTCCAGACGCGGAACGTGAACAAAAACAGTAAGAGGTCTCATTGGGAACGAATAAAAGCACGTGTATCGAAAGAAAATGAGAAAAATAAAACTTTGCAGTTGCAGCGATTGGCGTTCGTACGTATAAAGGATATCTAAGACGAAATGGAAGTGAAAGTTTGAAAGGGAACCAAGAAAAAATTGCAAAAGCAGTCGATGATCTCGAGGGAAAAAGAAAGCACAGAGAGTCAAAACAACATGGAACTACGCAAGAAAGCTGAAGAGATTCGCCAAAAAAGAACGTGGCCACCCAACTCTTCTTTCCCCCCTAACATTCCCCTTTTCCCCAATGCCTGTCAAATCTTTTCGCCCCTCTCCCTCCCCTTATCGGATAACCCCTCTCCAGATATTATAAGGCATTAAAGTCACCTTCCTCTTAAAAAAAGTAACCCTTTCACAACAAAACCAGATCCGATATAAAACTCGGGGCGGTCGAGCGCAAAATTGTCCTATCCTGCGTGAAGCCGCAATGGGTGGGTATATAGAAGGGTTAAAAAGGGATTGGAGGTGAGGGGAGAGAGGCTTGAAAGGAGTGAGGAGGCTGGAGGAAGCGAGCAGAGGGGTGAAGAAAAGGACAAGAGGGAGATAGGCGGCGTCAGGACGCATCGCATCCATGAGAGCAAATTTATGTCCGAGAGTTCGAAACGGGGAAAGAGCATTGACGATTCAAATCCCCTATTTTTCTCCCCCCTTTCGGGAAATCCCAGAGTCCTCCTCCTCCTCCTACTCACTCCTCCTCCATCGTCCTCAGCTCCTTTAACTCCCAGCATCAGCATCTCTCCCCCGAAAACACAATCGGATCCTACTGACCAAGGTCCTTCCAAGCGGCCACTCACATCTAACGACAAATTCTTGTAAGAAAAATCTTTTTATTTTCGGTCTCCTTCCATCTCCTGTCGCTTCGAAACTCATAATCCCGTACTAAGAAGGGTAGTTATATATGCGGCGGGAGCTCAATTTTTTTGTAACAGCTTTTTTCTCGGGGATTGTCATAGCGTCACGGTGGCCCTGCAGAGGATCCGAAGAGTTAATAAATAGCGCGTCAACACACGGACGGTTTTATATTTTGTTGTTTATTTTATCCCTTTCGTGGATGAGTTCTCTAGGGGGAAGGTGGAAAGGAATGCTCTCTCTTACTCGACGGGGATGTAAGAAGAGGGAAAGCTTTTTTATTTCGTCGATTTCAACCGTTAAAAAATCACTCGGTGACTGGAAGACACTTCAGATACGGACTAAATGCCGCCGGGTGGCGATATCTCGGAAATATTTCGGTGAAAAAAGGATTTAAAAAATACTGTAGTGGGAAAAACCGTCACGGCTGAGAGTTGTTCACGAGAAATGTATTTGGATATCGTTACCCCCGAAGGAGATTGGCCAGGTAATGACGTTAAGGCCAATAAAAACGGAATTTTTATCGCTCTTAGGATTCTCCCGTGGTGAAAATTGGCAGCGGGTGAAAACGAATGAAGGAAATCGCACGATTTAGTGACGTTAATGGAAGGAGTCGGTGTGTAAAAATAACCTATAGGCGACAAATTTATCGCATACCGAAGATAATCGATGTAGGGAAGAGTAAGAGTAAAAAAATAAAGCTACATATACTGTCGTTTTCTCGAAGAAGTTGTAAATATAAGTAAGTTTATTTGTTATAATTCGCGTAAATTAAAAAATACTTTCCTTGGCAAAGGCGAGATAACTGCTACGCGAGAACCAAAGCATTCGTCCGTTGAGAATGCTACAGAAAACTAACATCGAAGGCACCGCAGATAGATCGATCTTAAAACAACTTCGCGATCATAAAATTCGAGATTATTTTCTTATCCTCTCAAAATTTTTCACAGCGTGGAGTGTGCGGCAACAACCTTCTGGTAGTTTACCTTTACGTCCAACATCCAATTCGTTGAGAAGCGACCGGACGAATCGCAGCATCATGTATCAAAATGCTTGACAGAAAAGGCCACCGAGGAGATAGGAAAGAGGCGCTAAACTAATCGCGTCGGATTTTTAAGTTTGCGTGTCTTCAGGGGAGAAAGAGATGGTGAGAGAGAGAGAGAGAGAGAGAGAGAGAGATATGGTGTGAGAGAGAGAGAGAGAGAGAGAGATGGTGAGGGAGAAAGAAGCGGGATAAAGAAGCGAGAGAAAAGCACCACGCGCTACGATCGTGAGCACCGGTGCCAAAAGAGTCCACGCCCTTGCCCCGAGGGACGTTTTAAGAGCGAAGCCAGACAACCGACAAACGACTTATCGGCTTCCACCTGGGGATGGACGCGAAATTTCAAACCTAATGAGAATCAAATGTAGTCATTAATGCGAAAACGCGCCACGTACGAAACGTGGCACTAGTAAAAATATACAATTTAACTCGTTGCCGAGAAAGATACCTCGAGACGCCGTTTTAACGGTACTACGGCGATTTGTCCAACCGAAATGATTTATATTTCCGACGAAATGATTTATATTTTCGACGGAAGCCCCCGAAGAAAAATTTCGAAGTCATTGAAAATTCAATATAATTTCCAATAAATACTTCAACTATATAAATGCTTATTATGATTTTTCGGCACGTCTAACATCATCAGTTGATAAAAAAACTTATGGCCATGGTTCCTAGTCACTAAAAATATTTAAAATTTCCGAAAGCCGTCGTGTATAAAAACAACTTATGGCAACTGAGGCTTCATTTTATCTGTATTATTTTGAATGTAATAAATAATAGCAATGTGTTTATCGCAACGACCTTAGTTTAAAAAAACTAGGATTTATTCAATGGAATGTAGGCTGAGACTTTGAGAAATGCCCCAGTTGATAGGAGAGGGACGAGGTAAGATGGAAGGTTGATTGGCAAATTCAAAGAGAAAGGGTGTAGGAGGAGGCGAGTTCATGCCGTAAGGACATAAACCATGAGGAGAAAGGAGCGACAAATAGCGGAGACGGAGGAGTTAGCAGTAAAGCGGCAAGAACAAGCAATATAATTGCTATTACATTCCTCGCGAGTTTCCCTTCTCATGGGAATTCGACGACATCTGCTCTTCAGCCGCTCACACAGGATATTTGCCCGCAGGAATGCGTTAATGTAGCCAACTTTTATTCTCTCGAAACCGTCGACGAAAGAGTAAAAAAAGATGAATTCGCAATAAAAGTGACCGCTTCAAAAAGGAGCGGGAGATGTTAAAAATTTTCGCAGGTGATCTGAGAATAATTCGTGGAAAAATTCATTCCGAATAAGTCGACCCTGACGCCGTAAAAGAGAGACGAATAAACGTAGATCGGGGTTATCCTTGAGATTCGTATCCATATACGAAGGTATATCTCGTTCTTTTTACGCTTAAAAAAGTAGACGAGTTTACGAAGATTACCTTTTTCGTCTATTCTTTCATCCTTCGAATTAAAAAAAATGGTGACCGACCATTATGTTCATTATTTCGCATCTGGAGGATTTTTCTCTCCAGAGAAGACAGGTTCGAAACGCAGGCTTACAGATACGCCGTCCTTTCCTTCGTTTAAAGAACAATAACATATAGCGCGGGTTATTCTCGAACCGGAGATCCGTTATACTTTGATTTCTACATAGCCTCAATAAATCTGTTTTTTTTCCGCGCGCAGAAGAGAGATTAAAATCGCTGCGTGAGTATAAATATATTCCCGGCAACCTATATACAGTCCGCCACTCAAGCGACGAAAAACCACTCCAATTAATGCTTTTTCGTTGGACCATTTAACCTCTCTCTCTCTCCTCCGGAACGGTTTATCTCTCCCAGCTCATTTTCCACCTGTCTCTACCTCCCTCCCTCTCATTCCCACATCTCTCTCACCTCCCTCCTCTCTCTCTCGTTCCTCTCCCTATATCTCCCTGGGACGAAACCTCTTAAAAACTCCAGCTGACTAACATCACACGCCATAAAAATCTCGCGGCTAACTCCTCCTCTCCTCCACATCCCACTCTTTCTTCACGCGCATTCTCAACCTCCGTCAGATACCTCCAAAGTATTTCTTCTTTTTTAATCCAGTTAAGGTCTCTCCATCTTCCTGTCTCTCTCAAGAGAGCGTTGAGGAGAGTGAGGCGGATCTCTTTCCCTCCGCGCTCCAGTGATTCTCCACATTCATCTCAACCATCTCTCTTTTCACCCTCAACTCCTCTCCGCCACTCTCCTCATGCTCCCTTTCCCGCCTCCCTCCTCTCCGCCACTCCTTCTATACTCGCTAAAGGAGGAAAGAAGAAGATTCCGATCGAACCGGAGTCGTCAGGCTGGAGAGACCGTTGCTCCGCTTCGCCCCCGCACCTTTTTCCCGAAGTGAGAACGCGGCGTCTGGAACCTGCATCTTTCCTGCCTCTTCTTTATTCCTCTCTATCTTTCTCTCTCTACTAACTTTTCCTTCTTCCCTCTCTCTCTCTCTCCTTTCTCGACTCATCCCATAAAGCATCGCTATCTCTCCCGGCTCATCAGTATGCTAGCGAGGCGAGTCATTTCATTCGTAAAGGATTGGAGCGGGAGGGGGTGAGAGTAGGACGGAGAGGAAAGGTGGCGAGGGGAAGGTACAACATACTCTCGAGGCAGTTTCGAGATGTCTCCTTTATCTCGTCCAAAATCGGTTACAACGTTTTGAAGAGGGATTTTTATATACGGCTCGCTCATCCCCGTGGCGCTATTTAAAAGATTATTCCATAAGACGATAATATGATCCGCTTTCTTTTTATTCGGTCGGGAGACGTGACGGGTCTTTCTAAGTTCGTCTGGATCGGGGGCAAAAACAAAGCGAGTTAGGTATAAAAAAGGAAGCTAACAGGGCGAGAGACGGAGAGAGAGGATTCCGGCCGATGTTTATTATTTTTTGAAAGTTACCCTCGAAAGTGATTCATTTGAGATAGTTAAGAAGGGATTATCTTCGAGATGTCATCTGATAAATCGAAGAAAGACGTGGTGCCGTTAATGAGAGAATGACAAATTGCAAAATCAGCACCTCTTTGTGTATGTTTAATAAGAGTTGGTGTAAACGCTTGGCAATATCGCGATGATAATGATAAATATTGCACGCGTGGCGGCGGAAAAAATACGCAACGGACCACAATTTTATAAGAATGAGTACGCCGACAAAAAAATCTTTCTTCGAGTTAATAAAATGAGAAATATTTTTACTTGTGTATTTTTATTCGATTATTTCAAAAATATAATAGAATAAAATATTTTACCGAACTACCGATCGACGATTTTTATGATCTCACGGGTCCGTATAATACAAAAGCGAACTGTTGGCGATAACATCTGCATTTAAAATGAATTTAAAATAACCTCAAAGCGCGCGTCCACGCACAACGCCTCGCCTAATGAATCATTGATTTAACTCCAACGGCTCGCTTCTCGATCCCTGCTCGACTCCCCGTCCTTTCCCTCGCGACCTCGCCCTCTCTTACCCTTTCGCGAGGAACGAGATTCCCGCAGCATCCCCCTACTCTCCCAACATCTCCCTCCCCCTCCCCTCTTTTCCTCTCCCCTCGCCCACCCTCTCTTTCCGCCACCTCCATCTCTGATCGAGCGGGAGAACTGTAGAGACATGCGGCGGACGGGAGGATAGCGTGGGTGATCGTCGTCGGGGGGGAAGGAATGGGAGTGGAGCAGATGATGGAGTGGGGATGCATGAGGAGAAGAGAAGGAGGGAAAGAAATCACGAAACGCGACGCTTCTAGGAGTATGAGGAGGTGGCCATTGTGGGGGAAATGAAAGGGTTGGAGAGACAGAGAGAGAGAGGAAAATACTGAGGGAGTGAGAGAGAATGAGAGGAGGGAAGTAATAGGTGAGGAGGAGGTGGTGGTGGTAGAGATAGGAGCATTCATGACCCCGGGGGAAGGCATTCTAGTCTCCTGACATTCCGTCGCATACAGAACCTCGTAACCGCCACTTACGCCTCCCGGCGTGGCACGACGGTAACTCAGTGCTTTCCGGAGCCGAGCTATCCTACCCGGTCCATCGCCTCAATTCCTCTCTCTCTCAGAGAGAGAGAGAGAGAGAGCAAAGCGTTGGATTTCGCGAGGATGGCTAAAACCGTCGAAAGAGAGAGAGGAAATGGGAGATAGAAGGTGTGGCGAACCTTCGCTTCGACGTAGTACGTGGAAATGAAAAAAATACTTATTTTTCATCTTTCCCGTCCATTCCATCCCACAACACGCGCCTCCTTCATTCTATACGAAACGCCCGTTCTCACTCAGTCCCTGCCATTATCCTCTCTCCATTATCTTCTCCTCCGCTCTTCCAATATAGAAACCCTCCCCCCTCTTTACGGCAAGTAATAACAATGCGAGGTGGAGGGATCTCGTGAGATGGCCCCTCTCTCTCTTTCGCCTCTCTTGCGACGCTCATTCCATCGCCGAAGGCGTCGTTAGGGAGGGCCTTTTTTAGTGGCGTCCCACTTCCCCAGGCCACCTGTTTTCGTCACCTGGTGCCTGCACAAAGTGGTGCAAGGCATCGATTCTCCTTTCCAGGGCCGGAGGAGTGCGTGGGTGTGTCGGCGTAGACGTGGGTCTGGATTATAACCTGCCATGGCGACGCTTTTTTAGGAATTGGGCGTGTAGCGAATGATTTTTTGGAGCGATGAGAATTTTCGGGGAGCGTGGGATTAAATCGATTTCCCCCAAACAGGAAATCGATTGTGTGGAAATGCTCCGCGAATTATTTAATATGCGACGGAAATAATGCGAGAGATTCGATTTCAAAAGTCAAATGAGGAGTATATAAAATGTATAGAATAAAAACATTTAAGCATTAAATAAAATAATTTAAATCATAAATGATATATTCTAGAGAAAGTTAAAATAAAGATTAATCGCTGTGGTCTGAAAATAAAATAGATATTTTTCGTCCCAAACAGAAAGGTGAGGTCGAAATGTCACGATCAAAAATTTAATTTTAATTACTTCCCAAACAAAAACGAGAGTGTGTAAGTTGAGACGCAAAAGAACACTCCTATCCCCCGAAAAGGTGCTAATCATCGCGTTCCGTTTGTTTCTCCTCTTTGCCTAGCTTTCCAGCAATAAAAAATAACCTTGACGAAGAAATTCATACAAAGAAAATTACTCCGCCAACGCGAAAATTACACATTTTTTACGGCCGTAAATATCAATGGGTTTACATCAATTCTTTTTTCTCTCTCTTGCTAACTAGGGATATCTGGATATTAATGGTGGGTTTCCCATTGTTTCCGTAATCGTAAAAAAATCATAAACGCTCGTTATTTTCGACACACCTTCGAGCTAAATAAAAAGTTTTGGGATGGTTAGAAAAATAGCTCTAAAAATCATGCATTTCTCCAACACCCTCACCCACGCCGACACGCCAAAAACATCTCGTAAAAACGTTCGAATTTCTTCCATTTAAAGGTGGAACGAGTTTTTAATCGGTATTCGTTCTTATGCGATCCAAGTAGCACTTCGGTACACGCCCCCGCTTTGGCTAACGACTTCGCTCGAATCCTTCCCTACCCTGTGGAAACTTCATCAGGTCATTATCGGTGAAGGTGGAAGGCGGAGAAACGAGAGAAAGAGAATAAAAGAGGGTATCGGTTAGCACCAATCGTAAGACCCTATTGGGAAGGGTGGAGAAACCCCAGATACAGCAGCGAGCATTCACGGATCTCGGCGATTCGGTAACACCAGCCATTATCCGATCGTATTTATGGATTTTTGCCCGTGGTGATATGCTGGGCGGAGGAGTCGGAAGGAGAGAGAGTGGGTGGGGAACGCGAAGGGTATGATTGGATGGACGGGGAAAGAATACTTTTTGAGTTTACGGCCTTTGCGAAGGCAGTGGCGAGTGGGGAGGTGTGGTCTGTCGAGTTTTTAGCATTTTACAATGCTAAGCGGGGCAAGCTTCGTGATGTCGGTGGTTGCTGTAGGGGTATTAAGGCGGCGGGGCTCGTAGGAGCTCAGCTCTGGGTGATGTTTTAAAGCTGACTTCGGTCTCGACCCGATGCCGAATGGGTAAGTCGATAAAATAGATCACCTGACCGCACACTGAAATTACAACTACCCTATGAGGCGTGTATAACTGGATTCGAGGAAGATGTATCATCCGCCACAAATAGCCAACGGTAAGAGCATTATTCATTTTGCAAAAAAATGATGCGCTTCATTTCACGTTTCGGGTATTCTTAGGTGCGCAGGCATAAACAAGTAATGATAACAACGGAGGGAAAGAAAGATTTATGCAAACGAAGAAAAAAAATCGAAGACGGTGCGCGCACGGAAACATCCTACCTCTATATATCAGTAAAAAAAATAAACGACACGCACGCAAAAAAATAAAAGCGGCGCACTTAATTATAAACGGCAAAGCGTAAAGTCGTGTTAAACATTAACGCCGGCACAACCCAAAACATTCGAGTTAAGGCGAAAAAAAACACTTCTCCCGCACCTACGGCCCAATAACTTCCAGAGGGAAACAAATGAATGCCCATTTTGTGACGAAGTTTAAGAGAAGTTCACGTCGGGTGACTCCGCGGGTGTCCGCTTTTTTTATCCGCCGGTTCTTCGGAACGCATGAATCCCCACGGAGGGAAAATATAAGCGACTACCAGCCAAGGCGTGATGAGTGGAGAGGACGGAAGAGAGAGAGGGAAAGGTTGGGAGGAAGAGAGAGGGAAAAATGGCAGAGGGGAGGAATGGACGTTCTAAAACTTGGATGCGATGGGCGTTGGAAACATATGACCTGGAGGAGGAGATGGGGAGCATAGGAGGTGGAGCTTGAGGGTGAGGAAGATGGGGTTAGAATAGGCGGGGGAAGGGTAGATGGAGGAAGGAAAAGATGAGGTGGAAGGGGGAGGGAAGATGAGGTGGAAGGGGGAGGGAAGATGAGGTGGAAGGGGGAGGGATGATGAGGCGGGAGGGGGAGGGAGGATGAGGCGGGAGGGGGAGGGAGGATGAGGCGGGAGGAGGAGGGAGGATGAGGCGGGAGGAGGAGGGAGGATGAGGCGGGAGGAGGAGGGAGGATGAGGCGGGAGGAGGAGGGAGGATGAGGCGGGAGGAGGAGGGATGATGAGGCGGGAGGAGGAGGGAGGATGAGGCGGGAGGGGGAGGGAGGATGAGGCGGGAGGGGGAGGGAGGATGAGGAGGGAGGATGAGGCGGGTGGGGGAGGGAGGATGAGGCGGGAGGGGGAGGGAGGATGAGGCGGGAGGGGGAGGGAGGATGAGGCGGGAGGGGGAGGGAGGATGAGGCGGGAGGGGGAGGGAGGATGAGGCGGCGGAGGGGGAGGGAGAATGAGGCGAGAGGGGGGAGGGAGGATGAGATGGAAGGGGGAGGGAGGATGAGGTGGAAGAGGGAGGGAGGATGAGGTGGGAGGGGGAGGGAGGATGAGGCGGGAGGGGGGGAGGATGAGGCGGTAGGGGGAGGGAGGATGAGGCGGGAGGGGGAGGGAGGATGAGGCGGGAGGGGGAGGGAGGATGAGGCGGGAGGGGGGGAGGATGAGGCGGGAGGGGGAGGGAGGATGAGGCGGGAGGGGGAGGGAGGATGTGGTGGAAGGGGGGAAGGAGGATGAGGTGGGAGGGGGGGAGGATGATGTGGGAGGGGGAGGGAGGATGAGGTGGGAGGGGGAGGAGGATGAGGTGGAAGGGGGAGGGAGGATGAGGTGGAAGGGGAGAGGGAGGATGAGGTGGAAATATCGACGGGGGTGGCCGCGATGTGAGAGATGTGGAAGACCACGAAGTCACGATCAGGGGGCGGTGTTATCGAGAAGCCATCATCGACCAGATTCACGGCTCTCGTCTTTTTTCTCAAACACGCTGCGGGATACGACCGGGGATTTTTATAATCTCCCCCTATCCCCTCCCTTCTCCCCCTCCTCTATCCTCTCCTCTCCTCCCCCCTACACTCCGCCCATTCTCTTTCCCACCTCCATTTGCAATTTTTTCTCTTTCTCGTACTCCTACCACTTTTCCCCCATTGCCTCTTCCAACCGCTGTACATCTGCTGTATCTTCTCCAATCCCTTTTATTTTCTCCGCTCGCCCTTCCGAGAAGGCATCCACGAGAGAGAAGTATGACGAAATATAGTCTTTTCGATTGAGAAAGGATGAGGAGACGCGTTTTGGAACTACTAGGGCAATCAATCTAACCCTACTCATGAAGCATCACCAGATCCCTCCGTTTCTCCATTCCTAGTGATCGTTCTATGGTTTTTTTGTGCGGTAGGAGAACAAAGGACAGACAAATTTAAGCCGGTTCCGAAACAATTGAATAATCATGCCAGCGCAATAATCGAGAGAGCCTTCATTACTTCTTATCCTCCGGTCTTTTCTGAAAGCCTTATTATGATTTTACTATTTTCTCAATTATAAAAATTTCCGAGTACTTTAGAAACGACTTTACAAATCTCCCTACAGCATAATAGGGTATTGCATGCAATAAGTTGTAATTAATGAAAAGTAGGTATTTGAAACTACAATAAAGGTCTCAATAACTGGGCATTCAATTCCAGCAAGGATTTTACCCAGTAAAAATGGCAAATCCTTACACCTCCACCATATTAATATTTTAAAAATGAAATCGAACGAGTGGTCTGTTATATCATCAGGTGCTTCAAATTTTATAAACTTTCCCCTAAGGAATAAGTGGAATTGAACAACCTCGAGAAACCTAGAGTATAGCTGACATAGAATGCGATTTCGCGGAAAATAAAACAAAAGCTCTTAATTACTCTTTCGCTTAACACTCGCGTCGAGGCCGCCCGTAACCCTAGTCACGAGTGCCGCGTTCCAGTTCACCACAGAAAGATGAGGCTCGCCATTAAAAGTTTCACCGGTGAGCGCGTTTGCGGGGAGGGGAAAAATGACTCGGGCGGAAGAAGGGAAATTGTAAAGCCGACTCCAGAAGGGCGAAATTCATGTACGAGTCTGGGCGTATCTCCGACTGATCTGCTTGCTTTTGCGGTGCCCGGGATGGAGAGATGAGGGCGGGGACGGACAACACCTGCTCCCTTTCCTCCCTCGAGCCCATTTTTTGGGGCTGCTGCTGCAAGACGCGGCTCAGTGGCTGCTTTCATCCTCGCTTCCAGTAAATAATGATTTCCCAACGAGATTTACCGTTCGAATGTGAATAGGCAGAGGATTAAATCATTTACATTGGAGTTAAAATACCAACCTTTCATATACGATATAGTGATGAATTAGGGATCGATATTTAATCGAGAATATATAAAACACTAATATTTTTTGCAGCATCCTAACATTTTCTAAGTATATATTTTTTCATATTTATTACTCTTTATCGGCTTTTATATTTAAAAAATCTCTGTGATGTTGATTTAACTCAAAAGGAAAACTTAAATTTCCCCAAGATCTGATTTAAGAAGCAATTTCGGCCTAAGAATGTAAGAGCTTATCCTCCACGAATCCTACGGCTGATAAATCTTAAAGACCACCTAATAAATGAGATCGAAACAGCTAATCTATATGGCCACCTTTGTCGAGGTCGGATCCGACGACGTAACCCATTGTTGCATCCTCCGCCGCCCGTAATGAAATTGGTTTCGGCTCCCCTTTGCTCTGCTACCGTCCCGTGGAATTCGAATCCCTACCACATCGTCCGGTCGAATTGGAGGTCTCGCCGAGGCGATGACGCAGCGCGTCGCATCCCCTTCCATCACCGCCTCTCTTTCTTAACAGCCTCCGACATCATTAATCATACCACGTGTTTCCCAACCCTTTTAACAAAACTTCTCGCCACCTTTGTAAAGCCTCGAGGTTTTTTATTGCGCCCGTCTTTTCCCAAACAAATCGGAAATCATTAAATTGCTTCTTTTACTCTCGACTCTCTCATCTTTTAATATGAATCGAACCAATCAAGACGGCAACTAGTGTTTAATAAGCTATTTCGAACGTGGATTCCTAAAAGAAATTGGCCTCTTTCGCCTTAGCTGTTGAAATAGGTAGCGGGGGAGGAACGAGTCAAAAACCGTAAAGGCTGCTTTCTCATCATGTATACGATAGCTAAAATTGCAGAAAAGAAAAATGAATAACGACAAAAAATCATAGAATGTTCTCATGTGGTTAAAAAAATTTAGGTTAAATGATAGCCGAGAAACCTTGTAGGATAATGCGCATTTACGCTACAAAATTTTTAGTATTTTTGTGTGGATTTATAAAGATTTTCTATTTAAAAACTCAGTATTTTTGGTCACTTACACCAGAAACATCCCATTCTTTAGCGACTTTCGACATCTTTTTTCCGCGTATCCATCCGTAAAAATGCGATTCTCCACACTCTACATCCATTCAAAAGGTTTTGTTTCGCTTGCACCCCCCAACGTTCGCCCCTGCTGACCTCCTCCGACTCCTTTCTCAATCTCATTCAACAGCGACTCTTTCACGTCGCCACCAAAACACAAGGCCTCCACGACGCCTATCAATCTTCATTTACTTTGGGACACTCCTGACAAAAGTGAATAACGCTCATCTCGTCAAAACCTTGTATCTTTTGCAAACCCAAGCTCTTGTTCCGATATATCTTACCATTCTGCGGAATACCCTCTTCTCATAACCTCGTATACATAACACGCTGAATCTCAACCTTTTATTTCTCCAGCTATTCATCTACCTTGCCAACTCTCCCTTCTTCTCACATTGGAGGCGCATTCTCAGACCAGCGTGAAACGTCATTACAGAAGGTCGTGACTTGGTTTGTCCCTTGAGGCGGTCCCAACCTCCGTCGAGGATAGGAGCTCTAATGAAAAGGAGGAAGGGGTGCAGGTGTAGAAGGTCGAAGTATTTTGTTAAATGAGCGAGGGAGGTAAAAGAAGGGGGAGAAAATTAAGCGGGAGAAGAGGCAAGGAAATGACGGTTTTCGTTCATTCAAGTCTCCGTTTTACTGTAAAAAAGGAGGACGAGAGGAATAATGATCCAAGGCATACAAATGCTAAAGGAAGAATACAAAAGAGTTCGTGGGAATGGAGGACGGGAAACGTAAGGACGAGACGGTAAGAGAAGGATAAAATCACGCGAGAAAGGCGAAAGTGGCAACTTCAGTCGTTCAAATCTCTCCACTTCGGAGTATGAAAAAAGAAACAATTGGATTCGCTCATTGATATGCCTTGGTGAGAGTAATGGTGGAACTAAGATAAAGATTGGGAGATGAAAGAGAGAAGATAAATTAGAGGACGAAGAGAAGGCGAATATTTTAAAGAAAATGGCGATGGTTGAACGTGGATGGTTGAGGAAGATAAGGAAGAAAAAGAAAGAAAGAGTAAATTGAGGTTTGGCTCATTCACGTTCTCGGGCCGAGGGAAACGGGGGATGAGGGAAGGTATATTGAGGATTCGCTCGTTTAGCTCCTCGGATAAAGGAACAGAGAAAAGTGGTCGAGAAAGAATTGGTAAGAGAGAGGAGCAGAAGAGGTTAAAGATAAGAATGGTAAAGGTTTGGGATGGCATGATATATTTCAATACCGAAGATTCAAAGCAATTAAGTTTCTTCTGTGAGAACTAACCGCGCTTAGTAGAGGTACTTTTCCGCGTTTCGTGTTTTAAGCTGAGAAATTGATGGAAAACGATTTTACAATAGATGACAACTTTCTCGTAGTTATCTAATGGTTTTAAAAGGCGTATGCTGATACAAGAAGAGAGAGCCTTAATGGGTGAATTTAATGGTATCGTTAAATAATTAATTAAGTAATGCACCAAATGCCAGGAGACTTTTCTTGAGGTCAATTAATAATAGGGATAGAACTCTAATGGAAAAAGGTGGTATCCTGTCTTCTGTGCAAGTATTATGTATTGAATCACCTTTTTCAGGCATCGATTTGATAAATAGGCTGAGCCTCCACATTGCAAATATTTTAAAAAACATTATATTTCTTAAAACATATACCATAGTAATTCCAACCGTAAATCATGATAAAATGAGAAACTTTAGCCCACATTCAACACGGCTAAATGACGATTTTATGAACTTTTAAAAATAACAACAGAAGCAAACAAATGAACGATAAGGTTCATTTCTTTACTTATTTTCAGTCCGACAACTTATCAAGGAAGAGCTCAAAGAAAAACTATAATCATGGAGAATAAATACAACATCTTAGTGATATTTGTACGTGAAGCGTCCTCTTTCGAGCGTCGGAAACCCTACACCACTAAACAAAAAGGTCTTCGAGGTATTATTAGGGTGACTGTAAATGCTGACCCGTATAATCGCAAACGACGAATGAAAGAGAAAGGAGAGGAGAGAGGTTGTGAGAAGATGCGAGGCAAGGAGAGATAAAGGATAAGAGAGGAAAAGAGGGAGTGGAGAGGAAGAGAGAGAGAAGAGAAGGAGGGGGCGAGTTCAGCGAGTTATCTCCGTCATTCTCTCTCTCTTTCTCCACCCCCCACTCCGCCCCCTCCCCGTCTCGCATCCACACCCATTTTCTTCCATTCCCCTCCTTACCCTCTCCCTCTCTATCCGGCAACATTCCCTTCCCACCTCACGCTCTCCTCTCCTAACCCTTCTCCATCTTCCGAGAGCCTTGGGGCTCTGACCTTGCGGAAAGGGGAGAGATGATGGGAGAGGGTGGCGAAGGGGGGATGGGAAGGAAAGCGATCGAACGCATGCGATTACGGCGAGAGGGTAGGGAGGGAGAGAGAGAGAGAGAGACAACAAAAAAGGTAAGGATAAAGAGGGAGTGGAATTGCGAGGTTAAAGAGAACGGGGCTGCGAAAAGAGGGAAGAAAATGCGACGAGGGCGATTTTTGGATTTACGCGTGAAGAGCGGCACAATAGGATACGGTTGGAAGGGATTGCACGTGAGAGACGAAAGAGTAATAAATGGAAAGCATTGGAGAGGAGCACTCCGTCTTCGAAATGATGCGACGAGAGGGGAATTTGGTCGTAAGGGCTGGAGTATAACGAAAACACAGGTCTACCAAAACGACGGAAGTCATCCGTTCAGGCATTTAAAATATTATACGGGAAAATTGGCAAATGAAAGGAAATGGGAGTATAAAAATGGTCGAAAAAACAATAAGGCACGACCAGCAATACTCGTCCAATAAGACCTTCATTTAGCTCACGTATGAGGTACGCCGTGACTAGATATTAAAAAGGGTTGTCCGTCAAGCTTTTAAGGAGCTTGGCACTAAACGACCAAAATTTCGTCCCTGCATTAGCTGAAAATAGCGTCAATAATTTTTTAGCAAAAGAGCTTTGTGGCACAACTACTACTACCAACCACCACCAACACCACCTGGCCGCGAAAAATGCAAAAATCAGCTTTATAAAAAGTGGCAGTGGTGACAAGAGGAGTAGAAGGTGCGCGCGAGAGAGAGAGAGAGAGAGGCCAAGTGGTTAGTTACGCCTAAAAAACTTGGGTGGTGGAAAGTGAGCGAGAGAGGGAGATAAGACTGAAGGGGAGAGAGAAAGAGGGAGTGGAGATGTGTGTGTGTGAGAGGGGAGGAGGGAGAGAAGGAGCTTGCCGGATGAATGGAGGAGACACTTTAGGGGGAGGTTGGTGGAGTTGGCAGGGGAGGGGAGGACGGGTGAGAGGGAGAGAGAGGTTTGGTAGGGTAGGGAGGAAGAGCGAGTGGATGCTGCGGGAAGAGGGAGCGGACCATGGAGCAAGGAGAGATGGGAGGGGAATCCCATGGCAAGGTCCGCCATTCACAACGGCGGATCGGATAGGACGGAGGAGGAGGAGGATTGCGGAGGGGGCGGGGTGAAAGAGTGTAAGGCGATGGTTCCAAGGGGAGGGTGGAGAGGTAAGAGGTCCGGTGAGGTGGGAGAGGTCTCGAGTACTTGCGTCTTCCAAGTTAAAAGGGATGGGTCCGTTGGAAGGAGAGAGGTTTTTCGAAACCGAGAGCAGAAGCCCGTTTCACAAGATGTTAATACATAGTATAAAAGATACGCCAATGCCACCATAAAAAATTGAAATATCCCTTAAAAAAAGAAACGACTCGCGTATGCTGAATTCCATTAAAGATTAGGCGCCGGGCAAGTTTTATGCCCAGGATTTTGGGGATAGTGAACGGGTAATAATTTTCTGATTGCTCTGATGAGTGCTTTTTTCGGATGAAATAATTTTAAATGCCCCTCTCTCTAGCTTTTATCTGAACGAGAAACTATTGATAAGATGAATAAAAAACAAACAGGCGAAATTACTATATGAGTAAACGTAAAATATTCATGAAGTGCTTGTTTTATTTCTGAAATTGCTTTCAGATGTTTGGTAGTTTGGTTTATTTAGTTTAGTTATACAAAGCACTGTATGCTAACTTCGAAATTATGTTTTACTAAGGATAGAAGAACAAAGAAAATTAAGGGTAAATATGAACTGCTAAAAGTACTAAATGGTAAAATGTCTTAACAGTGTGAAAGATATAAAACGGATGATTTCATTACACATTTTTCATGAATGGGGGCTATCATCTGGTGAAATCTTTTTCGCTATACGTATGGTGGCCTTGACGTCCATTAAGAAAGTCCGTCGAGGGTAAAGAAGGAAGCCGCACCTCTGCGCATCTGCCGCGAGTTGGAGAGGATTTTTCGTGGAATGCGTACCTCATCGCCCGAAATTCATCCGCAAACGTCCTCGAAGGGGTTGAGTCTATGTGGCGTACAAACCACCAATCCCAATAGACTCGAATGTTTACTCATTAGTCAAATGAAGGGCGCACGCTTTTCCTGGCCAAGGACCTTTGAAAGTCATCTCCTTCCTTGACCGTTAGAATTGAGGATAGAGAAATATAGAGAGGAGGAGAGCGAGAAGATGGAGCTTATAGATGGTATATTTTTTATCGAACGCAGGCACCTCAGAGAACCACTCGAAAAACACGTGTCCCTTATCTGATACGAGGCCATATGTATTTATGGGACGCATGGAACAGGCATCTTCCATTAGTATTAAATGCCTAAGTTCTTACTCGCTTCGGAATCGAAATTCGGCCGCGAGATTGTGATTGAGTGCAAGAGTGGGTGAGATGAGAGGGAGAGAGAAAGGGGAAAAAAGACAAAAAATGGCGATGAAGTAGGATGAGAAAGGGTGAATCGAACAACGTAGAAGAAGGGAGAACTGCCGAAAATGAATTTCCTACGAATGCGAAACGAGAGGAAGTTTAAAAAGACAAAAGGTGGTCTTTCGCTTGCTTTTCTCATTTGCGATTCCACGGGGAAGAGGAGGATGAGGAGATGTGAGAAAGAGCAGAAATGTATAGAAAAGCATGTGCGCGTGATGAGAACGCGTTTTTTCTTCTAGCTTAGGACGTGCTTGCGAGTTAGCTCATAACCGCGACGCTTAAAGAGGCAAATAAAAGTTTTAATGCTGACGCCGAGAAATTTCTCTTTGGATAAATTGCGCGTTGGCTTCCAAAGGACTAATCGTCCGGAGGATATCACTTTGTTATTTCATCAACGGAGAGAGACGTGAAACATCAACGCCGCCTTTTCAAAAACACGTCTCTTCGCATTACTAATTAGAAAAGGTCACGAGACACGACTGTTATCATCGATAAAAGAATCGATTTCCATATACACGCGAGTCACGCGAAGCAATACCCGGTAAATCTTTTTGCTCGCAAGAAAACGCTTTATGTTCGGAGTTTAACCGAAAGCAAAATAAACAAAAAAGGAATATTTGGCTACGAAAAAACAAAAATCGAGAGTCTTAGATGGGCGAGAGGAGAGGGAGGGGAATTTTATAGGCATCGAAGATATATGCGACGGTTTGCAGATCCCTCGATCTCGCCGCTACCGCTTTCGATATATTACGACGTCTAAAAACGAACGGTAAGGGCAAGAGGAGACATTTGGATACCGGACAATTTTTTTTACTTTCGAGAAGGGCCCGTCGCGGAGGGACCTTCCACGTGCACTTCACCGCCTCCTCAGTTCCATTAACGGAGGCACTTTCCATTGTTTCCACCACTTTACGTCCGGACCTCTCGTCTCTCCCACCCTCCGAATCACCCTTCGTTGCTAAACTCCTCTCCCCCAAAAAGCACCTATTCCACTCGATCTGGCGGGAAGTGGCAGCACACATTATACGATGCGCAGTCTCACCCCTCTTATTTTTTCTTCCACCTTCTTTTGTTTCTCGACCGATCTCCCTCTCCTCCACCCCTCACTCCCCGCCCCTCTGCTCCACACCGTCACCTCCCTTCCCTTCTTTAAGCCCGTTTGCGTCTCGGCGGCGAGCAATCGCTAGAGCGTCTTCCCTTAGTAGGTCGGACAGGAGTCAGCAGAGTGGCAAAGGGGTTTGATCGAACCCGGGTCTCCGGCGTTTCCCAAGCGGGAGAGAAAAGACAATGCGAATCTGGGATAAGGGATCGGCGGGTGGATCGGGTAGGGTAGGTTGGGTGGCTAAAGATCGAGGCAGAGTGGCCTTCTCTGTAGATTCGTATCGAGGTTTGGCCCGTCCATTGCAGGGCGACTGTCGTTAGGTGGGCTGAAAGCGAGAGTGAGAGAGGGGTAGATATGTATAGGAGATTGAAGTTTTTTTCAGGGCAGCTGAAAATGGATTTTAGTTTTCTCGAGCGAGCCAAACTGCGTCGGAGAAACGAAAGTTTTGTACAATTGCTTAAGAATACAATGAAATGATTTATATTATGCAGAAAAGAAGAAATGAATGCAATAAAGGTATCAATTTTTAGTGTTACCGGATGATAAAAGTAAAGAGGAGATATTTCCAAGAAATGAAGAATTTAAAATTTAAGAATACAAATTAATTCCCGAAAGAGCGATTAACTAATTAATAACAACCACCTTAGATCACTTCGAAAGAAATTAGCAGGTGGTACTTTATAGAAAATTAAATGTTTATAATGATGAGCATACTATTATGCACATCAACAGATACATAAAATGTATAACTTATAAGATATAAACATTAAAATGTAACAATTACAAATTATGATAGAACTTTACGAAACATGAAACGCTACTTTTGTCAATAAGATATACATCAGTAACGTCAAGTTTACCTGAACGATAAAAAAATCACCAAATTTGTCGACGCCACTCATTTTCTAAGACAAGAGGAATAGTTTGTTAGTAGAAAGAGCTACAGCAGTCATAACACTCCCACTCATCAAGCCTCCAACACGGCTACCCCAAGGGCGTAGCTTCTATAGTCGAGGTGAATCCACCCTACCCCTCGGAAACACATGTAAAACACACCAACCACTCGCTCCACATTAGGGAATCTAACAGGGAGGCCACCACGATCTCACACGCACGCAAAGCGGTACCCGCCTATCGAGTGCCACTGAACTCCATGATTGTACGCCGAACAGTCATCGGAATATATTGGGAGCGTTATGCTGGGAGACAGGAGAAAAAGGATGGCATAAGAAAAAACTCACAATTGCTCTCATCTTCTCCCTTTTCGTAGAAAGAATACGTACGTTTCCTCTCTTCCTTTTTTTACGCTAGGAGACGAAAATATGACTGCTGGGCTCGCAAAGGCAGGTGCGTGTGGTCGCGGCGTGGGTGGCTCGCGTCACGGGAGAAGGGGAGAGAGAGAGGGTAAACAAAACGGAGAGAAAGAGGGGGAATATGTAGAAGAGGAGTAAGCGAGACCCGTTGTGAGGAGAAAGAAAGAGACAGGAAGAAGAATTCCGAACGACCGAGAGGCGGAGGTGAGAAACCACGAATAAAGAAGGGAAAAACTAAGAGGTGCGAATGAGAAGAAAAACAGGTGCGACGCATGAAGAAACATAAAAGGCGAGAAAAGAGAATGAAGAAGCACTGGAGAAGATGGAAAAAACGGAGAGTGAAAAAATACCCGAATAAATTAGCGCGAGTTTAGGTCATACTAAACAAATAATATTAACAGGAGGCGAAGTTTCAAATGCGATACAGCTCGTGCACTTACTACTTACATGGGTTAGATGGAAGAGGAGACTGTTTAGTCTCAATCTCGCCCTAATAAAGACGAATATCTATCTATCTACTACTTCACAGATAAAAGTTTCACAAAATACTTATACTGAAGTAGACAGTAAAAGGCATTTTTTATTTTAGATAGACTGATGGAAAAACCGAGGAAACGTGCCCAACGACCCAGAATACCGAATCGATTGGCAAAAAAAAACGAAATCACTATCTGCTTTCGTTTGGGAGTAGTTAGCGCGTCAGACAGACGGACGGACAAACCGACCTCATAAGCGGATGTAAAAAACCGCTTAAAAAAACCTGTTAAGAAATATATGGAACTTGAGAAATAGAGGTAGAGGGGTGGTTAGCGTGTCTGGTCGCAGGTTCGAATCCTGCCCAGGGCATGATTGCATGTGTTCGCCTTTGTTAGCGTTATTAAGCTCAATGTAAAGAGGCAGTCAACGGTTGTTTACGAGTTCGTTAAATGCATAAATAAATAATTTCGGAAAGCGTAGAGTTTAAATTGAAGGTTATGGGGCAGGAAATGGTCGAAAAGAATTAAATTTGCCAAACGAGATAAAAGGACTTAAAGTACGAGCCCATAAGAGGAAAAAGACGCGCTCGTACGTCCCACAATATATGACTACTCCGCGCGTCCGGTGCGCATATTAGATGGGAGAAAAGGAGATTTCCTAATGCGTCCGGAAGCACAGGAAAGGATATTCGGCGCCAAAAATAGCAGGAAGTGATTTAAGGTACCTTACAGCGAATAAATAAAGGGAGAGTAGAAGACAAGGGAAGTCATTCAAAGTCTCGGTTGTATTGGATACGGGTAGTAAACGACTTTGTCTTTCGAAATTGAGGAGCGTGAGATGAGAATAGTTGTAACTCGTCGAATTCAGATAGGTATCGGAAAAGGGCAAAGGCGACGAAGAGACGGAGATTGGCGATAGGGAAGCATCGATAGACGTAGCGGAGCATGGAGGAATTCGACAAAAATGTTGAGAATCGAACGAGGAGAAACGAAGCGAAGACTCCACGATTTCTGAAGCCCGAACTAAACAGCCGAGGTTGTGGGCAGATTTCGTCACGGAGGCCATTCGCACATGCAAATACGCGCGCGCACTACCCTCTCCCTCCATTCCTTTCTTTCTCTCCTCAAGTTCCTCCAACGCCTACGTAACCTCTTCATCCGCCGCTCACTCGTCATTCGGCGACCTTGCTCCTCCTTACACTCCCTCTTCCGCAGCCAAAAGGGGATGTCAAGGCTTTTTTTATTCGCGAGACACTTCCAATATCTTCCCAGTCCTTTTATCATTCCGTAATCGTAAACTTTGGACCAACCTAAATTTATTCTGTGATCAATTATCATTCTGGCGTTGAAGTCTCCAAAATTGAAAATGTCAGAAAAAAATAAAAACGCCACCGAAAGAATCAAAGGAGATAGAGCATGTTCCAAATCATTTCTACAATTTTCTCATCCGTAGGAAAAAGAAAATCCGGTCTTTATAAGCTCCAAAAACTTTACCAATCTCCCTTAACCGAAGCAAGAAGTTCTGGTAAGTACTTCCAAATAAAATTCTGAGAGATTGAAAAAAAAACCAACAGGACCATCAGTCTCCAACTTTTTTCCTACTCAACGTCCCATAACCTCTAGTATGAGCACGCTAATCAAATCTTCACACAGTTGAAAATGCAGATTTGAAGGTGAGTAACCAAGCGAAATGTTCCTTTAAAATTTGTCATTCGCGTAAACTTAATGCTCCGATCGCATCACGCGCTAACGTAGCGTATTCTCGAGTTCGCCGCGAGGCGATAATGAGTTGTACATACGCCTCGAAGGAAGCTCAGGTGCGTGGAGTGGAAGGGTGCGGACCGTAACTTTACACCGAATGGCCCGAGACGCATCGTTAGGCATCGGTTCAATGATATACCTGCTATAGCGCACCTGCAGGAGGAGGGGGGAGTGTACTTAAAAGAGAGTCACGAGCGACTGAACAGTTTACGCATCACGAGATTTTTAAAAACATCCTTAATCTTCCTAACTGCCAGGCGGTAACGCGTCTCAAAACGGTCTGCATTTTTGAGCAAGACGGCAACCAAATCGAGATCTTGGAGAAGCTGGAGATTGTTGAGAGGATTGGAGAAGCGAGGGGAATGCTCCATCGCAAAAGGAAGCCTTTTATGTGAGAGAAAGAGTTTTATGATGAACTACGATATGTGAGCAAACTTGGAGGCCTCTCAAAAGGCAGAGGAAGTGGTAGGATTCTTTGAGAATATTTTAAGTTTCTGGAAAGGGATGATGGAACACGACGCCCGCTGAGTTTGGAATGGACACGAACGGGTCTTTTTTTACCTGGAACGGATCTTGGCAAGAATATAAATATATGGCACGGCATTCCGATAAAACATGGCAAGCACGCCGCGTTTCCCAAGATACCCAAATTTCAACGGGTCACGTGAAATACTCGACAGGTTAAAAAATAGGCTATTATGCTCTCAAAAATAAACAATTCCTGCTTTGACTGAAACGCGCGGTATTCGTGTACCACGAGCTTTCGAAGACTAAATTTCCGGTCTGCCATAGGAAAATCGACCGAAGAATAACGGTTTTCGAAGTCGGCAAGCACGATTTCGTAGACGACGCAGCCGAAATCGACCAAGCGGTTATAAAAAGAATTAACGGAGAGCAACAGGATCGAGAGTTTGGCGGGCGCACGAAAATCACGTCATTCCCGTTAACGACGGAATAACACCTCTTGGGGCGCGATCCATCCGTGCATGGAGAGCACTGGGCGCGAGGCAAGATAAGACCGCCTGGTATGCGGTGGAGGCGCACGAACAAATGGAATCGCTCACTTTTCTCTCTCGAACGAAAAGAAAGAGATAGACGTAAAGGGGGTGGAAACTCGAAGATCGCCGCCGCAGAGTCTTTCACGCACGAGCGAAGACAAAAAAAGCGTCGGTAGACGAGTGCTCGAGGAAAAAAATCGGTAGGGGAACGGGCGACAATTTGAAACGAGAGCGAAATTAAAGGGGGGGGGGGAGAGAGAGAGATAGATAGAGAGAAGGGAGATAGAGAGAGAAATAGAAGGTTGAGAGGTTTTTTTTCCCGAAAAGATAGGAAGGTATGAGGAGGATGACAAACGGAGGGCGGGGCGGGTTGCAGCGGTGAGGGGATCGGAGGCACACGCTCTTGACTCTTCCCTAATTAGTATCCCGTCCGTGTACGCCTCACTCCATCCTTCTTGCATCGACGTCTCTCCCGTCCGATATCCCGGTCGAACGAAGCGACCTTGCCTCTTCGCGGCCGACCTCCTCCCGTCCCTCCCTTCCGAGAGACGCTCGCGGATCCGCAGATAGGAGCGAAAGGGAAGGAAGAAAGAGGAAAGAGTGAGGAGAGTGGAAATCGCCCCTCTCTCTCTTCTCCTATAGACACAAAAACAACCGTCCGATTCGCACGCGAGCGACTCGATCGACGACTCTCTGGAGAGTGGGACACTCGCGCGGTCGGTGGGATAGGTCCATGTTGCAAGGATTCCCCGAACGGTTTGGAGGGAAGGGGATAAAAAAAGAGAGAGGGGGATGGGAGGGGAAGAGATAGGAACGGAATCGATCCTCTCGTCGGTTTAATTAAAACTGAAATCTGCGAGAAAATTTCTCCGTTCGGTCGGAAAACCCGATTTTTAGTTGTTTTTTTCGAGCTCACGAGTCTTTCGTCGACAGAGTTTCTCTTTTTTCCCCCGGAGTATTCTCGAAGTTTCCGTTGCGTAACGTCCGTCGAATAAATGGGTTGGCGGCTGCGATATTGCCAAATTTGCAAGTGAATTAATACGAGAAACTGGATGCTGCGGAACCGGTAGCGAATGGATGGGATCTTTGGGGCCAATGGATAACAATTAATGAAGCTGATGAAAGGTGATGACATATTAAGCACCTAAATCCATTAAGCAATTTAAAAAGGCACAGAAAACGATGAACTTAAGTTTTGCGTTTGAGTTGCTCGTATGCGTAAATAAATATCTCATATTATCTGCAGTAGTAATACCACAGTAAAATAGTCATCGAAATGTGAAAATTAATTTTAGATTTGTTATGACCTAATTGAGTGTATAAATGTTATCTTTACTTCAACAAGAATCATCTTGACTAAATTGTCACAAATCACCAATATAGGTATTCAAGGAGACAAGTTAAAAATAAAATAATAGTAAAGTATTCGTCTCCCCCCAACTGAAAATTACGACGGAAAAAAATCGAATCTTTCCAAGAGAAAATACTACTCTTTCCTCTTTACCTTATAAAAAACCTCTTACAATAAATAATAAACCACTCTAAATATACATCCGCATCGCCACTTCATACCCATTCATCGAAAGAAAACATCTTCCATCTCTCCCCACCATTGGCCGGAGTGGATGAGGAGGCAGAGAACGAAATGGAGGCGGAGTGAAAGAATGAGAGAGACAGAAAGAGAGAGAGGAAGAAAGAGAGAGCGATATAGGAAGATTTATTCCTTCACATATGAAACGTGCGATTCAATCGATAAGGGAGCCCTCGTCTCCCCAATACCAAGCAGATGATATCTGAGGGAGAGCGCAGAGGAGGCGAGTGAGGAGGGATGTGGAGGTGGAAGGGCCTTCAAACCAACTCCACATTGTTCCAAAGATCTCTCTCGAACGCACTTTTTAATTGCGCCGCTCTTCCCCGATTCGTGAGTCGGAGTTCTTCGAGACAAGAACGCTCTGATGGAATCCTCGGCATGGAATGTGGATCGGTCATTGTTGGGTAGGGGGAGAGAGAGGGAGAGAGAGAAAGAGAGAGAAAGAGAGAGATAGAGAGAGAAAGAGAGGGATAGAGAGAGAAAGAGAGGGATAGAGAGAGAAAGAGAGGGATAGAGAGAGAAAGAGAGGGATAGAGAGAGAAAGAGAGGGATAGAGAGAGAAAGAGAGGGATAGAGAGAGAAAGAGAGGGATAGAGAGAGAAAGAGAGAGAAAGAGAGAGAAAGAGAGGGATAGAGAGAGAAAGAGAGGGATAGAGAGTAGGTAGAGAGGGAGTTAAACAGTCGCCATAGAAGGATTTCCTCCCAAGAAAGCTTCCAGTTCTTTTTTTTATTTGCATCACTTTTCATCTTTAGCTCCGAAGAAATACCGAATGCTCGACACGAACGTAGACTAAAGCTATAAAGCAAAAATTAGCGGCAGTTCATTTGATGCCTGATCATATGCGTAGAATACTTTATTACGCGAAGGAAGAATAATTAAATTAGATAAAGTAACGGAAACTATATATTCTACGCGATGATGTTATTTTGGAATACAGACTCCTTCAAAGGTCCTAACTGTTAAAATGGAAAGTTCAGTTACATTAAAAAGAAGCCGATTAGGCAATAGAGCCAAAAAGAAACCATTCTTTTTTTTACCACAAATACACTTCGCTCAAAGAGATAGCGGTCGAAGGGGATGAGGGTTATGGGAGAGTAGTTTTGTTTTCGGATGGGTGAACAGGTTGTTATACGAAAGAGGGAGATAGGAAAAGAGAATACGCCAGAGTGAAACTGTAGGGGATGCAACAGGAGGGGGAGAGGAACGTTATAAAGAGACATTTTTGGACGGGCGGAGAGGGAGAGAGAGAGAGCAGCGAGGGTTCGGGGAGAGCATGGGTTCTCTTGTAAAAAAGGTCTCGCATACCTGTTGTTCTCCATTCCCTCCGCCTTCTTCTTCCAGGAACAGGGAAAGAGGACAGGTATAGGGAGGGGCGGAGACACAGTCGGGGTAAAAGGGACTGACGGGCGTCTGAGGCCAACGTGGAGGAGTCTCTTAGGTGTGGGGAAGGATGAAGGTATGGGATGGATGGGGTCGGGGGTAAAGGTGGCGAGGAAGAATCGAGAAAGGCAACAGATAAGGCGGAGTGGCTTCGATTAGCCAGACTTTTCACTTAACTCTTGAGAGATTGTTTTCATGGCTCGAGCGAAGCTAAAGGCGAAAACGAAGTGACTTTTTAAAATGGTATACCGAGCCTCCAAACTTAAGGTTTTTGGTATTCGTTAGAGTAGTCTAAACGCGGTGAGAGCAAGCCGCTAGAGAGCTAAAACCCGTATGATTTTATTCACTTGCTTTTCTTGAAAGTAAGATTTACTTCAGGTAGAACGCGGAATTTTTCCTGTCGCACTTAAAACACTTAAACTTCAACCGACAATTTACTCCGTTTATATACGTATATAAGCTCCGTCTGCGCCTGCTACCTTTTAGAATGTAAGCGGCAAACAATCGAGACACCATAAAAATAATCCTCCCGGATCGAGTTCAAGCACCGGAGACTCCTCAGTCGATTTGAGAAGCTCTAAAAAAATAAGTTGGGCGACCGCGATTGCTACAGAGGAACTGCGAAGGAAGAATGAAAGCGAGCAAGTGAGCCAAGAGATCGGGACATTTACGCGCGGAATTGCGCCCGGGTAGGAGACCGCGGAACAATTTATGTGTTCGAATACAAAAATGAACGAGAAGACGCCGGTCCAAGAGAAAAAGATGCTGGGAGTGGAGAGAAAACTCTCCGAGAGAGCGGATGGAGGAGTTGGAAAAGAGGGAGGGGAGGGAGAGATAGAGGACGGAGTGGGAGGAGGGGATACATAGAGGGGTTCTTGCCCGCCCTCTCCTACCGTCAAGGTCGCCCTTAGCTCCGGGGTCCTCTCCTATCCCTCCCCTTCCCACTCCCCTCGCTACTCTTCACAGCCCCCCCTCGCCCCTTTCCATCCACATCCCAAGCCCTTGCCTCAGTCACCGCCCCCTTCTTCTTCGCCCGCTGCACTCCATCATCCTCGGCCTTAGCAGAGGCACGCAGACAGGTTATCGACGTAAAACAAAAATTGAGTTCGGCGTGGGGAGGAGATGAAGGAGAGGGATAGAGGAGAGGGAAGGAGGAATGGGGTGAGTGAGGTAGGACTACACAAAGGTAAGGATCGAGTGCCTTTAAGGGTTTTTGGGACCATAAAAATATCTTTTAGAGTTCTCTCCTCACTAATTCATCCTTCAGTTTTTACCACCTCACCTTTTTCCATTAGGGTAAGAGCTGAAAACCCTATCTCCAAACGAATCGGTCCGTCTCAATGCACTTCCGAACTCGCATTATCGAAGGCTCCGTAAACATTAAAAGGTAAACTGTTGTAATTCGGCATTAAAGAACTACTACTTTATCAGTTCATTAAAGGTTGATTCTACAGTGGTACCAAAAACTATTTCGAGTCACGTCGGAACTACATTATGGAAAGTTGCATTCTGAAGATGTGTCGAGGACCGCAATTTGCTTTGTATTTTTGTTACTGAATGCCGCTGAATTTATTTTACGAGATTTGTGAAACAAATATATCGTTGACATTGTTACGCCAGCTGCGCTCATTTCTTTTGAAAAGTAAATGGTCTCAATACCAGGGGCAGAATTCGTTCCAATTCTTTTCATTGAATTCCTCACCTTTAATTGTTTCGAAACTTTTAACAATGGCCAAAAGTATTGGCAAAGCGGCATTCTGAGAAGTTCGCGGGAGAGGTTTCTCACGAGATCTCGATTCCAAAAAAATTTCCAACGCCGCCGCCGCCCAATTTCAATTTCCTGCGCTAATGCTATACTTTTCCATGTGATTTCCGTTCTCGACATGTTAACTTTTACCCTTATGATCTCACCGATGAAAATCGTAGCCCCCGTTAAAGGTCACCTCGGAGAATTACCCTCTAAAAGGAAACCATAGAGTGAGAGAGACTGTGCGAGGCGTCTCCCCGGAGGCACCCAAGAGCAAAAACTCGCTAGTTTTGAAAGAAAACGAATAGCGATAAGGTAATAGAAAGGCAATAGAAGATTTAAGGGTGCGAGAAAAACTTCTATGGAAGTGGTAAAATCGTTGGTGAAGTGCCGAGGAACATAAATGACTTAGTAAGAGGAAGGGGTCCAGACGGGACTCATTCGGAAGAGGTGCTCGTGTTAGAGCGTGCAGACGCTCTGTGGAAGTAAAGCGGCGTCGAGCAGGAGCGAGGAACTTAAAGGAGTGGCCGGGCGGGTGATGTACTAGGTGGAGGAAAGGAGTCTACGGAGAGAGAGAGAGGGCTAATATTGAGTGGTGGAGGTGTGGAGTGAAGGCGAGATGTGGAAAGGAGAGAGGGAGAAAAAGAAAGCGGGAGAGGTGCAATCAGGTCGGCTTCGAGAGAAGGAAGGGGAAAGAGAAGAGGGAAGAGGAGGAGGGAGGGGATGAGGATAGGAAGGAGTATTTTTTCGAGTCGTGATTGGGCGAAACGGGCGAGGGAGTGATTGAGGAGGAAGGGGGAAGGGGAAAAAAGAGGAGAGGCGAGTGAAAAGACTGGGAAGGCGGGGCCAAGAGCGCTGGGAAGTTAGGGGAAGGGAAGAGGCGCTAAGGAAAGGGTGATTTTGAAGGGAGTATGAGGAATGGATTTCGTGAGGTTGGGCGTATGTGGGAGGGTGGAGGGATGAGCGGGAGGAGCCGACTCAAAAGGAATGAGGATGGGAATGGGGGATGAAGGGGGGATGGTTATATTCCGGCATAAGGCGAGAGGGTAAGGAAGATGAGGAAATGTGTTCTATGCTGGTGTGGATGGGTCAGGCGATAAACGCCTGAGGTCTATGCAGGTACTATACGCCATGAAGGGTCGAGGGCGGGAAGAGAAAAGAGGGTGATGCATGGAAGGGGATGAAAAGGTGTCGGAAAGATGTAAAAAGGGGTGAAGGAGCCACTTTGGTGTTTCAAGTGGGAGGGCCCGTCTTGAGAGGTGGGGGAAGACCCACATAGGAGGTAAGGCTGAGGGTTGACGCGTGTTAGAGGGTTCGGGAAATTATCTGACTAACATCGATTGCATAACATTGATTTCCTTCACCAAAAAGCTCCACGGAACACACATGGAAGACGAGACGTTTCTTAGAAATGTAACGCGTTGATGAATGTGTCGCGTTAGGAATGCCTTCCGACATGTCAATTAATTCTATGGGCCGTTGAATTAATATTCAATCTACGGCCTTTTTTTGCCAGTCAATTTGTTTCTAAATAGCATGTTTGGAAGGTAAGAAGAAACACTTGGCAATCGAGGATGATTAAAGAACTCTTGAAAGATGCACAATAGTACAAGCATGAAGTCGTATGTGTGAGATCACATAATATAGTTTCCTAAACCGGTAGGTACCAAAAGAAAAACAAAACCAAGAGTGATAGTAAACGATTTAATCGCCAAATCATAACCACCCGAGGAAAAATTAAGTCCGCACGTTGGTTGATGTGCTTAATAATAAAGGTTTGTTCAGCACTCTTGCGAAAAGTACTGACTAGCTGCTCTTCATTACATTCTTCTTATCTTGAAAAGAAAACGCGAATAAATTTTTTCCTGTTTCTGTAATTGCCTAGAAAATCGACTTATATTAAAAGAGTAAACACTTGCAGCACCTGCGAAATCGTGTACCACGCCGCGATGAATCACGTCGGAAAAAATCGACGACCGCAAATTTTTCCCGAGAACCACGGCAATAGTCGATCTGCAGCACGAAGAAGAAACGGGGAAGGAAGAAAGAAACGGACGGACAAAAACCAAACGAGGGAAAAGGTAAAAAACACGGAAAAACAAATTAAAAAGGGGAGGAAAGAAGCAATTACGAAGAGGCGCAGGAACGCATGGGCGATGTGCAATTATTGCCACTCGCCTTCTTTTGCTCATGGATTCGGTGAAGTGGGTAACGCGAGGGTGAAGAGAGGTAGGGGCGAGTCGGAGGTAGATGCGATAAGACGAAAGCCTCTCGAAGGAGGTAATCCCAAGGAGGGAGAAGAACGATGAGATATGCAGCGTGAACCAAGTTTCATCCTCATTCCCACATTAAGTGGATATCCTTCTCCCACTCCTCCTACCCACCCCACTTTCGCCGCCACAACCTTCCCGCCACTTCGCATCCTACAAACTAACTAATCAGCCATCCTTCGAGACACCCACCTTCGTACTCGCAAACGCATAAAAAAGGGACTGGAGCATATGGCGCCTTCATATTGGGAACTTCAATATTATAGCGCCTTGTGAATCCTGAAAAAAGACGAAATGTAGGAACTGTTCCTCTTTAAGTCTCATGGTTTGTTATTCTCTATCACGCACAAATTAACGTTTCACGGTAACTAACCGACCAAAAAAAAAGGAATCGGAAGAAAAAAGGTAAGCAGCTGCAGTCATCGGAGATAATAGATCTCTTTTTATAAATCTCTCAGACGGGGATGGGAGAACACAAAAATTAACCATCTGTGTGATGTTTGCGTCACTGCGTTTATATATCTAAACATGTGCTTGGTGCTTGTTGTTGAGTAAGGAAAGATAAGGTATTGAGGTTTCATCTCACTGTTATGTAATTTTTAGCTTTTGATCTCTTCACGATAGAGGATAGTTATCAGTGGCGCACTGGGGGGTACATTTTTTGTGAGAACTTTAAATTTTTGTCCGGGATTACAAATTTGTTTTGGCGAGAAACCTACATATTTTCCGGTACGACACTGGTTATTATGTATTTATTAGTGTGATCGTATTTTAATTCAACATGAATCATTGGTGAGAACTAACCTCTAAAAAATTCTAAAGGTGTACAAATGTTTGAACTGGAGACTTCTCTACTGCATTCTTAATTTATATAATTGTACCGTGTTCTTAATGATAAGGGAACCGAACTTTCTTCTCAGAATTTAAAAGGCACGCATTGCCCTGAATCCCATTTAGGATTATGCTGATTATTTACATGTTTTATACGATTTTTGCATATAAAAAAAACTTCTTCGTCCCAGTTTCAGGGTGAAATTTTAAGGCTTTTGAGGACATGGATCCATGAGATGGGTCCATTTGGTTTTTCCCAACCTAGATGCAAGACAACGTAAAAATATATCAAGGGAAACAGTATAACTGATCTCTCACACTATCAAAATTGCGTTGTTACCTTAGGATTCGAAATGTAACACGCCTACATATATAGTGCGAATACAGATTACATCGGTTAACAAACAGAAAAACGTAAGCATGAAAAAGAATATCGAATTATTTCCGTTTGATGGACGTGGTGTTGGAATAAATTCTTGCAAATGTCTTCTCCAGTTGTAAAAAGAACCAAAATCCCGGTGCTTCGCTCGCTCGTTACGTCTCAAGTGCCATGCATCATAGTCTCACGTCCAACGGACTGTCTTCCCTTTGTCCTCTCCTGTCTCTGACACTCCGTCACCACCACCACTTACCCAAATCTCTTAATATTCTTTTCTCGAACCTTCTTCCCCAAACGGATGCGTTAACTTCCCGCTGTTCAGCTTTCCAAAAACCACCCTCGAGGTTTATCTCTTTAAAAAATGCATTCCGTATTCGGATGTAAAAGGATAATTACTTTTGTTTTGTCAGCTAAACAACGTAAACTCAAGCTTTTCTCTCAGTTTTCCGCAGTTTTATAAGACCAATCGTAATTCCGACCTCATCTCCTCTTGCAGTTTCCCGCCGTCGCTAGCAAAAGGGAGGACGATTTTCCACTCCTTAATATGACAGGTAAGAAAAACCTCCCTCCAACCTTCTCCGTAAGGCATGCTCTATCAACCCCGTATCGCCGACAATCTATTCTCCCTCAACCCGTCCCAACTCCCAGCGTCGCACTCTCGCCAAACCCATCCCAGACCGTCGCCGTCTCTCCCGGTGGCCGTCACCCAAGAGACCGGCGCCCGTCGCCGGAGGCAGTCATGGGAAAAAGGGAGTCTGCCTCCCCCTCCCCTTATATGGCCACCCCCGCGCGTAACGTCGCCCGTCCTTATCCCCTCGCAAATACACATCATCCTCCTCCCTCTCTGCCCCAATCCTACCTCAACGACCAACTCCGCTTTCCCCGCCACCATAAACCCGCCTCGAATGTATGTATGTACTTACTCCCTCCCATTCCCTCCGTCTCCGTTCTGTTACTTCAACCCCTTCACTCTTACCCATTCCTCCTTTGCCTGCTTCTACCACCCCTTATCCCTCTCTCTGCGGATGAAACAAAAGAATCCGACGTCCCTTTTTGGACAAAAAATAACAGGCGGTCCCTCAGGTGCTCAAAAGGTTGAAAAGACAGCGCTGAGACAAAAAGGCAGGGAAAAAGACATCGGCTCCGACCGTTTAAGTCCGAGAAACAGCCATTTAAATGGCAGAGAAAATAAGAAACGGTACGGAATCAACAGATTTACTTTGCGTGATTAGCTCCGAAAGAATTAATCGAATGCGGCGCACGTGATAACAAGGGAAATAAAACAGCGCCGGCGTCATATTTTTATTCTGAGCTCGGAATAAGTGATTATACTTTCAAATTCAAGCATGACCGGTAGTAAATGTTGCCATGTATTTTTTGTTGTCGGTCGAAATTAAAAACAAATCTCGGCAAAGGCCACGGTTTTCTTTACCAGTGCGTCAAGGAAAAGTGATTTATAATTGCTTAATTTCTGCAAAATTATCCTTTTTTTCGTCTCTCAAAAATCAAAATATTCTGAAACTTAAATAAAGGAAATCAATCGGGAACTCGACTTTACGGAACGTACGCCAATTTATAACCACTTAAACACACCTGAGCTCTATAAACTGCTTTTCCTGATTGCAAGCTCCTTCCTACATTCTTACTCATTTCTTCCTAACCTATGCCTCCGCGCGATACTTGATCTCCTCGAGATGGCTATCTTCGAGCATCAAATCAAACACTTAATTCGACCAGATCCTCTGCTGAAGGGTTTGAAGCTTATCAAAGTAACATCTAAGGACGTCAATCATCCCGGAAAACGTCTCCCTCCCCATCTCCCTCTTTTTCTCCCCCCTTCTCGAAACGACGCCTTAACAAAAAAAACTCGAGAAACGGAGGTGGAGGGGGAACAGGGATTAAACAAAAAAAAAATAAGACCGTGCGGGCAAAAATCAAAAGGATCCCGATGAAGGAGATAAGGAAAAAAACGAGGGATCTACATTGTATCGCACGCGAGATCGAGCTTTTAGATCTTGTTTTTTTAGGAAAAAGGGTAAAAGGCTGCGATGCGCCTCGCGTTGCTCCGACAAAGGAAAGCGGAAATTTCAGAGGGGAGTGAGAATGCGTAGGAGAGAGGAGGAGATCAGCAGCGGAGTGGGGGCGAGTGCTAGAAGAAGGGGAAGGGAGGGAGGGAGAGATGAAGATGAGAGGAAAGCGGAGGACAAGGGGAGGAAAGCGTGCATACCAGAGGCTTGGTCATCGCGCGAGAAAAAGATGAGCGGAGACGAGGATTTTTACCCCCTTAAGAAACGAAGAAGACTTTTGAGCGAGAGTTAGGGGGTATTATATAGGGAGACGGCGTCTCGTGTTAAATATGGCCGAAAGGAATGGAATGAGAGAGTGAGGCGAGGGAGGGAGGATCACAGGGGGAGGAATGAAACTTTAAAGGTGTCACGGGACTGAGAATAAAAAAGACCACTCAAAATAAACAGCGGGGATATAGGCAAAGGGCCGAGGAAATATATTAACCAGAAGGGGACTCGCATAAATAATAAAAGGACGCGGGAAGGAAATTAATGCTTGGCATTTTTCAGCTATTTACACGGGAAATATAACGAAAAACGTCGAAGGAATGTGTATATTGAAATATGAAACCGAATGAGGATGTAAATTTTGAAAGATAGCTCTTGCTGGCGATATATATATACAGTACTTGCATTAGGCGATTAAGTATGGATTTTAAATAAATAAATTGAGTGTTACAGATTTATAATTACTGTAACCTTCCTGAAAAGCATAAAAATATAATTTTCCACAATTACAGAAAGTATTCATCCTTACTTCATCATTATCGATCAACTCGTCTTGAACGGATTTACCGTATATATGAAAGTAAAGAATGAGGAAAAAGAGGATTGCCTCTTTTATTTTGGACACCACACCTAGTCTTCAAAGCATTTTTGTTTTCAAAATGAAATGCCAAAAGTACATGGAAAATGACCACTGCAGCGAAGAGAATCGCGATTCTTTCCCACTCGAGCTATACGCTCCGGCTAAAAAAATCCTCAGAGAATAGCGCCACAAAATGCACAATTTATTCTCAAAGTCGCCGAAGAAAATCCCTGAAAATCTATCCCGGGAATCGAATCGGTAATAAGGTATATAGATGAGTCTCGGTGAAAGTAGATTGGAGAATTTCCGCGAGGAGAGAAAGGAGGAGAATAATAGAACAAAAAAATCGCCCGTAAAAAAACAGGAATTTATTTTTATTGCGGATTGTGCGACGAAACAACTAATAGAGAAGACAGCGCCTGGGACGAATGCGACAGGTGCTGGAGGAGTTAAAAAGAGGAGCGGGTAATAGAGTAGAACCGAAAGAAAGACGACTCGAAACGAGTAGAACGGTGAAACGGCAGAAAATAAAACGCGGGATGGAGATACAGAGAAAGAGACAGAAAGGGGAAGATAGAGAGAAAACGACGGAAAAACGAGACATATACTGAAGGAAAGAGTGCGAGAAAATGGAATATTAAAAAAATAGAGAATAGAACAAGAAGTGGATACATAAAAATACATATACAATTGTCTGTATTAGGGAGATATTATTCGATCTCGAACTCTTAAAGGAGGAAGATATGACGAAAGAGAGAGCGAGATAGAGGGAGATAAAAAGAGAGAGGCTGGTGGAGTGAAGGGGTAGGGAAGGTAGGGAGAGAGAGAGAGAGAGGACAGATGGGTAAAGTGGAGGAAGGGAGGGAGAGCGGGATTGTTAGCGTGCGAGTCTTTCCCTCGAACCGGTTCAGAGGAGTCTCAACTCTTTAGCCGCGATCTCACGTGAAGACACGACTTCGGAGAGGAGAGGGAAAGATAGAGAAAGAGAGGCGGCAGCAAAGGGAGTGGAGGAAGATAGGAGAGGAGGTGGAGGAAGAGCGAGACAAGTAGAATAGGAGGATTGGAGGGGGGAGGGGGAGAAGTTAATTTTTCCTGGCGCGGAAGGCGAATTAAGTTTCTTTGTAGACGTAAATTGTTTTTTAGGCTGGTGGGAAAACGGGAAACGCTAATCAAAACACGGGGAAGTGTGAATGGGTGAAGAGGAAACTGGAGGAGGGTGGAAAAAATAGGGATTTGGATGGTAAGTCAGGAATAGGTAGGGCGGTCATTTACATTTTTAATTGATGGCACGCGTTTTTTGTCGAGGCGGTGACCTGGAAATAAGTAGGCCTCCCCGGAATTATTCATGGGTGAAGAAAAACAAAGTGTTAAGTGCAAGCTCCCAATACCGCTTTTTTACCGCACTCGGGGTTTTTGACGGAAAACTGGCAGGTCGTGCGTGTTTCTCGGAATCGTTGTTCCCGGATGCCTTTCCGGCAAAGAGAGTTATAAATAAAGTTAAAAATACTCGTTTTCTCCCATCGCTGAGGAATCGTCGGGTAGATATCCACGTCCGTTAAATTTCCAAATGAAAAAATCTTTACGACGAAGGCAAATGTGACTCTTCCCTTTCCCTTAATATTTGACATCCGAAACCAACCGCATGAAACGAGAAGAATTCGTCGAAAAAATCCGAGGTATAGACTTTCCCTTAGAAGTAAAATATCGGCCAACCTCTCCCTCCCTCCAGAGAGATAAAAGTTTTGTTAAACCTAATAAACATAAAAAAATTGTCGCGCCGAAAATATTTCGCTATTTATCGTGAGGAAAAAAGAAATAAGTAAGAAAACATTCGAACTGTTAAAACAAAAAAAAACAAGACTTCAAGAGGCAAAAGAAGAATAGGGAGGGAATAACTACGTGGAATGCAGGAGAGAGGAAGGAGAAGCCATAAGAGGGATTCAAAGGGTTAAGCTTGTGGGAGGGGGAGAATAGGAGGGAAGAGAGAGAGAGAATGGACGGAGTGGGGGTAGATGACAGAGATTGAAGGTAAGGTAAGCTGGATGAGAGATGCTTCGTAAGGTACGGATACAAGCTTCCAGAGGTAGTTGTGGAGAGAGGGAGGATGGAAAAGAATGAGAAGAGTGGAGGAGACGCGGAATGAAGAAGAACATGGCATGTGACTGATGACACAGACGCGAAAAGAGGGACTACCAGCGAAAGCAGCACCGAGGCGTCAAGTAAAAAGGGGTCCCTTGCTCATTATAAGGATTACGCTATATCCGATGCGAACGATAATAAAAACGGACAACGGACTATGATGCGCCACTATTAATGGACTTTTAACGACAAAAATAAAATGACTTCGGAGGGAGTAACGAGTCGGAGAGGATGTGCTTCTTCTCTTTGTGGGGGCAGAGGCCATCCCCGAGTCCCCTTGAGCACTTGAGGATGACGGGTTTTGCGCGACGGAGAGAGAAAAATGCGTTCAGGGTTTACACCCTTAGAGGACGTGAGGAAGGCGCGAGCGAGCGGGAGGTAAAGCATCTCTATGACTCTTGGTTAATTAGCGGCCAGAAGTGAAGGCGAGAGAGCGGAAAATGTGTGAGGATGGTGTCATGTGCGGCTAAGGCGGAGGACGTCTTGAGGTGTAGGGGAGAATAAAATGCCGGAATATAATAGGACGGAGGGATTGTGTTGAATTCTTAGCGAGGTGAGATTGTGGATGATGTTGCAAATGCTTCTTTTTTTTATCTCCCCAGCACTTGCCAGAGACGTGGCCTTTCACTCCATTGCTTCCGGAGAGGAACCTGTGCGAGGAACGGGAGATTACGGAAGATTCATTACGGCGCGTATAAGAATAAAGCCGAGACGTGGCAAATAGATATGCTCTCATACGCGACGCCTACTCGTGCAGCCCGTTTAGGAATAGGTAAGAGATTCTTCGCGTTCTAAGTATTTAAAATACAACCAAAACTGTGAAGTTTATTCATCGTGTGGCAGCGCGTCTTTCTCACGTCTTTTTGACAGAGAAAAGCGACTGAAAATCGTTTACAAAAGTTACGACAAGGAGCCAAATTATACACCTCGCGCAGTGAATACTTTTATCGGTCAGACACGAACAGATGTAAAATATTTACCTCCAGACTTAAAAAAGAAATAATAATAATAATGGAAAATATACTACATCTCTCGATATTTTTTCCTGTTTCTATTATACCATAGATAATCCAAGAACCCTGCAAAATATAATAGGACAATAACACATCTCTATAATAGGGAAACATAATGGATGATTACTGAAATATTTCAGGATATATGTTCTGGCTGGACAGCGCTTACGGAGAATTGTATTCTGTACGAGGAAGGCGGCGTAGTAGGAGTCGAAAACACCGACTGATGAGCAGATGTAACTTGGCTGTCTACGGGCTGAAAGGACAGAGAAGGAATGTTTCCCTTTTTCTCTCTCTCTTCCCTTCTTGGTGATTAGGGTTGGGAAAAGAAGCGACGTGGAAAAGAAAAGCTCCCAATCCTAGAAGTCAAAGAAATAAAAGTGTAAATGGAGATTTAGGGGGAATGATTCGACAGTTCCGAAATAGAGACGACAGAGGGACTAAGAGACCGCTTCCGGACAAGGAATTACTACCACTGACTACATACTATGTGTATACGTATAAAAGTGGTACAGGCTGTGTGGTAAGAACTACTAGTAGAGAAATGTACAAATACACGCTGATGCGTAAAATAATACATACATATTTATGCATATATTACCTATATAGGAAATGGAGGGTCAAAGAGAAAAAGTAAAAAACTTAGTTAAATCACCAGGAATAACAAAAATAAATCTGAAATTAGTCCCTCATTCAATTGCCGAAGAGGTTGATAGAATAAGAATAAAAAACAAACCATAATTTTTAATTTTGAAATCCTGATATTTTTCATCATCTAATGCTTTACGCCCTTGCCATCTACGGACTCCTTGATTAAGATCGTTTAAGGTGCGCCCTGGTCAAAGCTAAAGGATATATGTACTCCATAGGCATCAGCGGACTAAATATTTCTTTTTTAGATGCATGCTCACATTAATCCTCATGATGACGAGGTGGTTGGAGTGGAATAAATACCTATATATAAAACATTTATAATGAAGCCCAAGGAATGAGCAAGTAAAAACAGGAATGTTAAACAAGTTTTATCGTCTATAAAATTGTTTGTTCCTAAATTTAAGAGGGAATGCTGGTATTGGGATAAAACCATTACCACTTTACACGAACGTTTACTCTCCTTCCGGTGAATGGTTCGCTCTCGTGAACAATTAAATTGAAAGCCTCTTTCCGTCACGATGATTATTTGACATCATTACAAGCTTGATTATACCCTTCATATCCGAGTGAAATCAAAATTGAAATTCCGATCCAAAAACGCTAAAGCGAAATACGTGTCCATTCGCGAGCCACATACGCGCGACTTTTAATCAGTCCACCGGAATCTACTGCCGCTGGCAAAAAAAACGAGCAAACAGACAAAAAAAAACAAACCGAAACGAGCGAAAGAGTGAGTTTATTGACTTTCCAATTGCTGATGCAAATTTTTTCCTCCCGAGGTCCCTGTCGAAAAGCAAAGTCAAGAGACACCCCTTTTACTGGGAGTGGCGATGACTTTCTACCAGTCCATTAAGAAGCAGATTGAATGAGGAGTTTTTTCCTCTTCGACCACGAAAGGACCACGGTCCACCTTACTTCCTGTCTACATCCACGCCTTCCTGCCCGGATGGTGTCTCTCGCGTAAACAATTCACTCTCCCCCCTCCTAACACCATACATCTGCATGAATATGACATTCCGATCGCCTTACGGAAGTCGATTTATCAATGATGCTACTTCCAACTCCACCAAATAAGCCGAGGTCGACCCATCCCGCGCTTAAAAAAATAAATGAAATGACGGAAAACTTTTAGAACAAACTCGAAACGAGGGAATAACCAAATACCTCAAAAGCGCTAGATTCGATTTTTTCGTTTAATTTTTTGAACACGCGTCCAAAAACGACCGATCATCCGACGAAAAATCCTCTCACTTGCTCTCACGACTCCTCCAACTCCCAACACAGGGAAAGAGAGAGAGAGAGAGATGCTTCTTCTCTTTGCACGGGAATAAGAGATGGGAGGAGAGGAAGAGGAGTGCGCGAGAGATGTGGGCGAGGAGGAGAAGAGTGGCGAGAGAGAGAGAGAGAGAGAGATGAGGAGGGGAGGGATCGAAGAATGCCGGAGAAAAATAAAAAGGAGATAGCGCGCTGTGCCGCCCACGCTCACGCACAGTTGAGTGCAGGCAAAACAAACGCTCGAAGCGCGGGGAGACACGGGCACGGGCGAGTGGTGCTTTCAAGGCAGAGTTCGTGAAAGGTTTCCTCTCTCCTTTTTCCACTCCTTTCCACACCTCTCTTTCTCCTCCTTAGCCTCGACTAGATATCCATCCCTTCGCTATCCACTGACATTTTCTCCGACGACCTACGGATTCGCTCTCTCTCCCGTCGTTATGGAAGAATCGAGAAGAGCAACGATCTCCAGAACCCATAAGAGACCTTTGTCTCCGCACGCCTTATGATCAATATATCCGCAGTAACCATCCGAGTCTTAAATGTCAGCATCTAGGAAGTCGCCGCCGCTCTTCTCTCCCCGCTCTCTCTCTCTATACCCTTCTTTGCCCTCCCCATACAGCCTCTCTCCATATACTCCAAGTTTTCTGGCCACGAATAGTGATGGGAAAGAGGAGTTAGGATGGAAACTTTCTTTTTTTTAAGAAACATTAATCCTCACTTCGATGTCGGTACTCGTAAAAAAAACTGAACAATAATATTTGTAAGCAAGCCAAGGAAAATATCCTAAAATATCGAATATTTCAAACGGGAGGTCGTGTGCCGGGTTTTATACGGAAAAATGCCATCAGGCAATGCCTAAACGAAATCACGAAGATCTGGCTTAAATGCTTAACTCGGTAGTTAACGCCTTAGGTAAGACTACGAACTATTGTCTTCGCGCGAAAATAGAGACGAGATCTTTGTATGACGTTCATTAAAGCATAAAAAAGATATGTGCCCTGAAACATGTGTGATACCTCACGAGAAGAGTAGAAAAACAAAATACTAGGGCATTTAAGCAAATCAGTGACCAGATAAAACTCAGCATATTTGTCGCTCCGTCCTTTTTTTACGAGCATCCTGTGATCCCAAATCACGACCCGAGGACGAGAACCGTGTCATTCTATATCTAAAGAAAGCGAGATCGCAAAAACGCACTATCGGACCTATAAGAGCCGTGGCCGTTAAAGCGTCGGTAGCATATCACACGGGCTTATCACCCCGATCCTCACACCTCCCCTCTTCCCTCGCTTAACATACCCCATCACGAAGCGGCATTTCGCAGAGGATATGCAAATTTATGGAGCTTTTCTCATCTATGGGGGCAGGCAAGAACTCGAGGGGTGAGCTCCAGACAGGGAACGAGGGTGAAAAAAGGGAGAGGAAGCATGCGAAAGTCGGGATCACGAAGGATGCTTAACAACCGGCGGTCGACGGAGAAACTAGTTCCGTAGAGTATCCCGCGAGGAGACGGGATTGAAGATACCAAAGCGAAGAGATGCAAAAGGCGAAAGGGGTTGAGAGCCAAGGCTTTGACTTGCTGGCGGGGAGGGAGATAGGTAGGTAGGAGGCGATGGCGATGCAGCGGAGAGGATGATGGGCATAAACACCAACGCGGCGGTCTTTTGGGATTAAGAGTGACCGATGAGAGCCTGAAATATTTAATCTGGCATATCAATTCGAGAAAATAACGGGGATAATGCGGCGAAGAATCGAACGCGAGGCAACGACATTTGCGTGCGGACCACGGATAACCGGTCCCACGATTGGAAGGCGGCGGACAGGCAGTTCTAAGACATCACTTTAAGAAGAACGGGGACACACCTATCGAGGAAGAGTCGAAACACGGAGGGAAATTGGCCGAGTGTTATAGGAAACGAATATAATAACTTGTACTCATCGCGACGTCGCGGAGAAAAGGCGACGAAACAAATCGACCAACCAGTGAAAAAGCGTTTTCTTCGAGTAACCCTTCCGTCCTTCCAAATGGATGGAAAATAACGTAGGCGAGCACAAAACACTTGCTTTACACTCTCCGCAAAGGAGAGATGAAGCGACAACCTCCAGGTAGGTTAAGGGAAAAGAGCGTCTTTTCCCCCGTGGCGCGCGGTGGGATGGGATCCGAGACGAATCCTATCTCGAGAAGAGCCGTAGATAAGGTCTTCCGAAAGGGAGAGATTTTCTTAGAAGCACGCTCTTGTTGGCAGGCGAGGTGCAGCCCGAGAGTGGGAGTGACGGTGGGGCGGGATCGAGGGAGAGGTTCAAACGGAGGAGGCAGGGAGTCGGGGGATGATCGGAGGCTGCGAGGAATTGTAGAGATGGGAAGATAAGTCGGGGGTGGTGGGTGCTTTGCGGTCTGAAGGAGGCAGAGGTGGACACCGTCCCTCCTCCTCCCCCTCCTTACGTACCCGATATCGTGGCTCACGACCCTCTCCCACTCGACCCTCATCCTTGCCTCGACCAAACCGTCTCCTCACTGTAGGCGAGGCAGATGGAGCACATTGTGGAAGGGGTTTGGCGACCGCATAATGCAGTCAGTCGCTCTGGGTCCGGTGTTTCAGGGTTGGATACTCCCTCTCTAACCCCTTACATAAGGTGGATGGAAAAGTCGAAAGAAGGAGAAGGGGATGAAAAGGGGGATGGACTCGGCGAAAGGGAGGGATGATGAACTGAGGCGAGATCGTGTTACCCCGCGACGCGGAAACAAAACAGAAAATAATAAACAAACGAAGCTTACGGATAAAGTTTCCATAATCGTACTTCTCCCAGGTTGTTTTATTGTCGGCGCGCTTAACTTGACAGATATTCTCCGGACTGCACCTGAGGGAGTTATCTTTCTCGACGGACGCTTATTTCTTGTTTTATCGAAGTGCGTATCGTGAATTTATATCTCTTGGGTTTTCCGACTCTCAGTTTTTTCCGGGACTTATCATTTTTATAAGTCGCCCATACAAAGATGCACTTTGATAAGTGCCACTTTAAATTAAACAGTTCAAAAAGTAAGAAAACATCTTCTTGACGAATGCGTTCATTTTGTAACAAAAACATCACAATCTAATTCCGAAACATTAATAATTACGTAACTAATTAATTAGCAGCCTCGACGACTCAAAGACACTAAATAGCAGAACATGTGCGAAAAATAAAAAAGGCAAAATTTTGCCACATACGACCGAAATAAGATCCTCGACAAAAAGAATTCGAGCGAGAATAACGACGCGACCGTTACGGGGAGAAAACGACGACGGAAAATTGTTTTTTTCCGTAAAAATAAAGGGCGCCCGCAGCACGCGATATCCATCCCGCTTGAATGACTCCGAATATTGAAAAGTCCGTTCTCCGGAGAACCGCTCCGAAAAGATCCGGGACGTCACGGGCCGAGGTCAAACCGGAGCCGTTCCGCGGAGGACGGAGGGACCTGTCACGGGCGCCGATGGACAAACGGCGGATGGCCGCGCATAATGGGAAATTTGTCGAGGAGCGGCGAGGGAGAGCGGAGAGTTGTGGAGAACGGAGGGTTGGGGAGAGCGGAGGGTTGGGGAGAGGCGCCGAGGCGTGATTGCACGCTCCCATGGTCACCGCTCGCTCGTCGCCGAGGCATCGCGTGCTGCGAGCGACACTCGGCGACGCCCTGCCTTGGTGACCGTCACGCGCGAAGGGGAGGACGGAGAAAGGGAGGGCGGAGAAAGGGAGAACGCGAACTGACTGACTCGGGGACCTCAAGGAAGGAAAAGATCTGCGCAGTGCGTGCGTCTAAGAAATGGATCTCATTCTCTCTCGGGGCAGATGAAGGTCGAGAGAGCCAGAGGAGCGCAATTATCTTGATATCGCGGCGATAAAATCGTGGAATTTTTTCTAAATGCGTCGTTCTCGAGACTAGCCGAGCCCATCGAGGCAGTTGGTGATAAAGAATATGGATTAGTTATATCGGTCATGTATATTCATGCGTCGCTTTTGATAACAACCTTGCTGTTTCTAAGGACGCAAGAGCTTCGCGTCAGAAAAACTTGATCCTGAGACTATTTTGCAACGAGAAGATCCGATCCGTGGTTAGAATTCCAAAACATTTGAAAAATAAATGTAAATATTGATTTTAACTTGAATATGAAAACGAACAATTGCTGAACCCTATATTTACAGGGTCTTTATTTTTTATTCCACCCCAAAAACCTAATCGTCGTCCATGAGAAAGTTTATACATATGTCCAATATTTTATGTGCCTACTTAAAGACCTAACTCTAAACATTAAAACAAAAACCTTGCGGCACTCACATTCCGAATTACGCAGGGATGAGGGAAATATTTTTTCGGAAATTTTAAAAAGAACGTTTTCACGCCACCCGGTTGATTAACGAGGACTCCGCTTAAGGTGGCGGGGAAAACTTTCTATTCGCTCCGCGCAGGAAATGCACCGAGCGTCGCTCCGATACGTAAAGACAATCCGAGGCAACCCACGCGTCAAAATGCTTTCGTTTCCCGCTCCTTCCGACCCCACCCACCAGGCTGCGCTTTAAATGGGTCGGGGGCCCCCGGGGGCCTAATCCAATCATCGCAACCATTCTCGAAGATTGCTGCTGCCGTTCCTACACAAACTCGATCCATCTCGGACCGAGACAAGGGACTCGGCTCTCGAGGATCGCGTGCTCTCTGAATTCACTCTGCGAGACATCTGCGTCTTTTATTTTAACGCCGGAGCTCTCTTTCGCAAGGGATGCTGGTCCAAATGTACGGCGCAAAAAAGTCGAGAAAAGAGCAGATGCAAAAAAGATCGCTGTCGAAATTTTGGAAAGTGTAAGAAATGAGATGAAGGATAGGGAAAGTTATCCGAGTGGAATATTGACTTTTTCAGCTCACTTATAAAGTAAGCTAAGTGGGACACAGAATATTCGTACAAATGCACAATGTACATTTGGTATAGGACCTCAGGAGTAGGTACAATTTAAAACGAGGAATACGGAAATAAAAAACTCGGGTAATAGTACGTTCACTTGGAAGAGAAAGAATAATGAAGCGTTTTTTTTGGAGGCTAAAATCTACTATAGGAACAATTAGTTCATGATTCAGGGTCCTAAAGCAGCGGTTATCAACCGGTGTGTCGCGACACGGTGGTGTGTCGCTGAAAATTTAATAACTGCTCGTAAAAAAAATCAGTAAACTTTGTCAAGTAGAGTTTTCGTCTTCTTCTTGCGTCATTTTTTTAACAACAATAAAAACAGCGTTTTAGCATAAACTCTTCACTATGACAATACAAATTTTTTGATATCATCGAATTGTAGCGTGCAGTGTCGCGACGGAAAAAAAGCTTGAGAACCGCTGTCCTAAAGTGATTTTCAAAAAGTAGAATACATAAGTAAAACACTCTAGTAACAGTACGTTCACTTCGAGAAAAAGACCAATAAAACATTTCGTATTTTTTTTAAATGATCGTATCTACTGTAAGAACAGCTAATTCAAGATTCAGGGTTTTCCTAACGTGATTTTTTTCAAGCTTCATGGATGAATGCGCGCCTCCAGTCTTAATTTTTTACCCCGCACCTGCCAATCGTTTAAAGTCAATTACGAGCGAGAATAAGTAGAGCAAAACGCAATATCGGATCGTTAATGTTCCAATTTCTCCTAGCTTACCTCAATATTTGGAGAGCGCGAGAGAGAGAGAGGAAACCGCCAAAAATTAAACCTAGAGAAAAACTGATGATGGAGACACGGAAACGCGAGACAAAAAAGGAGCCATTACAGTCACGCGCTTTGGAAGCATCGCGCACAACAAGAGTTCGAGTCTAGTCAGCATGCGACAATCGACGTTGCGACACGACACCTCCGCCCCCTCCCTCCGCTCGCCCCGCCCCCTCGCGAGCGGGAGGGCCGAGGACACGCCTCCCTCCTCTCCGCCCTCCTCCTCCTTACGCTCTCACACCCCTCGGAAGACGATTAGTCTTTTTGTAGGTGCGCTCAGACCGCGGAGAATAGCAAAACACCGCGGGTCCATAATAGGGGGAGAGAGGAACCGAAGGAGGGGAGGAAAGGGAGAAGGTTCCAGAAGTGGGAGGATCAAAGGTGCGTGGCACGTACGGAGGGAATGGGGGGGGGGAGGGCGAAAGAGAGCGACGAAGGGCGAGGAGGAAAGTAGTCCAGTCAGCTGAAAAGATCACCCGTCTAGCATGGGAGGAGGTGAAAGGGGCAGAATGGGGAGAGGACGGAGGTCTTGGGTTACACTGCTGAGTCGCATTATAAATTGGTATCTAGGAAGAGAAGGCAGGCGGGAGTGTGGTACGGAGAAGATACCCGAGGAGAGTGTGAGAGAGAGAGAGAGGAGGCGATAGGAAGGTTAAAAGGGAAGAGGAGAGTAACACCGAGGGGATATTTTGTAATGATAATGTCCTCTCCCTCACCCCTTTTCTTCGCTCCCTGCTAGATACCGAGGGTGCTACCATTGTTGCATGCTTGTATATATAAATTTGAGGGTGGAGACTCTCTTTCCCCATCCCTTGACCCTTTTGAGAGGACGTCAAATCAAGCGGAAGGCTTTTTAACAGATAGGATGGCGAGTGGGGCGAGGGTGACGTGAATGCGAAAGACACGAGGCTGGAGGGGAGCGATGGCCTCTTTTTCTTTTTTTTTAGGCGTGGAAGGGAGCGAAGCGATGACGAGATTGTGACGCGACGTGTGAAAGGTAGTAGTCGCCAGGGTCAACAAGAGGAAAGGGTAAGGGGGACTGGAGAACCGCGCCACTACGCGCTAAGGAGTCAAACCGAGGATTTATTTTTTGTTTCGTGTTTTTCTTTTCTTTTCCTCGCTTTGTAAGCGCAACGCGTCGCTATATTATTTCAGACTACTTTTTAAAATTTGAAATTCAAATGAAGGTGGCCACATACAAAACTGTTTTTTAACAGGTGATTGCCTCTTGGAAGCTGTAAGAGTTGACGGTTTACGTACATTGAGGATTCACAATATTATCATCTCTCGGATCTTTAGCAAAAATATTATGCTTAAAACGAATTTTATCGGGAAACTTTATCTTGGAGTGAGTTTTCCGGGTTGTCGTGTTCGGAAGATAATTTGTCCTTATCTCGAAACGAGTGGTAGATTAAACAATTTTCTTCGTAATAATTAAAAACAAATATTATCGGGAAAAACAGTTATCTTGCTGTGTTTTTCTGAGAAATCGCAGTCAGGAAATATTTTGTCCTCATCTAGAAACGACAAATAGATATAACAATTTTCTCCTTAATATGGGTTTCACAACAGACCAACGTTCTAGATAATTTATCAATTCGAGAAATTCATTATTATATCGACAAACCGAATTCCCATCTCCTTTTTCGAAACATTCGCACCACGTACTTTCCATTGAAAGAGTTCGAAATTTACATTTCGCGATCGCTTCCTTAGTAACACGACGATAATTATTATTTGGAAATGCTTCCTTTACAGGCAAACTTAATGAGAAGAGACAATATCTGTTTCTGATTTGCGTGAAATGAAGGAGTCGAATATAAAAAGATCGAAGCGGTACGTGCCACGTAAAGCTAAGGCGACAGGTTTTTTTCCCTAAATAAAAGTCACGTTTCTTCCAAAAGTTTTTCAACTTAATCTGAAGAGCGAAGATCGGGAGAAAAGGACCAAAAAAACTCTCCGATTTGGATGTCGAGCGTCTTTTCATGGCAAGAAGAAGGCGTGATTGGGAATGGAAAGAGTCGAACGGTTGTATATCACCATATCATCGGAAGGAGAAGGGAATTTGGCGTTACGACGACTTGGCAGTGGATGAGGAGAAGTGGTAGTCAACAGAAGTTGGGACAGGAGGGGAATCCACAATGAGGGGAATCCACAATGGAGGTGGCGCCGGGAAGGCGGTTAGTATGGTCGAATAGTATACGCGTAAAGAGCCGGGTGATATCTAGAAGTTTTGAAGGAATCGAGAACAAAACAGATTAAACGAGAGATGGGCTTAGTTAAATCTTTTAGAAGGATGTGCCTCGTGTAATTTCAGATGATCGAGTGCATAAATTAGGAGGGAGAAACGGTTACAAAAATATCCATGGCAAATACGAGGCAAATTCTTATATATGTATATATCTTCGAATTGAAAATAAAACGTTCTTTAAAAATAGGCAGATAAAATATCGAGGACGAGGACAGCCTACGACGAGGTCATTTTAACACGCGCTATTACATAAAAGCTTTCAAACGTTATTTTCTTATGTTATCGGTAAATATACTTTCCCAGGTTAGAACGTCCTACATGCGCCTATCTCTGATAGGACAGACACACACTACTGCTTCTTTTTGTCACTGACTAGATTAAACAAAAATAAATGGGAACCGCCTCTGCGACTCTACCTATTTTCCTATCCTTTGAGCAAAGAAATAATTATAAAACTTAAAAAAATATGGAGTGTTTTATCGGTAGGGCATCTAAGGTTGTCGAAGACAAGAATATCTTTATTCTTCATACAATAACACGTTTGACTAATTTTCCGGTTTACTACTAGAAAATATTTCCGAGTTGGTTTCTCTTTTACAAAAATAAATATCGCAATAAATTGAGGCATTTTCGAATGAGAGACATTCCCATCTATAAACAACGTCCTTGATGTTTTATATAACAAGGTATATAGTTGCACAACGACAAGAACCGAATATTAATTTCAGCATCTGACGCGGGAACAGAAAGCCTAAGAAACTCATACAAACGAAGTATTTTTAGTTCCGGAATTCAAATTCAAATATCACCAGAACCTATATCATCGCACTTCACCGTCACTGGATTAATTAGGCTCTTCGGAGAATCGCTTTCGCGCGATACCTTAGAAGTAATAAACGTCCGCGTTTCCCATTGCGATAACCAGGAAACGACAATTAAGTGGTGCACGCGTGACGCCACGAAGCAAGAAGTTCTCGGAAACCCTAACCCTCTTATAAGAGGTCCAACCGAAATACAACAGCTGTTACAAGACGATTCGAAGGAAAAAGAACAAAAAACTCCTCGTAAAGCGGAAGAAAACGAGTGACAGAATGGGAGCCGAGGTGAGGACTAAGGTCGATGAGGTAATCTAAACAAAACTGGTGCACATCCTATTATACGTCACGGTTGCGTGGGTACGCGAGGAAGAGCCCCGGAAAGAGAAGGGAAACGAGCGACCGAAAGAATTAACTTTGGGCGGGTATAACTGTCCGACATAAACGCTCTCGTCCCAACGCAGGTAAAGGTGGGCGTGAGGCGTGGGCCTGATGAACGGAACGGCGTGTAATGGCACCCCTGTTATCCAGTGCCCGCCGGGAGGGAGTTGAAGAGCGGGTCTTCTCCAGATGTATATCAGGAGGCACGGTGCCGCAAGTGACCAACACGGTGAGAGAAGCGGTAGTGGCGACAGGTTGCTCTCGGCTGCGGGTGGTGGCCCATGTTGGGACTAACGACGCCTCGAAGCGCGGGTCCGAGGAGATTTTAAGTTCTTTTAAGGACTTGGCCTCTGAGGTTGCTCGTGTCCGAGAGGAGTCGGGTTCCGATGTGCGGCTTACTGTCTGCAGTATAGTCCCTAGGATTGACCGCGGTTCTGAGGTTTGGAGTAGAGTTGAAGGTCTGAACCGAAGGCTGTGGAATTTCTGTCGGGACTTGGGAGTGGACTTCGTCGACCTACGACCGAATATCGAATCGTGCAGGGCACCACTGGATCACTCTGGTGTTCACTACACGCCCGAATCGGCTCAGAGAGTAGCGAGTAGGATTCTCGAGCACAGTAGGGATTTTTTAGGCTAGAGAGTAGGGCAGGGTGTAGGTCAGTTTTGGGTCAGGGGATAATCGATGCATTTGTAGAAAATAAGAATCCCGCAAGATTATCTAATGATAGAATATACACCGAGCGTGACACGCAGCACCAATTTCGCGATAGGTCATTGATAGAATGTTCCGTTAAGGGCGCGACGGGTCGCATTTCCAATTTTGATGCGACGCCATACAGTCGTGGGAGTGATTGTGGTGGGAGCGCATGTAGTTTTAGAGTGGAAGAGAAAGTCAAGGGTGAGATTAGCATGCGAAGTGCTAGTGAGAAATTAAACGTCGTCGTACTGAACTGTCGCAGCATCCGTAGGAAAATTGCTGAGTTCGAGCATGTTATTCGCAGTCTGCATGCCGACGTCGTGATAGGCACAGAAAGTTGGCTAACGGATGAAATTCAGAGTCAGGAGATATTTCCTAGAGACTATCGTGTCTATAGAAAAGATCGCGCTAATAGATCCGGCGGGGGAGTTTTCATAGCGGTTAGCGATAAGTACGATAGCAGTGAGATTCCGATAAGTGACGAGGATATAGAGAGTGTTTGGTGCCGCATAGGTAAAGATGGCTCCAAAAAGGTGTTCATATGCTCGTTTTACAGGACACCTAACGCTGGTGTAGATTGTATTTTAAGTCTCGAGAAACAATTATCAAAGCTTAGACTGATAAATCAAGATGGTATCGTTATAGTCGGTGGTGACTTTAACTTACACTCAATTGATTGGGAAAATCTATGTTTCGAATCTAGAGGTAAAGAACGCGAATCCTGTGAGGCATTAATCGAAACATTCTGCGAGCACTCTCTCCTTCAATTAGTCAGAAAGCCAACACGATCGGGAAACATATTAGATTTATTAGCAACTAACGTCCCAGAAAGAATAAACAAAGTCACCATTGAAGATGGGATAAGTGATCATCAGGCCGTATATGCAGAGTGTAAGTTGAAAATCGAGAGGCACCCCAAGCCTCAAAGAAAGTTTTATATATTTGCTAGGGCAAACTTTTCAAGCTTCAGGTCGCGCCTACGAGAAATACTACCTGGCTTCCGTGATATGACCGAACGATCAGGTGCTGAGTCGTCATGGAAACTATTCAAGGATATAATGCTAGAGAGTATCGATAAGTACATTCCAATTAAATCGAAGGTCGACAATAAAGAGCCACGTTGGTACAATAAGCAAGTTAGGAGTGCGCTTAGGCGTCAGAGAATATGCCACGCGAAAATAAAAAATATGCCGTCTACATCATCCGATGAATATAGAGCAACTAAAGTTAAGACGTATAAGGAATCCCGCGCTAAAGCGAGAACTACTATGCGCGAGGCTTTTACTAACTTCCGGAATAAGGTATTAAATAATTATTTGAAGGAGGACCCTAAAGCGTTTTGGTCCTATGTGAGAGAGGTCCAAGGTAGAGGCCCTACAATACCTTCCCTGCGTAATGACTCGGGTGACGTTATTCATGATAGCGTAGAGAAAGCCAACCTGTTAAACGGTCATTTTGTAAAAGCATTCACAGCCGTCAGCGACCATTGCGTACATTATGCACCCGCAATAAGGGGGGACCTGATGGACGATATAGTATTTTCGGAGGTAGGAATAGCAAAGCAATTAAGTTCCATCAGACATAACAAAGCCACTGGCCCCGAAGAAATTCCTGCTCGCGTTTTAAAAGAATTAGCAGATGAAATAGCACCTTTTCTTCGGATAATCTTCGAGAAATCCATTTCTCGCGCAGAGGTCCCTAGCGACTGGAGGTTAGCGCACGTTACCCCAATTCATAAGGGCGGAGACAAGGAGAACCCAGAAAATTACAGGCCGATTTCTTTAACTTCGATATCGTGTAAGATTCTCGAACATATACTCGTTAGCAACATAATGCGATTTCTTGATAGTAATTTATTGTTAGATGATTGTCAACACGGCTTCAGGAAAGGTAGGTCATGTGATACTCAGCTCGGTCTTTTTGTTAATTGTTTACTGAGAAGCGGAGAAAAGAATACGCAGGTCGATGCCATCTTCTTAGATTTTAGGAAAGCCTTTGATAAGGTACCTCACAGGAAGTTAATAACGAAATTAGAAACCTTAGGCGTAAATTCTAAAATCGTTAGTTGGATCCGTGAATTTTTAAATCATAGGAAGCAGATGGTTGTTATAGATGGGAAATCTTCGAACTTAGTGGAGGTTGTCTCTGGCGTTCCACAGGGTAGTGTAATTGGTCCGTTATTATTTCTAATTTATATAAACGATATCAGCTCAGTAGTCAGAAGTAAAATTAGGCTTTTCGCGGACGACACCGTCATCTATAGAGAAATAAGCAATCCGGAAGACCACCAGTATCTCCAAAATGACCTAGAAGCTATTTCTGCATGGTGTAAGGAATGGCAGTTAGAGATAAACCAAAAGAAAAGCTGCGTCATCAACTTCTGGAGAACCAAGAGTATCTCGTTGAATAATAATTATTCGTTGGACGGAGTAGAGATTCCAGTTTCAGACTCGATTAAATACCTCGGAGTCACGATCAATCGTGATCTCTCGTGGGACACCCACATTCGCCGATTGATAGGTGCCGCTAACAAAAAGCTGGCCTTTATAGGGAGAATAGTTCGAAATAGCTCCGAAAAAGTGAAAGAATTATGCTATTTATCCTTGGTTCGACCGCAGGTCGAATATGCTTCAGCTGTGTGGGATCCTTACGAAAAGGGACTCACTAACGAGATAGAAAAGGTTCAGCGCAGGGCAGCTAGATTTGTAAAGAGGAATTACGATAGTAAACAAAGCGTAACATCATTAATAGAAAATCTGAAATGGACATCGTTAGAGGAACGTAGGCTGCAGGCTAGAATTAAACTACTGGAAAAATTTATGTCGGAGGGACTAGCGAATGAGGTAGTAGGACTTATCAGAAGCCCGACGTATTTCGGAAGGCAGGACAGTGAGGATAAGATTCGCGAGATTGACTGCAGAACGGAGCGATATAAAGGATCGTTTTTCCCTAGGACGATAAGAGACCATAATAGGAAAAGATAACGTAGGAAAACTATGGACCCTTGGTGCACTGCACCCCCTGCCATCCACCGAAAAGGTGACTTGCAGGGTATAATGTAGATGTAGATGTAGAATACATTAAAAAGGAAACGGAGAAAAAAGGAAAACGGAAGAGAGGCAGGATGTGTTAAACTTGGGAAATTCGCCCCCGCTCTTTGTCTTCCCGCCCTTTTTTATCGACGAATAAAGCACGTCTCCTTCATCCCTAAGGACATCACTCTCTTCTATACCATCATAGGTGGGGAAACTACGGCCCGCGAGAGCATTTTATACGGCTGGCGATACCATTACGAAAGCGAACCGTGAAATGTAATATAGATAATTTCGTGTTTTTTGGTTGAAATTAGGCCGGAAACACTTTTCCTGTGAAATTTTGACGTTAAAATATTATCGATTATCGATCTCCGCTGAAGCGGCCCGCTGAAGCATTTGCGTCTGTTAATTTGGCCCGCCAAAGCAATCGCAACTGCTAACGCTAAAAGTTGTCCCACCCCTGTCCTGTACGATCATACACCCGCGCACATCTTCTTCCTCTTCCCTTAGTTTGTCTCCGGGGCCGGAAGTAGGATCGAAGCCGCTTCTCCCTCCATCTATATAGATGCACGCGATATGCGCGTGTCAGCTGTGTGCCGTGCGAATGACGCGCAGCGGGGAAGAAGGGATGAGATAGACGTACAGACCGCGCGTCAAAATGCTCGGGAGCGACAACGTTCCCAACGCCTTCTTCTCTTTCTCTTCCCCTCATCGCCCATCTCGACGTGGAACATGCGTGTATGTGCACTGGTGAGGAAAGGGAATTGAAGGACGGCTATCGAGAGAGAGAGAGAGAGAGAGAGTGATGTAAGAGAGGTGACATGCTAAATGGGGCGACGAGAGAGGAAGAAAGATTGAAACTAGTCTTGTTTTTGTTGCACATTTGACGTCTTAAATAAACCCAATCAGTGACACGTTATGTCCGATTCGTATGCCTTCCGCCGAGAGTAGTCAAACGAGAAGAGAGCATCGATACGATAAACAGTCGGTATCGATCGGAAGCCGTCATATTCTCGTTCGATGAGAGCGATTGATCGGAAGAGAAATACGATCGGGCTACCATCCAATCGTAAGACCACCGAATGACTAATTTCGTCGGTTATTTATGTTCTAAGATCTTGAAATGGTGGCCTGGAGAATGGCGACGGTTATGAAAAAGAAAATTAATCTTCATATTAACAACCTTATCAGGTGTGACTTCGTGGAAGTGATTAATATTATTCTTAATAAAACAAAAATCATAATGGAAAGTACGATTTTTGTTTTATTATGAATACAATTAATCTCGCCCAACGAATCGAAACGATTATCACACCATTCAAAAAATTTCTCGGAGGAAGACTCGTTTCTTCCGAACTGTTTTATTTGCATTTTATAGTGTATATGGATTCGAATGAAAATTATCGAGATCGTCATATTGCTGAACATTTTCAAGAATAAGCACTTAGAAATCAAAAGATATGAAAATTCTTTTATTTCAGGAATCCCCAATGCCCACAACAACGTTATACCACTGAAGACGGCTGCACTGTAGCCAAGATGCGCATCTGGATTTTCATAACCTTGTTGTAGCTATTGGAGATACCCGAGATAAGTACCTTTTCTAATCTTTTGATTTTCAAGAGTGTATGAAGTTAAGAAGGAATCTAGAATCATATGGGCTCCCAGCGAAGAGGAGGAATTGAGGCGGAGTAAGAGGCTAGGCGGTGGCGGTTTGGGATCGAGGCGGGAAAATGAAGAGAAACAGTCGAACGGACTGTTCGAATGGGAAGAGGAGGGGGAAGAGGGTAATCCGAAGGAGACAGGGGAGGGGGATCAGCGGGGGAGCAGGTGAGGAGGCGCGCGATCGAACGCAAAGTGGGAGGACAAGGGAAGGAGTTAAGCGCGCAACGCCTTCCTGGCGCGAAGGGGATAGGTGATGCCCCCTTCCTCCCGTCCTCCACTCCGCTCCCCCTCAACGCCTCCTCTAGCGGCGGGAAGTGCCGTATTTCTCACCACGCGAGAAAGCCTGGATAAAAAATAATGTCGCGGACGCATCCGAAGAAATGTTCGAACGTTTATCCCGACGATTTTCGCGCAACAAGATTTCTGTCCCCACCCGTCGTTATGCGATTGCGAAGTTGTTTATGGGTTTTCGCAACAATAACGTAAAACATTTATAAACGACCTTATAATTTTTAGGGAAAGAAAGTCGCTTTTAATCTTAAACGGAACTCCTTCGTGTTAGGGAGAAGCTATGAATCCCGTGAAAATAATAATCTATGCCTCTCCCAAAGCTAGAACTTAGGTTCGAACGGATGTCTACGGATGAAGAACACCACTAATTTACGTGTAGTGTGTTCCTTCTTAGGAAGTGGAGTGTTGAACTACCACCAGAGTTTGCGCGACTCTGTTAAGAAGGTTTAGGGGCGGCTCACATATAGTCAATAAAGCGTGGTGAAGTTCAGAGAGGGGGAAGAACAAAAAAGGTGCGGAGAAACTTATAATACGGGAGCAATAGAGGTGCTCAGGGGACGGCGTCATCTATCATAAAATGGAACTGGGCGAGAAGAGAGGATAGAAATGTGCGTGGGATGAAAAAGGTGAAGGTAAATGGATAAACAAATGAACCGCGGTCATGCGAGGAAAACAACGCGAGTGGGATTGATGCACCGGAGAGATACGGAAAGGTGTTTAAGGGCGAGTGCAAGGAAGACCAAGGAGATTGAACAGTTCAGATAAATTAGGACAATGCATGTACATACCTACGCGGTGGGGGAGGAAATAGGAAACTACTTATTAAGAGGCGAGACAATGAAATTGGAGAAAAGTATTCGTGTTTATCATAATATGCAATAATTAATAATTTATTTTGTTAAAGATCAGATACTATTTAAGAAATGAATGACATTATACCCGATTGTTGCTGGTACAATAGTTGATAATTGAAAATAATGCGTAATTTTATCCTCGTCAAAGCTTTATCCAAGTTTTATTACCGAACTAGTAAATTTATACTAGGGTCAAACAAACCGAGAAAAGATTTTTCCCGTCTCTAAAACAATTTTTAGTTCAAAAAGAAACAATAGATGAGAATTCGTTTAACTAAACTTCCTCGATTTAAACTTCAATGAATTTCTACGTGACAGAAAAGCCCTCGACAGATGATCTCAAAACACACAACTTTCCTAACTAAACTCGAATGACACTCTCTCAATCAAACCTAGGATAATTAAACAGAATCTTTCCTTTAATAATCTGATCGCCCTTTCCACTACCATCGGCCGTTCCTCCCTCCAACCCACCACACATCTCCTGCCGCGATTTCATTCGAGTGGAAGGGGAACTGCACCTCGCTCATACCCTCCCCCTTCCTTCCCCCATCCCCCTGCGGGACCGGATTCGCGTGACCTGCCTGCTAAGTCTTTCGGACACCCTTCTCTTTGACCCTCCTCCGCTATCTAAAAGAAACTATCCCGATCGACATCATCATCATTGTAAACCTATTTTCATCCACTCAGACTGCGCACCCGCTTCGGTCCCGGAGAGGGGGTTATGCACGCACGCGGGGCAGATGACTCCTACGACCAAGGACGTCCGGACCTCACGTCCCTCCTCCAATCCCGACACTTTCCCTCCGCATCGTCAACGGCCGCAGACTCGCTGACCACTATCACTCCTTCGACAGTCCTCCGTGGTCGCGCGGTTCCATCCTGGCTTCTCCTCTTACCCTCTCCTTCTCCGTGCCCTGATCTACTGGCATCACTCTCGATTACTCGGACGTATATCTCGTGCGTGACGCTATATCCTCGTAAGGCGGAAGGGGATGAGAGAAGAGAGACAGACCGAACGAGACGTCTTATAACTTTCAATGCTGCGGTCGATGGTATCGTCCTTGCTCTCTCTCTTTCCCTCTAGTTAGCGGTAAGATCCATAACGGGTCGAGTGAACCATTATCGTGGAAAAAAATAAAAAATAAAAAAACAAAATAGCTCCGGAGAGAAGAATAGGAAGCGATGGAGCGGCGTAAACGGAATGCAAATTAATCGAGTTCAGCGAGCGTGGTCCGCAAATTTTGACGGCGCCGTTCTAAATTTAGGCATTTGTGTTATCTTTGGAGCCTTTCGCTCTCGCTTATGCCTATGAGTCAAGTTTAACAATGAAAGTAGCGAAGTGGGAGACAATGAAGGAAAACTAGAATAATGCTCACCGAGGAATTGTACCGCCATGTCCTCCCTCCCTCGAACGTTGCCATCGGCCGAGGAGGAGGGGGTCGGTCTCCCCGAATAAGGCAGAGCAGACCGCAATCCTCTTTTCCCAGTGCGCTTTACCCTTCCCCAAGTTATCTCAACTGCGCGGGCTGCACATCCACACAATAGACGGTCGTCACGGCAGGAAAATGCGAAGCAAGGGCCAAAATAACGGGTTACACCGGGAACTTGAGAATAAATCCGCGGAAATAATTAAGGGATTACAGAGCATGATGGGGAAGTTTCGGATTGATTCGTCTCTGCGACAAAAATATGGAGAAATTCGCGAATTTTCTCTTTTATACATTCTGACGTTTGGACTAAAAACAATGGATGATAAAATCATATAAAATTTAAACATTGTCGCTTTTGTATGTCATGACTAAATTTCTTATCGTTTTGTTAATAAGTAATGTAGCCAAACGTTTTAGTTCTTTTTGGCCCCAGGTTTAAAATATTCCACAAGTCAAATACAAAATATATACTATGTAATATACTCGTTCTTGTTTTAACCAGACGATTCCTCAAGAGAAATAATAAGCGAAAAAGTAAAAACAGCAAAGGAAATTCAATTTTCTGGAAGACTCGAGAACGGAAGTAACTTCCTTTTTCTTCTTTGGAGTAAGACATCCGGGAGTGGCAACCTCCTTCCTTGTAAACGATCACATCTTAACTTTAAAACATCTAAAAAGGATTTTAAAAGCTACAAAGAAAAGAAATCAATCAAAGTCTCGATTCTCTTCAAAAAGTCACGGGATCAAGTCTAGGGGGAGACAATTAAGAAGGCAACTGAGGAAATGCATAAAAGTCAACATAAAACACTAGGATACGACGGGCAGTTAATTGGACTTATAAGGCGAGGCCGCGCCGTCCTTGCTGATTCAATAGTATGGAAGACAAGTTCTTCGCATGTCGCACGACACACTGACTCAATCCTCTTCACTCTAGCCTCGGAGGTTGAAGAAAGGCAGGAGGAGGAGGAGCCGTCCGGCAGAGAGGATGGCCAGGGAAGATGGACACGCCGAGGAGACGGCGGAGGTCTCCGGGATCGTTAGCCGTGTTGCAAGTAGAACTATATATAGCAAGCGCGGACTCTCCTCTTATTCTCTCTCTGCCTCTTTTTTCTCTCCCAGTCGAGAGATTTGCTCGCTCACGGAGACGGTCCGAGCGGACGGCTACGTGAAGGCATCGTCGGCCCGCCTCGCCATCTCCCCCGCGGAACCTTTCTTTCTCTCTCTCCCTTTCACTCGCTCGCATTCTCCTCGCCAGAGAAGGATAAGAGCCATCCACGACTAGGATTTTCAGCCGAACATCGTTTTCCATCTCAGGAACCGGACGAGCGGTCTCATCCCAGAGGGGGATGTTACACACCGCCGCCCGTTGAAGTTTCCAGACGAACGCTCTTGGAATGGTACCTCTCTTCCCTTCCTCCCCCAATCCCTTCCTCCCCACGAAAACAACTCCGCGCTCCCGCCAAAACAGAAGAGAACAGGATTTTTAGTGGCCAATTACCTCCCGTGTCGGGGATGTTGGAAACGACGGTAAGTTGGGGAGAAATCTTTTGTTCACCGTCGCGGCAATTTCGTTTCTTTGGATACCGAATTTATTTTTTCCCCGAGACGACAGATTTGGATATTATGGTAAACCGGTTTGATTTCGTGAAACGAAGTGGCAATAATTTCAGAAATATACCTAGAGGCAGACGGATTCTCCGAATCAGCGGTCTGATACTCTCGACAAATTAAGACGAAGAAATTAAAAACCCATAGATAAAAAGAAACATCAGATGGGAGTAGGTAAACGCATTATCGGGAGGGAAAAGAGTACCGAAACATCCGAGCCACACCAAAAAGAATACTTCAAAATTAACGAAACAGTAACGGTTGACAACCTAGCAGGTGAGCTTCGAGACCCGCGGACGACACTTTAATTCAAAACTGCTTTTGGTGTAATTCAGACGTAAAGAAAAGCAATCGTGACAGTCATAAATGCGAGAGAGGGAGAACAAGGACGTCTCGGGATGCATTCGTGAGATCTCATACGCAAACCAACCGGCGCTGCATTCAAATGAGGCGCGACGCTCGAGGGCGGGGAGATCGAGAGAGTGGAAGATAGGGAGACAGCATGGGGACTCACAGACGGAGGGGAAAAGGCAGGCAAAAGAGAGAGAGAGGGAGGGGGGGGAGAGGAAAACAAACAACGCTCCATCCCGAAATGAATATAAATTCTCGGCACATGCGAGGGAAAGAGGGAGCACGGAGATGAAGATGGAGGACATCAACCAAGCTACATAATATCAGGAGGCAGAATCAGGGGAAAAAATAAATGGGTCCGCCGCCTCGGATGTCCTGCGCTCCGAATCCCTAAACAGGTGTCTTCAGCGGGTAAAAAGGAGAAAGGAGTAAAAACATACTTCCCGAAGTTATAGCGAGACGGAGAGGATAGATAAGAACTGGTGCACTCTTGGTGAAGGTGGCCTCACACACGGGGATAGTTTGTAAGGCACCCCGCGGGGATAATAAAATGTGAAGAGAAATAGGAGTTTCGGAGCGTTTGCTTAAACTTCCCGACATATATAATCAGGTTGCGTAGGTATCTCTGGAAAAAAAATAGTACTGAATTCTCCAAAGGTATGCAGTTCCCTTTCTCTCAAATAGGCAACTTTAAAGAGCGGTGGAGATAATTAAAATCAAGACCAAATCGCAATGCTCCGTCGTAAGGAAAAGCATTCTCGTCTGCAAGTAGGACGGTTCAATTTTGTATTATGAGTAAACATTGAGAGAAACCTAGGTTTGCTGTTAACAGAATAAAGTGAAATGAAAAGTTCAAAGAAAATTTAGATTCGAGAGGCGGAAAAATAGAAGAATTACCAACAAAAACAAAACAACAATGTTGCCGATGATGCTTGAGTCTTGATTTGGCATAAGAAATTTCGATATATAGAAAATTTAAATAAATTTTCATATTAATTATTAATGATTTAACTACTGTGAAAAATTTACAAATACATGAATCAAAACAAGAGGAACGCTATGGAAATTAAGGAAGTCCTGAAGATGAAACACGACTATCGGCATTTATTTATATTTTAAGTAATCTTCAAATTATAGGTACACATGAAGTGGATTTCTGTCTCTAAAAATACAAATGCGCGGTAGTCATGAGCGCAGCGATACCGATATATCTTTCTGAAATTGGTATTGGTTTGGCGAAGAGATCGATCACAAAGCACTTCTCCAGGCAGTTTCGCCAGTGAATTGCAAGCACTTACCAACATAAATCCAAAGAAAAGTAATGCACAATATTTTTCAAGGCAATCAAAAATGCTGAGCAGGAAGAAAAAATATTTAACGGCGATATGAACATCCGAAGAAGAAAGATAACCACCAATATAGCCATTTTTCATGCATTCCCCTAGCGCGGGTAAAATGTTTTTAAAAGGTCGAATCACCCTTTTAGGCCCTCGAGGCTACTTCGGAAACCCATTTTTAAGATGTCGAGATACAAAACCGGGAAGGTAAATGCATCATCCACGAGAGAAAATTCCTCGAGGCGTTGTTAAATTGAATGGGCATAGAAGGCTTTATTTAACGTAATGGCTGTCCCTGGGATTCGCTTCACCCGACGATATTGATTCCCGCAGGTCGTGCATCCTGAAACCTCGGAGGAGGAGAAACAAAAAAAGGAAGAACACCCGGATGCTTTGCCGAAAACCTCCTTGAAACGCGGCGGGACGTACAGAGATAAATTCCCGAGATACGACGTGCTTTATTCCTTTCCTTGCCGAGATCGCTTCACTTGAGAATTAAAACTGAGATAATCTTTCGCCAGAACTAAGTTCGTCAGCGATTCTTCTTTTCTATTTTTTATCATCAGCCAGAGGTTTTGCTGGGGTGCGCAAAAGGCTCATTAGTATGCCTTTTGGGCGTTCGCGGTCAGATGAAGAGAGATGCTAGAGGTCAAAACCTTTTGAGCTTATAAAAAAACGAAAAGCAGGATCAGTCGTAGACAAAAAGGCAGGAAAGGACAAAAAGCAAAGCCTATGACCCGTAAGAGGTCATGGTGCCGGGAACTGAAGTTTTTTCTCTTCTCTAGGAGGGCATCTTTCTCGGGTCGACCGAAAATCCCCGCACGCTATTATCCTTATGCAAATCGTCCCGTGGATAGCATCTGCTGTGCGTAACAGCACGGAAAGAAATTAGTAAGCGACGCAAAGATTCTGGATTTAGTTAAGCTCATACTATTCGAGTGATGTATTCGGATAACACGAGCCGGAGTGAGTGATCGTAAAATGTTAACGTTTCGAATGAGGACGGTAAATGTGTTGCCTGTGTTTACATGAAGTCCATTTCGTTAATGACTTTATAAATCAAGAGCTCGACAATCGACGATGCGGCCGGTTAATTACATGACTGAGGCGCTGCTTAATTACCTTGAAGGCATGTAAATTTGGTTAAATAATTTCAATTGCGAAAGAACAAACCAATAACTCGAAGAAGATAACACTAAGTTGAATGTTACGTATTTTCGATTATCATAAATAAAGACTAACGCTGACGTGAGCACCTAAGAGATAAATTATGTTCCCGCACATATTTATCAAAACATGTTTTCGTCAAGTATTTCCCACCGAGAAGCTCGTATAAATTTGGCTGGGTCCTCAACAAAAAAACCTGTTGTTAGGCGACCTACATAACGAAATTACAAACAGAATAATCTACGCAGTAAGATACGTAACCAGAAAGTAAGAGAGACATGAATTAAGACTAAAAACATAACGAGAGTTCGCCATTTTTCATTTGGATCCCTAGATGATAATGGAATGAAGCAACCTCGAGCAACTCAACAAAAAAGAGAAAGAGAGATGAGCATGGAGATGGACGAGAAGAACGTGGAAAATCGGGAGAGTGGGGAAGAGAGGGAAATATGATGCGATAATGATCTCGAAAATTTATAAAGTCGGACAGATTTGTAGGAAAGAAACATGGTGCGGAATATGCGTTTGTCTCGTGAGATTCCGGAATGTAACGAAAGAGAACTACGAAAGATAGAATATAAAGAGAATAGACATAAAGGAAGGGAAAGACGCGTGATAAAAAATTGCGAGAAAAGGATGACGCAGTGTGTAGGATAAGAAAGGGAGTGGGGGAAAAGTTGGGAATGGGAGGGAGCATGGTTTGCTGCCGACGCGGAGGCCAAAGCAACACCTCATGGGAAAATGGCCCTTTGCGAGTTCTCATCACTTCATCCTCTTCATACAGTATCTATTTCTCTATCTCAATTGTAGGAGATGGAGAGCAGTGGAAGCTGTGATAGGGGAGGAATAGATGACGTGGATGAGTTGGTAAAACTTTTAAAAACATTTTTTTTAATTCCACAAAAGAGGAAATAATGCATTGTGTTTATATTCTGAGCTCTTGGGAAAATGAAACTTAAACCTTACTATTTTTTGTAAAGATAATTTTAACAATTTTCAACAGGACTTTCAGTTATAGGAAAGGAAAAAGTTATTTATCTTATTATTGATTACGTGGCATCGGGTGAAGTATTTAATCGGTAGGTTGATTCACGAACACATCGTGCAAGGATTTGTTCTTGTTAAGCAGCTATTACATTAGTTTACCGACGTCTCCTTCGCCAACGAACTAAGAAAGTTTCATAATAAACTGGTTTTCTTACAAATACCCATGAAAAATATTAGTCAAGGAACTTGGGGAGCTTTTTGTTGAAGAGAATGCACTTTATCCCAAAGAACTTCTAAAATTTCAGCTCCAGTCTCGGAATTAATCAGCAGATTTCAGGTCAACGGGAAAAATTAAAAATAATTTCCCTTGACTCTCTCCTAGCCGCCAAAATTCTCGAAGCTTATTTTACGCTTTACCACCGTGACGCTATAATAAGCAACAAATTTACGCGCCTCAATTTATAACTGGCAGGTTAAAAAAGTTTAAAATCGACTAATTGAAATCATCACCTTCGGAAACCTCACTTTCCAAATCCTACAGCATTCATCCTGGAAATCAGGAAACAATCGTAAAAGGCATAAAACATTCACCGCCCGAGGGAGATAAAAAAAGGCAATCTCCTTTATGAAAGTTCATCGAAAAGGGCGACCGGCCGCGAGGAAATTCATGGATCCTTTGGAAATTGGATTAAGTGCTAAGAATAGGACAGAGGTCCAACTCAACCATCTCCCTCAACCTTTCTCGCCATTGCCGCAGAGATTAAAAAAAGAGAGTCGCTCAAAGAGGGCGCAGTTTCCGTTCCCATTCGGATGTCGAAGTCTCCGTCTTCCACAGTCGCACATATTAACTCTTCTACCAAAGAGTTCTTCCGTTGGAAAGCTTTCCGTGTAGGCGTTGGGCGTCGGGAGAGAGAGAGAGAAACCTTTCGACCTCGATGTTTTTGCGAAGTATTTACGGTTCCACGGCTCTCTACTGCGCAGGCGCGTTCTGCAGAGCACCTGGCCTTCACCGAACGGGTTGAAAATGGCGCGCAGAGTATAAGAGTGTGAGAGGGAGGGCGTGAGAAGGGGAGATGGAAGAGACAAGAGTTGGCGCCGGCGAAGCAGGCGTCTATGGAGCCTCCGGGCGAGGAGAGAAGGGGTCGTGGTCGGTGGGACGTTGCGTGGCGGAGGGTGAAGGGTGAAATTGGTCGATCCTTGTTGTAGGATGGTAAGCATTAGGACAAAGGACGAAAAGGAAGATTATGGAAACCGTGTGTGTGAAAATATGTAATTTTGTGAGGTATTCACGTCTCGAGGAGAGTTAAGGACCACCCAAAGGGCATTAAGCACAGATAAGGGCAGACCGAAGAGGATAAATGCGAAGAAAGCGTGGTAAATCATAAAACTTAAAATGCCAATAATTTTCTTTAAACACACCCGATACAAACAAGTTACGATAGGATTTATTAGTAATAACCCCATTTTCTAATCTTCCCGCGCTCAATAAAATCTTTGCCAATAAAAAATGGAAATACCACCTATAATTCTTAAAATAAGAATAGAATGAGAAAGAATGAAATCCATTTCATGTGAACGCAAATGACGAAGCTCATAATAGCGGAGAAATTTATGTTAGCATCAAAATTGGTACGGACCGTACATTTACAATCGAGAGAGACACTTTTGGCCTTTTCCGTCACTTTCAATCGCCATTTCTTATTTGTTTAAACGCGGTAAAGGTGTCATCACATGTGAATGATGGCAAAAGGTGGTGAGGCAAGGCAACGACTCGTTAATACGTTGCTATTCGAACAATCCCCGGCGCCACTCAACTTGACTGCGTTTGGCTGAATAAACACAGTTTGGCGAACAATTTTAAAACTTTCGATTATTCGCATTAAGGGAAATAACGCCTTATTATCAAGACTTTTTGAGTGAGTTATTATGTTTAAATACGCGTTTAAGACAATGTAAAATACAAAGTACACAAATAATGACGGCAGTACGGGTATACACATCACTTTTCGCGACAGTCATATTTCTCCATTACGTTATGAAACAAAGCGAGAGTGAAGCATTCTTGGAACTAGAATCTCTGCTCCAAACCGACTTATGCGCGCCTTCGTCGCTAAGAAGGGTGGCTCTGTAGGGTCACGCAACTTAGAACGTTAACAGAGGAAGAAATATACTTATAGCGAGTGAAAATGTTACAGATCCTACGGTAAACAGTTTACTTTGAGGTGTTTATCAGGTCAGCGAAGTAGAAATAAACATTAGTCACCACACATCTTTGGTTATAAAATAAAGCTGCAGATAAATACAAAAATGACAAGATAAATATCAGATCCTTTGTGATATCTTCTAGCGGCCGAAAGATAATGACCCCATCCGTGTTTTTAGCTTGCGCATGGATGCCAACTTACGAACATTTCCCGTCACTCTTGCTATGCATCCGAAAAGAGCGTCATGATCCACTTGGCAACACTGCAAGAGCGAGTGATAGAAGTATCTCGAGTTACGTCGACTGCGCATTCCATCCTTATCATTTTTGGGTTCATCGCTGGTATTATAAGTAACTAAGACATACAACCTGAGCAAGGAAGATGTTTGCATAGCTGCCTTTCTACTAAGAATTGTAACAATGAGGTTGGGAGTTGAGAAGTACTAATAAATAATCTTGAAAACCGAAATTCTTAGTTTTGCAAGTTAGCCCTAATTCTTAGATAATAAAATCACTGAAAATATTACGCTTGCCACTAAAACACGACTTTTAATTGATTAAAAATTGAGTAAGGCACTTATTGAGATTGCCCTAAGAAAGAAACTAACCCTCTCATTACGGGTCGTAAGTTATAATTCCTATGACAGGCAACACACTCAAAGCACCTTGCTTAACGATGAGATCCAGAGATGGTAATAAAGGTATACCTTGAAGGAGTAAGAAACATCTGAAAGAATAGTTTTTCATCATACGATTTAGTTTTTATGCACCTGTGCGCATTTCTTCTCTGCCGTCTCCAGCAATTTACACTGGATGTAACGGTTGAGGAATGTTATGGGCTTTGGTGTGTATTAGAATGTAGCAAGTGACTGTCATTGAGGTTAGCTCTTACGGAGCACGGAGGAAGCTGTTAGAAAAGTTCCATTAAGACGAGAAAAAGTTTTCAATTAACTAACTCGAAGAAAGAAACAGCAAATGAATACTAAAGTTTATAGCATTAATTATTAAGCCGCAGCTAAACGGGGGTAGCAATGCGATTGCAGCAAGTCAGGCCGCATATTTGGAGAAATAGACAACATAATCAGCGCTTTTTAATTTTCTAGTAGTTAGCCACATGGTAAGAGTAAAAAATGGTGATTCATAGAGGAAAAAACCGAGTGAACGATTTCTCGATGAAGACTGGCTATGTATAATTACTAGGATATTAAAACCGGCCTTTCTTTCTTTCCGTGAGAAAATTGTTAAGAAACTTTAGGCAAGCCCACGGAGAAATTCCGAGCTTAACCAGGTCGCGCATCCTCTTGGGAAACAAATCCCGCGCAGGGTAATATTTAATAAACGAACTTTTACAAAAAAAGTGAGATAAAATATCCGCCTTAACGAACACGGCACTTCGCGCTCAAATCCTCTCGCGGGGAAACGTCCATTTACTCTTTTAGTAGTGCGTAAGAATAAAATGCCCATAAAACACAAGACGTAGAGGGATGTTTTATCGCGAAATTTTATATGACGAGTGAAGAGGGGAATGAAATGACGAGGATAGTAAAAATCGGAGTGGGCGAGAGTGAGAGCGGGAGAAAGATATGGGGCGTCCCGAGTTATGCAGCAAGGGGCGAGGAGAAAGAAAGGAAGACGGAGAGAGGAAAGGGAGATGAAGAGGCTGCGTGAAGGGACGGAGAAGAGGAAAGAGAGAAAGAGGAAAGAGAGAAAGAGGAAAGAGAGAAAGAGGAAAGAGAGAAAGAGGAAAGAGAGAAAGAGGAAAGAGAGAAAGAGGAAAGAGAGAAAGAGGAAAGAGGAAAGAGAGAAAGAGGAAAGAGAGAGAGAAAGAGGAAAGAGAGAAAGAGGAAAGAGAGAGAGAAAGAGGAAAGAGAGAGAGAAAGAGGAAAGAGAGAGAGAAAGAGGAAAGAGAGAGAGAAAGAGGAAAGAGAGAGAGAAAGAGGAAAGAGAGAAAGAGGAAAGAGAGAAAGAGGAAAGAGAGAAAGAGGAAAGAGAGAGAGAAAGAGGAAAGAGAGAGAGAAAGAGGAAAGAGAGAAAGAGGAAAGAGAGAAAGAGAGAAAGAAGAAAGAGGAAAGAGAGAAAGAGTAAAGAGAGAATGAGTAAAGAGAGAAAGAGTAAAGAGAGAATGAGTAAAGAGAGTAAGAGGAAAGAGAGAAGAGAGAAAGAGGAAAGAGAGAAAGAGGAAAGAGAGAAAGAGGAAAGAGAGAAAGAGAGAAAGAGGAAAGAGAGAAAGAGGAAAGAGAGAGAGAAAGAGGAAAGAGAGAAAGAGGAAAGAGAGAAAGAGGAAAGAGAGAAAGAGAGATAGAGGAAAGAGAGAAAGAGGAAAGAGAGAAAGAGGAAAGAGAGAAAGAGAGAAAGAGGAAAGAGAGAAAGAGGAAAGAGAGAGAGAAAGAGGAAAGAGAGAGTGAAAGAGGAAAGAGAAAAAGAGGAAAGAGAGAAAGAGAGTAAGAGGAAAGATAGAAGAGAGTAAGAGGAAAGAGAGAAGAGAGAAAGAGGAAAGAGAGAAGAGAGAAAGAGAGAGAGGAAGAGGGCTTTCACTTCCACATACCCATGCCCGTGGCTCTTTTTTGGAGAAAAAAGAAAACGAGAAAAAAGAAAACGAGAAAAACGAATGAAGGAACGCGCGTCAACTTCCCCTATCTTTGCATCTCCTTTCTATTCGAAAGAGCGTCGGCGCCTTTATCCTTTTCGGAAACCTCGGTACGAAAAGGTGGCAAGATTATTTACGGTGCGAGATGTTATCCGTAAGAAATTGAAGATTTAAGCGATGATCCTTTTTAGGGCATTTTAAGGAGCTCCAACGGATTTACAGCGTATTTTGTTCTTCTATTCGGAATTGTAATGATTCTTCTGGAAGAGATGTCATAGACGTAACCGCTTTTAAAGACACGAAGACGCTGGATGTGGAATATGAAATTTTTACGGCTCTAGGTGAATTAAAATGGCTTTATAGTCATATAGACTAGGTAAGCCTGAAGTCTTGTTTGAGAATTACACGTAGTGTGTGATGTGAGAAAAAGATTATATACTCGTATCATGTTTTATCTCACATATGTTAAACAAGCCAATACATATAAGGAAAACCGTTTATAGGGAACTTAACTTTCCAATTCATTCACTAAAAACTACGACTTTTTGGACGCGTTAAAAAGGTAAAAGGATTCGTAACAACCAACGCGAAACAAAGAAAACAGCAAAAACAGACGGGAAGAAAACTCGGGTGGGAATACGAACCGAAACTATCGCCATCTCTCATCGAACTATCCCCCGGGTCAACCTGCCCACGTCCCGTTTCCCGGGAAGAAAAAAAACCTCCCATAACCATTTATAGAAGTTCGTGTTCACAATCCTTCGACGAGAGGTCCAGGAGGCATCGATTCCGAATCGCCCACGCGGCGTAAAAAGTAAGAAAAACGGGACCCTTACGCAGAGCGATCGCTAACAGACACGCGCACCCAAACTCGCACTCGCACGCGGACAAAGAAAAGAGGAACGACCCACGCGAGGCGCACATGCGAACAGCGACCTCACAAGATGCCACGAGCCGAGAAACACTACCAATTCCACCCACGCGAAATGAAACTCTTTAAAATGAAAAAAAAAAAACTTCCCCGGTGAGTTCGGCGAGTTGGTGCTCCGGAACGGAGACGTCGACGCCGGTGACCTCGCCCCCTCCCACCCCCTCTCCTCCTTACGACAACGCACCGCCTTTGCTTCCATCACAATCGACGCCACGCCACCCTTCCATTCATCGGCGGCGTGGCCCGCCATCTCCCGAAGAGGGGTGGAGGCAGCCATCGCGGTGGACCAACCACAAGGCTCGGCCTCCCTCACGACGGGGGCGTGGGTGTAGGTGGGAGAGACGAGAAGGGAGTGGAGAGGAAGGGGTAATGGAGGAAGGAGATAAAGGAAAGAGGTGGGGGTAGGAGAATGGGATGGAGAGGACAATTAGGGGGACGGGAGAGGGGGGGAAGCGGGCCGGAGGCAGGTGTCGATGGTGGTGGAAGGGGACGTTATAAAAGAAAGGGCTGAGGAGAGTGAGTGAGAGAGAAGGGAAGATAGGAAGGGAGAGGAGTGGAAAAACAAAGTGAGGGAGAGAGTGCCAAAGTGAGAGCTATTGTAAAACACAAGTTGAACTCTCTACCGTGGATGTGGACCCTGTTCTGTTACAGAAGTGCGATGTGAGATAAAAGGAGAGGGAAAGATAGGGGGGGGAGATAGGAGGGGAGATAGGTGGGGGAGATAGGTGGGGTATATGGGGGGGAGAAAGGGGGGGAGATAGGGGGGGATAGGGGGGGAGATAGTGGGGGGAAGATAGGGTGAGATAGGAGAGGGGGGGATATGGGGGGAAACACCAGGCATGCGTGTATAGGCAAATGGGAAAAGTAGAGCCGTAAAAAAACAATGGAAAGAGGTTAGGAGAAATTCAATAACGCGTGCATTTTTAAGTTGTTTAGTACTCGAAATTGAGGGCGAAATGAAAAAAATTAACACCAGAATATATATCCCCTCGAAGGTTTCTCCGGAGTGCATTCCAGCTGGGATAAGCATCAGAAGTTCTTTATGAGCCTAGAAACGCATTTTAACACGTTTTTGGAAACATCCTAAGTTAAAAAAAGAGAAGTAAGGCGGTCAGTATGCTCTAACTGACAAGATATAACAAGAATGGGAATATGCATATACCCCAGAGATCGTTGATCCTTAACGGGAAGAGGAAAAGCGGCAGGATATCCAAGCGCAAGCCTGGAGAGGAAGGGAGGAGGAGATATTGAGAATGAGGTAACAAGGGGCGGAGAGAGAGAGCGGGACGGAAAAAGAAGCATAAAAATATATACAGCGCCAATCTGAACGTAAACATACATCTTCCTCGACCTCACTTTCCGTACGACGGGATCTCGACCGATACCGCATGTGTCCTTAAAGGGCAATGCAAGAAACAAGAGTCGTCCATCCATCTGCATCGACGCGCAGGGCAAAGCGAACTCCGGAAGGTGCGGGCGAGTGGCATGATATGAGAAAGAGGTATCGTCAAAAAGATACGGAGGCGAGTTTATTTTCGCGATATTTACAAATCTCGATTCGCGAATACAGCCCTGCCGAAAGTTTTATAACCGCGGCAAACACCACTTCTAAAAAAAATGCCTTTCACAGCCTCCGTTCGAATTCGGTGCAGACAGAGGAACAGGTGACCGAATGATTTATTCCGTCTCAACCCAAGGTCCAAAAATGTATCCCTTTTTATGGAGGTGTTCGTCATGGCAGGAAACTCGTAAAGCGGTTTGATTCGAAATTCGTGCCTTTTAAATCGGATGTTATTTCATAATTTTATTGCGGTGTAAAAAATTCAAATCCACAAGCAGTACGCTGTTTCAATGCGCTGACAAAATCCGATAAAAATCCCTTCAGATGCGAGTTAAAAATCTGTTTCAAGTTAATGTATGCCGTTCAACTACTCAGCGGAACAACAAAAATATTAAACTTATTACAGTTTCCGAAAGTAAAGACTTTAAAATGCCACTTAAGCCTCTAGAATTATATAATGACAATTTTATCGACTTTCGCATGAAATTGCTTCTCGTGAATTTTTAAGGGCACTCTGTTGCGGGTGTTTTAAAAAATTCATTAATTATAATACGCCAAACTGCGGCGTTTACATGCGAAGCGTAATATAGCAACATTCGCGAGAAAACATTCTTTTCACGACAGCCACTTATTTGCTAGAAGAACGCTAAACTCCTTTAAAATGCGTCGACGGGATAGCTGTCACTAATTCCCGGGAATGATTGCAAATTCCGCATCAAGTCCTTCGACGCCAACCTGGCGACGCGCCGCCAAGAATTAACGACGCGAAAAACATTCCTAAACAAATAGCGTTGCAGCACGAGTTTGCGGAATGGTCAGTGCGTGATGAAAGGAAAATTACACACACGGCGAAGTCAGGGACGGTATGAAGCCGGAGAGTGTGTTCACCCGCTCGAACTGCTCGACTTAAGGATACAAACGGCCGTAGTAAATATATGAAGAGTGCCCTCGCAATTAAAACGAGCCGTTCGCCGCGTCCACCACGCCCACGGCAAAAACAACACATCGCCTCGTTATCGCGGCACACTCCTCAACCGCAAGAGGCCGTATCTTTTACGCGCTAAAAACCCTCTCCCTCTCCGCCCATCGCGATTCCACGACTAAAATAACCGCGTTCGCCGTAAAAAAAACTTTACTTTTGCGCACCGTAGTCTATTGGTATTCCGCACGAACGCCTTCCGCGAGGTTTGTTACGCCTTCCGCGAGGTTTGTTTTTACCCCCTTTTATTTAATAGAAAAAAAGGAAGAAAAATTCCTTAAACGGTCAAGGCGGAAAATATTCACGATTTCAAAAAATAAAAACCCACACCACTTCATCTTGCATTACCGATTCGAGACGACGTATTGCAAGAGAGAGAGAGAGAGAGAGAGAAGAGGATAAGGGTGTCCCGCAAACGGAAAAACTAGAACGAAGAGAGAGAAACGCAAACACATCCTCTTGTATAGAAAGTGAGAGAGGAGAGAGAAAAAGAGTGAGTCGGAAAAGAATGAAAAACGAGATTTTCCATCCTCGGGAATGAATGGAAACTACCCGTTGGCCTGTACTGTCTACGTTCTGATAGCGGGACGTTGAAAGGAGGAGGATGGGGCGGTGGGGTTATAAGAGAGAGAAGAGTTCGGAATCGCAGAGAGACACTGCCGCCATTTCTCCCCCTCTCTCTCTCTCTCTCTTACAACCCTCCTTCATCCCCTCCCCCAGATTCAACCCTCGTCTGCAATGGCGTGCCGTGGCCAAATATGGTGTAGCGGATCGCCGCGGGGAGGAAGAGGTCTCCACTTCGCAAACGGCGCGGCACTCTTTGAAGGCCGACTGCCTCGTTGGACGCAACTCTTTGTGCAGAGAGAGAGAGAGAGAGAAGACGAGAGTTAAAGGAAAGCATCCCGCGGTGTGGCTCGAAGAAATGTTGGCAACACTGCTTCGGAGGAGATGCATATCTCGGCGAGGAATCGGATGGCGGAGTCCGGGCGATTCGAGAAAGCTGCGAGGAGGGGAAAATGTAGATCGCATTAAGGCCGATGAGTTTACGCGCGGGGCACGGATTAGGTCGCGTTTTAGGGAATACAAGCAATTGATTGCTGTTTCGCTTGATTGTGGAATCTGGGATGAAAGCGAAGACGAGGATTAACTAAATATACACCCTTATCGAAATAATAGAGGGTATTTTACAATCATTTAAATAATCATCGTAAGTGTTTTAAATAACTTTTGGTCATATAATCTCCTTATCTGGTTTCGGGCGAAATATTTAACGCGTGGGTGCGAAATCGGGGTTATAACGACCGACTCCGAAACGCATTTTTAGATACTGGAAATCGCACGCTAACCACACGCTACCGCGATGGCGTGCTTCTTTTTTTGGCGCCTATGGGAAGGTGATAAATTCGCCTAATCGAGAAAAAGGCAGCATTTTCTGAAAAGTCGAACGCGCAGAAAAAATGCGACAGTCCGAGCGACTTTTCCCCGTTCTCGCAAATTGCGAGGGCAAAGAAAGGAGAGGTGTCAATTCGGAGACAGAGCGGAATCGAAATTTCCACGGACCCTCGTGTTTTTAGCTTCCCACGCGGCCGTCCGAAAAGGTCCTCTCGCCTCACAAATTCGGTGGTAAACAACGCTCGCGTCGTTATTTAAGGAAATCTTTTCGGTAAATTTTCCCTCTTGAGCTAAAAGGACGCATCGAGCGAGGTACGGCGGCTATGCAACGGAGAAGCGGTGTTTGTCCGCCTGATTTGCGTTTGGGTCGGAAAAGAACTCGCTCGTGTTTCGGGCCGCGGTGGTGGCGGTGGCGAAGAAACGAGAAACCCCCGAAGCAGCGAGAGAACGAGAGGTGTTAAGAAATAACTAAACTAAAAGATATAGAGTCGATCACGCATAGAGAGAAACTCACGCAAGTCGAGTTAATAGAAAGGGCCCTGGATTTATCCCATTTATCGAGCGAGTTGATTTGCGGGACGCAGGTGAAGCGAAGACGCTAAAAAACTATGAGGAATTTTCCATGCCCACCCACTGATACAAACCTTCAACTCATCCGAAAATTAACATCCTTATAGTTCGAAACATTTTGAGAAAATCTCACTGCCATACGTATAAAACTTTACCGAATTAGCGCTATAATAACACTTCTGCCTGGGAACGATCGCGCGTGGTGTCTACACATCCTAAGAATGGCTTAAGTACACTTAGCGTGTTAGAACTACGTACTTTCTTTGTTTGGAGCCTATGCGCCTTAAAGCTCTAGCAAATAATTGAACTAATCTGGGCCAAGAAGAGGCACCTAACCAATAATACTAACAATAAGAGCGATAAACCGGCATTGTTGGAGAGGAGTTCGAGTAAAGAATATTTAATTTTGGGGGCCCGTTGTTACAAAAATCGCGGGAGCGTTTCAGACTTAAATCGGTAAAGCGAGAGACGAGATTTAACTTTCGCTAAGCCTTTTCCGTAAAACCGTGCAACTTCAGATGAATCGAAGGCGGATCTTGGCGGTGGCGATAACGACTCCTCGTCGTCTCCAAAGGTAGCTACCACCTACGTCTTGGAGAGATAAGACAGAGGAGATATGGAGAGGAAGTGAGTGCAAGGCGAGTGGAAAACACGTAAAGGCGTCGGAGGAGAGTTTTAAAACTTGCGATGAACTTCGGGAAGAGTCCCGCGTCACGTAAAACTGCTCTAGGTTGACGACCGGAGATACGAGAAAAAGAATATCGAGCCTTATTCTGGCCTTATCGTCATGAGTCTTCCCTTAAAAAAATTATCTCTACCACAGGCGAAGGGAAGAAAGAGAACGGAAAGCGTCGTTTCTGTAATACGCCCATATAACACTCCGTCGCGTAGGAAACTGTTTAAAAAGGTTGTATTCTTAACGTCAAAGATAAGAGAGAGAAAGAGGAAATGGCGATAAACGCATTTTAGATAATAACGGAGAAAATTTTATATTGAAACTTTATGTTCTGCAGAACACTTGCGCGCTTTAAAAACAGACATTTAGCTCCAGAGGCCCTTCGACCGACATATAACCATCAATAAAACAGTGTGTTACCTTTTTGTTGTCGAATTTATGAGAAAAATCAGGAAAATAATTAAAACTGTCCCTGAATTTATCCACAAACAATGTAGATACAGCTGCTTTTGCGCATAATAGAAAACTGAAACGAAAGAAGTGATGGAAATTTCCGCTCCGTGAGACTTCGCGTGAGTTCCCGAGAGCCATCGTTTCGCTCCTCTGCCGTTAATTAATGAGTGTCGCCACCGCGCGATGCGACACGCAAGGCGACCGTTTCCTAGGCGCCTAAATAAACAGACGTTTCAGCTGTGTGTCGCTCTTAAGGCGAAGTTAAAAGTACCAATCCTCCATCCTCGCTTTAGACACAACTATATCTGTGCATAGTAAAAGTGGAGGGGAGAGTGCCATTGTCCTCCGCTGTCTCAACATGGCCGTGTCTCGACATCCCGACGCCGTTGCCGACAACAATAAAAATCCCTCCGTCTACCTCTGTTTCTCTCTCCTTGCGGGGTGAGTTATTCCTTTGTCGAAGATTTTTTCCCCTGCTGCAGGGCCCTCTCCTCTCTCTCTCTCATTCACGTGCAACGGGACACGAGTTGTCGCAAGGCGAAATTAACATCGAAAAATAAGAAAAAAATACACTCCCGATTGGTGAATAGCGAGGTGAGACTTTTTCAAAGCGAGAATTATGACGCATTTAAAGGTGTCTGAGGACACTTTTTATTTCCATATGAGGCCCACCCGAGGCGGTGGATCCTTCGGAATAAATTTACCACTTCTATTTCGAGAACGGGTGCAAAAAAATCGCAAAAACTTACAAATCGCGAGACATAAATCGACCCGAGCACGAGGTAAGGCAATGACGGAAATAAAACCCGAATAAAAACTCCTCCGCGAACGAATTTTGGAGCGATGTCAATCCAATACTTTCCGAGGTTTAAGCACGAAGAGAATCCCTTCGGCGATTTTCGGAAGACAAGCGTTTCCACCCTTTTTTTCCGAATGCACTCGCTCTTGGTACGGCGCCGGAGAAACACGGAGAGTGCTCCAAACAATAAGAGGCCGGCAAAGAAGATCCAAAAACAAAAGAGCCATAAGGTGTGCTCGTCTTTAGGAGTTAATAACGACGCGTGGGGCGAAGCATGGTGCTCTTATGCGTGTGCCCGCGCGTGTGTGAGGCAACGGCTAGATAGCGGCAGGAGGGGGGAGAAGAAACGAGGCCGTGCCTCTTAGTTAGCCCTTCACTCTCAAGATCGGCGGTGTCGGATTCTCGCAGGTTCTAAGAAGGCACGAGCCGGCGGGGAAACGGAGGAGGAAAAATAGGTTCCGGGAATGAAGAGGAGCGAGAGAGGAGAGATTTGCATCATTCAGATAATCGACAGAAATAAGTCCCAGAAGGAAAACAGGAGAGCGGCAACAAAAGAATAGAGGGCCATTAACCAAAAGAGAAACCCACCTCCTGGAAAACTTCGAATTTGTACGAGAGAGAATGAAAGAGAGGACGCGAGAAGCGAAACTGACAAAATTAGAATCGAGAAATAACCGACCGCGTGAAATTCGAAAAAAAAAGGAAGCGACGAAACGTTCTTATTCGTTCCTAGGAAATGGATAACAGAGGTTCGTTTTAACGCTTTCGAAATAACAATTCGGTTTAGGTCGCGAGCGGACGAGGAATTTTCCCAGAACCATCTCGAGGTGAGAACGGGAGGACAAAAAAAAATCGCCGCGCTAATCGTTCGAATGGATTGCGATACGTGTGGTCCCAGCGAGACCACGCTATTTGTTTCTTCCGCAGAAGCGGTTGGAAAAATAAATGCTTTCGACGAATGCGGTGCTTCTTTTATTTTTCGAGAGCTCCCCTTTATTCTGTTTCGCGAGAAAACAAGAGAATGGTTTACCGCGCGAGAGTGTGAGATGGAGGGTAAGGAGAGAGAAAGAGAGAGGAAGGAGAAAGGGAGTTGGAGTCCTCGCAGAAAAGTGCGTGGGACGCGAGAAGACCAGCCTCTCTTTGGAAATGCTTTCGTTCGTTATATCGCCAGCAACGGAATACAACGCTCCAGCAAAAGAGGCCACGGTTTAAAAACGGTAGAAAAATCGATTTAAAAAAATCATACCTGCTACATGAAGGGTAAGGCAATCGAAGAATTAACGTGCGACCCTCGGGCGTCATTTAGCAACCTGAATATACAATAATTAACGCATGCAAGAGATGCCCGCGCTTAATTCGTGAGCGATATATAATAATAGAGGTATGTCCCGCTAATGTCGTCGCCTTCCGAAGGAGCCACGCAGATGTGGAAAAACAGAGCAACGTCCGGTAATGTTGTCTCTACTAATTATAACTCTCCCGACTGACACCAGGTCCGCCGCCGCGGTACATTACTTTTAATTAGTCTCACGTGGTCAAATTTACACCGCTGTCGTTAATCGTAAAGGTAATTTCGCGCCGAGCGGCAAAGTGCGTCAGCGTCTCGGCACGGACGTCGCTCAGGAGATTTATAAAAAAAAGCACTGCATCACGGAACCGTGCAGAATATTATTACGCGCCTTCACTGCTTCGGTCTTTGGGTGCCCATCTTAAAGAGATGGATATTTTAGAAGCGTCGTGGACAAACCGCGAAGGAACATAAGCTTTGACGAACAAAAGTGCCGCCAACGTACACAATCGCGTGCACACCAACACGCAAACACCTTTTGCGCTACAACAGAAGGGAAGGGTAGAATCAGAGACGTCGTTCGCGCAGAGTTATGAAGAGGCTTAGCAACTCGCTTCTCCCACGGGTGGCGAAAGGGTAGGCGAATGCGAAGGAAGGCGGCACTGGAAAAGGGGCCTTCGATACCAAGTTCTCATCCTTTTCGCATGGAAAGAGGGAAGTTGGAGCTGAAAGACGAAATGGCTCTGAAATAGGAAACATTTCCCGCCTTTCGAAGTCTCTTCTCTCCTGTCCCGCGAAATTGAAATCTCCTCAAGACCGATTCTCGTTAAGGAATAAGTCGGATTCTCTCGAAGCGAAAAGGAGAAAGGGAGATAAGGTTGGAGTGTTTAATCTCCATTTAAAAACAGAAAAGTATTTATAATGTTTTATGCCCGACATGACGCCTTTCTCTCTCAGCTGCGTGTAAGCGAGAGGGAGGTAAAGAAGGAAAGTGCGCAAGTGCTTAGCTGACGACATAACTAACGCCACATGTCCGACGAATCGCCATTACTTTGAGAGCCAGGATACATGCGTGCCTGTATGGTCTTACTTCCAACCCAACCCTTTATATCTCCTCCCCTTCCTACCCCTTCTTTTCCCTTCCCTTCCTCCACTCTCTCCTATCTCAAGCACTCTCCATCATATAGGGTTCCGAGAGGCAGTTCTAATCCTCTTCTCCTATGTTACTGCGCTTGCCATCTCAGCGTGCTCCGATGGCGAGGAGGAACGCGCATTGCGCCGGTTTACGTACCGAGAGAGGAAGCAGTGGTAGGAATGCGATGCAGCAGCAGAAAAGGGCAAATGCTCGTCCGAGTGGGGAAGGAATTCGAGTGAATGCAACGAGGGGATAAGGATACTTTAAAACATGAGTCAACTCTAGGAGGTCCATTCATTCAACAATGGAATGCCCGCTGTAATGGAATCTTTTAACAATGGTACAGGGAGGATATAATCGAGAGATTACCTTATATGACCACGACGAGTCTCTGCGGAAAATATCGCGTCTTATGAGCGGGATGTCATATTTACACAATGATCTGTGTATGTATGCATAGATATATGTATGTATATAAATTTATATATAAATAACGTGTGCATGAACAAGCGTGTGTAAATATTTTTACACGAACAATGAAGTATTGAAGGCAAGGTTTATGAATGCAGAAATCCTCATGATCACACATCCGCGTGACCAACAGTTGCCATTTCGACCCTCATCAACAACTGTGGCGCCACTTAAGGCACACCCTTTGACCTCGCGCGCTGTCCCTTTCTCCTTTGTTTTTGCTATTCTCCTCCTCTTCCCCTCGCCGAAGTCTCCCCACGCAAGCCTTAAGGTGTCTCTGCAACCTGAATAAGAAAGGCTCCCTTATCTCTCCACAATAACTCCCATATCCCGTCGAGTGATCTACACGGACCTGTGGAATTCATGCCCGGGGAGTCATTTGTCAGGTTAAGATTTTTGCTCCCAAGCGACGTGTCGGTGTTTCGACGCGGTCCGGTGCGCTAAAAGATGATTTAAGGATCCCTGGCCTTAACGATAGAGTCGATCAAATTTGTTTCCAGCTTCGTGAGTCGTGCAGGTGATTAGATGATAAAGTGCTTGATATTCATTACGAGTTTGACGCAACAACCAGCCATCCACGTGTTAACTTATGTCGCGGAGTCAAACCTAGGACTTTTGCTTCGGGTTTGATCTCATCTTTAAATTTATTACAGTGCATAAAAATTATAGTCTGCGGAAGGGATGTAATCGAATCACCATTTCATCCATGAGTACCGTTCAAAGACATTAATAATTACATGCCATCGATAAAAGTATATCAAATTTAAAATAGCGCAATAATATCCGATAAAAAATAAACGAAAATAAGAAAAAAGAGTCGATTCGTAATGCGACCGATCTTCGCCCTGCCGATAAAAAATAAACTTCGCGAAAATAAATGACTCACGCCATATCCCTGGAACCGGCCGTTAATCCATCAATATTTTGAACGGGTCGCTTCCGGTTCACTCGACCACTTAAAACCCATCCTCCTTAATTTGGCAGGCGGGATACACCGCACGGATCTCCGGGAGTGAGGGAGGGAAAGAGTCGGGAAGGGGTGAAAGGAGCGCAACGAGGATGGTGACCGGAGGAGTGGACGGACGGGCGAGTATCCGGATGCCATCGGGAGGGGGGAGGACTGGTGAGAAGACGTCTCGGGGCAGAGAGTGAGAGGCGCCGGGGGGATGGAGCCGTCGAGATGGTGTGAGAGGCGGTGATGGTCGGGTAGAAGAGGGCAAGAGAAGAGGGCGGGGCCGAAGCGCCGTAGGGATGGGCGTCGGCCGTAGTATGTGGACCACGTATGACCGCTTCCCTCGCTCTGTTGGCGCCTAACTCTCGACTCCTCCCCATTCCTCTCCTCCTAAGCGTTCACTCCACTCTCTCTCTCTCCTCCCCTTTCAGTTCCTCTTCACGAACTCTCCTTTCTCCGGACGCCTTCGTTTTGTGTAGGATTCCACGGAAAATATAATCCGATCACGGCTCAGACATTATTTTGTTTTTCTACCTCTCGTTCTCACCCTACTCGCTCGGGAACATAAAAAATTTATGCTTTCGTCCCGGCTTGATGATTCATTCTCTTCAACCTTGGCATTATATAAAAAACAGCGGCACTTGGCGTTTTCCAGGAAACTGATTTGGCATTAAGAATCTGTTATTCAATTACTTACGTCCTATCCTTAGCTCTACCTGATGAATAATTTAAAACTTAGTCTAATTATATCTTTTGGACGCTTGAGCTGTTCATCGTCATTCGATTTCGGATTTTGATACGGCAATTTTATTTCGGTATTCATTCCTGAAATAACTTTAAAGGTGGTTCATGTACTTAAGATACACTAATCTAAGAAAGGAAAACCAACGAGGCATAAAAAGCTCTAAAAAATTCCTCCTTCCTTACACCCAGATCAGATTCAACTCCATCGGATTCGTAGTCTGTAGGGACGAACCTCTTCTTCGCCGGTCCATGTCACCCGACCCCTCCATCCCATAGTTGAGTCACAAAAGACGCAGTGACGGTGGAATGGATCCAGCTTCCCACACACACTCGGGCTACGATCCTCCTCCTTCGCCCCCTCCCCTTACTTCCTCTCCGACTCGCGACCTCCCCCACCCCTTGTTCTCCATTGGGCATCACGGATGAGCCCCTTCGTGGAATACTAAAAGGTTAGCAGGCGCCACCGGTAGGCCTTAACCCACCCCTCTTCTCCGCGAGCAGAAGATGTGCCAGGGCGAGGAGGGCATCGAGACGAGATAAGGACGAAATACGTATACTTAACAAATAAATCAAAGGCAGTTTGGCCAACAATTGGAGAGATGGTAATCAAAATGATCAACTATTAAGACGATCGGTACGAGGTGTTAGACGACGATTGTACCAAAAACTCCTATATGCCAAGAGTGAAAGTGAGTCATGAAGCGAATTCCGTGAAAAATAAATAAATAATAATAAATAAAAATAAATGTACCAGTTTATAATATTTGTATGGCTATAAATACGAATTATATTCTCTAACATAAATATCAAATGGAGATAAGCCAAACTTTTACTCCAACCATACGGAACGATGAAGAAAGTTGAGGGCTATATTTCATTGGCATTTTATGTTTAGACAGAACTTCCAATAGGATTTAAATGACTTGTTTATCCATACCGTGACGCGAGAATGAGTAAGGACGCAAAAAACACTAGAAGAATGCATCAGGATTTAACAAGCAACCTTCAAACGAGCAAACAATGAGACATTCCCGAAGAAAACATGCAATCTTTGGAATTTCAAAGCAAACAAATAACATCGATTGATCCGAAGGAAACCACACGTCGTTCAACAAAACGACAGCGCAACTGATACCGGCAACAAAAAACACATCATCAATAATCGCCATGTATCTTTTTAATTCACCCCGGGCACATATTCGTCGAAAATGTAATCGCCTGAACACAACCGACGAAGGGGAAAACTTGAAGGAAGCGGAAAGAGTTCCTCTTCCGACATGCCCGAAAACTATGCACGATATGGACCAGAACGTCGGGAAATGAGATACGTGCTGCGAGGGAGACCTCGTGCAATGCGAATGCAACGCAGCAGCCCACGCTCCCCCCCCCTCCCCCGCTCTCCGGGAGAGACCGGAGAACGGGGCGCGTGGGGGCGGAAGGCGTGTAAAGAGGGCCATAGTGCACCGGGTGCTACGAGGGGTGTGGCGCGGACGTCTGCGGGCGAGGCAGACAATGGGGCAGAAGGAGGAAAGAGGGATGAGCAGGAGGAGAGGTGAGCGGGTCCTCTCGCAGGTGGTAGGGAAATGGAAGGTGGAGAAGGAAGAGAGATAGGACGGACTGGAGAGATAGGGCGAAGGAAGAAAGGTAGAGAGGGCGAGGGAGTCGGAGAAAATAAAGGAAAGAGGGAGATATGGGGGAGAGGAGGAAGAGAGCTAAAAGGAGACGGTGCGGAGGGGAGGAGGGGGAGAAAAAGTCGGAGGAGGTTGAGGGCATGGGTGGTGGACGACGTACAGGTAAGTTATTTACACCAGTCTGACGGTGTGGCGCCGAGAGTTATTAACGGCGTTGCCAAGTTTACGGGAAGGAGTGAAAGATGCTGAGTGTTTAAAAGCGAACGGAGAGAGTGAACATAGCGGTGCCTCTCTCTCTCATACACGCACTCATTGCATGGTCTTATATTATTTCGACGGCTCGAAAGAGAGAGAGAGAGGAAAGCCATTTTCAACGCCCGGAGATCGCTAGAAACGACGACGTCCGTGAACGGTTGGTCAGAAACAGCGATATCTTTCCATCTGAGGGGCAATAAGGAGAATTTTGCTGGTTTCGGTCCAAGAAGGCTTAGCCTCGTTTTCTTTCCTCTCCTCTCTCCGAGATTGGTATGGAAATTTCCAGGAACAAGAATATCATGGAGGACACATCTATCGGAGGGAGAGGGTGGAGATTGTAAACTCCGCACATTAGGGCGCATAACTCAGGCGAACGACTCGCTCGAGTCTCATCGTCGCACCACATAAACGGGGATAAAATACACGCGACGCGGTAATAGCGCGGCGCGAATACTTTATGATCGCACCCTTTCACTTCACTCCAAGGACTTCCGAAAATTCCAACGGGCGAGGGGCAAAGAGAAGAAAATAGCATCGCCGTATCTCGATGCGCGAAAAGGCAGCGATCGGGGTTAATTTGCGCAATCGACGCCACGCGATAAATTCAGAGAAAAATTGCGAACTCTCGCACACTCGGGAGGCGGGACGAAAAAAATGCAACGCAAGGGCGAACCGATAACGAACGCCGTAAATCAAGGACTTACCTACTTTATTCCATCCCGGAGAAGAGAGATAGAGAGGAAAAATAGAGCAAACGCACCATGAAATAATACCGCACCATAGGGCAGTGGCGCATCCAAGGGGGAGAGGGCAGCCGGGAATTTACCTCCCTCCCAATAATGCAAATAATTTTATCTACGACTGCTTTCGTGTTAATTTAAAGTTTAACTTGAAAATAAATAGATTTATTAAGTGACATGATTTTTTAAAATTTTATAGCGATGTTCAAGAGTTATTATTATAAATTATAAAAAAATGAGAGGGTAATCTCCCCATGAAAAAATTCCTTTCATTATTTGCCACCCCCAAAGTAAATTCCTGGCTGCGACACCGCCATAGGCACGCGCCCGTTTCGCGGTGACCCGATCGCAGCGAAACGGTTAATTCCAAGGACGGTTGGAGACAGCGACGTCGATCAATCGGTGGTAATATACAGCGCGAGAGGAGGAGAAGGAGGAAATGAAGCCACGCCCAATAGTGGTAAAGTGTGTGCGTGCGCGAATGAGTGCCAGTCGCTCGGCTATGCGATGAGAAAACGCCTCGCGACCTTTACATCCTCCCCAACCCTGTCGTCTAGCGTGCGGTCGGAATGCGAACGAGTGCTCAACGGAGAGAGAGAGAGCGATGCGGAATATTCGTGCATGAGGGATGCAATAAGGTTCCGAGAGGGGGGGGGGGGGAGGGGGAACGCGAAAGGATGAGGCGCGCGGTGGGATCGGCGTGCAGAAGCGGGCGATTTACGCCGATCCGCGCGCGTGGGTGTACAGACTTAAACGTGGCGACTTCAATCCTTAAGACGTTCGTAGGAATCGCACGAGTGCGTGTCTCCGCCGCGGGATGGATGTAAACACGACGCGGGGCGCGTGGGAAGAGACGGAGGGAACGAGAGGAAGAGCACGCGGAGTGGAAGGGAAGGTGGAGGAAGGGAAGGCAGAAGGGGTTGGGAATGTGGAGTGGGTTACGGCGAGACGAGAGTGTGGTCAGGGATGCTGTGGGAGGGAAAATGGTAAAAATAGAGAACTTGCGAAGCAGTTCCGATGTGAATTAAGCTGGGCAGAATTTCGATGCCGGATTTACATATTTTAATACACGTTTTAATTAAGCATGTAAATATTAACATCGAGTAAGACATTTTTTATTATTTAAAAAGACAGAATCAACCACACCTGCACCTCCTATAACACAGGTTTTTATAACACGGATCCGCTACAACACTGTTTGTTTTAATACCAAAAATTCAAGTAATGCGGATTATGGTTGACGTTTGTACGTTTTGGTCTGACTTGGGATTGAGGTTCCAGAATGATGAGCAAGAAAGAGACGTGTTGGAGGGCTCGAATGCTTAGATGTTAGATGACAGACACTGTCCACTGAAAAAAACTAAGCATCAAAACGACTCACAACCCTCTTCGATCGTATAACCGTAAAAATCACTTGAAAATATAAATTATTATCTACGAAATGCTTTATATGCATATTGTAAATCACGTTATTTAACATGCGCATATGACGTTAAGAGGCGAAAATTGCCTGCAAGCTATTTAGATATTTATGACGGCGGGTGCATCGAGGACAAATGGAAATGCTATTGCAATAAATCAAGGCGCCAAAGGGTAATTTTGCAAGCGCTGCGACAACCTAATATGCAGATGGATATATTAATAAAAAAATTAGTAAAAAAATATTTCATCAAGGCATTTCTTAAATTCGCTTTAAACTAAATATGCGATGTTTTGTTTAAATGTGAGGTTAAAATTTCATTTCAAGTTAAAAATTAATATGGTGCGAAGGGGAGTTGAATCAGGGATAAACCGCATAAGGAAATGAATGGCGGAAAGAATGATAAGTAACCGAGTCGACTTGGTGCGTTAATAATCCCATTGGCTTGATATGATTAACAGACAGCGGAAATACAATTATTCACAGCTACGAACGAAACCACACCCCATCTGAGGGAACTCGGAGAGAATTCTCGTATCGCAACGAAACGAAATAAATCAGATAGACGGTGAGTGGAAAAAAGTCGGATAGATGAATGCGTTATGAGTTGCGCCATGAGGTTCCAGGCTAAACTCGCCTCGCACCAGCCGTGACTCTGGTACCGAGAGATCTTCGCCGCAAACGTACGAGCAGTAACAGTAAAGAACCCTTACTCCCACCCCGACCCAGCCTCTCTCCCCTCCATCTCTCCCAATCGTCCGTCTTTTCCCGGTAACTCGTTTACATCTTCGGAAGGGATGGGGGTGCTCGACAACCCTTTTCTCTTTTCCTGAGGTTAGGGACATTATGCATGGCTTCGGTGTTTCTCGGAGGGAGTTCTTCGCGTACTCGACATGGGTTCATACGGTCCATTGTTGTTAGGTCGAGTGCGTGGCCGGAGGAGCAGAGGATCATAAAAAGAGCCGCGAGGGATATCCACGTCGTGTCCGAAAAAATAAATATCCGGCGTACGGACGCCGATGTAAAATCGGCCGTGGCGCGTCGTGAAGACCGTTGCATCGCGTGTTATGAGAAGAAAGTCGATTTTTTCGGTGGAATATTTTTCCGTTGGAAAGAATTTAGTATTAGCGGCCATAATTAACCGCCGAGGAATCGGAGAAATTAATTCCCGAAAATATTCAACTTCTCTGGAGGAGAAAGCACAAAAATGTTTTAAATTGGTAACGATAAAAAAATTTACAATATACGCACTAATCTCTTGTTTTTTCGAAAACTCTGTGTATGATAATACTTGAAGGCTCAATAAAATAGAGAGAGAAATCTTAAGTTTCTAGACAATACACGAATGCATTATCGCGAGTTTGAGTGCTAAATTACCAAGGTGTCTCTCGATTTGAGTCAGGATCGCAGATTAAGTAGTTGAGAGAGGCAGACTCTGATAAATACAGGACAAGTACACCTCGGGCAGAGGGAACGAAAAAAAAGTAAAACGAGAGGAAGTCACGAGTCGTGGATGCTGTTCAAAACAAAAGACATGAGCGCCCACGCATCGTCCTTAAGTACGTGACCCAGCGGCTGAGAGAGGATCACGATTCACTTGATATTGACTCGACGCGCATAACTCAGCGACAATGGCCATAGACGGTTTTTAAAGATATGAGGGCGATGGGGCTAAGATTCGAAGCGTTGCAAGACAATCGACCACATTTTCCAAACGAAGGATGAAATACATTCAGAAAAGGATCGGACGATATCTCTCACTTTTCAGGGTTCGCCCAGCAAGTAAAGTGCAATTACTGTTCGAGGCATGTTATCGAATTCTAGTTAAAGACTGTAACGTATCGATAAGACTAGAGAGATTGAATAGTTTTTGAATGAAGCATCCTCTTCAAAACAAAAGATATTACAAAAATAGAAGTTACTTAAAGCGTTATTAACTAGAACACGGTATTTTATTTGTCTTCGCAGTTAAATTCAAAGTCGATGGCTTTATCTGCAGGAAAATTTTTCCTGTAACATAAAAGGTAAGTTTATTTACTGATTAAACGATAAAAGACCATGCCAACATATTCGATAAGATAACAAAAATGACTTTTTTCTGTTTTAATGGAAAGAGTTTCCACTCACAATGAAAGCAAACTCATTTATCAAAAAAAACAAACATGATCCTACGAGTTTCGAGCCATTTACTTGTTTTTATCCATAATTTCTCAAACGAACTGCTACAAAGTTACAACTGGCGTAGTAGATTGAAATTAACTAGCACGAAACAACTAAAAATACAAGGCGCCTCTCGAATGTTAAAATTGTTCAAGACAAAACGCAACTTTTTACTAAATTACGAGTAAAACAAAGTTGGAAATAAAGACTCGGAATTGGTGGAAAAGCAGAAACTTTCGGCAAAGCAACAAAATCTCATGTCCTGTCCACCTTTTTAAACCCTCCAAAGGGTCGCACCCCTGTGGCGAGGAGGTATTCGAAGTAGGACGGGACTTAACAAGGCTGGAAATGGGATACGACTGTGACTTGACAGGTGGAAGGACAGACTTATGGAATCCCAATCTATTCCGCATCTCGGAAAACAACAATGAGTTATTTTTACTCTTCTCCAAGCTAGATATTTCACCCGAGATAATCTTTTAGTCTCCCGGTCTTTTAAGACCAGACCACATCTTTTGAAAAGTTACTGACTTTTAACATTAGCGACAAAGATGATTCCTTCAAAGAAAAAAGGTAAGAAACCGTTGTCTAAGCGCACTTCTTATACAGAAACCAATATTCGCTGTTGAATTCCATTTTCCAAAAATCTATTTCTAATGGAAAGCTTCCATTTTTTCTGTTACTACTGCTAAAAATATCATCCAACAATGAGAAAATTTCCTTGGTGTCATCAAGGCCTTATGTTATCAACAGATAAAAGATTAATCATAAAACATGGCGTTTTTTGTAAGATAAACCTATGTGTATCACGTCTTAAGCTTCACCTTATCGACATTTAATTTTCTTCGAGTTTATTTTTATAAAATCGAAATCAGATCAACATATTAGTTAAGTTCGTTGTGTTTTTACGGAAAATCAAACAAACAAAACTCAAAAAGGTACAGATTACTTAACAAGTTCATCGTGATAACAACTAAAAATTCATCAGTATATTAAAACTAAAGTTAAAAGTACACAACGTACCGATTACGCACATTTAACGCCGTTTCGAACAAATCGTAGCCACAAGAAGAGAGGGCCAGCCCACAAATTCCCAAATGTATCCCTTCTATAATTCCATCGATTTTTTCTTTCACTGGACAGTTCACTTTCTAAAGAAATACCAAAGTGGTGAGAGCTTTGATAAGAGAACCATAAAGGAGCAAAGACCTTAGCGCACTTCTCTCTCATTTCGACATCCCCGAGAGAAGGAAAGAGATCTGTGGGGGAGGCTAAAAAAACGTGAAAGACCTCTGGCGTGTTACTACGCCATTCCAACACACGAATGCACACTCCCACGCGATTCCGAAAGGACAAACTCCCCTTCCCGTTCCTCTTAACCCATCCATAGAGCACAAACAACCCCTTTCCCCCTTCTCTCAGCAGCCGCGCCCTATACCTCTCCTCTCCTCCTTCCACTCTGCCTTACAGCAACGTCAATCAAAAAAGGGGGAACAAGGGACTTCTCTTTTTTATGTTATTATTCTCCCGCGAGCCCACCGATGAAAAAAAATCTCCCCCGCCCAAAGCCCCCTCCCGTCCCGGTTGAAGAACCCTTTCCAGATACAAAGCCCACACACTCCCCGAAAAACACGACATCTTCCAAAGCAGACCCTTGCCGCGTCAATCTCCCTCCCGACCCCCTTCTCCTCCTCCGTTGCCACCGATCCCCACCTCCGCCCTCAACTTCTATTGAATGGCGATCCCTTAAAGAATTTGCTCGGCGAATAAGAGGTCCACTCAAGCTCCAACTCTCCTTTTCTCTTCTCGCCTCTTCCGAGAAGGTATGCGATGTCCGAAAAAAAGGGCGGATAGTTGGTAGTAATATGACTCCGAAACCACCATAAAAAGACCACCTCCCACCCTCTCTCTTTGCCTCAGTTAATAGAAGAGAAGGCATGGACTGCCTCGGTGGAAGCTGAATAGGCTTTACTTCGTTCCACATTCCTCCGTCGCAAAACATTCCATTCGTTTCTGAAAATTCTCATTCTGTTCTTTCTTGACCCGCGAAAGCTCTGCTTGATAATAATGATTCATAGAAGTGGTAAACATTAATTCGACTGCTAATGACCAAGTAAATGTACAACGAACAACACGATATTTTAAAGTGTGTTGATAAGTTCAATAAACCCTTCCAACACTCTTACTAGCACATGTGGGTAAACATCAAAATTTTAAATGTGTGGATAATTGGATATTTGATTTAATTACACCGGTATATCTGGCGCAACAATCAAAATATGCATGAGAATCACTCGAAAACCCTCTCTACCAACAACCCTTCTCCCAAGATATCGAGGAAAACATGACAACGCTGGAGACTTAAACGCCCGCATCACATGGCTGTAGAAAATTCAAAAGACGGAACTTGCCTCACGTGTAACACAAAATCAAGGCTACTGCTTTGTTTGTTAAACCTGGATTTCATTCTACGAGGATTACTGTGAAATACTTTGTCAACGTCAGCCCATCGGTGCGATAAATGAGCTTTTATCACGCGAAGGTACTCCGCATCGCGCGTTTATTATCAAAACAATGCTCGACTGGCGCGAGTGAAGGTAACACGTGATTAAACAATATGGCAATCGCGGCACAGGGAGGATTTATCGCTGAAAAAGTTTAAACGGAGAAGAAAAAATAAACAGGCAATGTCATGTGACATCCAAATGTCTAACACACGACCAACTACAGGAAACGCGTGCATACAAAAATGGTAAATACTGTTGGAAAACATCGGGATAACCAAACCGGTAAGGATGCCGTACAAACAAGAACTCAAAAGGTGATATTACTCCAGTTTAATTTATTTAAGGAAAAAATAGCGTCCCCTCTAGTGGAAGACTCGCTCGGGACGTACAAAGAAAACCTCAACTTTTACTTCCATCTCCTATAAACACGCTGAGCCTTTCGAATGCGCGCGGACGACGGCCCACGCATTCTCTTTCTCTCTCTCTCTCTCCTTACCCTCTTTTCTTCCTCCTCTCGCGCACACAAACGCACACTGAGGACGAAGAAAAGCGAGAGAGCGGCGGCGGCCATGGCAACACGACCAGTAAGGACGGGAGAGGAGCGAGGGGTAGAAGACGGAGCCGGAGGGAGGGAGGTGAGAGGGAACGGAGGGGGACTCCGAGAGGTAGGGGAAGGAGTGGGAGTGTAAGGGTTAAGAAGAACAGACCCGCAGCCTCTGGTTGACCAGCATTTTGAAGCATAAAAGGGTTGCACGGGATGTAGTTCTACGGGAAGAGCACATACCCTCGCTGGCGCGCAGAGGATTATGTTTTTACGTGTCGGAGGGAAAAGATAGTAGGAAGCGGAAAAGAAAGGAGGGGAAGAAGAGGCGATTTGAGCGGTCAGCGGTTATTTTTCGCATTTCACGTACGCGCCGAGTCACCCTTCGTGGTCCGGTACGTGCGCAATGCTGTCTTCGCTCGGACGATTAAAAACAAAAAAACAACGCAACTCCTCCGTTCGTCTCTATTCGAAATGGAACGGGGCGTTCTTGCGTCCTTCTTTGGCAGCGCTCCTTTTCTTCTTATTTTTTACGACTACGGAGAGAAGCGGGGAGGTGAGGGGGACGGGGGGGAAGGACGGCCATGTTTGAGAGTCTGCCAAGATTTTTCAAGTGGCCCACCATAAGAGCGCGAGCGCGAGATAGCGAGAGGGAGGAGCACGCGTGACCACAACAACAAGACGAGGAAGACCACCAGTTGCGCATGTTCGCCCCGAGGAGGGCGCCCCCACCCCCCTCTCCTTCTCTTCCCCTACATCGCGAGGAGTCGATGAGATTTGGGCGGGGAGAAAGAGAGAACGGACGGAATCCGAATAATACTCCGCAAATCCACCGAAATCGGTGTGTGGCAGGGGGTGAATAGAGGAAGGGGGAGGGGAGTAAAAATACGGCAGGGATCGAGGAAACAAATGACAGTTAAGAGTAAGGCAGAGGGTCATTCTCACCTGTTGACACTCCCCTTCCGAGGAGCGGATTGGTGGTACCAGACACTTCGCGCCGCCACGGCGCGCTGCAGAGAAGGGCCTCGAGCACGTCACGATCCGAGCGGCGCCGAAGAAAGCGAGTTTGGTCCCACGAGACGAGAGGGAAACGATGAAAACGTACGACAGTTATCAACAGCACACCTCACTCGTAGCAAAAGTCAACCGAAGCACCCCGAAAAAAAGTTTCTCCGATCCCCTTCCTTTCTCAATCCACGGTACACACGCTTCTCGAAAAAAGGCGAACTCACTCTACGACCAACACAGTCCACCTCCGAACGATTTCCTTTTCTTCTCCACTCTTGTCCTTCTTTCGGATCGGTGAAATCACCTCTTACTCCAATCCGCGCACCTCGAAAACAGAACCACGGAACGGCAGATGGCCGCCACGAGCGATGGTAAAAACCTCGCGCTTTCGCGGAGCCTGCGACGTATCGGAGTCCCTCGCACAAGTCCTCTCTTTCAGCCGGCCCCCGCGCGACTCCCAGAGCGATGCCAGTACTCCCCGAACGTCCTCTACCGCACAGGTATACGGGAAGAGGGGAAAAAGGGCGCGAGGGGAAATAGGGGTAGGTGGCTGGAGGAAGCGGAGGGGAATGAGGGAGATACAGGAGGAGGAGAACATAGGTGTGGAGAGGGTGGGAGGCCGCGGGTCCCAGAGAGGAGGAAGAGGTAGGGGTGGAATCTTTCCAGAGTGGCTGCGCAAGGCACGCCGGGTAATATCGCCCTCGGGGATGATGGGAGAAGATTACAGGTAAACACGCGCGCGAGAGAGGGAGAGGAGGGGAAGCGTGAGGTAAGGGGTGGGGGAAGAGGTTTGGGTTAAGGCGGGAATGGGAAGGGAGGTAGGGGGAAGGTAGGGTGGGGAAGGGAGGTGGGGGCAGGGAGATTGGGGAAGGGAGGGAAGACCTTGTGAAGGGAGAGGTGGAAACGTGGAGAAGAAGAACCGGTGCTACAACGGGCGCGAAGGAGAGGAGAGGTGAAAACTCTCTCGGCCGATAGATGGGGTGAGTGAAGCGGAGATGTCAGGAAATGAGAGAGTAGGAAGCGATGTGAAGAATACGTAGGAGAGAGAGAGAGTAAAAAAGGTTAAGAGGCGGAGGATGTGCAAGAGGAGTGGGAAGTTGGAGCCGAATAATGCGCGAGCCGACTTCGCGGCGTTTTTCCGAATTGGGATTTCTTTCGTCGTCCGAAAATGCGTCATTGAAAGGATAATCGAGAAGGCTTTTAAGCGGTGCGTACTCGCTGCTTCTGCCGCTTCTTGGGTCTTCTTCCTACCCTGCTACCGAGAGGCGGGGCCCGCGAGCATTCTTGTAATGATATGAGGAGTAAACGACGCTCATTACTCACTTTGAAGAAAGTCCCGAGGCGCTCCTTGAGAGTTTCCTTTCCGCAGCGCATCTTTCTCTTTTGTTCCGGTGAAATTGTTTTCGCCTCGCCGCGATAATTCACTGCGACGAACGATTTATATTTGGCGAAAAACTTTTAAAACAAATCTAATACCGACCTAGTTTAGCACGTGTCGCAAGGTAGGTACTCTTCCAAGTCTGAATCCGTCCCAACATAAAATGCGCACGCGCAAGCAAAACAAAACGATTTCCTTCGAGCATTATCGCGACTGTTATCCAACACGGCGATAAACTCCGAACATATATTTTTTAACATTCCATTCGGAAAGTTGTAACTATTTTTTTTGTTACACGCGACGAATCGTGGAGAAGTATTTAGAACGCATAAAAGACAGTTTCGCGCCTGTCTTCAACGCGTTTGGCGGCAAATAAAATTTTACTGCGGAAAAGCATAGCTTTTCTGAAATGAGGTATGGGCAAATAAAATACTCTAAATCAAACTAAACGTAAGACGTCGCGCTATCAGTTCCCGCCACTTTTTTATCTGCTCAGACTTCGCCGGTAAGAGCGCTTTAAAACGAGCCCCACTACCATATAAAATAAAAATAAGCCATGAAACAAAAACAAATTCGCAATTATCGTCCCAAATTCCTCCTCTCGCTCAATTGGGATACTCTCAAAGCATCCCCTTTAAATCGCGTGATAATTCTCCTCGCGCAACTGCGATTTTGTTAAATATCATTTCGCGACCAAGACTCGCTGGAAATAATCTCCTCGAGACAACACCCCTTACATTTATATATTTCATTTCCCTTTTGCCTCTTCTACCGCCTCCCCACATTCTCCACCGTAACCTCTATCTCTCCACGTCTTCTTGATGCGGTCCTGATGAGACGGAACCCGCTGAGAAGACCCTCGAAAACATAGTGACGGACAAAAAAAACGAACACAGAGATAAAAGGCAGTACTGGAGAAGAGAGAGGCAGAGAGCTGGAGAAAGAAGTATGAATATACAAAGTGCTCGCGGAGTACTTTCAGGGACACTCGAAGGACATTGATTGATAATTGCTCTCTGGCATCCTAATTCCCTCGTTACGTCATACCCCATGTGCCTCTTTCTCCCTTCAGCCAGCCACCTGTCCCGCAGCGGACAGTGCGCTTTGAGTCACTCCATACCTTTTATCGCCCCCTTCCCGTCCCTCCTGCCGAGATTCCAGCATCCCACACCACTGCCCAGTCCCCCTTCTTCTTCTCCCCCACGCCCTGCAAATACCTCCGTCCCCTTCCTCCTCTTTTATAGATCCTTTTCATTATTTCCTTCCACATACTCCGCTTCGGAGCATTCTCGCGTAGGCAAGAAATATTTCTATGAACGGCATATGGCGATATGATTAGGGTCAAATGAGATCCTTTATGATGCCTTAAGTACCGATGGTTTTTATTTTATTTCCATTCCATCCTCTTGAACGATAAAAAAATTAAGAAAGTTAAAAATCGATATTAAGAGTGAAGGAAACTACTGGTTTTTTGATTATAGCGAGCGGAAAAACTGAAGATAAAAATGAGAGATAATGCAACATCCTCGATCTAAAATACGAAGCCTTAAGAATTCCTCGCCCGAATCACGCCGAATTTCACAACGCGCCGTTTTATTTATAACTCCTCGTCACATAACGAGCATGTTCAGGGAGTGGGCCAGTTGCATGAATTTTTCGGCTAATCAGTCTCCTCTGCTCAGGAAGCAGGGGTTAGTCGTTATCTCCACAACGTTGTAGTTTTGTGATTTCCTTTGTAATTTCTAATATTTTTATCGACATGAGCGAGAAAGGAAAAGGGGTGCAAGTGAGACATCCAAGTGAGAAAGCGCAAAACATAATTGCTTGAAGTGAAAATTAAGCGTAATAAAGGGGCGTGAGTCTGGCAAAGACCGTGGTATTACTTATTAGGCGAGTGGTAATCATTCCGCCTTCCAAACAGGAAGAATTTCCTAACTCTGCTGCAATTGCATATGTTCTGGATGTCTCAGTGATACATATGCAAAGATTGTTTCAAACTGGTGTGAGGGTGAAACAATGACAATTTTATACAATCGAGAAGAAAGCATTTGAGTCTAGATTATGTTTAAAGGGAGAGTTATAAGGATGTTTTCATTGGTAGTTGTGGTTGGTTTGATAAGTTTCTAAAGAGGAATAAGATGCATAGTAATAAATTAAGGGGTGAAGGATCTAGCAACAATTAAGGAGTGTGGTTACAACGATCAATAAATTCTTAATTGTGGTGAGACAGATCTGGTCCGGAATAAAATGCCAGGCAGGACCTACATTTTCATAAAGCCGATTCGAAAAAAGCTCAGCTTTCCATGAATGCAAATAGAGCGTTATGAAAGGAACGGATTCAATTGATATTTTCGAGCTCATCGTAGGTGCTTGACTGGAAAAAGCTTTCCGAGATACTAATTTCCGAGAAAATCTCAAGTTTCTAGGAGCGCATTCCCGGTGCATTTCAAGAAAACTTGCTTTTTTAAAACTACTCGGATATTTGCTATAAGAATTTTGGGAATGAAATAATAAAATAATTGGAATTGTGGTATCAAATAACGACCGTAGCAAACATCTCAAATGAGCTCGCCTAGAATCAACAATTACAGTTATTTCAAAAAGCGCCATAAATATACTTATATAGAATAATAACTCATTCTGTCGAGAGAATACAATTCTCCTTATTCTTATGTAAACTTAAAAGAGAATATATTAGGCAAAAATGGCCGATTATTGTACTTCTTTCCTATACAATTTCCAAGTTGGAGAGAAGTAATTGCAATTCATTTCAATATTGCGCAATCAGCAATGAGTTTAACTTAAAAGAAAACTAACTTCAACACCCAGTCACGAAATTTGCACGCTAGAATAGAGATTTATGAAAGAAAAGTAAATTTGCTCTTCTTATTAACCATCGCGACGAGGGAATAACTCTTCTTTCCGTAACTTCTGTCAACAAAAACACGACGGAAAAACCCAAGTAACGAGGAAGTGCGATAAGAGAAATTTTTAGCGAAAGGAAAAAGTTTAGGAACAGGCGAATAAAAGATACTTTTTGTCTCAAACTCTCTCGCAGCACGCATGTATACATCTTCGGCCTGCTGTCACCGGAGCGGAAGGAAACGTTTTCTATCGAGATGAGGTGGATTGGAGGATTTCTTTCACGCAAGAAGTGTGCACGTTCGACGGTTTGGCCTAGTTGGCAACTAACTAGTTTAAAAACTAGTGTTGAGGGGAACTCATTATCTCGCATTCTCGCAGGATTTGAAAGTTTCAAAAATTCCTGTCGAGAGCTCTTAGTAGACGACATGGCATTGAAAGAGTTTTTATTTGGATTGATTCGATTGTTCTCTCTATCCGTTTCCTTGTCTGTATCCACTGTACTCTCTTTCTGATTCGCATCCATAACTTTATTAACTTCTGTCTTTTGCTGTATCGCCTGACACCAAAGAATACCTTTTAACTGATCAACCGCACAATTTCAAGACTTCAATTCAATCGCAACAATAGAAACTGTAGATGGCGAAAAGTGAGCGCATTCGCTTTGTTCTTAGCGTATAAAAAAATTAAAATGACGCTAGGTGTCATTCCTATATTTCTATTATCTGGTGGCAGGATATTACTTTTTGTTTTAATCGAATAGTACTGAAAATCGCTCGAAAGTTTTTACACTACCTTTACCGCAAACATCAATGGTACAGCAGCGTCGTTGCTTCCGCTTATAAATCATACGTAAGGGATAAATTCCAGAAAATTAATTTTCACGTTACCTACATTTATTACCTTAACGACAAGTAATAAAGTGAAAAAATATAGTGAAAAAAATCACCTTCCAAAATGCCTCGGAGACACGATTGCTTAAGAAAATTGCGCAAAAAATCAAAACGAATAGAAAATTGATTTTTAAATCTTAAAAATTATCTCGCCCAAACGAAAAATAAAAGTTTGCGGAAGAGTAGGATTTCGATATTTTTTGAGCCATTCGAGAAAACGTTTGCAGCCATTCATTTCTTTGGACGGTTAAAAAAACGTTAATTTAATGCCAAGAAATATGAGATAACCGGGATGAGGAAATGCCTTTCCATGAGGTTATCTATCTTACGGGCTAAAAAGACACTCGAGCGTAAATTCCGAAGTTGTCCACGGGAGGTGGTCCAAAGAAGGGGAGGTTGGCGGTGAGGAGAGAGATGGGAGAACGGAGAGAGAGAGTACGATAAAAGATGAACGAGAAAGGACCGAATTGAGTGGAAGAAGGCGGAAAATGGAAAGTTTAAGAGTGGAAGGGGGCCGAGAGCAGCAGCAGCAGAAACGAATGAAGTGAAATAAAAAAATACAGAAAATGTGCGTAAAGCATGCAATGCGCCGGTGGGGGAGACGCAGGGGGGAGAATTAGGGGAGGGTAGGGAGGAAAGAGGGAGGAGGGAAAGAGGGTGGGAGGAAAGAGGGTGGGAGGAAAAAGGGAGGGAGGAAAGAGGGAGGGGAGGAAAGAGGGAGGGAGGAAAGAGGGAGGGAGGAAAGAGGGAGGAGGGAAAGAGGGTGGGAGGAAAGAGGGGGAAGAAAGAGGGAGGGAGGAAAGAGGGAGGGAGGAAAGAGGGAGGGAGGAAAGATGGAGGGAGGAAAGAGGGAGGGGAGGAAAGAGGGAGGGAGGAAAGAGGGAGGGAGGAAAGAGGGAGGGAGGAAATAGGGAGGGAGGAAATAGGGAGGGAGGAAATAGGGAGGGAGGAAAGAGGGAGGGAGGAAAGAGGGAGGGAGGAAAAAGGGAGGGAGGAAAGAGGGAGGGAGGAAAGAGGTGAGGGAGGAAAAAGGGACGGAGAAAAGAGGGAGGGAGAAAAGAGGGAGAAAGGAGGGAGGGAGGGAGGGAAGAGGGAGGGAGGAAAGAGGGAGGGAGGAAAGAGGGAGGGAGGAAAGAAAGAGGGAGGGAGGGAGGAAAGAGGGAGGGAGGAAAGAGGGAGGGAGGTAGGAAAGAGGGAGGGAGGAAAGAGGGAGGAAGGAAAGAGAGAGGGAGGTAGGAAAGAGGGAGGGAGGAAAGAGGGAGGGAGGAAAGAGGGAGGGAGGAAAGAGGGAGGGAGGAAAGAGGGAGGGAGGAAAGAGGGAGGGAGGAAAGAGGGAGGGGAGGAAAGAGGGAGGGAGGAAAGAGGGAGGGAGGAAAGAGGGAGGGAGGAAAGAGGGAGGGAGGAATGAGGGAGGGAGGAATGAGGGAGGGAGGAAAGAGGGAGGGAGGAAAAAGGGAGGGAGGAAAAAGGGACGGAGAAAAGAGGGAGGGAGAAAAGAGGGAGGGAGAAAAGAGGGAGGAAGGAAAGAGGGAGGGAGGAAAAAGGGACGGAGAAAAGAGGGAGGGAGAAAAGAGGGAGGGAGGTAGGATAGAGGGAGGGAGGAAATACGGAGGGAGGAAAGAGGGAGGGAGGGCAGATGCACCGGAGGATCCATAGATAGGTTGAAGGGTCGAGGAGTGTTGGCTGTGGAGTGAGGGTGGAAAGCGAGATTTTTAAGGACGGATTTTGGAGGAGGAGTGAGAGAAAAAGCTCTATGTTTTTTTTTTGAAGGAGGGATAACTCCAGGGGGTTGAGAGTTGGCTCAGTGTTTTGCCTTGAATCTCCTACAGTGCCGTCTGAAGAATAGGGTTTTGCTCATTAGCTATGCGAAGAGGAGGGGGTCGAGGGCAGAGAGGGCAAGACCAGCCCTAAGGGGTGGTCCTCTCTAAAAAAAAGGTACCAGGGAGGGCGGAGAGAGGGAGTGGAGGTCGAGGCGGCGGTGCCCTAAGCTGTTGGAGAGTTCCAGCTGAAAAGAGGGAGGCGTCACTCGGAACAAATCCACTGCCGAAATAGAAGAAAATAAGGAGAATGAGATGGACAAAGGTGATTGGAAAAGGAATAAACAATAGTGTTTAAATTAGTTAGAGTCGATGTCAAATTTGCCCAATTTGAATGGAACAGGAGGGGAAAGGCGTTTTGTGTAGATAAAAAGTGGCTATTATAGCGGCTATCGTTATCGTGTGGATGGAGAATGAATAAATAATTTCTTTCTAATAAAAAATCAAAATGCATATCAGATAACAATATCGCCAGTTGGGCATTTCAAAGACTTCGAATATCCGTTATTCCCGTACTTAGATTTTTAACGACCGTAAAAACAGAAGCCAGCTATGCTGATCACTACTTGCGCAGTTTATTAGGACAATTTTTTTAGAAGTTAAATTTTAAATATCTACAAAATGTATTTGCCTTCACTTTGCATAAGGTGTATGTATAGCTAAAAAGCTTTAACTTAGCAGTGCAGTCCATCCTCGAGGCGGAATCGCCTATACGGGAGGTGGTGTTTAGGTGTGCGCGAACTTGGACTCGTGCGAACCAAAATTGGGTTACTGCGCATAGGCTCTGACGTCGGCTCTCCCTTAAAGTTTCTCCTTCCCATCCCTTCCTTTCACCTCTCACGCGTCTCCGACTGCCACCTTAGAGCGCGCATTATTATATATAGACGTTCCTTACAGAGGAGGAGTAACATATAACATATATATAGGAGTATACTAATGTTTAGGCACTTCCAGAAGAGCGGCGGACTCGAATTCTTTTTATTGGTAAAACTTGGCGCAAAACCGGCTAGAAAAAACGAAAATCTTGAAAAAGTTCAACAATGCCGCCGCTAAAAATTCGAAATTGTTTAAACAAATTTTCAAGGTTTATGTATTTCCGAATGTGCTACGGAGCTGAAACTTTAGTATTAGGTAGAATTTATAAATAAACGAAATAGAGATTATACAAATTTTGATGTTTTAATTTGTTTGGCTGTTAAAAATTCTTAAAGTTTAAACAAAGAGGTAAATGTCTAGATACTGCCGGGCGAGATAGGGAGCTGAAATGTTCAAGTAATTTAGATCTTAGTCTATATAAACGAATAAACATTTCAATGCCTGCATGATAATGTTATTGCGACCGTTAAAAATTATTTGAATTTAAACAATTAGATACATTTTATTTCACTTCTAAATGTGGTACAACTTGAAAATTTGGCAGAAATGTGCGGTATCATTAACCGAATGCGGAAAAAGTATAATATTTTTAAGATTGCACATATTAGTGATTGTTTTACTCCATTATTTTTCCATAAGGAGAAAACGAAAATCGGTGCAGAGGAGAAATCTTTTAAATTAAAGAAATATTTCCAATGATGAAATATCTCTCTGAAAAATGAATGTTTTTCAAGGTGATATGAAATTCTTTCAGTATGCAAGCACCTTCTACTAGTACTTACTATAATTATAGAATTTTGATAAAAATGAAAGTTTCATTTGATGATGCAATATGAAAAAGCTCGTTTTGTTTATTCATTTTTATTTAGAATTGTAAAGTTAAAATTCTTTATAAACTTAATAGTACAATTATATGATATAAAGTAACTTATTCAATAATTAAATTAAAAAGGATTTACATATGTTAGCTTTATAATATGGTGACTATTGGCTTATGATACGAACATATTACATTACTAAAAGTGCCTTCCTGACATTCACCGATTTCTCTAAAAAAAAACATGGGTTCCCCTGACGCTCACCGATTTTTCAAAGAGAAATTTTCTGCAGTGTAATAGATCGCATAAAAAGGTCACACAGTGAAAATTTTTAACTCTAACAATAACCATTTGCTCGCAATTTTATCTGAAGAATTTAAAGCCCATCCTGACACACCCCAATTTCTCCAAAACATTTTTTTGGCAGCGCAATAAATGACTTCATAGATCATATACGTCCTGCAAATTTCAGTCTTATATCTCTTACCGTTTACTTGATACATATTTTAATATACCTGACTGCAGATACGGACGGCCGGAGCAAAAACATAAACGCGTTTATAGAATAAAACGCGCTGAAAAGGATGAATTATAAGGTCTCGTCAATGAGTAGTGAAATTTTGTTCGATTTTATTATTTCTAATATATGAAGTGATAATGAGACGATGACATTTCATCGATGAATGTTTAAGACTTCTCAAATACATTTTTCTAAAAATCACGAAAACAATGGGAGAAATTAGAAATCTGGAGAAATATTTGGCCATGACCGAGAATAGAGCTCGGATGTTTCATTTACCTAGCGGAAATTATACCACTAAGCTATCATGGCAGACTAATTCTCCATTTTTGGAATGTAAAGTATTATTGTTTGGGGCCGAACTAAAAGTCCATGAGGTACACCAAAGAAAAAACACCACCCTCTCACTGGAGAGATTCATGTTCTAGGAGAATTAAATATACGCAGCTTAAAATAATGACCTTTGCACAAAAAGTGCAAAAGAAACTATTACACGAATAGAAAAATAATTATTTCATAAAATTTAATGCGTGACCGATGAGTAAATGAATACGAGTCATTTTCATGACATAGTACGTGTTTCCTGATCTTACGGCTCACATTTTGAGTGCGTGTTGCAGAAATATCGCTTAGCCGTAATTTTCAGATTTTGCGAGTCCCGCAAGTAATGTGAGGAAATCCATTAGAAAAATGACGGAAGTACATAGAGAAGATGCCTAGGTGTATTACGTGAAATGATCTACCACGAAGTGGGAACATACCGGCGTGGAGTAGCATTTTATCGTCTTTCAAGATGCATCATCTCATCGATCAAACAAATTTAAGTGCTCAAAGGAATTGCGCCTATGTTATAAAAATAAAAGTTAATATTAAATATAAAGATTATGACTTAAGTCATCCATTTGGAATTTTCACACTCGAGTTCTTTAAAATATTATTATAAAGGCAAACGCACTTGGAACATGAATCATTCATTTGAAGTTTCTGAGTAATACATAATTACGAATATTTGCTAACGATCATTATAACTTAGGCAAATAAAGGTATAAGGTATAGACCTATTAATTAAAGGATAAACATACAAGACAGATTGCCTTTTTAGGTAAATTAAATATCATCTCTTAATATAAAAGAAACCGAGTTGTATTATGGATAACGGAAAAACATAGAACCTCCATAGGTACTGAAGATACAACCAATGTGATCATATAAATCGAAGTAGAAATTTAAACATCAAATATTTATTTTCTAATTTCATTATTGTAATCATGAGTTTAACGTCTTAATAACAATAAAACTTTGAACGACACAAATTTCCCATTTTTTTACCAAGTTTCCGGAGTCTCAAGTTTACGGTTAGCTTTCAAAAATAAAATCCTAGAATTACATCCAGGCCTAATCTGAGTTATTTGTTCAAATAGTCGTGTCGACTAATTTATAGTCCATAAAACATGTCGGTAAGTGTTTTTCGACACAAGTAATAAGCCTAAGGTCAGAGAACACTTTTTAAGTTTTATCCCGTCCTAAAATAACACGCAACGGGTTTCCGAAATAATTTTTCGGCGGCTCTTTTCACAGAACGATTACGTCACTCGCCACATTCATTCGCCTTCTGAACAGAAAACAACCCAATCGCTCTCTAGAGACTTCAGAGAAAACGAACATAGGCGTAAAAATTTCGCCGGAGCAGGGAAAAGAAAGACGAAAAAATCATTACCCTCCAATAAAACCGAAGCGTTACGACTCTTACCGATTCATATTTCTCGAAGACGGCGGGGGAGAAAAATTGCTCCGCGAGACCAAAAAATAAAAGAAACTCGTATGAAACGAGTTCTTTTTTCCCTTCTCCGATGCATTCAATTTATTTTACGTCTAATTCTTCATAGCGTCCTCGTCGAGAGTTTTGGCGTTTTTCACCCCGGTTTTTTTTCGGAGGTATGAAGGAGGTGTTGCGGGAGGAGGGAGCGTTCGGAAGGAGGGAGGGAGGAAACCACTTGGAGAGAGAGAGGTAAAAAGAGGACAGAATCCAGCCTGACCCGAGTGCAGTAAATCAGGTACAGCGGCGAGAGCGGAATGGAAAGAGAGGAGCGAAAGAGAAGGATAAAAAAGATGAAGAGAGACAGAAAAAGAGGGGCAGGTTACGATATAAGAATCCGTGGGAAAGGGGAAACGTTTTTGGAATAAAAAATCCCGGAGGTTATTTTTTTCCAGTTCGGACACAACCACGGGCGCGAAGTTGATGGGAGCAGGCGAGTGTCGCCTTGCGCCTGGACACGCGACCTGTCTGAATGAAATAAGCCAGTGTTTTCAACTCTCCTCGCTCACTCTACTTCTCGCCCTCTTCGCATGCTTCCCCCATCTCTTTTCGTACCCTCCAACGTAAGAATCCTCCCATTAGGTTGCCGGTTATTAGCCTTCGAGACGGCCGTGGTAGGGATGAGTCCAAAGCACCCCCTACCAGGCTCAGTGGGAGGGAGGAGTAGGAGGTGTCGGAGAAAGAGGCAGAAGAGGAGATTGAGGGAGAGGTGGAGGAGACGGAAGAAGGAGAGGGAGGAGGTGGCGGCGACGGCGTTGGTTGTGGAGGATCATGCGGAATGCCGTTCCCTCTCAGGGATTTGTCATTTGGTGCGGCCATGAGAGATGAAGGAAAAACAGTGAGTGCGGCGATGGAGAATGCCCAAGTTGGGGGAGGATGAGGCGGAGAGGGAAAAATATGTTCTTACTCTTCGGAAGGGATTCGGGAAATTGAAAATATAATTTAACGGAGAAGAAGTTCGGGAATGTTTTTGATTTTTTTATTTGCAGATATTCGAGTACGTCTCCCAGATAAATGCTACTAAAAAGGTAACATTCCGATTTTAAAAGGTGGAAAAAATAAAATTCGGATGTAATTAAAGACCAAAGAAAGGTTTACTCATAAAATTCCCCGAAACACTACTTTTTAGCGCTTGTGGATACCTCGGGCAATTAGTTCTGCTATGACGAAAAGGTATAATTGATCGCAATTAGATAGAATGTATAAGGAATCTAACAGACTTGAAAAAGATTTTAGTTCAAAGGCTGGTGTATTTTCTTAAAATAAATTAGTATATTAACTAACGGTTGCATACTTCTATAAACCTTATATTTTAATTTTTAAAACGGAATCGTGTGTTTTTAACTGTATATAATTTTTCAATTATAAGTTCAGGCAAGCTAAGAATATATTTTATCTTACAAAACAGCCAAGTTTTACGTAAAAGAGATCGCTAAATCTAACGCCACAAATTAACCGAAAAAAACTCCAATTAAAATTGAGGCCGGGATATTACGCAGAATTTTTATCATCGACACCGAAAAGTTTATTCGAATTGCAATTCCAAAAGGATCGCACGGTAAACAAGCTCATTACGATCGCGAAGGCGACCACGGTAAAAGTAGCGGGACGCGAAATTGCGCTGAAAAACGTCATCGCCAATTTTCTTCTCAACCATCGGCACCATCTATCAACAAAGAACCAAGGCTGCACACCACATGAGAAAATTCGAATCGACAAAAAAACGAACCGAACGAGAAGAATCAAAAATGGTAATACCGCTCTAATCAGCGGAATCGTCTTATATAATCTGCGCGGCATTAAGATTTTTTTTCCCAATCCGCGCCAAGAAAACTTACTTTTTGCTCGGATGCAGTGCAATGCACTCCTCCTTAAAGAGACCAAACGCTCCCAAAGAGAGAAAGAGGAAGAGAGGGGCATCTAGAGTAAGAGAGGGAGAAACGAGCAAAGATGGAAGAGGAAAGAGGGGATAACGCATTCCTTTGAAACTGCCTTTCCTGCTCGTTGGGATTTCTTTTTAGCGTGCGAGTACGCGGCGGTGAAAAAAAGATTTCTCCCTTGGCGCCGCTTATCTTCCTTCGTGTCGGAGAGATTTGCACGCTCGGTGGGAACGGGAGAAGGGGAATAAATACGGGGAGAGAGGAGAGGAGATAGGGAGGAGAGAGGAAGAAATGGGGATGGGGAAGAGCGGAGAGAGAAATAGGTGGGGGAAAGGGTTAAAAAATGGAGGGTGGATAAAAACGGAGAAAAAATGGAATGGGGGTGGGAAGGAAAAGAGAGAGAAACCAAGAATTATGGCGATCGTCCTTCCACTTCTTCTTAAACCCTTTCCTAGCCTTCCCTACCTCCTCCGAGCCAAGGACTCTCTTCCTTCTCCCCCACTGCCATCAAACACACAACCTTTTTACCTCTCTCTCTCTCTTAAGGGCCATCGCGAATAAATCGCAGCTTCCACCGCGAGTGGTGGGTGCCTACCTCCTCTTCCTCCCTCTCTCGCTCGCTCCTCCTGCACCTCTATCCCGTTCTCTAGTCCTTCCCCCTCCCCCACTCGCATTCCTTCCCTCCGAACATCTCTGGAAGATACTCTGCTTTTTTGTTTCTCGATTATTTTTTCAACCCTTCAGCCAATCATTCTCCCCTTTCTCTCTCTCTCTGTATCTCTCTTTCTTTCTATCTCTTTCTCTACTATCTCACAATGCCATCGCATTCGGAGCGCATTCTCCTCTCATCCTCTTGCTCCACACGCGATATCCCTTTGATTTGTACCTGCCAGTTCCGATATGTGCAGCCAAATAAAATACGCGCGGATGGTTGATAAAGAAAGAAGAGGGAAAGGGCGCACTTTCCCGAGATTTTATTGGAGAGTGACGGAATAGATTACCCTTAACATTTATTGACGAAGGATTCGACCATCTGGAAAATCTCGATGCGCGAGATCATGTTGAAGATAGATCGATTTAATGAAACTACGGCGCCTAACCACACCGAAAACATCTAACACGTTTGTCAGGGAGAACTCGACAAGATGGACAGGAAATAAGTACAATCCTTTCTAAACTTCCTCATGCACCTATAACCTACAATTTTATAAATATTTTAAAGAAACTAAAAATATGTAACATCCCAGAAAAAATAAGAAGGATTGAAATTAATCGTTGACAAAAATATAGATACTCCTAATTAACTCTTTTTTAACCATTTTATGGACATTCGATTATATTATTTCATTTACTAATGACGAATAATTTAGACACAATATGTGGTGAATAGAAAAGATATTGAGAAGTGTATGACCTAAATATGTGGTAAAGAAATTACTGAAGTATTCAGAATTAAGTTGCAATGGCAAAAAATATTTATTCCTGCAATAAAATTCATTATTTAAAGGGATAAAAAGCGCCAAATCGATTTTTTTTCTCTTGAAAACTACATAAGAAATAAATCCCAATTTTCAAAATTTATCAATATTATTTTTTACTTTTTATTGAGCGAGAACGTTTTTATTGATTCTGCTAATTGACTAGGGCAATTTTTCCAACGGCTCCGTTTATTTGTGACTAATCGGACGGCCTTGAAGAAGAACCGCGAGTAATTCTCTCTCGCAAGTCGTTTATTCAAGCGAGACACTCTTGATGGAGCATGAGAAATCGCGCACTACCGGACGCCAATCATACGCGGCGAGGAAAAATACCTCCAGAGGACACTCGAGAGCTCCATAGTCGAGAGGAGGGGGAAGTTTGAAAGATAATGTAGCTAGAAGACGAGGTAGGAAGAGAGGTTGCGCGATAGGTAAGAGAAATGAGAACTGTGGTAGGCGGCTGTTGGCGGGGCGAGACAGGCAAAGGTCGGTGGCGGCGAGGGAGACCGAGGAGCGGAGGGAAAAGGTACGGATACCTAGGGTTTGAGAGGTGAGGCCGAAAGGGTAGGACGAAGGGGAGGCAAAAAAAACGTTCCTGAAGGAGTCGCGCGCATACCACCACGTGCGCTAATGGATCCGCGCATGCGCGATGGGCCGTCCGAGGTATCTTATTAAGGGCCTCCATTTCACACGTGAAGATGATTAGGGGACGGGGTCGATGGGAGGGATGAAGATGGGGAAATTAGGATCGAGCGTGAGTAAAGGGGTGTTGCCGGGATGGCGCGTTGTCGGAGGTGATCGAGTGAGTTTTATGTCCGAGATGGTCGGACGTTAGAGGAGGAAAAAAGGGCCCCCGAGGTTAGGTCGGGAGTACATGTACCTCTCATGAGAAAAGAATGGGTGTCGACATTCCACGGTGGTTGCTCGGCGAGGAGATCGAGGGTGAGGAAGGGTGGTGAGGGAGGAGGACGGGGTTAAAGGCGCCTCGCCTCCACACGCCGAAGGGGTTGGAAGGTGAATAGGGGTCACGGAATGTGAAGAAAAGGCGTGGAAAATGGCTGCTTTTACGGATTTATTATGTGAGAGCGGGGGTGTTTCGGGGGTGGTTGATAGAGATATGAGGTTGGTGGGAATTGGAGTCCAATAGGTGTGATTGTTGGGAAAAGGTGGTGATCTCGGTATCCGTGGAAGGTTTTCGACGTTTCGTGCATGCGCGATTGAAGAGGTTTACGGCACGTTTTGGAGGGTTATTTATGGAATCATAAATTTTTATCCGAGGTGTTAAAACATTCTACGAAACACGGGAAAATGTACAGTTGCGTGTATATAAAGATTCGTTAATAACCACTAGGTGCTTATTTTACCAGAAATTTTTACGAAACAAATTGGAGCTTTGGAAATTATTGTTAGATAAATCCTGTTGACAATTTCTTTATGCACTATTATTTTTCGAAAGAATTATCGAGTTCAACTTATGACTTATATTAAATGCATGATGTAGGTAACTTAGACAGTCGTAAATCATATATAAATTACATGAAATGAACAGAATGTTACCTTAACCGTCCTATGCGTCGTTAGCCAGTTTTCGTCTTGCAATCCAGGGGAAGAACACCGACCGTTGAGATTCCCTCGTCAGATAGGGCCAACTCTCATAAGCTCGCAAGGAAAGGCAATAGATGCTACAAGAAAACCTAACAGTAATGAACAAATGTTTCTCTAGTTACACAGAAATTTTATTTTAAAAAGCGAGCTTATTATGTTTTAACGCGCAAAAACGAGCCACGTCCGATGCTTAGAGAAATAACTGTTCCCACAGAAATACAATTCACCTGAATCTTTCACTACGACTTTTATTTTCAAACTAATGTTTCCTTTACTAGCTGTCCTCCTGTCGAGCTTATGGTGATACATAACTCACGCTAGACTAAACATCGAAAATGCAAAGTAAAGAAACTCGCGAAAAAACAGAGCACTTGATTTACGCTTATTGCAACGCTCAAATCTTGGCTTCGTCACCAATGGTGACCCTATATAAAATTTCTAGGATCACTTTTAGCTATATTTTTTCGCCTTAGGAGTATGACGGACAAAGAACCAATGGAGCGAGAAATTGCTATTCATCTGTCTCCAAACGGCGTACTCTCGCTTCGAAACGTCTTTTTCTTCCTTTGGCTCTCCGACCGATTTCGGGGAGAGATCCGTTTGTCTGGGATTAAAAACAAAAGCAACACGGGTGCGCGGAACGAGAAAATGGAAAAAGTTTATAATATCTCAAACATTTCTCGGAGTCCTTGATGAAGCTCTCTTTTTTCCTCGCTCCTTCCGAACTTTTCGCATGCCTCTTCTCTAGCTCCTTTTTCCATTCGGAATCTCTCACTTCCTCACTCCATTCTCTTTCCCTCATTCTCTCTCTCTCTCTCACTCGTCTAACCGTTAGGGCCCCCCAGAATCTCCTCCATCAACCGACTGACGCGAAGAGAATTCCATCGACACCGCCATCGTCGACTCTCCAGAGACATTCTCCGTTTTTCTCCTTCCCTACCATTTCACGAGCACGCTTTTATATTCTCCCCTCCCATTTACCTAACTCATCCCTGTTAATCCCTTCTCCTTAAAATCCCGCTAGAGGATCGGCTAATTTCTTCCCCCCCCCCTCTTCCTCCATTACCGACTCGAGTCTTTTTCTATCGTCACCTAGAAAGCTGCGACCTTTGGAAGACGTCCAGAAGAACGTGAAGACGAAGAAATTAGGCATGGAGAGAAGATTCGAAGGAGAGGAATAGGGATGCGTGATAAATCCACATTTCCGATTCCATGGCCTAATCCCAAATCCTTGTCGATAGCACTCTTGGGCTCACTGTCTGCGTTGTTTTATGGGCGATCCTCGCGCATCACGGATACGGAAAAACCATCCAATAAAGTTATAAAGGTCACTTCAGCAGCCGGGTGGATAATTTTCCGAAAGGGGGGGGGGGCACTGCTATTTCAGAGGCATGAATTTTGGCACCTCATCGGAGAGTTTTACACAAAAAGATTCCAAGGATGAAGAAATCGCCACCATGTTATCCCTTGGATCTTATCAGTGCTTTTTCTAACTGTCAATTCAATTACAGCTAATGTTACCTTTTGTTTTTCTTTTCTTCAGATGATGAACGAGGAGAAAAAGAAAAATGTGAAGAATTTAAATGCACATATTTATTATTTTTAGCTGCATTAAAAGTTTATTGCTAACTAGTCCTTTCGCTGGGAGCAAAAATAAACAAAATCTTGAAATATAGCTGCGTTAAAACGTAGACGTTAACTCGCAGAAACGACGTAGTTCAAAGACAATTATGCAGAAGGCAGAAAATAAATTATATCAATTAATTTTAATCATGGATCTTAACATTTTATCGATACTCCTTAATATATTTGTGTTGAAACGAATGAATTTCTCTAACATAACTCCGGTCCACTAAAAACTTTTCAGCTAGAATAAAATGGCGACTTTTTCAAAATGGAGCTAATTCGACAAAGAGAGAAGAAAAGAGGGGAGAGTTATGGATGTAGGGAGAGGGAAATATTTACGATGCACAGGGGTATTGGCGGTTAAGGAAATGAAAAAAAAAAGAATCGTTTCACGGAGTAATACAAAAAAAATTAAACGATTCCAGGAACTAACTTTCGGAAAAAATAAAGACGTTCCGCAAAGTTTCCACTTATTCGCTTTAGAAATTAACGCGCTACAAAAAAATCTTCTAGCTTTAAAAAGTCACAATAAATGTGGCGACTCCGTTTTTATTCTTTCTCCATCGCTCGAGATGCCTGCTTCGCTTCTGTCGCAGTCTTTTTTAGCGATTCCTCTCTTCAAGGACTCTTGGTGAATCGTTTTCACGCCACTTTCCGCCTCTTTTTTAATTTTTAGCTCTGGCGTATAGCGTTACTGGAAAAATAATTGGAAGAGTAGAGAAGGAACGAAGAAAAGGAGTTCGGGAGAGAAGGGAAGGGAAGGGAAGGAAAGAGGGCTGTGTGTATATATAAATATATATATATATCCCGAGTCCATTTCCTATCTACTCTCGCCTTACTAGCTATGTTCACCGGCAAGACTATGTATGTATGTATTCGCAAAAGAGGAAGAGTGGACCTTGTAGGATAGAAAGATGGAGGAAGCGACGGATCCCTAGTAAATAAGCATTTCCATGGAACTGACGGCTTTTTATCTTTCATTTGATGGTCGTCCAGACTTAGAAGACGAGTTTTCTAAAAAAATCTCCGACCACCAATATAGAGAACCGAGTTATTATTTGAAGACGATACGACTGAAAATGATTAAGAAAAATATTAAAAATAAACGAAAAAAAGGACTTGATAAAAAAGAAACCGCGACGATTTCTACGAGTCATTAGCAAAATCATTCCTCTTGGCTTTAACAAAGAATGAGACACACGAGCAGAAATGATTTATGGATCGGAGATGAATCGGTAATTTCGGAATATACCGTCGCTCTCTCACTCCGCATCTCTCGTTTCTCCTCTTACAGCTCAAAAGATAACACAGCTGCCCCACCAATATAACATACACTCGTGATCCTCTCTCTCTCTCCACTTAGTTCCTCTTTCCCCCACTCTGTCTCTCTCTCTCGTCCTCTCTATCTCACCCTCTCTCGCTCAACGATGGTCGGTTTTTTGAAGAACGTATCAGTTTACTCTTCCGAAGGACTCGACCTTAAATCATGCAACCTGCCGCCTTTTCGCTTCGCTCTCGCCATCGTGATGGGAGTTTAATTTACACGAGTGTTACTGTTTTTCTACCTGGGATGGAATTATGAATAAATCCGCTGGAATAACTAGCGCGAACAACACCTTTCCGGCTTCGGTTATTTAGTCCTCTCTCCGCTAGTATTTGATATTTCGAGATGCGATATATAAAGAGCGAAAGAAGATGCCATAAAATCAATTGTTGGAGAAAGAGAGATTCTCACCATTAATTCTTTGTTCGCGGATAAACAGACGGCCCTCGCGTTCGGAAAATGTGTTGACAAAAGTTTTTGCAAAGTTCACCCTTCTGAAATGACAATTCGTTTCTGGAAAACCTTGGAGATGTACATGCGTTGGGACGGTAAATTTACTCCTGCCTCACGAAAATAAAAAAATCACCTAAGATGTCGCGTTAAATTTTCGTCGATGGTCCGTGAAACCTGGCGACTGTAATCAGGATTTTCGTTAATACTACATCTTGATTGAAGCGCCATTATTCTACGTCAATAAGAATTACAACTGTTTAACAACCTTGAACAAATGAATATCGCTTTACGCTGAGTCCACAGTTTTTTTGAATCATTATAATGAGAAATTTTTTAAACTTTTGAGGACTACGCAGGTGTTATTCCATGTTTGAATTTACACGTAAACAATTTGATTAATTGGCCACCGCTCCTGTCGTTTCAAAATAAAAAAGTGGAAACGAGAAAATACATTCCATTAAAAAAAAACTTACAATGGCTAAGGGAGTTCGCCATAATTAAAAAGATAGCTACTAGAGATAAAGACTAAAATTTCTGAGCAGGGGCAGCTCGATCTAAGGACATGGTAGTTCAGTTTAATCTTACATTAATCATTTCTCTCATTTTATTTTTAAATTTAACATTGAAATGGATACCGCGACTAAGCGAATCTATCTCGAGGCTTACACGGAAGGAGAGACGGAAATATCCATTATATTCCTACAGTAGTTTATCGATGACAGAAGTCAAGGCGATAAGCAGTCACCGCGTCACACAATTCTCCCCTTCCTCACGGACGCCATTCCCTCTATGGAATTCTTTACCTTTCGTCTATAAAGTTCTCTAGACCGCAGGATATCACCACAGCAATCGTCTATGCGACTTCCTTGTCCGTCTTGGTTCAAAAACATTGACAGACAGAGGTAGAGAGAACTAGACGAAGGAAATTAAACACGAAACCACTTCCCTTTTCCTCTTATCTTTCCTAAAAACCGAGCAAACACTAAAAAACCCGCAAACTCGACTTCTTATTTTTTTCAAGGAACCTCCAACTTCACTCGGGCATGAAGTTTTGTACAAAAAAAAACCATAAAGCCTTTCTCTACGGTAGAAGGAGGAGTATAAATTTCGTCCTTGGACTGGAAATATATAAGCGATCGCGCGTCTATGATAAAGTCAAATTTTATAATACGACAAAATGATTACCGCAATATTTTCGGACATTTTTAAGAAGAGGACCTGAATTAATTTTTTTTATAATTCTAATTCCCACTGCTCGGTCAAAAAAATATCCTTTTGACCCTTCCGGCTTTCCATTCCAGTCATTCCGGCATCGTTTGCTCGGCTCTCTCTCTCTCTCTCTCTCTCTCTCCGTATGGCCTCACTCCCTCCCACAACTCCTCCCTCCCACGCCACAAATACTATCTCCACCCCTCCCGAAATCTACACCGCACCCGCACCCTCCGTCAACACCTGACACCCGCCATCCATCGGTCGCCATTGCCGCCTCGGTTTCTGAAACCGTGTTTATGGACGTAAGGGAAAAAAACCTCTCCGACCGAGTCTTAAAGAGTTGTAAACAAAGGTTATTACACATGGGCGGGGCAGGGTACGAGAGAAAGGCTTGAATTCTTGGGGGAAAGGGGAGGGATAATAAAAAAATCATTTAAACGAGAAAACGTTAGAAATGGCCGGTGAAAGCGATAGGTGCTCGAAAGAGTTACTCCCCGTGATGTACAATAAATGACTTTCGCTTAAGCGCTTCTCGCAACACTTCGCGTAACCTAACTTTTTACGCCGTTTCTTTTTTAAACCTTAAAAAGCAGCCTTCCACAGAAACGTTTCGACGAGAAAATCGCACACTTTTGAAAAAACTCGGATTTTTCCATATATGCAGTAAAATACACAAAAAAACTTCTTGCGGGATTTAAAGCTTATTCAGCCAATTGTACAAAAACATTATTTAACACCTTAGTCCAAAATTCGTCCGGTAACCAGGGATGAAAAACGACCTAAAAAATAAATGGTGGAGCGGGAGAGCTACCTCCATTTAAGCATCCGCCCGATGAATATGCATACTGAAACGCTTTCGCGCGTAACTAGATTAAATTTCCATCGGCGAGAGGTTCGCCGCCTTGACAAGATAGCCCCCGAATGAGACAGGAGAAGAGATGCCCCGGACGGCGTTTTGTAATGAAATTTTAACACTCTTTTCGTCCCGACGTCCGAAATCCATCAATCCTTTTCAAAACGGGATGCGAAGTGAAGGACGAGTTATTACGAAACCGAATTTAATTTCCTCGTTCTTTTTTTACGTGCATAACCTCCGAGGGAACGATTTCCTTTGTCCCTCTTCCTATCCTCGGGAGGGCTTTCCCGTTCGCCCGGTCGCAATCATCTAGGTATTCCTCTCCAGCTTCATTAAGGATACGGGTCACGGATGGACCTACTCCATCCATTTCCGAGTTGGAAGCGAGGCATAAAAAAGGACGACGGAAATTAAATTAGGGGATGTTGTTATTGTTGTTTAAGGGAGTGAAGGAAGGGGAAAGAGAGAGCGGTAATGGGACACAAATCTTGTCATCGGTAAGGCAAATTGAATCCTCTTTTAGGAAATTCTGGGAGGGAAAGAGAAAAATGAAATGGGAGAAATTGCGAATGACTACGTGATTTGAGTCAGCATGAGAAGCCATGGGCATTAAGTTCAAGACTGTCGGTCAGAGATGCGGTTTATAAGTTTAGTTTTGAAAAGAACTTAAAAGATCTGGCTAAAAACAAAATGGCGACTTCAGAACTTTTTGTTAGCCGAGAACAATTTGGATGTCTATTTTTTTACAAGAAAACTTTTCATTGAACTTTTCATTAAATAGAGTAAATACTGTCTTTAGAGCTCTTATTTTGTCTATAAAGGTTCCTTTGAATTAAAAAGGCATTTCATACTAATTTTCGCTATCAACGTGCCACATTGTCAAAGTTCGCCGAATTAATTTTTAAATAATTTTACAAGAATTGGTGAATGATTAAATATCTATAAAAGCATATGAATGAAGAAATGGATTTTACCAGTAGTATCAAAGCAGGGTGTCGCTGTTGATTCTTGAGGGTGCCTTGAAAAATGCAATTAAAGAAATAAATGATATGGAAATGTTAATATGTGATTAGGACAATATTATTTCTTCTAATAAATTGACTTTAACGTAGAATGTTCAAACATTGTAAAACCCGTAGGTATATATAACAATATATGTACAGCCATGTTGCGTCTAGTCTGATATATAAAACTATTGCTTTAAATCACAGTTTCTTAAACTTTTTTATCCGCGACCCCTTTTCATAAGACCGCGACCCCTGGCAGTACTAGTTAAGTTAGGTTAGGTTTTTTATACTCTAGTATAATTCGTGTAATCATGCTTGGCGACGTTTATTTCTGCAATAAACTAAACAAATATAGAATGAAAGGTTGTAGTGTATAATAATTTCAATAGTTCTATAATAAATATTTAATTTACTCACGTTTATTAATGTTTGCTGCGACCCCAGAATCTTTTTCGCGACCCATCCGGGGGTCACGACCCACAATTTAAGAACATGTGCTTGAAATCAACGTTCAATCAAAGGAAAATGTTTGTCATTTGAAAACAAAACACACGCACAGAAACTACAGAAAAACAACAAAATTCTTAAGTTCGAAAGAGTGCCACCTAGCGCAGACGTCTACAAATCACGCGGAACGTCGCGACGGAATGCTTTGCGCGACGGACAAGTTTTTCGGTCGGGAAAGACGGAGAGGGGCGAAGTGAGATGGAGCGGCGATGAAAAACGACATCGAATAAGTCGCGGACATATCGGCGTGACCCGAGCATGCTATCTATCTGTTCGAGAGGCAGTCACGCAAATTAGCTCTGCTACCGCGGCGTATTGAGTACAAGGTTTCACCCGAGTTAAGGTGGAGAGAAAGAGAGAGAAGACAGCTCCACGAATGCCATCTCCTCCTCTCATTTATCCATCGTATCTTCCTCGCACTCATTTTTTCTCCCATTTGATAAATGAATTTGGGCAGCCGACGCGACGGACACGGAGGAGAGAGAGAAAGAAAAGAGTTTTCCTCCACACACGCCCGGACATTGAAACTCATCATTCAACCCGCGCGACCCCGGTCTTGACTTAGGTGGTCCGAAAGCCGAAATACATGAGAGAGAAAAAAAGAGAGCGGAAACCGTCCGGGGTACTCGCGCATTATTTTATTCTCGTGGTCACAATCGCACGTGCGCGCTTCAACGAGATCACCTGCAAAACTAAAGACGACACGGAAGGTAGTTAACGCGGGATCCATATCCGAGAGGCCGTGTGGAACGATGGTACGTAATCCGTAAGGTATTTAGTTTCGGTTTCGAGCGTATAAGCCATCAGTCATTGGTCCTCTTCTTTGATGAATGCGGTTATGGGATCGGGGGCGGAGAACGGGTAGATCATGGGAGAATGAGAAAGGTAAGAGATATGAAGAAAATTGAGGGTGAGAGGGGATGGGAGGGGAAAAGGGAGGACGAGGAGGTAAAACGCGAGGTAAAATACGAGGGAGGGAGAATAGGGAATGCATGGGGGGTAGAAGGAAGGATGGAAATCAAGGATGAGAGTGAATGGGAGGAGGAAAAGGGAGATGGAGGAGAGAGATCGTGAGGTAGTTTGGGTGATGTAGAATAAGCAGAAAGGAAGGAAAATAGGGTATATGTGGAGGGAAGAAGGAATGATGGAATGGAGGAAATTGAGGGTGAGAGGGAATGGGAGGAGACGAAAAGGGAGAACGTGAGGTAGTTTGGATGATGTAGAATAGGCAGGAGGGAAGGAGAATAGTGAATATATGAAGGGTACAAAGAAGGATGGAGGGCATAGAGAGGAAGAAGATAGACGGAGGCGTGATGCGAGGGTGTGAGCGAGGAAAATGTTGGGCCAAGGCTGCACTCGGTTCGAAGGAGCCGGTCATTAATCGTGGCACGTAAATGATGGTCTCGGATAGCTCCGTGGAGGAATATGACGTCGACGCGAAAGGTGAAAATGAAAGGGATGGGGGGGAGAGAAAATATGGAGAGAGGGGCTCTTGGAAGTTCGAATAGTCAACGGGTTGGCAACAACACGAAAAATTTTCGGTAACCCAAGGACATCTATTACTTTTTGGCGCGCAGGCAAAGGTCGAACGCGTTATCCGAAAGAAATTTTTTATTCTCTCCCTGTCGATGGAGCCACTGCACAAATATCTCACCGGAGTCGTCATTATCTCGTTCGAACGACCAGAGGATTGATAAGGAGGGTGCCAACGGAGTGTTTTTCCTTGTTGGCAAACAAACAAAAGCACGGAACACTATTAAGTGACGCGTTACACGATCGTTATTAATGTGTTTACGATGTCTTGATGTTTAAACATAGCTTTCGGTTCCGTAAAGCGTCCTTCGTTCAAAACTTCACGTTGATGAAATAATGAGCTCAAGTAGAACCAGTGGCGAATTTACGCCTCCTGGGGCCCCTGGCGCTAAACATTTGGAGGCCCCTGGCGCTAAGTAGTCGGGGGCCCTTCAATCTAAATATATAGTGAAACTGCTCCTAACGGCTACCCTTTTTTGTGACACCTCTTAACGATCGTTTTTCTATGGAACCATAGAGAGTTTCCTCTGATTTTTAAATTGAGGCGTTTAATATTTCTGAGATTACATACACGAACATTTTTTCGGGGCCCCTTACTTCACGGGGCCCCTGGCGCGCGCCATGTGCGACCCCCCCTAAATCCGCCACTGAGTAGAACGTTACATTACCGGCATTTATTGTTTCCAAAAATCTTATAAATCCATCCGTATCTACAGCACAAATCTTCGTGACCAACGCTATTAAAAATTCAAGTCGCATATACAGCTTTAATCGAAGTAATGAAGCAATTTGACTCGGTTCCGTTCGAATTTGACGAGGGGAACATCGCAAACTTCTGCATAATAAGTTCATGTTGGCAACGCCTGAAAATAAAACAAAGGGTGGATCAGGTATACACGGATGAGAGGGAAGTCGATTTATCGCCCGCGATATGATTGATCGCATTCGATCTAGAGCGACCGATAAGACTCGCCTAATGCGATACAAGCGGCGAAAACGCGCGAATAGTATAAAGGGACGGCACATTTCGAAACCTTTCTCAAAGATGGCGAGCGGAGGAATGAGAAGCCCAAGTTGGAAGAGCAATGACTTCGTATCTGGGGGTCACCGGTGCGAGTACCAGATGTGGGAGAACATATTGCGAAGGGAGGAAAGCATGCGAAAAGACGGAAAGGACGGATTAAAAGTGGACGCGGAAAAGAGATTGCAAAAGATAAAAAAGACGAACGCAAGAATGGCGCAGCAGATGGCTCGCAGGGGCAAATGGAGAATCCGCGACTGGAATGCGGGCACAGTTGGTAAAAATGATATATATATATATATATATATATATATATATATATATATATATATATATATATATATATATATAGGTGGAAAATAATATAAGTTAAAACGAGAACTAAAGTTAACAGGATTGCGAGGATCCTAGAAATTATCATACCAATGACATCTATTTAGAATTACAAGATTTCACAGAATATAGAAAAAGAATACAAATTTTGTCAACATTTTGCAAACTCTTAGCCGAGGAATAACACAGTCAGATGACCGACTGTTTTTTTACTGAAATAAAAATATAGACCGCATCTTTTAACTCGCGCGGTACTTTGACAATGATTATACGAGACTTGCAAATTTTTAGTACCCAATGTTTTTACATGTTTTACGTAGCCTTTCTAAGAGTTCCAAGTATATTAAATATCAAGTGTGATAATGCTGCTTATATTAGCAAAAATCGTTCAGTGAAACTATGGAAAAATCAACTTTAACAGTACTAAGCGAATGGAAGCAATATTGAACAGACATCGGCGATATAAAACAAAAGAGCCTGCAAAATTAAGCGAGGTGAGTGCAGGGAGCTCGAGAGATTTGATGATCATGGTTTTAAAGTGGCTGCACCTGTTGAAATAGGATAAAAATGTTTTAAACGCTGCCATAAAAAAAACAAAAGGGAACGAAGAGGGAAAAAGGTCGTGGTAACACACGAAGTGGAAGAAATCGAGAGGGGGAGAGACTAGGGAATGGAGCTTGGAAAAAAATGGACGATTTTTGCAGGTGGTAGATGATGAAAACCCGGGCAATAGATTGAGGCAGCGGATAAAACTGACGAACGAACGGTGGAGGGAAAATCGAGAAAGAAAGATCTTAAAAGGAGGAAACGAGAATTGGCGAACATGCGCCGACTCCCTGGCAGATTGCACGCGAGAGGTTCGGCTGCGATGTTACGTATGTATCGTATATATTGGACGATGGGAAGGGAAGAGGGCGGGAGTAAATGATCCAAAGAATCGGAGGTCTTAAATGTATGTGCAGGTTTTTCTTTCCAAGTTGGCGAAATCGGACAAAGGTAAGTGAAGAAAGTATGCACGTACGATGAAAGCCGGCTATACATGTTGATAGGCAAAAACGAGAAATTACCCCGAGTTAATTGGGAACGAGAAAGCAAATGGAAATAAATACTGACGATTTCAATTTATAACGCGAGAATGTGTGCAATAAAATATGGAAGCCTTCAATTTTCCTTTTAAGAGGAAACATTCGAACAAATGAGAATGTGGATCTTATCCGACTAATGAAATAACAATCCACGTAATTACATGTATCGGCATGCACGTGAATTTTACGAATTTATAAAAGTGCTTAGAATAATTGAACTCGAGCAGTCACAGTCACGAACGCAGTTCTTCATTTTTCTGCCGTGTACCGTCAAAAATGAACTTACTAAAGTGCGATAACAATTTCAAAGGAAACAGAGATGGATATGCGCAGCAATGTAGCTGTCCTGTAAACCACCCACGATCGAATCGTTCTTGAAGCTTTCAAAAATGCAGAACGACCGTTTTTTTTCTTCCCCGACCGCGAAATTCTTTACGCCGCTTTGACAAAAATTTACCGCTAACACAAAGAGACGAAGAGAAAATCGTCGGCGGGGGCGCTCTTTTTTGGGCGGAGTAAAGCCCTTAGGCAGGAGAATCGGAACTCGGAATATTCAGAAATTGGCAAAGGACGAGTAGATTTTGGGAAAAACCGACCTGGAGGAGGTAGGGGAAAAGCCGGAGCGCTTTCGTTATAAACTTAGGGCAATTAAAAAGAGAGAGAAAGAGAGAGAAGAGGAAGAAAATAGGACAAGAGAGGAATCGCCACATTTCAGAATGTAAGAAGAATGGGCAAGGAGAAGGAGAGGAGCAAGGGGAGGAGGTAGAGGATAATGGGATGAGGGTACACAGAAGGTGGAATTTTTCGGACAGGAGGAATGGAAGGTCGCGGCGGCATTAAAAAGAGTACAAAGCGAAGGAGCAAGGGACGAGGCGATAAGTCGTAATGGGGAACGTCTGGGCAAGTCGGGCCATGCTACGGAAGGACTGAAAGCATAGATGTTATGCAGGAGGAGAATAGAGAAGATTCTAGGAATAAGGTTGGAAAAGAGAATGTGAACCAGTATAGGAACAGGGATCGAAGACAAACAAGAAGATGATGAAAGTAACGGAAAGAAAGGGATTTCGAGAAAGTACGATGTAATACAGACAGACTATACCAAAATAGATAAGGAGGAGGTAAACGATGCGGAGAGAAAGAGAATGGAAGAGAGAAAAAGAAAAAAATAAACTAGGGAGATATGGCTGAACGAAATGATGGCAATCAAAACGCATTGAGATATTACAGTAGAATGGCCAAAAGTAAAAAAAATAAAGCGGGAAATCTAATGAGAGTGGCTGATTAGAAACGAGAGGGAAAACGATCGTGTTCGATACGTTCTTCCAAAAAGGAACAAATGTCTCTCTACATCTTTCTCCTCCTCGCCGAAGAAAAAGAATTAAGGCGAGCGTACATCTCCGAAGTAAAGGCAATATTACTCGGTTCGACGAGGAGGTAAATAACAGAAGAATGTCGGAATTAAGAGGTACTGGAGATAACTACAGAGAGAGCAAAAGAGGTTAGCATAGTGGAGTTATACATAAAAAACTAGAAGGAAATATTTCACCTTGGGGGAAAAATAACTCTCAAAAGGAAAAGACGAAATAAAACTGATTAAAACGCGAAAGGAAAGGCACTCTCGATGGAGTGTATTGGACATTGTTTCTTTCTCCCCACACACCTCCATCTTTCGACGGGACCGAGATTGCGTCTTCTTAAAGAAAACAAAACAAAAGAAAGGCGGTTCTTCTTTGCGTCGCGATGGAAGAGAGAGCGAGCAGAGGTAGAGAGGAATTAAGCTAAAAAAAACAAGAGAAAACCGTCGCACTAAATGATTCGGATTTACACATCAATAACGAGAGAGAGGTATTTTTTTTGAATAGACAAAAAAGTAGACGGAGTTAAAAAAAATAACCGCGAGAAGAATGAATAAGAGAGGAGATGGGAGATTAACCTGATAAAAAATTAGCCTCGGGGTACACGGAGAGAAAGGGAGTGGAGATATGAGGATGGAGAGAGCGATAATGACCGGGAGGTAATAAAAAACGGGAAAGGAACAACAAAAGACGTCGGGATGACAAGTGAAGAGGCGACGTGCGGAAGGTGTATAAGGCCAAAGGGGTATTCACTTGACGTATGGAGCGGTTTTAAATGGGATATTAAAAGTAATCGCGAATCTCCCGGTCCAGGATATTACTCGCTGCGTTGAAATGAGAGAATGGATCCCTTCGGCCGCGCTCGGATCAAAGAGTGTTCCTTTGAGTACTGAGGATGGTGAGGTGTTATCTTTTGGTGGATCGTCTGTGGAAACCATCCGCCAGAGAGGTCAAAAAGTTAGAAAAAAGGAACAACACCGAAAATTTCAATGCGGAGCTATTGGTTGGAAAACTGACGCGCATTTAGTCGATGGCGTTACTCTCGGTGGCAGAATAGCGTTTCTGGGCGTGGTCCCTCATGTTTTGACCGCGCGAAAGGATATTTTGAAAATCGCTCAAAAAATAGAAAGATTGCTTAAGAGACTTTCGCGTTCATTTCACCAATTAGGCTGAGGCATTTCTCTTTCTTCTGGACGTCATAGTCAACGGATATTTTTCCACTTAAAAATGCGTGAATTATACTTCATTTTCGACGAATTTCGCCTTTATTTTTCATTAGATATAATAAAACGATTAAATATCAGCACGATGGTTCACAATATGATTTTTTATAGTGTCCGATAAAGCCGCCTAGATAAAACTTAAATGAAGGTGGGCTAAATTACTTGGACTGGAATGATTTTATTTCCATGACTCATTTGGACAATTCAAAAACGTCATTCTTACTCTCAAACACCAATATTTCTTGCTACGCGTTCAGAAAGGAGCCATTAAAGAAAAAAGAACTGTTAGAAAAACTCAGGAAAAACCGTTGAACTAGGAGACGATTGCATAATCAGCATTATGGTTTGGATTGATATATCTAAAAAAAAAACCATCGACTTTGTGCACAATTTTTACCGCGATTAGGATTACATATAAGCGTTATTTATGATTACCCCAATAGAAATAAAACTTACATTAACATCTTCTGTAAAGTGTTGGAACACGGAGGATACGTTACGAAAGATAATTTCAAAACAGAAAATAACTCCTAAATCACGCCTACACAATATTTTCCAAAACCTGTCAGCTAAGAAGAACAGCGTCCTTGGGTCGTGAAACAGCGTGAGATTACAGCGGAGATCTCATAAAAGGCCAAAGAACCGAAAATAAAAATTCTGTCCCGGGAAAAAAATAATGGCTCAAAATAGTCACGATTCTCCAACAATTAAGACGAATCCCTTTTTTATTAGAGGGATCACGAATTCGGGACTTTGATACGGAGCCCTTGAAGCGTGATCGCCCGCGATACCCTTCGCCAAGTTTCTTTCCCTTTATTTTTCACCGTCCTCCTTTTTCATCAATCTTCCTCGCCTGAAGCCTACGAGAATGGTTATTCATCCCCGGGACAGATATATCCTTGAGGTGCTCCGGAACGCAAGGAGAGCAACTGCTCAGCCGATTCCAGATTGTTTTCGGCCGATCCTTTTATCTCCCTTGTCCCCCCTCTCCCACACTCCCGCCCCAACTTCTATCCCCACCCTCCCAATATCCCCATCCTTCCATCCCGACCCTCATCCTTTCACTCCTCGCATCTGTTAACGTGCAGTTTCTCTTTCGATCGCTTACCTTTAGATTTCCACCCCACCCATTCCATAGCCATTACGAGAGAGTTTCTCCGCAGTCGCCATATTCCCTCTATTTTCCGTCGGGCGAAAAAGCGCGCTTTCTAGGTTTTTTCCTCCTAATCTTCTCCGATATTTTTCTCTCGCTCCATTTCACCAACGCGCGGTAAAGATAATCTCTCGCCCCTGCGTTTGCATCCTTTTAAGAACCGAACGAGGTTCGAACCACGCCCGCCAGAAGCTGTATTTACGTCGATAATCGCCCTCGAGAGCGAGAAAAACTGGCTAAAGGTATATTATTGCGGCAGACGCTGGGATATCGTTCTGGGTGGTTGAATAAGGTATAAAAACAGTACAAATAACCTTCATTTTCGTCACATTGCTGGTCCAAAAAATCAGGCAACCCAAATAAACCGTTGCACAATAAATCGATCATGTTTTGTTAGAAAAATGTTAGAAAATTAGTACACATGTAGGACGGGAGATGCGTTCTGAAAAAGTACCGCGTAATGTAAACCTGTGTAATGTGAATCTTATTTTACATAATGACAGAGGGGTTGCGTTTCATATCCCTTGAGAATGACTGAGGTGTAGATTTATATTTTTTCTTTCTTATCGTGTTTATGCTTGATTAGCTCACGTTTTATATATACACATACGCCAAAGCGGTGCAACAGTCTCTCTCCTATTTAATCGTTGAAAAATATTAAACTTCGATTCTAGAGCTGATCCAGTCCTAGATTTATTCAAGGGGGTCGCCATAATATTTTTTTAAAGTACACAGAAGAAATAAACTCACGAATATTAATAAAAGAAACGAGCATTTAAGAGAAGCTAGAGCACGAATGTGAACTATAACAGCGAAAACCACGAATGAACTGTTGGTTAACCCGTTCCAAGTTACTTCACAGCCTGCAATATTGTAAACGAGGAAAGAAGACAGAAAGGAGAAACTTAAACACATTATGAGGTTAATAATTATCGCTTTTAATAAGACAATGAGCTTCTTTATCTTCGCAGGTCTAAAGCGTCATTTTCTTCTGGGCCCTTAGAACGAAGAGGGTGGTTCTGCTGCATAGATTATTTCCGTAAATAGAATTCCGGAATCCCATATCCTAAGTCCGACCAATATGCGTTAATGCTAGCAATAATATCCATTGTCTGTTAAAATAAAACAAGTTGTAACGAACGAATCAGTGTTAGAACCCGCGTTATGGGTGGGGCAGGCGTAGAAGCACGATTATTGTTCATTGTAACTGTGTTAATAAAGGGTATTTGTCGATACATCAACGTGGAATTTTCTATTAAAATATAAAAATAAAAAAAACATTGCAAAATTTCTTGTGACTCACCTCTCTCGAAATAAAACTTTTATTGGGAGCCGTCCCTTTACCTGCTAATTTTCGTTTTGACGTTGAGGTGGAAAATTCGTCTGCCGACCAAAAAATAGCGCATTTTTGAAACCTCGGCCTCTTCAAATAAATCTGCTTTTATTTCTGTGAGAGGTAGATGAAGCGTACAAGGTTAAGATATGGCGGAGAACGGGAGACGGGGGCCTGTAGCGGCGGGGGAGGGAGTAAAGAAAAAGAGAGGAGGGGAGATAGCGTTAGGTGGTCAGGATAGAAGCAATGGGCACGGGCGAGAAGCGGAGAGGAGAACGAGTTCGAAAGCAGAGAAGATGTGGAACTTAAAAAGAAATATAAAAAATCCGTAAATGAGAACAGCAAAGAGGATAGCACTGCATAATGGAAGCGTATAGATTAGAGAAGTATATTCAAAGACTTGCAGTTTAAGCCAAGACGGCAAGAACGAAAGTAACAGCGATTGCATTATATTTTGATTGAGTGAGGAAATGGGTTGTATAATTTTACCTAAAGTGCCGAGAATCGAACGAAATTTTTAGGTTATTTGAAAATGATTTTTCGTAACGTTGCTAATTACAATTCCGATAGATAAAATACTTAGGTAACAAGAAAAAAACTTCTGTAGGCAGAAAAAATGAAATATTGTTGGATAAGCGCGTGAATAATAATTGAAATGTTTATTCACAAAAAAGTTTTTCGTTAACGTTTTGTTTCAGGCAAAAAAATTTGAAACTGATTTAGTTCTTTTAAAAAAACAAAGCGATACAGTCTAATGACGTCCTTGGGAGATTTTATTTATTTAAACGCCTATTTGAGGAGATTTTATAAATGACGGTAAGAGTGATTTACGACTATGCGAAAATGAGAAAAAAATTCTCAATGGTTAAAGCTAAAAATTTTCTTCAGATAATAATAAAAAAATTCTCCATTAATGTTTCTTAGTTAAATAAACCAAGCGCTCGAGAGTTGTTTTACTGGTCGCGACAAAACGAACCGAGATAATTATCTACGAGCAATAAGGAGAAGTGGGCGAAACCCCTAATGTCCCAATAAAAATAAAGAGAAGTCGGGCTGATGTAAATAAGACCGCAAAAGATTTCGACCCGTCTCCTCGCTTTTTAAACAAAAGACGATAAAAAGATATATCTCTTTAAGGTTTTTGAGGCGAAGCTCGGGGGAAAAAATACCTTCATGGAATTTAATTTCCGCTCGTAGCAGAACCTAATCTCCATCCGGAATCCGAAATGTCTTCTAACATTAAAAAACTTAAATTGGAGAGAAATTCTCCGTCTTCCTCTACTCCTTCCCTTCCGCCCCTCTAGGACGGCACCTCTTATAATCCGAATAGCGGATAAATATTGGAATGGCGAGAGTGAGTTGCAATCTCCCTCCTCCCTAGCTCCTCATCGGAAGAGGCGAAAGGAACGCGAGATGGAGAGCTGAGCTGTTAGGTAGCCTGGCGCATTTCGGTTAGAGAAACGTAAGCGCTATGAGCGGGACGTGGAAGACGCGGAGGCTGTTGATCCAGCCGCGGTGGTGATGGTAGAGGGCGCTGTTTCGGGATGACTTATAGGAAGAATTATGAGCGCGCACCGTGAAGGAATGCGCCCGGCGGGTTGGAAGTCTCTCGAAAGAGATAGAGGGAGAACGGAGCGGTCAAAAAGAGAGAGGAACGAGAATGGAGAAAATAAGAAGACAAGGAAATTTTAAAATAAAAGAAAAAGATAACAAGCATGGGAGAGAGAAAGGAAAAGAAAGGGAAAAGGATAGAGAAACTGAATGGAACACGAGTGAAAAAGAGAATGAAAAATAGACAAATGATATTAAAGAAAAAAGACCAATATAACATGCGATCACGACGTAATCTAAAGACTATAACAAAAAGAAACAGCAAAAATTTTCAAAGTGAACAAGATGAGAAGAATAGTAAAGGAGAAGGAAGGTACGAAACTAGGAGAATAATAAACGAAGTGAAACGAATCGTGCGGACAAATGACGTCTTCAATATTCGCTCGAGAAATAGTGGGTTCAAATCCGTATCGAGATCGTTCGATGATTGATTGTGTATTCCATTCCCATTGGTTTTCTCGGCGTCTTGCTATTAAGGAAGACGGATCTACTAAGAAGAAAGATGGTATAAATGTCAAGTTCATCATTTACCTCGGTAGGATCTGAACCCGAGACCCCGTTGTCAGGAGACGGAAAGAATTTAACCTTCAACCTCCTCCTCCTACTTTTAGACCAACGAAACGAGCAATTCTACGAGAAAGAGAGGTATTTCGCGTTGTTTATTCATCTCTCATGAGAGCCGTGAAGTAGACTCGATAGAACACAAATACCACTTGAAGTCGTGTATAATACTACCAAACAATAATTCAACGTTGTCCTTTGTTGAAGCTGACTCTCTTACAATTTATAATACCCTTTACAGAAACACATTAAAAGGAAAGCAATGTGAAGGAAAATTGCATTTAGCAATTCCTTTAACGGATGATAGAACGGTTTATATATTGAACCTGTTCCTGAGTTTTTTATAAAAAGATCGCAGACTGTTTCTGTGATGAGGAAAGAATGGACTCGTAATCCAAATAAACACTCGCGAAGAATGTTGTTGATATGCATCTCAGGTGAGAGTGTAGGAGTAAACAAGGATCTAAAAAGGATACAATTTTTGAAAAAGTGTTGTTTTACTTGCACTGGTACACATCTGTATCCACGAGGTAAATTTAATGTAACAGTTGAAGTAAGACGTGGCTAGATCGAAAACATTGAGAAGGCGATAACATTTCGCATTGTCGAAAATGCATAAATTCACGTTTTTATCCAAGAAATTTTAGGCTTATTCGGAAAAATTAATATTATCTCAGCCAAAAAATAAATGATTTCATTCTTTTGGTCGTGCTTAGAGCAAGTACCTAGCTCGTATCTAGAATAGAATAGAATAGAATTTTTATTGACACATTACATTTACATGGTTTCAGTACAAGTCTGTCAGTAAATAGGTGTCTCGTCAAATACATACATACATTAACTGTTACACATACATTACAATATAAATGTTACATTGAATTATCTACTTTTAAGTTATTCGTAAATAAAACTTTATGAATACTTAAGGAGGAACTAAAAAGTAGGATTAAATAATTACATGCAACTAAATATGAACCGTGTATGGAAAGATCCAAGGCACGGTTAATTATCAGGTAAGAATAAAGATAGCGAATACTTCAGAAAAAATAAAAACAAGATTAACTTGAGGAACGTTTAAGACATTATTTCGGGCGAAACCGATATTACATAGAAGAAATAGAAGAAATGAACTTGGGAAAAAACCTGAATACGGTTAACGCAATGGTATTTTAAGCAGAGAGGAGGAGAAGGATGATAAGACTGGATGAGGAGGTGGAGATGGAGAAACAGGAATGAGAGGCGGGAGATAAAGATAGAGAAGGAAGAGGAGATTGAGGAGCGGCGGTGGATGGAGAGCACGAAAAGACGTCGGAAAGGTAAAAAACGAAGGCACCTGTTGCACGGAGAAATCACGGAGCTTTTGCTCCTCACGTCTCCAGAGACCTTATCATCAACCCACTCTTTCCTCCATCTCACTCCTACTCCTCCCTCCCAAACTCATTCCCTCCTTCCCTTTCTTCAGAAAAGGCGCAGAGATCCCGACTCTATTCCCACGGCCGAGAGGAAAAAAACAGGCATTCAGAGAAACTGAACTTCATGTAGCGCGTGGTACATCTCAGATTTTTTGGCGAGACAAAAGCAGAATCCTTTACTACGACTAGGCAGGTCGTACTGAGAAATGTTTTTCCCTCCCGTTTCAGATTTTCTTCCATATCGTCTTTTTCTCTTCTCTTCACTCTCTCTCTCTCTCTCGCGTTTCACGAGATTTTCCTTGAACGGTTCGTTCTGGGAAACATTCGTGGAGGCCATTGTGATATTTGATGTTCAGCTGGATTAATTGGGTTACCCCACGACAATAATGCGGATTGTTCTTTCATTCTTCTCGTCACGCCGGGAGGATGGATGGTATTTACGACAGCTAAACATGAAGTGGAGCAGTTCCGTACGAGAACACGAGAAATAACGAAGCTGGGCGGAGGGAGGACGGGTGCGGTTGAGCATATTGATTCGACGCGCTTGCTGATCCATTCATCTGATATCAGAGGAAAACGATTTATGCAGGTATTCGGTGAAATGGATGGTACAGATAGAGAGAATGGTGTGAAGGTCATACGATAAATACGGGAACCATGAGGCTTTCAGCGCAAGTAATGCCTCTTCTCTCGAAGAATGAGAAGTGACCGAAAATTTCGTCATTTAATCCATCAGTTAAATCCGCAATAATTCGAATCCTCGTATCGGCCCTAACCCTCATACGTTTTTGCTGTTTTAGACTAAACCCTATAACGCTTAGAGAGTTTGAATTCAAGCTAGAAAATAAAGGCAAGCCAGTTCATTTTTCCCGTCAGAACAACGGTTTATGGACACAATGAATATTTTCATGAAACGATGTTTGTGAATCGTTTCAACATATTTTTTGAATCACGTTTGTCCGGAATGAAAAATGTAGCCTAAGGTAGGTTCCGATTACGTGGGGAACTATACCGGTAGTAATCTTTCCCGAGCAGAAAATAAAAGCGGCAGCTCGCACGTCAAATTTTTCATCTCCTACGTTCAAAATGACGCGAATAAGAGCGACTTTTATGAGCTCTGATTTGTTCCTCAGAAATAACCCCGTGGCCATAAACAACGAATGGGATCGATTCCCACACTTCGGTGGTCTTTTCCGCGCGTGAAAGAAAACACGTGACTCGAAATTAGATCACGCCCACGTATCATGCCCCGCCTCAATTGGTGGAGGAAAGAGGTGGGGAAGGGTTCGTGGGAGGAAAAGAGAGAGGAAGGAGGAAAAGAAAGAGGGAGGAGGAAAAGAAAGAGGGAGGAGGAAAAGAAAGAGGGAGGAGGAAAAGAGAGGGAGGAAGAAAAAGCCTAACGACGACCCAACCACTCAAACTGTCACTCGGTTCTCACTACAGCCATGAATAGTAGCACTGGCTCGGGCTATCGTGCTGGGATGGGCTAATATAATCATTAAGTGAAGGCAATGAGCTGCTGCCAGGGGGAATGCACGCCAATCTCTTGAAGGGCAGGAATTGCGACGCGCTTTGCAAGTCAAATGGAGCGGGGACACTGACGTGGGCTGGGGATAGCCAGGAGGAGGGAGTTAGGGGGTCAGAGGAGGATAAAAAGGGCGGGAAAGAAAGAAAAACGGGTAACAAAGAGAGTTGGTTGCAATGAATGCTTCTTGGGAAAGGTGGGCAAGAAGTTTTAGTAGATAAATTCGAAAAAGAAACGAAACGTATTCTGAAGAAGGAAACTAAGGGGAAGAAGATGACAAAAAAGGGTTTGCAGGTGAATCCTCGACGAGGTTACGCACCTTCGAGATAGCAAAAACAACAAATTGTTAATGCGTCTTACAGGAATTTGTTTTGGTTGGATCAGCGTGGAAAAAATACACGGTTAATTAAAAGCTGCGATTCCGTAGTTCCTTTGTTGCATATATTCGTATAGTTCTCTAGAACGGCAAAGCGATCACTCGTTTTTAAAACGCACGGTTAAACGAATCGGAAATAAAATAGTACGTTTTTGCGAAATTGAGCTAAAAAACTTGAATGTGAGGATGCATATCGATGGTGCGAGGACTGAGAGAGTGAAAATATTAAAAAAATTCCAATTAGGGAACTTTCCGAGGAACTTTGGGGATATGCCGACGAAACATTTTTGAACTGAATGTTTTCGATAATAAAAAACCGCGACTGATATCATTTGCCCGTAAAAACAGATCTTGCTAGACCGTGAGCAATGTTGTCAATCCGGGCGCTGAAATTCCATTCCACGAATAATTAAGCGGACGGTTCCGATAACATCGTATCGTTTCAAGGCCGACGTAAAACCGAGAGAGAGAGAGAGAGAGAGAGAGAGAGAGAGAGAGAGACGGAAAAACGAGACTTTTTTGCGCAACTCAAGCAGAGAAAATTTTCCTCCCCCTCGACCACCAACTTTACGTATAACGTTTCACATAAGCAAATATACTCGACAGGCGTGGTTCCTCGATATCCTTCCCTTTTTCTTGTTTCGGTTTTCGAGATCAGCACGCGCCCTGCACGCGGTTATAAAAAAAATATTCGAGCAAGCTTGTTTCGTAATGACTTGAAATAGGACGACGGTTTTGAGGGGACAGTCACGCCAAGTTTGCTTGAGTACGTGAAGAGAGAGAAAGAGAGAGACTGCACTATTCAACAGTAATTCCTCACGCTAAATTAACGGATTGCCAATTTTGGCGATGCACTCTTTCCATGTCCTTGCTACCCGTCTGGAAAGACCGAGTAGAAGGCGAATCTGTTCTTAAGAAAAGCTTTTACTCATTTTTTTCGCGTATGGATTTCAAAGTTCCATTAGAGGCTCTCCTGTTTTCGTGCCTGTTTTTTATGCTGAGTGCGAGGCGACGTAATTAGCCGCAATCTCTCGCCATCGAAGCTCCTTTACACTAGCGTTAACTTCTTCCCCGAAACAAGAAAATCGCTTAGAGAGAATTTACCGTGGAAATGTTAACTAAATGTTTTATGCTGACATTTTATATGCGTGGTGCGTGACTCGGATTTCGCGCCGGTGATAAAGCTTGAGGATAACGGTTGTTTTGTTTTTCGCCTATTGGCATTTGTTCTGAGAAGACAAGACGCAAACCCCACTCGAGAAATACTTTATTTTACTGTTGTCATATATTTCGCGTAATTATTCTAAACGTCTACTTATAATTTAGTTCGTTGGCCTTTCCTCCCTAGCTACTATATTGACAAGCCTATCGAATCCTCTACAAGGAATCATTGAAGTCGAAAATATTTTGGAGGAATTGGAGGGGGAGAAAAAAGGGAGGACGCTTCAAACAAAAATCTTCCATTAAGCTCATTACCAGTTGGCGGATGTGTTGCGATTTTTAGATTGCGCGAAATGGAGGGAGATGGGGAAGGTAAAAAGGAGGATGGGGCGACAAGGTGAAGGAGAGGATACACACGAAGGGAAGAGAAAGGTGGTTTGGTTGACCTCCGGGATACACCAGAACCTCGACGACCTCCCTCGCCCTCTCCTCGATGGTCAAGCGGACGCCGGAGCGGCTGTGGGAAAGGCAGTTGTCTGAGAGGAAGAAGACAGGAAGAGGGGGATGAGAAAAAGAATTTAGGATAAGCGGGAATTATAAAATTAACCGGAATAGATAGGGCGAGAGGAAGGAGATGATCGTGAAAATAGACGAAGTTTCGCGAGAGGTGGGAGGATTTGCTGATCGATATCCTAGTCCGAAGAGACTGGAATTGTCTACTTGATGGAGACTTGGGCGTGATTTCTATGAAAGATAATTTATGGCGAACTGGAATTAAAATGAGATAGCCTAAACGCCGATTTTTAGTACAATCCAGAGCATCGCCTACTCGGTGAAGATCCAAATATTCGTGAGATATTGGACGGAAAAACACTCGGGGAATAGATATATGGAAGAAAATAAAATGTCAAGAAGTGGGATGGAGGAGGGAAATGGGAGAGTGCAAGATAAAAGGGAAAAGTGAATAAGGCGAGAAAAATATTAAAATTCCGAAAAGAAGTGAAAAAAGCCATAGAAAATTATGATGATTGAGAGATCTCTACGAAGAATTAAAGATGGCTGATATTAGATTTGAAATAACATGCACATTAACCATGTACAATAATGTTATATATATATTTATTTATATTTATATTCCTCTTTCAAAATTATTTACAGCTTATGCCTATCTGCGCAGGATTGTTAGATCATAATATTTCATCAATTTCTAGCTTTCGCAATCTCAACATTTGAGAGGGAGGGCTTTTCTTTGACGTTCTCGAGGACGTCCGTTACAGTGATTGATACTATAGGTATGCCGCAAACATAAGAACATGCGCAGATTTCGGCCACGCAAGGAGGGGAAGTTCCCTCGGTCAACTTGACTTCCCCACCCCACTATTAGCCCATCCTTCTCCTCCTTAGGTTGTCAGTTCTCACTATTTACAGATGCTGCTTAGACGAAGCTTTGCAACTATTTGGCAACAGTGTAGTTAGAAAAGGACCTAGACAGCTATATCCCGTGCGGTAAGGAAGGGCGAGAGGGGAGGGTTCCAAGTGGAGTGAGGGATTAGGCCACACCCACTGTACACCCAAAATGTTCTTTTGATCGCGGTAGACCTAAAGTTTGGCAGCTTGGCTAGCCCGGACCCAACTAAGAGAAACACCCGCGTTCAGACCTAGGAAAAATTATCTGCTACGGTAATTCAGTGATAGAATATCCGCCCGGCAAGTGGACCCGGGTTCAATTCCCTGTCATAGCAGAATTTTTCCTCTTTCAAAATTATTTCCCAAATATATGCTAGCAAAAGGATAATTTATTTCCTTATTTCATTATAAATCAATAAAACGGAAAAGTTGAGACATATAGGTGCTTCTTATAAATAAAAGATAAGCGATGGTTGATTAAACTAACAGTCATTTTTATAAACCTGATAATGATATGGGGGAAGGAAAGGCAAAGAGAGAAAGTTTACACAGTGGGAATGAAAACATGGAGGAATAATGTTGGAGAAAGCGAGGGGAGAAATGTTAGCAACATAATGGATACTTAAGTAAAAGGTTTTAACCGCAGCATCGATCATAAACCACAGCGCTTGTGGAACGTTTTGTGGTATAGAGTAAAAAAACGGATGGGATCAAAAGAAGGAAGACTGCATGTTGCTAAAGTTAAAAAAAATATGCTGTAAAAGTAGTATCACGTCTAACAAGTGCTGCATGTCACTGTGTGGTATAGGAACAATCCGAGGATCACTCGCGAATAAAACTAAACTATTGATAATAGGCCAAAGTTCTGCTAAACTATACGGCATGTCTCTGGAAACGCGTTCTAGCAATGGTTTGTAGCAACTTATCTCAAAACCTATTTGAATTTCCAGTTATTGAACAAATGAGAAGATTCTCACTGTTCAAATGGCGTGTTTTTCCATATTTGATTAATTTTCTCATAGTACACTAAAGAAATTCGTTGCATTTGTCAATTTTGTTTTTAAATTACTAAACTTAATTAATTGAAACATTATAAAGAAATGTAATGTGTGGCCGATAGAGGATGAATATAGATATTCTACGATTTTTGCAGTTGAGTCTTGGTAATCGATGTACTTAGCCCTCGCAACCGTCGAATGCCAAGAGGCAGATACAGACCATGTATTGATTTCCGCAAACTTTGAGGAAGGCAAATCACCGTAACTGGAAATGGGGATGAAATCTGATGGAGATAATCGAAGTTCGCACCTGCCTCATGAACAACCGTCTAGTTTTTTTGCTTATAAGCCCGCATAAAATGTTAATTTTTCAAGTGCAATAAATATTATTTTAACGAGAAAGCAGTTTCCTCCCAGAAGGAATTAGATGATTGGAAGAATAAATAGGGAGAGAATTCCTGTTTCAATGATTTAAAGCCTATTATCCACCACTTTAAATTCTAAATCAGATTTTTCAGTGCCAATGATTTTTAAAACAAACTTGAAATTGCTTATAATTTGAAAATTAAAATATGAAGACACTAATTATACCTATGCCGAAGATAATAAGGCGTAAAGGAAAATTTAATTTTCCAAATTCATTTAGATGTCGCTTAGATAAAGACATTACGATGATAGAATAATTACATTATTTGAAGAGAACCCTCAAAATACGGCTCTCAAACGCTCAATAAGTTCAAATCAGAATTTGTGATAATATTCAATGTCACGTGTCAAATAATATGGCTAAAGATGTTTAATGATGTAGGAGTTACATACTTCATACACAAAAAATTATTACGTTTTTAAATTGATAAAAAAAATTCCGTGTAACAAAGACAAAATTTGTTCGCTACGATATTAGACTGAAGGCAGCCTGAATCATGGTTTACGAACAAGGATTTACGTGGCAACGAAGAATTCAATAATAGGAGACATGGAAGAGCAATGAACCTATTCCTTGCTATATTAGGCTAGCTTCGCGACACTCTGGCCATATTACGGTTCACCTCTAATGGGAAAGTAAAGAGGAGAACCATAACGGGCACTTAGTCACCCACGCACTCTGCCTCCAAAATCTGCGCGACCAAAACTCGAACTAGCCCAATAAGTTCTCTTCCGGCGAGGGTATTTCGATTGAAAATTCGGGAATTTTTCTCAATCGTGTTTCATAAAGAATGGAAGTTCCTTTCAATTTCTTTTCCTTTCTAGAAGCGTGTTTTCTGACTCTAAATATCAAATTGTAGGTAGTTACTTAGTGAAGTTTATTGTGCGCACGCGCAGGATGAACGAATTGCCACCTATGGGGAAACCATACTTAGCGCAGGTTCTGGGCTTTCAACGTATTTTATTGGGAAAAAATAAATTCTTCAACGAAGTACACGATTGTTTACCCGTCACGCCATCTTCCGAAACTCCAAGAACTGGAAAAAGAAATATCTACGGACACTAAAAATTCCAACGAGCAAAACACGGCCTTTAAACGCAAACCTGTCGCAGATTCGTCCCCATTGTCCTGACAGCGAGAAAGAACCGCAAAGTGCGCGGACAGGGAGCCCGAGAGAAGGACTGACACTCAATCAGATAGAGAAGAAGGTCCTCAAGTTGTCCGTCCACTCTTTCATCCCCCCTCCCCTCCCTTCCCCTCACTCAACCCCTTTCCCCACCTCTGAGACCGACGCCAACCTCCTCTATCATATAGCCTTTTTTTCTCCTTAACCTCCACGATCCCCAATCTCCCATTACTCGCAAATCCTCCGCAGACTCCATATCTTGCACACAAGCTCTACTCCGCGTCTCTTTTGCTGTTCATAGCAGCGTATAGATGGTAAAAGGTTTAATGCAAGAAATAATTTCCACTAATTAATTGTATTGCAATCAAAATTATAAAAAGATGATAAAATTGAATTCTGCATGTTCGCAGATATTATTCAGAGAGCTTCGGCGCAATTATATTCAGAAGAGTGCAATCAAAAAATGAGACAAATCAAATGAATTTATATTCAATCAGTTATACATCGGCATGGCATTCCTCGAGATAGAAGTCAGGTCAGCTTATTTCTCACAAATAAACAAAGCTAAGGATCTCTGAATCACGAAACAATTCATATGACAAAATTATGATAAAATGGCATTAATTTAAAACATATGCTATACATACACACGTAGTGGAAAAAAGATTGGCATCGATCCATTCTCAAATTATCTCAAGTTGATCGAAGCAACTTCCAGAGCGGAAAATCATAAACTGCATTACTTGTATGGAATGCGTAGACGTAAATAATGATCAAAAACTCCAAGAATACCAGGAAGTAACCATATCGATAATTAAAATACTTAAAAACATAACCTGCATTAAAAACCCTGGAAATAAGCTTTAACTCCGAAGTTAATTTAGGAGAAGAGCATTTCACGACCGCTTCGTTAACAGCGCACAATAACTAATCGTAAAAAAAGCGCGAAGACGCATAGCGGAATTTCAAACGATGACGAAGCCACGTTCCGAGAAATCTAGATGCGGAATTCACGGACGCGAACCGGAGATGCGGCTGTTTACCTCTCGCAAAAGAACACTCTTAAGGTAAACGTACGCAAAAGAGAGTGAAAGAGAGAGAGAGAGAGTGAGAGAGGAGAGAGAGAGAGAGAGAGAGAGAGAGAGAGAGAGAGAGAGAGAGAAATGAGCGAATGGGAAAAATAGTCGGAATTTCTTTCGCAACAGATTTTCCTCACCCACGTGCCGTGTGGTAGAGGACTGGTGTTTGCTAATTTTTCCATGGTTTCTGAAAACGCGCTAGTTTACTGAGATGCGAACCATCTATTTCTCTTCTCAGAACGAGAGAAATGCGTCGGTACGAAAGGCTAGAGGAAGGAAGGAGATGGCGCCCTTGTCTCAAATTGGTCGTACTTGTTGCGAAACAAATAGACGGAGAAAGAAATAAAAAACTGCTAAGATTTTTACGTGTTAGCGGGAAACAAATGCCAACCCAGCTGAGAAAATAACGCAGGTGTTAGGCTTTGGCGCGCTGTTTGTTCATCATTGAGTTCTTTGGGCATTAAAAATCGCGGGTTGTGTGAAAGATGGGAGAGGCGCAAATATTTGCCACAAATTTCTCGCTTACGAATCCTAAAAAAAAACTCAAAAGCCTTGGCGAGGGTTCGTTCCGAGTCCCGACATTCAAATAAGTTGCGATTTTATCAATATTATAAGTTTTTTGAAAAGATAAAACCATCATTATTAGATGATGTACAACAAAAAATTGCAGGTGCGAGGAAAAACTATATAACTATGTCACGTCCAAGTTACAAGGCGTTGTTAATTACCGAATTCAGCCTTTTCACGTGAATCGCTCTGTTCGGCACTTAAAAATTAGAAGGAAAAACGGCCGTTTTGGAAAAAGCACATTTTAAAACCGAAATCCAATGGAAGTTATATTTTAAACGTTTGTATAAACAGAAATAGGTTTTCGTTTAAATGTGACATGTTAGCATTTAGAGCCGATGCTCGTTCACACCTCCGTATTTAACTGACAGGAGGAAAATCAAACTTTCAAGAATTTCTCCAAAAATATTCCTTATTTGGTTCCACTCCCTTGAAAGAAGCAGACTCGAAATCCTAAAATGCAAATTTGCCCGAGCGCGTCGCTACAGAAACTCACATTTAATCAACGTTAACGACCAGCGTGATCACGGATTCAATACCACAAACGATACGACGACATCGACTGGAACGACTCCATTAACGAAAAATTATGTTTCCGGGATGACTAAAGCGCCGAAAAAGAAGACCCGTGAAACGTTCGACAAAGAGCAAGTCCATGATTCAATTTCATTCGATGGATCGACGAGACATCGCAGACTTCGTTCAATGCAATCGAGTACTATCGAAAACGGCGCTTTCTTGGATACACTCCGAGAACACCTCGGCTTAGTACGGGAGGGCAAGAGAAGACACATGGTCGATGGTAATCTCAGTATTCGAAGCAGGAGGGCGGCAAAAAGACTGACCGCCGGAGGAGGACGGGAGGAAGGGCTTCGGTCTGGTCGGCGGGAGGAAAGGATTGAGGAGGAGAGGACAGAAGATGAACACCCGCGGTCCCTAGAGTCCGGAGTCTCCGATCACGAGGACCGCCCGGTGCTAAGGGAGAGAGTGGGAGGCTGGAAGAGTACTCTGTAGATATGGGAGGAACGAGACCGAAGACCGAAAAGACGCCGCGGGATAGGATGCGTGGGAATGCACGCAAACGCATTATAAAGATATAGAAAGGGGAGAGGGGGTGGAGAGAGATTGGACGTCAGAAGATAGTGAGCAGGTCGTTAACCATCGAAATATAAATGTCGAGGAAGTGATTTATTAAATCCCAGAAATGAACGCGTCACCCGATTAAAATGGAAGAGATCTAAGGTAGATTAAAACATTGACCCGAGGCGGCTAACATCGAACCTGATTTAACTTCGGTTATGGAACTCAATCATTGCTTTTTTAATTTATCGATGCATATTGCGAGAATACATTCATACTATTATATAGAGATCATTTCTATTGAGATAACCGATACTGCATGCGAGATAGACCGAAATTGGCACAAATATTAATAGCCCCAAATTCTGGCATCTACAAAAAGACTGGGATTTAAAAATATTTTCAAGAAGATATCATGAAATTCGGAGATAGCGAGGAATGGAGAGTGAACTTAAAAGAGTGGCAATTGCATTAATTCTACTTTAAGGAAAGAAGCCGTAGACCACATGAATATAACTTAACCGAAAATTCCCGACTAATTTCAGTAAAAATTCGAAGAGTAAAACTGAATGACAATGGATTTGAATATGCAGAGAGCAGATTTAACACACGCGAAGCATAAAAAAATCTAATTATCAAAAGCGAATGTGAGAGATTCCTAACTAAATCAAATAACGGTGTAAATCCTCGAGGATATCATACAGCTATCATTGTATACGAAAAAATCCTCAACGAATCATAGCAGGGCATAAACAAAGCGATGATCCGGTTTTAGGCAGCGACGCACCAAAAATATAGCGCTTATCAGCAGCAAGATATAAAGGAACTTTCTGCTCGAACAAAAAAAATCAAGGGAGTTGGGGACTAAAAAGGTGGGCGTGGTCATTGCGGTGGATTGGTATCGTACGCTTCGGGGAATTGCTTTCGGAGAGCTAAAAACAAAAGCCATTGGTAGAGACAAAGGAGGCGGCTAAGGGGAAGCGAGCGAAAAAGGGAGAGGCCAAAGAGGGAGGAAAGCGAATGAGGGAGAGTACGAGGGGGAGCGAGGGGCGGAGGGTTGTATATGGCCCCACGGGCTTGAAAAGACGGAGCAGATTGCACCTTCCTCGCTCCAGATACTAATCGCGCAGCGAAGGTTCGTGGACCGAGGCTGACAGGGGAGTCCCTCCCCTCCTCCCTCCTCCACTTCTATTCCACTCTATCCTACTCCTGGAGGGTTGGGTGGCCCGCTTCCTAAGCAACAGACCCATATCCGCCTTCATCTTCCCGCTCGAATACCGCGGACAGCGATCGTGGCGCCACGGACGGTAGATTGGCGAGATTGAAGCGGTCGTGTCTTTCCAGTCGGATGGCAACGGTCGCTCCGATTAGTGTTAAGGTAACTACTCTCTGGAAGGAAAAGTCGTCGGAGAAAATCCTCTTTTAACGTCTCCCGATGGGGTGAGGTCACCTTCGTGTCCGAACGGAAAATTACAGATTATAATGGGGTTGACGGTACGAGTCACGTCGGATATTTTTGGTTTGTTTTGGTCCTTTCTGGAACCAAAGGAGGGATGGATTCTTTGCCATTGGTGATTTAAAGCGCAATATTGCCCGTCCATAATAATAAGACTAAAGCACAAGACAAATTAATTGCTAACAATAAGACCAATCCTAAGATAACATTTCCAAGCGTTGGAAGAATTACAAGTATGATGATAATTTCCCCGAGGAAAATGATAAATTTTAAGATTTATCAAAAGGAGATGATATTGTGAGAGACAGTTATTAGATGCCTTATCTCGATGATGAACTAATGCTTCAAGGCTGGTTCGCTCTCGGGGCTGTCGAGAATTGTGATAACAAAAAGATAAATATTCACCGATTCAGCTACGTGACCGAATAGCGCACGGATTAAAGTCACGGAGCTGCGATAGAGATCGCTAGTCGAAAATGTTCGAGCCAGGTTGCAAAAAAAACATGGCCGTAGCAATAGACGAGCAATGTAAATACTATCACTCAACCCGACCTTAATTATTTTTCGTCGTTAAACAGCCGTAAATGGCGAAAAAAAGACGCAGGCTAACCGTAACGATTGGAGAGATAAGGTTAGGTATTTGTGGTAAAAGCTTCCATTTTCCTTCGTCCCTTCGACCCACGTCAAAAAATCCGGATAACGAAATAGTTTCCCATTTTCTCCCTCTTCTCCAATCTCTCGAGTTTCCCTCTCACCAACACCGCCCCGCGCCTTAATTTCTGGGAAGACTAACTCGAAAGAACCTCTAAGCATGGGACACGGAAAATTCAACCACGAAGGCGCCACTGAGGTGGTTGTAACTTGTTCCAGATGTAGAGATCCTGAACCCGATGAGGTCAGAGACGTTAAAGTTGATGGAAGTAAACGTACACATTCTCGGATGACATTCCATCGAGCAGGGAATGGTTTTTTCCTCTGGAAAGGAAAACGAACAGGTAGTGAAAATATGTAGAAAATGAGAAAAGAAGTTAAGTAGAAGTGGGCAGGGGTAGGAAGGGAAAGGTGGAGCGGGGAGGAGTTGGTTATCGGCGATGACAACCATAAAAAAGGATAGACGACGGTGGAGCCACCGCACGGATAACGTTGTAAAGGTGGGCATGCCCTTCGGGGCCGGACCAGAGACGCCATTTTGTGAAGAGGTGGGCGTGGCTTAACTCTGAAAAAAAGTTTTTTGGAGATCGAGAGGTAAAAATCAGGAAAGATCGGAATTGTTTTTACTTTTAATATTGCGGAAAAAAACTGAAAATCATTTTGTTTTATGTCGGTTGAAAGAAAGCATATACTAATTAGTCTATAATAAGGTAAATTAATAGCGCTAGAGAAAACATAATTAGTACTTAGCAACGGTGAGAGATATTCTTTATATCTAAAAGATCACTTTTACGGCTAAATGAAGACCAGATCAATCAAGACTCGTATGAAAGGGTATAATCGGATGCTTAATCGCTCTACAATTTCTCCAATAAAAGATGAAACCAGTGTTGAATCCAAGGGGAAGTCCGGAGGAGATTTTCACCCCCTGTGGAATAAAATTTTCTCCTGAGGAAAATTATTACAATTTAATTTATTTAATTTTAAGAAAGGTTATTGGTCCATTAAATAGAGAATATGATGATGAGTGACATCAAGTATTAATTTCGACCAATCACAAAAGAAAGAATTGTGGAAAGACATTCGTTCATTTAAGTACGTCCGAATAGATTTATGAGGAAGTTAAGAAATAGAATGGGTCAGGAAACAGCAGGACTGCAGGAAAATTGCCATCAAGGGACCCAATGAATTGCCAATCACATTAATAGACGAAATTATTGACACACGCTAAGAAAAAAAAAGGCGACTCAGGTTAATTTAAAGCGTTTACTTATACAATTATATATTCAATTCTGTGATTTATACTTACTATATTATATACATGTGAATTAATAATTTGTTTGATATTCACGTACTTATTACGCATTCCAAAGACTTTTTTTGTGGTAGTGAGGCTGTTGAAATGTCATGCAAGATTAATAATTATATAATACTTGCCACAATGTGATTTGAATTTAATGTGATTTTTCATAACTATAATTAAAACTATTTGTCTTTCAAACTTCAAATTAATGTTTATTTTCAAAATTGTTCATTTTCCCTCCAGGTCACCAATGTCTGGATTCAACATTGGGTGAAACCCTCCTACCATCCGTTCTTAAGGAATCCAAATAATACCTAAAATTAACGTAACAATTCCAATAAGACTAATATGGTGCTAATGAAGATATTAACAGAGAGGAAACTCAGAGATCCACTAAAAATTAATCCAGGAATAACGGGTGGCCAAGATTTCGGATCACAAAAATAATAAAAACTACGTTATATCTATATCGAACTCTGATGTCATGAGAAAGTTACCATCAACGACGTCGAGGAAATTACAGCATTGCCTAACGAACCATCCTATTCGTTCGCACAATCATCTTATTTTATTCGATAAAGAAAGAAAGCAGAATTAAATAGCTTCCGCGCAGAAGTTTAAAGGAGAATAATTTTACGTGGAACATCAACAAGTTTAGTTTTTTCTCCGCCGCAGCAGAACGAACGTTATATAAGTTCCCCACGAAATGATGACTAATTCTGCGAATTTTAATATCTACCCGCTCTCGCACTCCAACTAAAGCCGCTTTACCGGAATTTTCACACGATCATACCGCGAGGGAATGAGAAAGGGAACTTTCACTCGAGAGAGAGAGAGGGAACGAGAGGGAACAAAACAAATACACCACTAAAAAATTAAAAAATAACAAAAAACACCGTTTATGCACGATGAGAGGTGATACGGGAAATAATAATAAACGTCTCGAATTTTACCTTCTCGAATTTTACCGCCTCGAATACTGCCGAGGCGCATCCCGTATGGGGTTACGCACAAAATGTCTGTACGAGAGAGCGCAATGAGATGAGCAATAAACAAAAAAGAATATCACAAGAAATAGGAAATATGTCCGCGGAACCGCATTAACGTCTCAGAATTTATACCGGCGTTGAAAAGGACATAAATATCACGCTGGGAGGGAAAAGGTAAGAGGGGATGGAGGGAAAGGAGAGAGGGGGTGGATAAGAATCAACCAGGAAGAGAGAGAGAGACAGAGAGAGGAGAGGTGAATTCGAGTCTTTAAGGTGAGGGGACCGAGTTCAAGATTTCTTGGGAAAGTGTACCGAAGGACCGCTGCCGAAGTTTCCCACGTTCGAGGTAAAAAGAATTTCAACTGTTTTTTTCCGCATCCTCGGATTATGAGTCTCCTCTATCATGCTCCATCTCATTCTCGTATTTTGTTTCAGAGTACTGTTGTATATATACATTTCTCTCTCCGTCTCCTCTTTTCCTTGAATAGTCCGAAGAAATGAGAGGCGTCTCTTGCTCGACCCGGCAGTTTATCCTTTTAATTTTTAATCCTCCGCTGCTCTGTGCTATTGCATTTATATCTCGTTTTGTAAAATGCTCTAGTTTACTCCACCTCATTTAGTGTTTAGTCTTGACTTGGGAGGGGTAAATCATAAGCGTATGTTATATTTTTTGCTATTTTGTTCTACATTGAAATTGTTCTACTTGAAATTTATTCCATATTCACCACATTGAATTATGCAGACTGATGATAATCCATCGAGTGTATAAACGGTCAGTATATATGACCGTTAGGCAAATATTTGAAAAAGAAATATATTAAATGAAGCGTAAATGGAAACGATTCGTGAATCGTAAGATATTTTTTGTGACACTTCCGAACGAGCTAAGTTTGAATCTTTACGAGAAAGACTTAAGGAATCTAAAAACAAATCATTTACTACATTACGAATGGACGATTTAGATAAAAAGTTACAAGCACGAAATATTACGATGGACGATGAAGATATCACGATTACATAATGAAAATAAAATATCGTTTTAGAGTACACCATTCACCAATAACTATTTCGGGACACGACGAGAAATTTACGAGTCAGCATGCATTACACCACCTTTGGCAGCTTGCAGGTAATACAGTACAGCCGTAGAAATAGCATTCAGAAGAAGCACGTAACCTATAAACTTGAATGAATGTGGAAGGAGTGTTCATCCAGAAGCATAGAAAGGTGACCCATGATGATACTATGCAACATCATCTTGGTGAAAAATGTATACAGTTGTAGAGGATGAAATGTTCTCTGGGAGAAAGGGGGAGTGCGCAAGGGAGCGAAGGGAAAGAGGAAAGGACTGAATTCGCGAAGACATGAAAGAGAATTAAAAAAAGAAACGGGGTAAAAGAGAAGAAGGAGAGAAAGAGAAAAAGACGGCGTCCAAAGACAAAGACGAAGGAAAGAGGATGATGACACAACGGTGAGACATTGAAGAATCTTTCGAGAGAAAGATCATCAAACAAGCTCACGTTGGAATGCAGTCCGACCATCAAGATTTGAGAGAAAGGGATCTTAAAAAGGAGGAATATCTCGAACTAGGAGCATTTATATGGACGCATAAAAATGAAGGCTAAGAGGGAGATTGGTGTAAACACGCTAAGTCACGGGCAGGATGGTGTTTCAGCCTTATAAGAGGAAAGAAAGAAAACAACCCGTCTGCACCACAGCGATCGCTATCGTAATAAAATTCACTCGTTAACTTTTTAGCGCCTGATCTATTCAATCCGAATTAACTTCGACCCTTTCTTTATTTTCGATACAATTTGAGTAAATGTGAATCGACTCTAATTTTTAGGAGACAAATTTAAAAACGATCGAAAGATCCCGATTTGGTGATTTTCAAGGAACTAATTTATATATTTATTTTCGAATAGCTAAGTCATAGAGCGTTTGTTAGCTACAACGGTTATTTGAATCTTGACGATAATTTATGTAGATAACCAAAGTCAACCCTTTTAAAACGGAGAGTAAAGATATATTTTGATTCATAGATAAGGAGTGACAGTGTTTTAGTATAGGATTAATGTTCCATCACTCATTTAATAAGAGTCTACCGTTTATTTCCTTAAAGGCGAATACTATGCAGTTGATAGTTGCCGTACCATGCCGAGAAAAAAAAGGGGGGAAGAGCATTCATTTTCAAGCGGCTTCTCAGCGATTCCGTTACGTGCGATAGACGAGAGACTTGGCTGGTTATTACGATCGATGCACGAGTTCTCTCAAGGTGCAATACCAAAAAGCACAGGATGCAGGGAAACACGAACTCTCTCGACCGAGTCGTTCTAAAGGGCCCAATTAAAATAATAAATTTATTCTGTCACAGAAAGGGCCACGTATATCAAAGCTAGAACGGCTGTTCCGGTGCGCCGGAGACGGTAAACCGGTGGGCGAGCTATAAAGAAAAGATAGAGCCATCAATGTCATTTTAATTATGAATAATTAATCGGCAAGAAAATTAGCTCTGGCCAGACAGCCTCGGCGGTGGATCGTGGTCAGTGACTCTGCCCCTTTTCAGGGAGCGGCGAAGAGAGATGAGACAAAAAAAAGACAGCTACGCCAAACATTGCTCGGCGTGCCATATTGCAAGCGCACTACGTTAAACAAAAGACGTTTTACCGAGCAAATTAACGGGCGTGAGCAAATAAACCGAGCATTTTAAGATTGCGGCACTGATACCTCGACTTCTAAGTTCTAAAAATAAAATGAGTAAATAGGGGCAATGGCGGGAGGAGGTGGAGACGAATTATAACGAATCGCGGCAAGAATGGTTCTTCCACCATAAAAAAACACAAAAATACACGATGGGTCAAAAAGAAATGTCACGAAAAACTCATCCGTTTGAACAAACATTATGGCGAATGCCATCATAAAATAGAAGCATCACGAAAAAGGTTTTAAAAAAGACCAGGGGAGTTTAGAAGCATTAGGAAGAGGATCATATAAAGGTCCAGAATTTTGATAGGAATCTATATTTCATTAGAGCAAAAAGAAAAGAAACTTTGTCGAAATATTCTACTAGTAATTCCTATTCATAAGTGTTTTAATTATGTAATAGGTAGAAAAAGAAATAGAAGATGGAGAAGGGAAGGCAAATTTATATTTAAGGGTGAAGGTTTCCGGGAATAATGCGACTCCCAGGCTGTCCCAATACTTCTTAGACCTGTTAGAGATAGACGCAAGAATGCTCTCCCGTCCTTTCCTTTAATCTCCTCTTAAAAAAGTAACCACTTCTCCCATTCCTTCCTTCAGCTATAGAGTCCACCAAACTGACTTTCCACTCCATCCCCTTCGTCCTCTCTCCCCGAATCCAATCCCGTTCCCTTTTCTGCCTCTCTTGCACGCGTCCCCTTCCCCTAAAATACTCCCACGCCAATCTCCGTTACGCCTCGGCGAACCCATTCGGACTTCACTCGGTCGCCGCCAAGCGCGCAATAATTGGGAAGACTTCGAGGTTATGTAGATCGCGGTGGGACGGGTGATTTTTCTTTCGAGGCATTCCTCCACCGAAACGTATGCGGTGTGTGTGTGTCGTTTTTTTGGGATGTTCTACCTTATCCTTCGCCCTCCCCATCCCCGTCTGTCTTATCCTCCGTCCACCTCTGCCTCTAGATACTTCTAACTTCCCACCACGCGCCGTTGATACTCGACTTATAGGACTAATACTCATTATGGAGACGAAATATTTTCTTCGCTCGTCAAAGAGATACATCAAAACAAGTCGTCGGGTTTTATTATTTTTATTTCGAATTGCATCACAGGAATATTTACCGGAACCTAGATGATACGGCTCGTTTTTGATGGCTGTAATTAAAATCCCATAACCGTTTCTATTTTCCTTTCCAGTTAATAAACTGTAAGATACACGAAATTAAAAAAATTAAGCAAAATTTTTGACGAAGGACGTTGCCCATCTAATTTAAAGACCAAAAAAGTATTTTGCGCATAATCTAACGGTTAAATTCTAATAGGTTATACGCATAGAGACTAATTGTATGCCTATATAAAACTCGGTTATCAGGAAAAAGACCAAGAGTCATCGTAAAGTATATCCCACTCTACCAGAGAAAATTTACAAATAATATACGCATGAGTTTGAGAGCTAACCAACCGTTAACATAAGAAGCCGCGACCCCTTACAATCAAGATGGCTTTTTGTTTGAAAAAAGCGCGCAATTTGGATCAAGAAAGCATTCATTTTTGTCAAGGGTCGCTATCTGCTGAAACTTGCTCTCTGGAAAATGCAATTATGCCGGCCATGTGCACCTATCTCCACTAATTGCGCAGATAACGGCCACTTGATTGTTTGGTAAGTATGCGGCACGCAGACACGCGCTCGATCGCGATGAAACAGGCGGGTTTTAATGCGGAAAGCGCCTTTCTGTTTTGCCGAATGTTAATTTCAATCACTATCTCATGAAATGCAACCTAGGACAGGTTCGGAGTGTAATTTCCCCGAAGGAAACCTTTTAAAAACTCGTATTCTCTGCGACATTGGTAACGCGCAGAAATGGAGACCTGCCTGTTTCTCCGACCGGTGGCGGAAGAAAAAACCGCCAGGTGACAGAAGGGATAGAGAAGGTTGGAACGGTAAATGTCGCTAAAGTATACCCCTGAAGAAAAGTAGTGGAAGAGGTAAGAGGAATGACCCGAAGTCGGTGGATTTTATCTTTGTCAAAACGCTAGAAAAAAACAACCGGGAAGAAAACGGATGAGAAATATTTCGATATGATGTATCGACCGTTATAATTTTTTTCAACGTGAAGCAGTATTACCGCTTAGAAATTTTTAAAGATCATTTTTTCTTTGACTAATCAACATTGAATAAAGTCGAAAAATCTAATTGTATACATTTCCAGAAAATTAATCCGCGAATAGAACTATCAAGCGTGAGTGAAACAAGAAGAAAACGATAATAAAACGCTAAGATTTACTTTCAGACTGTATGCGCTCGAAAACTAGTTCTACCGACTCGTTGCAGATAGGTGGATTTCAATCGACATTGCTTTTACCTTCAATTCCGACAAAGGCGCCAGAGGGTAAGCGAGGGTGTGGGGTTGTACGAACCAGTTACTGCTTTGAGAGAAAAATGAGAGGAATGGACGACTTAGAGAGACAGTCACGTACGTGTATATGGGTTTATATAATATATACACACATAGAAAAGAGGGAACAGCACTTTAAGACGAGGATGGGGTTTCTGCTCGAAAAACTCCGCCTCCAGCCTGCCTTTTCTACTGCCACCTGGCGCTGTCCCGCCACCTACCCCCTCCCCCATCTCTCTCTCTCTCTCTCCCCCTCCCTCCCTCTCTCTTGCTCCACCGCGCCTCCTCGACAATCTCCGACGCAATCAAAAGGACCCGCAATTACCGAAAAGAATGTCGTTCGTCCACGGCCGCGATATTTTCACCGTGAGCGATTTCGAGAGGAAATTTTCCCTTTCATTTTTAAAATCTCTTTTTGGATCCATTCTAACAATATCCGTAAATCCGAGAGAGGAAGAAATTGCGATTCGCCCTTCTTACTTTCGGAGAAAATAATTACTTTTCACCTAGTCAGACGAGTTTTAAAAATTAAGACGGAGTTGGGAAATTACGTCACCCGCAGCATCTATAATATACTATATTTCTTCATGTGCATATACTTGTGCGCACGTGTACATATATGGCTATATATACATGTATAAGTGTGTTTATATATATTTAGAATTCTTGCATTTCCCGAGTGCTAAATTTGTTGTGTCGGCCATTATCACCCACCGTTTTCTGCGAGTATGGCCAAAGGAAATATAACGATGATTTTAACGATTGGAAAAGAACTTTTGCTGATGGCATCTTAATACAGAGAATTATTACTCATTAAGATGTTCTGCTCGTTATAATTACCAATTCTCTATAGTAAGATGGGGCTCAAGAGATTAGCAGAGGGTAATTCGTCGCAACAGTTATTTTACAAACATTGCGTCTGAGAGAGGAAGCATTAAGTATTATTTTTAGCATCATAAAGCGTTATAATTATTGTTTATCAGGAAAAACGTTTCAGCGAGTATTAAAAAAACGATCATATAAAAAACTAACTAATTAAGTCGAGAAAAAGTCATTTTTTCGAGTACCAAATTTATTCTTCGACAGTTTTGTAGGCATCAAAATATATTACGTATAAACTCGGAAAAAATAACAGTTATTACCAGACGCATAAGTGACAATTTAGATGTCGTGAGTAGATATTTCAATAGGGTGTAAATTATTTTTCCAGCACTGTATCCGCGTAACAGCGAGAGGTCGTTTACGCGCCTCCAATTAAAAAATTGAAATGAGCAAAAAAGGACGGAATTGCCATTTTTTCACGGCTCGGCGTCACAACCGCCAATAAATTAATAAGCGACGAGACCGCGTGATAACACCGAAGGGATGGCTATGGAAAGAGATCACAGCCACAGATACCTCCTTCTTCGTACCCCTTACACGTAACAATGGAAAGAAATGAAATGTTAATAATATAACATTAAATGACATTAATACTGTTTGTACTCTTCTTAAGGGACTTCCTCGTGCCTTCCATCCCACTTCCCTCTCCTTTCCTTCCTAACGCTCCAAATTACATTCAGTGCACATTAACTCATCTCTCGCCTCTCATTTCTCCTCGAGAAAATATGTATTTTTTCACCATGGAAACCCATTATCCGCATCACGTCTCGGGTCGTTTGGAGGAAAAAGCAAAAGACGCGAGATATGCGCTTTAGTCGTCGGTTACGGAGAAGACGTAACCTTGGGAAGGGTTCAAATACGTCGCAATTGTTTTCCGGCACACGAGTTAAAAAATCACGGAGACGAAGAAAGAACGCGTTTCTTTCCCTCTCCACCTTTGTCTCTCTTTCGAAGACAAGAGAGGGAAAGAAATACACGAGCGTGCACACACACGCACGCGTGTCCGGAACGAATGCACTCGCGGGGCGTAAACATCTCCATTGCAGGTGTTCTTTCTATGGGCTAGCGCGGACAGGTGCCGCTTTGATGTTCTTCTGAAGGGGTCGTGAAAGGGGTGATATTGAGGAGAGGGGTTGTAAGGGAAGAGGACTTACCTTCCATCCCCTGCCCTTTCTCCTTTCTTCCTATCTTCACAGTCGAAGTCATCTAGGAAAAATATTAGTTTCGTGAGACGTGGCGCTTCCTATGGAAAGGATCGAACGGTTCTGTCGATTGAATCGTTCCATCGAGGTTATTAGTAGCGCAGAACTGGAAAGAATTCCATCGACATTCTGTTTCCGAACCTAACAGATCGAGAATCAAAACTACGCGAAGAGAAGAAATGACCAACTTCAAACCGAATGAGAAAATTCGCTGAATTATCTCTCCCGGACAAACAACGGAATTCGCGTTTGAAAGGCCATTGATAAAATATAACGTTATTATTATTTTACAGGCATTCGAGAATTTAGATTTAAAATATGCAGCGATTTCACGATTTTTCTGAAAAAAAAGCAAATGTGATCTAAACCGCCTACGTTCGTTTCGCTAGATTTAGAAGTTTGATTAAAAACCCAAAATATTATCCAAAAAGTATGAATTTGTACCCATAGAATAATCATGAAAATGATCGTGCCAGAGTGAAAATGTTTTAAATCAGTATCCCTTAAAAACGCAACCGTAACATCAGTTATTTTTTTATGTATCTATTACGTATCCAAGAGACCAAAACATATATACACTACAATTTAATTAGCTCCCTAATGAATGATTCCAAGGATAATGCAAATGTAATAACAACTACGCACGCGATAATCTTTGTCATTAATACGCTGTATGAGTTCTAACCTAACTGGATATAACTTAATGTTGTTACTGCAACGACACGCGCACGAATACAACGCCACTAGCTGCCGAACATCAGATAAAAGGCAGGAACGGTAATGGTGATTAGAGATGCGACTGAAAAACAAATAAATTAAAACCTGATACTTACGATTTTCCTCCTAAAAGCGGCAGCATCGTTATGGGTCTAGATTTTCTTTCTCTGGGGAAGAAAAATCAAGGATACGGCGGTCAAGATGGAGGAAGAGAAGGATTTTTCAACCATCTCTTCCCTCCTCTCATCTCACAAAAATCCCTAACTCAGTGAACACCAGTGTCTGGTATTTCCGCCGGCGGATTGATGAAAGTCTTCTCGCAGGAATCTGCGCGAATGGGAAGCCCAAAAAGCCACATTACCTGCAAAAGAGAAGAGAAAAAGTAGGAATTTTAGTCGAGGAAGAGAAACGGACGAAAAAAATCGCGAAAATATATATAAACTGCGCCACGGACCGGAGAAATGGCAGTGAAGGCAGAGGAGTGGATGCAGGAACAATGGAGGAGGGCGAAAACAGCATTAAAAGCGGTGGCTCGCCCTTCTCCACATTTGAGAATGAGAGAGAGAGAGAGAGGGTTTTACGACTTTAGGAGCCGACGCCTTGGGTTTATGATCGTCTAAAGGCGCGGGTGATGAAGGAGAAGAGGGGAGTGCGAATTGTCTATCGGGCGAAGGGAAAGACGAAGTCTTTTTTTTATTTTTAATGCTCCGTTCGCGCATTTTCGATGCCAAAAAGCGCAGTCACGTTCAACACTAATCTTTCTCTCGGGGCATATACGAACACCTCTTTACACACACCCGAGTTCGCTTCAGCATATGTATATAAATAAATATGCTCACACATTCACACTCGCGGATACGCGCGAATTCACTTACGCTCATGTATCTAATTTGCCTCATTATTGACCTATTTTTGAACTAGTCCATAAACAGCACTTGACGCTCCTTTGACATGGGCATATCACCAATAACCGAGACGAGCCCATGTAACCAGGACCACTACAAGATTCGAACCTACAAACCTAGCTTTAGGATAAACATTAATGAAAGTCTTGGTTAAAATTCTATGCAGATAAGCATATGCTTTTCAGAGTTCTTCGTGTTTAGTATTAGGAAGCAAACTCGCTAATTATCCCTCTGCCAAGGCCGGCCGGTAATCATAATGAGGTAAATATATCCACATTCAACCCTAAATATGAAAGCATATACTCACGAAAACCAAAATATACACAAATATAAATACGCGCAGGTACATATTTATACAAACCACAGAAAATCACAACATGCACCCGCAAAATCATACGCAGCGGTACGTTGAGGAACGCTCAATCTCATTCCAATCGCGAGCAGCTGTGCGCGCACGCGCACTCAGTCATGCTCGATCACGTACAGTAGACATTTTTGAAGCATAGTTATTATTGTGAGCTTAACAGTGCAGATACTGGGCGCCGAGCAAGAATGTTCCATCCGAAAGAATGCCTCATCTCGCTTCCCTCCCTCCACAAGCATCGTTCTTCGCCATCCTCAAAGCCGCCGAGGGTATTGCGTTACCCGCCGTCGACCGGCGGCCATTTTTTTTCGCGGACAGGGTCTCGTGTGCGCGACCTCTCTTCTGTCGGGAGCGGGACCGGACCGTTATGTTGGTGAGCCGTTAAAAAAAATCAGCGGGAAATGCAAGCGCCCTGCAAGCGAACGACAAAAATGGGAGGGTGAGGAATCGGAAAACTCTGTTGCTAGAGTTACAGCAGGTGTTTTCACGAAGGGTTGTTAATTACGGAACGGGAGAAGTGCATGCTCGGGAATTTTTTATGCTTGCTGATGATGATGGTGTTAGGTATTTATGAAGAGTGCCACAAAAAACGTTGCTCAAGGTCCTTCCGGAGACAAAAATTAGAGCGTATCGCCTTGTAAAATGTTTAAGACCTTACTCAGAAGTGTGAAAAACAAATTTGAAAAACAGGAATAAACCGCTTGGATATTTTTGTACTTGATTACACTAGTAAAAAATCTGATGTGGCCACCACAAGACTTTCTCCATACCTGTAATATTTCTAATAATTCCAAATAGGTTAAATGATAATAAATATTTTAAGGAAATGCGAGAAAAATTTAAAGACTTTACAAAGAACAAAAATAAACTCAACCTGTAGCCTTTTGATATTGGATATAGCCCCGAAGCTCCAGCAATTAAGAAAATATAAAGGAGCGTAATGTGTTTATAATAGTCGCCGGTAGGTGGTGTGGTGGTGGCAGCTAAATAATTTAGTTTTTAAGATATCTCTTACACAATGCATTATATAGAAAAATGTTTCGAACAAAGGTTGTAGAAAATTAAACCCCCTACAACTTTTATTCAAGTATTTTTTAAATATATCAAATATTAAAGCAAATATCTCAAAATAACGGATGTGACAAGAGTAAACACCCACTTTCGGTTGACCGATTTTTACCAAAAACTAATCAGTTCTTGTGACTTTCATCAAAATGTCAAATATAAAATTTCGCGTTGACCTGATTAATAGTTTTTGAGTTAGAGCGCCCACAAAAAGCTATCACATACACACAGACATCATCGAGAAAATGGTCAAAATGTGTTCAGGGGACCTCAAAATGTGTATTTCCGTTGAAATCTCGAAATCGATTTTTTCATGAAAACAATACTTGCCCCTATACTACGTATGGAGAAAGTAAAAACGGATAAGTGACAAGAGTAAACACCCACTTCCGGTTGATCGAGTTTTACTAAAAACTAATCAGCACGTCTTCCAAATAACAAAAATGTAAAATATAAAATTTCACGCTGATCTGATTAATAGTTTATGAGTTAGAGCACCCAAAAAATCCCAGCACAGACACACACCCACAGACAACATCGAGAAAATAGTCATAACGTGTTCAGGGGACATTAAAACATATATTTCCGTTGAAATCTCGAATTCGATTTTTTTCATGAAAACAATACTTTCTCTATACTTCGTATACGGAGAAAGTAAAAAGCTATACTCCATGGAGTATAGCTTTGTATGGGGCATAAACATGGACGCTAAAGAAAAGTGATATAAAATACTTGGAAAGCTTCGAAATGTGGGCATGGAAAAGAATGCTGAAGATAAAATGGACCGAGGATGAAAAACGAGGAAGTACTTACAATTAGAAGAATAGGAGAGAATCGAATACAGACTATAAGAAAGATGAAGGCGAACTGGATCAGACATTACCGTAGGGGAGAGAGAAAGCATTGAAGACGTGTTAGAAGGAAAACTGAAAGAGAGAAGAGAAAGAGACAAGAAAATGTATCAGCTGATAAACGGCTTGAAAAGGAAAGAGAGCTCTCACGACATGAGAAGACTGCGGAAAATAGGAATGTGGAGAACAAGGTTTAACTAAGAATTATCACGGGCCTGTCTACAGACAGACCTATGATGATGACACTAGTAAATATATATTCATCTTTGTTTACTTCCATATGTAAAATATTTAAGAAGTCACTCGTGTGAAAAAACAAATTTGAAAAACAAGTAAACTGCTTGGATATATTTTTTTGCATTCATAATTACTAATTTAATACTATAATTATAATTAAACGTTAATAATTAAATTACTTGACCGATGAAATAGATAGCAATCTATGCAAAAAATTTAAAGCCCATTGAGGATTTTATTATTACATCACATAACGGTTATGGATACTTGGAAAACCACGCGATTCAGCAATTAAATTTTTTCAAGATTTAAATTTTAGTTTATAATAAAATTGATTTCGCATTGTTTCTATCATATTGGTGAAATAGTAAAACTTTCACCAAATACATATATTAAAGAGAATTCTGTCTTTATTTCTGTTTGTTTGCACGGTTTGCACGTTTGCACAGTTGCAGCACATTTTTCATTTGCATTATAAAAACACTTAAAATTGCGATATGAATACGGGACTTGCACCAAACGACGCCTAAAATAACGAATATTTATTTTCCAGTAATCGATTTTCGAATACGCGTCGAATCTTTCCACAAATTTGTTATTAACATGAAAATTTTGCTAAATTTTAGACGACAAAATTTCGTAGTCCGGCATTGTTGAAAATCTAGCAAAATTAAGTCTATATCGCAATGGCATGAACTTTGATATTATATTTGAAATCAATTGTGAGAACTCTTTTTATATACGAATGCATTTTAATCGAAAGGGAAGTAATGATGGCTTAATTTGAACGATTGGTTTGTTTACTGCAGTGCCATTTCTAAGGCGTGGAAGAAATACGAACGTACATACGACCGCTAATATTTTAATTAGCTTTTTGTTTTGTTTACCTTGACGACGAAAGAACTTAGTAAGTAGCTTTTTTAATTCACACATTTTTTGTAATAACTATAAATGCACAGGCCATGCGTCAAATATCTTGTTTAATTGTCGAAAGAAAATAATCATAATAATTGTCAAGATAGTAATTTGCTTTAAAGAGCCCAATAAAATTTGCAAACGAAAAGATGTACGCGTGAAGTATCTTTTTATTTGAAATGTTGGGTTGTCCATCATTACAATGCATTGGAGTCGTTTCTGACTTCAAGTTTCTTCGCTACGTGTTTATATGTTTTAAATTTACATGAACCTTTTCACATAAATTTTCAATCGGTTTTTGTCCTTCATGATTTTGTTTCCTTGAAACCTCTATATGAAATGTCGAAAAATCGGAACAAATCGAATATAAACTTAAAATAAGAGGGAGGAGAATGAAAGAGAGAAAAGGAGGAAGAATGGGAAGTGCCTTAAATGTAATATTTAATGCACGCATACCCGTCATATTGACGGACTTTTATACTAGTTATGAATTATTTAAATTTTCGCTTTAGAAAAATCTTATAAACGAAGGAGATCGATAAATCAGTGATATTTTTATTTATAAGTAATATTTTTTCTCGTTTTAGGGCTTTTGCAAAATTTATTCTAAAGTTATATGTAGTGTGTACTTGTGCACCATATGCAAGGTAGAACTTTCTTCAACGACTAATAATTTCACTCGTCATATCACAAGAAGAGGAAATAAGCATTGTTGCTATAAAAACCGCTATCCATGTTTCAAAGTATGCATTAATAACCAAATAATAATAATAAACTTCTCACGAAAAGTCATAAAAATGAAATGTATTATTTGCAAAGTAGAAACACGTCATTCCTACGATATTTTAAAGGAAGAATTTATTGGTTAAGCAAAGGAAATAGTTTGAAATATCACCATTAAAAGTGTAATTTAAAAATTGGAATAATCAGAATGAAGTTTATAATATGACAGAAAAATATACGTGATCATGTAAATTTAAATAAAAAGATTTTATAATAATTTTTAACATTTTAAAAATTAAATTATTAATTGATATGAACAAGAATGTATCTCGAAAAAGGGGTCACAAATAAAATTCGAGTAAGTAACTATAAAAATATTGGCTTAGATTACATCAATCTCTCTCTCATTCGTCATGCACTTGATCAACACAGCGTAGGTATTTATAGTTACTTTATCGAGCTGAAATCATTTAAACTCAACACGACCGAAAACAAGTTTCAGAAGACAATGAATGTTTAGCAAAACAAAAAAATAACAATCAAAGGGACGTTGATTCACTAAAACATCTATGACAAAAAACATAATAACACATGTTTCGCTCTAGAACGCTCAAAATAAACAACCCATTATTTTCATTCGCGATGAATATCATCAAATGGCGGTTGGCAAAGAGCTTTTAGGAGGAGAATTGATACATTTTTAAACTACAACCTTAATATCCTAATAACAAAGAGGGGTGCGCCAAAATAGAAAGGGGATTCTGCAGAAAAGTAATTGCGGTCTTTTAAATTTCCTACCCTGCAAATATGTTGCAATCTTAACTCAATGACATCCTTGAGTAAAATGTACGTATGACTAAGTTCAACTAATATCCATCGTTAAGAATTTTAATTTATACATTCGATATATAGGGAAAACAATAAATAGCATAAATTGCACGAGTAAGTGGTTACTGAGGGTGGAATAGCCAGAAGACGCCGGAAGTATGCTCCAGAGATGTACCCGTGCGGCGATCATGGGACTGCATCACACACAAAACTAAGAATCGGATAGGTGGGCCTTTTACCAGGAGAAAGAAAAAAACAAGCTACGTAAGGTTTTTGTGAAGGCACCATCGTACTCTAGAGACAAACGTAAAAAGATACCTACGAAGGTGCAAACATAGTATCCTTTATGTCAATAGCACAGCAATCGAAATTTCAAATAATATTAAATCATTTAGCAATTTAAAGGCGAAAAGTTATTGCGCAATTTAACGTCAATGATAGATTAAGTAATATCCTATGAAATTTATTAATTTTAAGATTTGATTAAATATATTGTAGAAAAGGATGACTGGAATTTACGGCAATTAGAGTTTATCCTTTTCGAAATTATACAATGCCGTATTGATAAATATTTTTAAAAATAGTTAAATAGTTTATGAACAAGGAATTTTAAAATATCTTTAATAAAAATATCTCTCGAGCGTTACAAATATCTATTATAATATTTAACAAGATGATCCAAACAGAACTTATGATGCTTACTTTCCATTTATTATTTAATACTTATATTTAAAGTCATCCCGGATATATAGTTCTTTGTGTTCTCAAATTTCATAATTTAGCGTTATAAAATATTACAAATACATTCGAACGGAATATTAAACTGATCACGCGTATTTGTCCGGTAAAAATAACGCATGTACGAATTAGAATATACCGAATCTGAGTCCAAAAATAGTTGTTGCTATGGCAACACTCTCGTAATGAGTGATAAAAACTGCAAAATCGCCAATATTTACGCGAAATTCTAAGAAATACAATCGATAAGCAAAATTCTACGGCAAAAATTAAAATCTTCATTCCTTTCCTCGGCGAATAGTACAAAACTCGCTCCGATATTATAATTCTAAGATATTTTAATGTGCAAGAGAAAATTACCCTGCAAGATAGGTTTCAGATTTCCCATGTAAATCAAATGGGAAGGACAGTTCCTGGAATCGAATCCGGGACTTCAATCTTCGAATCAAAAACTATCCTCGGGAGCTCGGCCCATGTAGCAAGAGATTTCCACCAAGTTTCATGAAAATCGGTCTAATGGTTTAAAAGTTAATAAAGGGAGGGCGGACAGACAGACAGACAGACGGACAAACAGACAGACAGACACGACGACAAAACTATAAGCCTATTTCCATTCTGGAAAGTAGGCTAAAAATCATGGATAGTATGTCAAAGAAATATTAAAAGCTAGATCGTAAATACATAAGAAAAATCATCGCGGCGTTAAACCGCGTTTGTTAATTACTCGTATTATTAAAAGTTCGAACAAATTATCTGGTATTTTTATAAAAATATAGAATTATTTCCTGAAAAAATGAAAAAAGCGCAATCCTAACACGCATATCAGCGCTAATTACACGTTAACCGTGCCACATTAAAAATTAATTATCTCGTATTAACCATCCATTTTCGATAGAAAACAAGTGACGATGATTTGAAAATCTTACCTATTTCCTCCACGCTATGTTAACAGAAGGGGAAAAATGCTCATAGTTTCGCTCTTATGACTCCCGACATTCGCAGACAGTGTAAAGCAACTCATTATATCACACGAACGGTTTCGGAACAACAAGTCCACGTACTAAATCATTTCTCCGTTTTAATGCACTAGTATTTATGCCGTTAGACGTAATTTATACCCCTTCTACCGTTTGGAAGCGGGAAGTTGGATTAATTCCCATACGAACACTTCTCCGTGACCGCGAAGCTCAGAAGCCTATTTTTTTTATCTCTCGCTCATTCCGGAGGCGAAAAAACGCAACTTTGAACGCGACTCGCGTGAAGCACCGATCACACCCCTCTCTACATAGTATCGTGTTTCATCTCCTGTCCGCTTTTCTCTCACCCGTCGCTCAATCGCCTCTCTCTTTTATCCATTTCTTTGCGCCCTTATCTCCCGCTCCTCCCACACTGCCCTTTTCCGCTCAGTCTTCGTTATCAAATCTCCGAATCTCGCAATGGATCCAGATCGAGTAAGAAGCCGTGTTCGGTAAATGGAGCATTCTTTTGAGATTGTAATTCAGTTTACTCGATTGTAGGAGATGTAGGAATATTTAATGGCGTAGGAATGCTTACGAAGGTAATAGATACTTGGGAACCAATACATTTGATTTATACAAAATGGACGTACGCTGATTTAAGATACTTCATTTTGTACGGTTCTTTGGTGTAGGATGGATGGGAGAAAAGAAAATATCGGAATAGGTCGAGAAACGATGCTTAAGGATCGTTTGATATATGAAGACGAAGATTTTTATGTGTTAGCTTATCGCTTTAATTTCCACGTGAAAGAAAATACAACTTGGCCACTATCATTTGTAAAATTATTAATTGGAAACTAGTTGAAATTCACAGAAGTCACAGAAGTACTGGTCATAACATGGTTGGTAACGCTTAAGGATATTTCTTCACGCAAAATGAAACCTATGAAAAGTTTATTTATTTTAAAATTGGACGCAGCGGGCCCTTGTCCATCATCTCGCAAACCGCAGGTAAACATGCATCATGATTGCACATACTCTAGCAATTCCATCAAGTAACTCTTGGGGTATAACATTCCATCAAAAGAATCGTTTTTTTTATTTGCGATTTTTCAATGAAACACCATAAACAACAAAACTGAACACAATCAATAAGCAAATTCAATTTACCGAATACAATTCAAAATACAAAAACAAAGAAATACGTCTATAATCAGCGATGCCTGCCGATGTCAATAATTTAACAACCCGTATTTACTATCTCTACTGCTACTACTTTAAAAATTACCAAAAACGGAAATAAAAGCGTTTGAACGCGGAATTTCGATACCATGGCGAATTATTACTTTGGAAATCATCTTACACGAGAAATAATTCGCAATCCACCGAGGAAAGAAATTTTCAAAACAAAACTCCGGTGCTATTAATGAAGGAATTTTTTCGGGGAAAACGAAATCCGAAACAACGACGAGAGGGAGAGGAAGAGGGAATAAATGGGAGAGGAGACGAGAGTTATAGAGACGCGGAGAGATATGGAGAGGAAAGGAGCAATGATATTGCAAAAGGGATGTGTCACGACTGAGTTAACCTCACGGAGAGGACGAAGGATACGGCACAGGCACCTCCAAGCATTAACGTTATCCGCGTACATATACACGACTGTAAGAGATCCGCCACGAGCGAGGCACTTTGATTGCCAACGAGAGGCAAAGATAGTGTGCGAGAGAGTGAACGAGAGTGCGGCGAAAGAGATAGATTGAGGAGTGAGAGAGAGAGAGAGAGAGAGCAAGTGCACCGAGTTCCTAGACGTTTTTTCTTCTTCTGACGGATGAGCTTTTAAAAGAGTTAACACGAAATGGAGGGACGGGCGTGAGAGAGAGAGAGCGCGAAAATAGGATGAGAGGCGAAAGGAGCGGAAGGGGTGAGGTGAAAGGGAGAGGAGCGTGAGGGAAAGGGGAGAGAGTTTGAGGATCGTTTTGGTCGAACGGGGCGGCTAATTTCACGAGGGATTGGAAGGTATTGGTCAGATCTCTGATCCACGAGGAGCAATTAGCGATTCGCCGCATATCACCCTCGGTGCGGCCGTGAGAGACTTCTGATGACCGGCATTTAAGGAGGAGGGGCTACGGATGGTGCACGAGAAAGGAAAAATCCGGAGAGGGTTGAGGAATGGATGGTGGATGCGAAAGAAGGAAGATGGAGTGGGTCTAAGGCGCCGTCGCGTGATATCGGGTGGAATTGAAAGAAGTACCTAATTACGGTAATCTTCATTTATTCCGGACCGTACCGGAAAATTCCGGCTTCTTTTGTGCCTCTTCATTACGATTATATTTTTTTATAACGCAGTAGGGCCTCAAAAGTATAGCGTCGCTAAGCAACGAATATCGCGTCACATCTGCCATCTACGAAGGAACATCTCTAGAATTCTGGATAAATGTTATCGACGGAAAGGGATGTCTTATATAAAAATCGTTTCTCGGCACGAAATCTCTGGTTCCACGGTTCTGAAAAATAAAGAAAGATTCCTTTTTCCGCAAAAATGCATTCATCGTCTTTATTGCCAGGAGTTGTAAAGGCAGCCATCGTTAAGATGGGTACTTCGAAACAGTGAAACGAATAAGCATGAGAATAAATAGGATGTAATATATACCCTCATTGACCTTTCATGAGTTACTAAGAAAAACAAGCAATACCTGATACTCGAAGGGAGAAAGGTTTCTGCGAAGTTAAAGGAAAAAAAGGGATTTTTACGAAGAACGGGGATGACTTGGGGTTGGGGCAAAATCCCAACACTACAAGAAACTGGTGGCAATTGCTCAATCTGTTGCGCAAAACGAAAGCCGCTAATAAAAATCCCTAATAAACCTCATAGATCTCAACGAAGATAGTGTGTGTTCGTTGGTAATGCACAAGACGAACTACATGGAACAACGGCTGCTCTCTCGAATGGGACAAAAATTTAACAACGAAAGGCTTGTATTTGGTGAAACAAATTTCTATCGGATATTTGTTTCCAACAACGGATTATCGATAACGGAGGAAACCTCAATATGAAAAACAATGAAGAAATTATAAAAATCTGTTAGTGATATTTATTTCACTATTTCGCAATTTGGTCAGTGATATCCATATAATCGAGAAAACAATCTTCGACAGAAATGTTCTAATAGTTATGAAAGTTACAGATCCTGAAGTCGACATTTAGCTACTAAAAGTATTACAACAAAAAACTAATAAAATCCTAGGTCGTATTCTATAACAATCATCTCGCGCAATTAAAACAATCATTTATTCATTTATAAGTACGAATGCAATTAAAAATGCATATTCATTATCCAATGGCAATTAACGCTATAAATATTTTCTCAGAATTACAAACTATAGATTTATAATGGATCGACATTTTTTTAATGTACTCGCATACGAGGCAATAGAAGTTACGCTGCAAACATTACACGAGATACAAACCTCTCTAGCGTGCTCGAGGAAACCTAATTTATTCGTTTGTTTTGAAGTTAGCAACTAGCAAAGCCATAAGAAGACAGATCTGAATGAGATTACGTCATCGTCGTCCTCGTATGGCTGCATTCGGTACAAGCACTCGTCCAGGAGCCGAAAGCAACTCAAGATGCAAGGGACGGCATATCTTTAGCACGCATGTACTGCGTACATCAGGAGGAATAATAAAAACCCTTACAGGAGGCATTCCTTCTCTCTTTCTCTCTCGCACGCACACATCTTCTCGTTCCTCCTGCAACCGTACGCTTCGGAACTTAACCAAGGACGCGGATGAAGGAAAAGAAGGCCAACACGCACTAACTGATCATTCCATCTGCATCGATCTCATCGCCACGAGAGCGAGTCCGCACCATACGCACCTCATCATCTTCCCAACCCCCCTTCCACATCCCGCCACTCCAGATCCCACCACCCTACATCCCACCACCCCACATCCCACCACCCCACATCCCAACAACCCACCACTCCAAATTACCACCACCACTTATGCCTCTTAATATCCCTCTTCCCCCTATCTCTCTGCCTCTCTCTCCTATGCCTCACTCCGGTATCCTACCTCCATTAGACCATTTACGTGTCAGAACCGTCATATTCTCCACTCTTTGCCTCCTCTTTCCACCCACTCCTCTTCCAGGTAAGACAGAAGGGCAACTCTCGCAACGACTCTCCCATTCCATTTCGTCCGTCCGAGGAATTTCCTCCTATCTATCTCGGAAAGATGCCTACAAAAAGCGGCGGAAAGGCTGGCGTGTTGCTTTTAGAGCCTCCCTTTCTCCCTCGCCTCAATATCGCCGAGTCGTGCTTTTCCGAAGGAGAAGAGGTGAGGATGGAGAGGGTCGGGTGGAATAAGAAAGGAGAGGGAGGGACGGAAAAGGATTTGGGGAGCTCGAAATGGCCCATTTCGGGCAAGGAAATGTGGTATGATTACGGAGTCGCAACTTTCAATTATCTTCACGCCTCAAACTTACAAACCTACATATCTCTCCTTCTCTGCCCTCTCTACCTTGGCGTCACTCTCCCTTCCTTAGGTCCACACCGACCAGCGCCGAAATTATTAAGAGAATAAAGGTTTTTTTTTCATTTGTCTAGTTTTTGTAGTCCAATTTTTCATGAAAAGGAAAAGTAGCGGGAGTGAGGCTCCCGTTTTGGGTAACTCTGATTAAAAGGAAGTAGGAGGAAAAGGATTTTCAATTTCCCTCTTGCAGCAAGACTGATATCTTTAGACTCGGAACACGCACAGATAACAATGCATCATAAAATAGAAAGTGGTTTCAGTGGGTTCGGAAATTTAAAAATACTTTTGCGGGTATCAAAATGATTTATTTTACATATTTTAATATAACTACACCTGAGTACTAGACCGAGAAATGGCGATAACGTAGCATAACTTGAGTTGTTGCAGTAATCAGGGGATAGGGCCATGATGCCAAATCACACACAAGAAGGGACCAAGAGGAAAGGCAGGGACAGCGGTTGTGCACGACGTGGCAACCTTGCTGTTCAGGGATTGACTGGAGTCCGTTTGATTTTTTCCTGACCCTCAGAGCTTAAATTAGGCTACGCCGTCTACATTTGGGAATGGATTCTTCAAATTATCTATATAAATTTAGTAAAAGTGGCTATCAACATCTTTTGCCTAAGCATATTGACTGTAAGTTTACCACAGTTACGTAACGCAACAAATTAACTGATGGTCTGCCATGAAACTCCCAGCCATTATGTTTTAATTCTTTTGTCACTAAAGCGATGCATGTTTCTGCGAGCGAGCGTGAGACGGAAACGGATTGAAGGATTTAGAAAAGTACCTAATGATAATTCTTAGGGCAGAGATGACGCTATCTTGAAGAATATCCAGTCATGGCCGATAATTCGACAGCAAAAGGAGTCAATTTCAACTCGGATTAATCTCCTACGAAGTCGTTCGTTCATTTTTATGACATCCTGTAGGACACCATATCATTCAGAGAAAATTCGCTTATTTAACTATTTTTTAGTTTAGTTTTAACCATATATAGAGGTATCAGAGACAAAGTTTCACTTGTCACTCGAATTAATGAACTTTTTACTCAAAATGACTACTCTTTGAGTTATGGTCGAAGTTGTTAATGGAACCGAGACGCTCTAATATCCTTTTAACATACCTTTCCATAAAGGAAGACTGAAATTTCAATTAGGTCTTAATAGTTGGGTTTTATTCCTTTTATGAAGCCGGGCGCGCCCTATCATGAGGTGTAATGAAATTTTGAAACGCAAGGTGATCGGGTTTTTTGTATGCGTTTTCGTCTAACGCGAGTCAATCAGGATAATGGTACGCATAGTTTGATCATAATAACAGTGCATGGTAAATCTCGTTACCGGCTGGATTCAATTCTTTCATCCAATCTAGAAATAAAGAGGTCTTCCCTAGATCGATAAATTAATTTATCACGAAAAAGTGAAAAAAATGCCTTCGAGTACTATTTATAATGACCAAAGAAAAAATGTCGCCAAAATGTTAAGAACTTGTATTAAAAAACTTAAGTGATTACAAGCAATGAAGCCATTATGAATTCGATTTTACGTGCGACGAAAAAATGGGCGACGTAATATAAAAATGATTCTTCGTCGTAGCTCATTTAATTTCCACCACTTTCAGCTTTAAATGGCAACAATTTTCCGAAGTACGATTTGTCGGATCCATTGCCTCCAAAAAGAGAAGCGATTGCTCCGTGCGGAGAAAACAAAAACGGGTGAAATTGGGCACGTCTCTCCCATTCCCTCGAATCGAACGGTATAAAGAAAGTTATTTACAATGGGAACGATTTTATGGAGGGGAGGTTCATAAAATGCCGCTCGCTCGCTCCAAGAGACGAGCCCAACCTCGAGCCGAGGTGTAATGCCTTCTAAATAGCGACACTCTCCTAGGGCGTCGTTAACTCGTTCAAAATGTTTCCATATAAAGCACTTATATGATTCGTTTCACTTAACTGGTCTGCAGAGTTAAATCGTATTCTATGTGTTCAACAGAGAATCATATTTTACTATTTCCTTATTATAATCTACTATCGGTGATCCACTACTGATGACGGCTGATTTGTAGTCGAAATATTTCCCCCAACCATTTTATGACAATTGGAGAGACATATTGTGGCTATTTGCAATGTATATATAACAAAAGTGTAGTTCACTCGGAAAATTTGCCGAAACTCGCGGATTATTTGAGAAAAAATATCCTTTTAAAATTTTTTGATAAAATATGAAGACCTAGAATACATAAATGCGCACAATATATTTTGTTCCTGGGTAATCAAAGCAAACCCAGTTCATTTTATTTTTACAGCGAAAAAGAATACCTCTCCGATTCCTGAATAGTATTATTTCTCACCTCGCATTATTTTGTATCTAATGAATACTTCAAATGACTTGTAATTGAATTATATCCAACCAGTTACCGTAATATGAAAGCTATCGATTTTTGTGCCAGTTTTATCACATTACCACAAAGATGCATGCCCGAGCGTTGATTAAAAATCCCCGATCGCAGCGTCGCATTACTTGCCGTCCTTCACGCCTATATACCTACCCGCGTCCAATGCCTCCACCTGATAGACCTTTCCGATCACATACTCGCGGCTATTGCGAAATCCAATACATACAAAGTGACACTTTTTCACACGATGTCAAAGCCACCGTTCGGTCAAATGGTCGTTTAATGACAAGCTTCGACATGGTGGCGTTATTGTTATCTCGATCGTTATCCCTTTTTGCTCGATGGTTTTTGTTAGTAAGCGAGAGTTTAAACCGTATATTCTTGGATGAGAAATGTTTGCTGCACCGCGCGAAGCTTAAAAGGGAGACAATAATTTCTTAAGCGAAAACAAAAACAAACCAAAAGTCATAAATAAATCTTTTCCGCCGCCTTACAAGTGCTGCATACATGATTATATTTCTGGCACGAAAAATTTTTGATTCGTATGATATTACGCACACCGGTATGCTGATGTATTATGACCGTTTCAAAGATAGCTGGCGTAGTGCGTGGCATCACAACATGCGCGAAAGCCATTCTATACCGAGACGGCTAATTTTCCAACAATCTCCGACAATTAGCTTGGAGTACTTAAAAATTGACTCGAGGAAAATTAACGGCGGAGTAACTTTTCGTCGGCTTTTATCGCCTCGTGTCGTGGAAAGTGCCATCAAGCTCGGACCAAATTGACGCGGGGTTTGACGGTAAATAAACTTTGAACCGTGATTTAGAATCGGGGCATAAAACTAACGAGTGAAAACACCCAGTCGCTCCTCCTATTTGTCCTCTCATAACCTTTTCCTCTCAAGTCCTCCGCGCCTCCACAGCAATTCCTTCCCGGAACTCCTTCAAACGTTTCCCTAAACTCCATCGTCACCTATCCGGCACTTCTCTTTCTCTTCCCTCCGTTTCTTCTCCAACCTCCATAACCCTCCTCTTCTTCCTCCCCATATACCTCCCTCTCCCTCTTCACCCGCGATCGCGCGGAGAGCGAGAAGAGCAAATAAGAATGTTCACACGTGTCCGCACACACCGCACCGTGACTCTGCAACAGCACGTATCCACAAATTGCCTCGCGTGGTCGCCCCGAGGAATAACAAATCTCTCTCCTTTCTCTCGGAGGAAGAAAAGATAAATAAAATATTCGTAAATTGGGAGACGAAGAGACAATCGGGCGCCTTTTAGCGAGCTAAATAAATCGTCGTCCATATAATTATGACAAGTTGAGCACGCTTTTAACTGGCAACGTTTGACTCGAAAGAGAAAAAGAATGATTTTTTTTGAAGAATCTAAAGCTGAATGTTTCGGTGATATTAAAGAAATAAGAGAATAAAAAATAATTATCATTATTATTTATAAGTAAATTGTTAGAATTTAAATATAATTTCCCTGCGCAGAAGAAGATAATAAGAACGTTAACAGCGAGATTGCACGAAATCGAAGACCAAGTTGGCGGGAGGCGATGAAAAGGATCCTGGTAGGAGTTTGGAAAAAGAAGTGCAGGAAAACGAGAGAGTTCATTAAAAGCGAGTTTTTGAAGAAAGGCGGGGATGGACATAAAGACGCGAGGTTCTCCGCCCAAAAATGGCGATGAGGAAAATAAAGGAAAGGGCAGCGAACTTTGAGTAAAAAAACGACTCCTGGGTGGTAGGCCACCCATCTCGCGACCAAGAAACACTCCATTGCGCACACGATGGCCGATTCCCTACGAGACATACATAAAAGGTAGGTTGTTTCCGCGGAAAAAAAGCGTGTGGAAGCTTAAGTCGACTGTAAATGAGCTTCATATGCCTTCCACCTCTGCCTTTTATTTTTACCTTTTTCAAGCGCGATCTGTCAGCCGTAAAGATCGCCAGCATGGTTATTGATGATTTTTCTTAACCGCGCGCAGAATTGGTGGTTAAAAAACTTCCTAAACTCTCCATTAACAGCACTTTCAAAACTAAATGGCTGCGCAATTGCTAACTAGCATTAATTGTGCATATTTTAAAATTAATTTATGATAATTTTTGTGTTGAATACCTCTTTGGAACGAATAATATTCACTTTCGGGCTTATATTCAGTTAAATATTTGAAACACACCTAATTCACTAAAACTATTCAAGTTATTCCCAATTACATCGCTTTAGCCGCATTCTACTAAAATGGTTGAAATAATTATACATTCGCTTCTCTCTGATTTAAAACGAGGCAGATCAGAATCGGAAAAAAACATAAATTAACTCCCTTTCGAGAAAGTTTTATTGTGCGTTCTGTAATTCAGAATCGTGAGGAAGGCACGCCGAAAACATGTGGAGGCTAAGGAGATAATGGAGAAAGAGAGAGAGGGCAAGCGAAGAGGGCCGTCTTCGGAAGGGAAGGACCACAGCCTACGGGATTCCCATAAAAGTTCGAAAGCTCTCTTTCGTGTCCGTCGGCGGCAGCAGCCCCTTTTGCCGTCTAGTAAGTCACGACCCGCAAGGAACACGCCATATGGCCATCGAACGAGAGATTTTGGAGGTCAGATCCATTCGCGTTACCCTCCTCCTCCTCCTTCCGACACGAATTGGTGGTAACGAAGAGAGCGAGCGCCACGCGGCACGATGTTCTTTTTTTCCACTCGGGCCGAATTCAGATGCGGCGGAGATACTTAAAAATGATAAGGGGGTGAAAGAGAAATATTTCCGTGACGTGTCTTTTTTTAAGGGAAGAGAAGTAGACGATCTGTTCTGCGTTTTGAAAGTACCTAGTTCGAATTGCGTGAAATTCCGAGACGCGAAAATCGGCAGAGACGGTCGTCGTCGACGCATCTAAATAACAATTTCCCATTTCTTCGCTTTCGTCCCGCGACCGAAATGGATTCGCTCCGGGTCCGCGGGCGAAGAAAAGGGAACATAACGCACGAACGGAACCCGAGGATCGGAATTTCTTGATTGAGATATCCAAGTTAGAACGCGATTTTTTTTCTTTTCGTCTGAGGATAAAATCATTCGAAAATGGAGATGGAAGGCGAGATGTCGGTCGGTTGACGGAATTTAAATCGAGCAAAAATGAAAAAATTTTCTGGCAGAATGCCACAAAATTTAAGCATTTGGTTAAATGGTTTTCTGACACTTAGCTGAAGAAATTCGCCATTCTCAAAGAAAATAATGTATAATTTTCAGAGAGTGTGGAAGAAACAGTTTTGATAAGAGGTTCATAACATGACTTAAAGTAAAAGATTTTGTTCCAAATACATCGTGATATTTTTCCACATATATTGAATCAGTTAATAAACCCAGTCGCTTAAATTTATTTTAAAGTAGATGACTATCCGTACTGTAAGTTGAACATTTTTAAGAAAAAATAAATGTTAAGATTAAATAATCAACTGGACACAAAGTAGGTACATTTCTTTTTAAATAAAATAATGTCTATTGTGGTTAGTTTGTCTATGCCTGTCTGTAAGCATCTATCAGATACCATACCGCTGCGCGGATTTATATAAAATTTTATATTTAGGTCTGATATCAAATAGACTCAGATCAACCAAAGCTTCCACTTCACTGGAAACAAAAATGAAATTTTTGCTCCTTTAGTCGTAAAATATTAATTCGAGAAAATAATTTCTCTCCTATTTGTAGAGCAGAAAAATACACATTTATTGTCAATTGCATTTTTTCGATATGCTTTCTATTTTTTAAGAAAATTGCCAGAAAATATTTTCTATAGTATGTCTGAATCATAAGGGAGAATACGTTTTAAAGTTGTATATTTGAGGATTCAATTGGGATGTGGGATATCTGGGATATCACTCAATCAGGACCGCCGTATTACCGAAAATAAAATTTGGAACTTGAACTCCTTAATCCTAAGATAGTACATCATTTAATTCGGCATTTAGAGAAAAAAAATATCAAAATACAGTGAGTGAGGCGATACCTAATTTAATCCTATCACTATATCAGGGCAGGCAACATACTGGAAATAAAACTAAAATTTTCATTTCTGTCCTATTATTAAAATAATCAAGCTACAATAGATCATACCTCTGTACTAGAATAAGGTACTATTAAGATTAAAAAATCTGATTTTTTCAGTTATCCCATATAATAAAATTCACTATAATTATAATTAATTTAAATATGCTACTATAATATAAAAAAACAAATGTATTAAGCTTTTTAAATTATTTAACCTTTTACTAGAAAATCTGTAGTCGAGCTACCTTTCTTTCACTAATAAATAAATGATAAAATTATACATTGATAAGTCACTGTTGGCTACTACGATGATTTCTTTAAATGCCTCAGATTCCTTCAATCCGATTAAAATTCTCTTAGAGTAATATGCAGAATAGTCGTCCATTGATGTATGGAATACCATATATTCTTAGAAGTCTTTCGACAAGGAACTAACCTATCATAACTGAACATGGAAAAAATTCTTCACACTCTTAGACAATGGCGAAAAGTATGGCGGACATCCAAGGATATCCTACGAAACAGAGACAAGGAAAAGGGTTGGATGCGATCCAGCTGGCGCACTGAGAGACTTCAACGAACGACAGGCAAGATCTGCTACACATCAACCACACTCCGCCGAGCTTCTACCTCCCCTCTCTCCTCTTTGTCGTTTTAATCATCGGTGAGCCTCCTACACCACCACAACCCTCTCCTTGCATCCGTGCAGCCACAAAATATTCGCTTATCCCATCATTTCTATCTAGATTCAATCTCTTTCCACCATCTTCATCTTATTGTCTTCTATAAAAATTCCTCAACTAACCAATGTAAACTGATTTTTTAAATGTTTTAGGTGACAGGCATGCCTTTCGACCAAAGCGTTTTGATGACTATATTTGTTAGTATAATAATAATTTAATAATATATTTATAAAAGATTTCAAATTTCACTTTATTACTTCTGGTTGAGATTGAAACTTTAGCTTCTAACAATCATAAACCAATCGAGTTATGAGAGGAAAATAAGGAAGAAAATTTTTCATTCTCTATAACCGCAAGTCTCCGTTGTTATCATTTACACGCACGAGGCTATTTCGTTTGTTGCCTAGTTTACGAATTTTTTAAAAATAAATACACCCAACATCTTTTACCTCCAACTGTATTTACTGCTTCACTACCTATAGGCAGGATGGACTTGATTCAGCCTCAAGTGCGTGCATGATTTGAAGGAAATGAAAATAAACAGAGATGAAGCCATGAATTTGAAGAACCGACAAATAAAAACGAGAAGTAAGTGATGAAAATAGACTAAGGATGAAGAGAATAGAGTGAACTATTTATCTAACCAGATGACGGACAAAAACAAATAAAAGAGCACTGCGGCCTCGGCATTTGTTTCTGAATAGAAACCATTTTACCAGCTCCAAACTATTAAGAGTCATAAAAATTTATAGGATAACTTTGTTTCATGCTCTGCATAATAAATTTCTCTTCTTCGGTGATCGGAGGTGTTCGGCTCCACGATATTCACCGTGAGGTCGCAAGTTTAAAACTTCCATCCGACGCATTTAATTTATGGCAGTTTTTTTAGCAAAGACGCGAGCTTCACTAAATTGAAATGTATAAGTGGTTTATCTAGGCAGACAATAATTCTAAGCTCGAGCAAACGTGAGATGAAAAATAAATTTACCAGCCCGTGGCTTAAGAAAGCCAAGGATATATGCTTGAAGACAAGGAGTTTACAATGTCTTTCAATCGTCCGATATCACTCATAAAATTCATTCACAAAGTTGTAAATTTACCATTGCGTGTATTTTGAAGTTTTCATAATAACTAATAAAATAATAATTTCTAACACGAAAAAAACAAGTGTCGTAGGATTAATATAATTTACAAAAAATCTTGCGAATTAAAAAAGCTGAAAAACCAAAAGTGATTCTTTATTCGGAAAAACGAAGAAATACCAAAAGCAACCAAACGACAAACGTAGAGCTATCAAAATGTATGGAAGCTATAAAATGCAAGTTAATATCTATACAAATGTCGAGGGATGAGACAAGAGGATAGAAAATCAGGGAGAAAAATGTGGCGAGAACATGTAAAAAGACGGATGCGAAATTATCAGGGGAGAATTATGAAAATAATGGGAAGTCAGTCACGATGGAAAGAAATGAATTCCGAAGACGGTCGCTTCGAAGGAAAAATTCAAAAGAATATAAGGAAAGGTTTTTAGGCGCGCGCTCTGACGATAAACAAGTGAGACTTGACAAGCGAGGATATGAGAGAGAGAAAAAGGTTTACGGAATGCGCGAGGTGGAAGGACGCGTGGATCGGAAGAAGAATGAAAAATGGCGCCGACTAAGTAGTTTGAGTGTAATGGTAGGGATAAAAATTCATGCCAGAAAAATTAAGAGGATATAGAATGTTAAGACTTTTAAAGTTTGATTTATGGCAGATTACCGAGCTAATGGCGTGGAAGAGGGTGTTGAAAAGGCGAGGCCAGCAAATGGGAAAACAGATTTGATCAAGCGTTCTTCGAGAGAAGGAGAATAAGAGAGGTGATGCGTCCGTGAGGAGTTGGGAGGGACGTGTGAAGGCTTTGAAGACAGGCGTAGATTAGAGTTGGACAGAGAGGAAGAGAGATAGACAGGGCGAGAGCTATGGTCTCTAGATGGTGGAGGGAGAAAATCCCGCGAAACAAGGATAGGCCGATATCCAGAGGGAAGGTGACGCAAAGAGAGAGAGAGAGAGATAAAGGAAGCTAAGCGGGAATTAATGGCGAGAGAATATAGGAGATCTCTTAGAAAGGACTGCGGAGACTGGATCAGGAAATGGAAGGATGTTTAATGAAAGTGTCGAGGAGGAGAGGCTAAAACTATAAACGGAAGGGATGAGGTTACCAAGATGGCTAGGAAAGATGTAAATCGATGAGAAGAGTAAGACATAATGCAAAAAGAGAAAAGAATAAAAAATGATGGAGTCCATCGAACCATTAGCAGTTAAAAGTATTTTAATTTGAACTTTTTGTTTTGATAATTTAAGCAAAACTTATCACGTCTTTTAAAATTCAAGTTCAGTCAGGTAAATCGAGGACATTTACAGCTACAAAGCTCATATAATTTCAAAAGAAAATTTTAATTGAAATACATTTTCGCCCAAAAAGGGAGCGATGGTAGATAATGGGATGAGAGTGAAATGTAAAATTCCAAAAGAGAGAAAGTAGCAAGGAATACGGACTCGAAGTTCATCCGTATTTGAATTAACGAACAAACAAAACGACCAACATCGGACCCAAATGTGTTCGAGTATGAAAAAACCGCCATAATGGAATATTCATCAGGGAAATTAGCTGGACTCGGAGAACAGGTTTCCTTGGAGGAAAAAATTATTTTTTCCCGATGCCGAAAAATGTGACATTATCGCGATTTGAATATTGGTTCGGTCGAAGTGGCGGATATTGCTCCTTTTATCACCGGTTTAAACGACGGAGTTTAACTGTTTGGGTCTCCCATGAACATGATCGGTCCGTAAATTATGGAGCCGGGTTTTTAACTGGATGAATGCATATACATTACCGCTTAATGATGTAGGCATGAATGTATCCATAAAAAGATTCCCTGGACCCGTTTGCGTTAATAAATTGTATGAATTCCAAATCGATCGCAAAAATTATGGTTTTTGGTCACGAAGCGAAATAACACATTCTCAGTTTTGCGATAGACCCTATAAGTTTCTCATTATCAAGGTTTAAAGATAAAGTATATGAGGACGGCGTTTATTTTTACGACCTGTCGCGAGAAATCCGTTTCATTATAGGTTTGAAAATATTTGGAATCTTAATATATGTAAAAATCATTTTTGAAAACAAAGCATGAATAGTGTTGTGATAATTTTCACAAGATTCAGTTCTGACACTATTCATCAGAACTTCATAATTTATAAGAAAGAATGGTAACTTATTCAGCGGCTTGTGAGAGGCGACAACGACGCTGCAGAGCGGTAACCCTGCCCGACGTCCTCTTCACATTAAACAACCACACGCTAAACTATGCGGGTTCCGACGTATTTCTTTTGCTTTCAGTCGACCAAAGCAGTGCTTGTACCAGTTTCTCATCTCGAATTATCGCGATAACAATGGAAAACAAAGCAATCAATAACGGCGAGACAGGACGTTCTCTCACGAGCCAAGCGTGTCTTTCCGTTGCCTCGCCTGCAAATGCAACTGGTCTTGTAAGCATTTCATCTCTCAATCTCTGGATCTGCACTTCCGTCTCCATACATAACTTCTTTCTGACTAGCTTCGATTTAATGGACTGCGGTGGGTACGTGCATTTGATGAGAAATAACGCCGAGAGAAGCGAAGGGAAGGAAATAATGCGCTGCGTCAACCCGTTCGGTCGAGAGGAGACGATCTCTTAATCTTCTAGCAATTTTGGTTCGATATTTGAAACACGCAACTGAGAAATACGTTAGATCTGTAACTGTGTTTATTAGGCGTCTGGGTCATAAACTTTCGTCGCCTTAGTCTTCTACCCAACTTCAACCATTGATGGAAATACTTTGCCATTTAAGGTTGGAATTAAATATTTGCGTCATTGCCTGGAGTTGTGATTAATGTATTTTATTTTAAATATGTAGGTACCTGTGTTCATAAAATGTAAAATTAAAATATGATTTACACATGTAGTTCTTCCAACAAATATCATCAAATAACATTCAAATTGAAAAAAGCGAGCATTTTAGAGATTAAAGGAATGATAAATAAAGAAGTTAAACTAAGAGAAGAAAGTTTTTCGGATCACGTAGCTGATTTTCATTTATCATTATTGCACGTTATGCCTACTAGAGCATATAATAATATTACTGTGCACGTGTGTGTATTCATCTTAAGTTTGTATTCAATTTATAGGAGGATGAAATAGTTTATCAGAATTTATTATGAAATTTTAGGGTCTGCTTATTTTGCTAGAGTGAAAACTCGACTCCTAAATGCGTTAATACATCGTATAAATATTTACACTCCTTTTATTGTTCTACAATTTCCTTCGCTCCTACGATACATTTTTTGATAAAGAACAAGCTCTACAAAATTGTAAAATATCGTTTGTGATAAAATATAAGATTTTCGGAAGAAGTTTATGGCATAACTCATTTATCATTCAGCACAGGCCATTTTTATTTTATAGCTTCCTGAAACTCTTCTTCGACTAATCATTTTCAATCCGATGAATATATTTTGGTTCGGCTATGGAAATAGGAGTTGATAAAAATTTCTAGGATTACACCCAACCGCCATCGAAGGAATAGAAACAGATCTTCGATATGACAAGTGAAATAAAACTCGCTCGTCAATTCCATCTGCAATATAGTAGCATCTGTAATATAATAGCATCCAACCCAGTCATTCGAAGAAACCTTATCAAACCTTGAGAAAAAATCGTCGCACGCAATATTGACAAATGTTAAAACGTTTGATGAGAATCTTACAATAGTTTTACTTTAGAATACAAGAAAATTTGAAATGGAATATAAAGGCCGAATTTAAAAATAAGGCAGATAATCTTACATAAAAGCATTCCAATTTCAAGAAAAACCAAGACTAGGTTATCAGGGTTTGCGGAAAAATTTTCGATGCTCAATTCTTTGAAAAACTATTCTTCGAAAAAAATTCTTCGAAAAACAATTCTTCGAAAAAGCAATTCTTTGAAAAAGCAATTATTCGAAAAAGCAATTCTTGGAATTACACTACCCAACTGATTGACAATACTTTCGAACGGACTAATACGGAATAATTGTGATCGTTTGCGAAGTATTGTTCACAATATTTGTTATTAAGTTGCGTAAATTATACTCCAATGACTTCAAAGGTTAATGAATTTTAATATAAGAAGATTTTATTATTTTTAGCTTAAGATATACTTTTTACCTTTCTGTTCTATGCTTTATAAAATAAATTCCACTTTTAAGGATTAAACAGTAAATGAAAAGTCTCATCTTTATGAAAAAACTTTAGATCGTAAATATGAAATGCTTAATAACAATTGCGTAGACATTACTTCAAGGCTTTGAATTTTGATATTTTCTCCGATAAAAATTATAGTATCAACGAGATTTGATGTAAGTTAACAGTATCAGTTTAGTTAAATTAAACTCTAAAAATTTTCATGCTACGGTCGGAATGAAATATTAAAAAGAAGGAAAACTATACTAAAAAAATGGAGTACACAGAGATTTCAAAGGCGTTCTTTATGCAAAATGAATATAAATTGGAATCGAAAGATTGAGTGGTTCTTGAATTTTAATCTCCGAAACTATAAGCCGTAATTATACGGTCCCGCGGACTTTTTTGTGGTAAATGTTATCCTCTACTCGAATAAATTTTGAAACCTATACCTCGCAGATCATATAAGAACGTTGGAGAGAAAATTAAGGATTTTTAATTTTTGTTTGCAGTTAAAATCGTCCTATCGACCGATGCAAACCAACTATGTAATGTTATACTCGGGATTTTCTCGAATTTTTATCTCCAAAACCAGAAGTCGTGATTATATGGTCACGCGGACTTTTCTGTGATAAATGTTCTCCTCCATCCGAATAAATTTTTTAATCTATACCTCGCAGAACTCATAAGAGCACGGGAGAGAAAAATAAGGATTTTTAATTGTTGTTTGCCAATAGAATCGTCGTAACGATTGATGTAAACAAAATGTGTAATGCTATGCTTGGAATTTTCTCGATTTTTTTATCTTCGAAATTGTAACTCGTAATTACGTGGTCTCGCGGACGTTTTTGAAGCAAATGAAGTCCTCTAGCTGAATAATTTTTGTAACCTATATCTTACAGATCATATAAGAACATGGCAGAGAAAAATACGTATTTTTAATTGTTGTTTGCAGAGAGAACCTCTTAGCGATCGATGTAAACAAAATATGCGACGCTTTCTCGGGATTTTCTCGAATTTTTATCTTCGAAACTATGTATAAGTTGTAATTATGTGGCCTCAGACATTTTTTGTGACAAATGTCATACTCTATCCGAATAAAAGTTTTGAATCGATACATTATAGATCATATAAGAGGCAGGGAGAGAAAAATATGGTATTTAATTGATGCTTGATGGGTGCCATTTAACGAGATACGAGTATAAGTTTATTTAAGTGCTTATATAAAATGGAAGTTCTAATTGATGAATGAAGTACAAAATCAAAATTCTTCGATAAGTTTTAATTAGGATCACAAATGCCTGATTTAATTAAAATCCGCCCATTAGTTTCGGAGATTAAATATGCAGACGGACGGAGGAGATGTGCCCACAGAGCGTTCTGATACGACCGCTTCGCTGGTAAAGAAGGCCTTAAAATTCAGTACTTAAAATAACTGAGCGCGCCGTACAAAAATTTGAATAGCCTTGATTTGAAAATTTCTACAAATTTATGAAACTCCAACACCAAAAACATAAAGGAAAGATTCACAGCTTCTACGTACTTTAAAAAAATCTTATGCAGGCGCTGATATTAACATGATAGGTCTGAAAAAATGCCAAGATGGTTAAATTTATGTGCAGGCGGAATGTGATACGAGCTACGTAGTTCCAGGATTCATAATTTGTTAAAAAGTTAAAAAAAAACAAGATTATAATACTTACGATATTGTATGAACATTACTACTTCAGTGCGACGTTGAACATTTACGAATTGAATAAATCACTGAAAGTAGAAAGGTGTGTGAAACTGATTTATTTATCTTTCATTGAGATTAATTCTACTGTTAGAAACTGAAAATTAATGTAAATGAATTTGTCAAAGTAACCTCTAACGGAAGACAGCAAAATACTAAAATGGATCACAGAAACTACCTAACACGAAGAGATTATTACCAAATAAATACCTCAAAAACAAAACATTATTCTTTTAGGAAAACCAACCAAGCGATTCACCACGGCGAAGGTTTATTTGCATCAAATAGTAATCTAATAAAATAAAACAATAATCGCGAAAGATAAATCCCGAACCAATTGAGTGGATGAATCACATTTCGCTTCTTCCGCAGGAATTTTCATCTAAACCTAAACAGGACAATGGATAAAGGCGTAGGAAATGAAATAATAATATTTGAAGTGAGAGTTTCCCGGAAGCTTTGGAATTATTATTATTCTTTTGGTACGACAGGAGTTGTTTCCTGTACTTATAACTGTGGTCGCGATAAACACGCGCAATCTCTCTCACCAGTCAGTCAGTGACTTATTTTTATCGCCAATTTTAGTGGTTTTCTTTACCTTTCTTATGTGATAGCATTATTTTGAATTTGAAATTTCTTTTTGGCTCGGTCCCAGATAGTTTCCTTTCAATTCTTTTTGCGAGCGATGAGAAACACCCTATGTCCGCATTGCACTAAATTCACCCTTATCTAAATGCGGTTGGAATCCACCATTTTTGTATCTCTTTCCCATAAATTTTATCGCTACGTTTTATCAGATTTTGATTCAAGGAGAATTTTTTAAAACACCAATCCATAGTTCTACAAATAGTTTTCGATGACCTTTAACTCTACGAGCGCAAAGTTTTGTTTTAAATTGACTTCTCTCTTTTAAAAGAATGATTTATCCCAAAAACGTGACTATAATTTTGCTTAAATAATTTCGCCAATTTAAAAGACAACTTTCTCTTTGACTAATGATTCTAAATTATCGCGTATCTTACGAAAAACCTTTAAATTCTCGTCCGCTGAATTTAGCTAATTTCAGAAGAAACTACTTTTCACCATTTCTAATCAGATATTACTCGATTTCACTACTGTCTCTAACGCTGCCTTATCATCCACCGCATTATTATTAGATTCTATTTTATATACTGAAATCCTTCGCATGCTGAAATTATAGGTTCCTATTTTGCATCGCATGTCTTTTATTGGCGATTCTTCAAAAAGAATAAATCCGTGTATTTCATCATATTTTATGCATCGGTGATACCAATGCTACTTTTAGCGACATAATGAACTGTACTTGGCGTCGGGATTGAGATACCAGAACTATTTACAACATGAGCACATTTTCAGGAACGAATAAATTTCGCCCGCGATTTTAGAGTTATAAATTCTGAATTTAACTGCACCTTAGTTTCTTCGTTTCTAAAGCAGTCAATTATCTCTCACCGTCCTCGTTTCAATTCTTTTCACGCACACTCTTCTTCCACGCACTTTGTCCTGCAATTTCTCTTCTACATCTCTTCCTAAATTTTAACTGCGACCTACCCCCGTTTGGTCGATCTTTCCAAGCAATCTCACGCTATCAAATTTGTCTTTAAATTTTAAGAAAAACCTACAATTTCACCTTATTACCGTCATCTCCTTCAACTGTGCCATTATCTTCCTTCTTTCATCTTCCAGCCTCTCTTCTCGTTCTATTTTCTTCCATTTTCTCCTTCTCTCCTCCTCTTTCGAAGCATTAAAAAAGATCGGCTAACGGTCTCATCTTCTCCAAACCTGTCTTGGGGAAGCCACTTGCTGCATTACCAGCCCCAAAGGCACCCTCCGTCATTCCACCTTAAGCCACATATCTTCCATTCGCTTTTTTTATTACGTGGACACCCTAAACCTATCTCTTTTCCTCATACATTTTCCCTCTTCCCCAATCCTTCTCTCTCTCCCTTATATTCCACCGCTTCTTTTATTTCTGTTTCTCCTTTCTTCGATCCGATAGAAAGGAATTTCGCCCTGCCGTCTTCTCCTTTTCGCCCTTCTTCGTTTCTTCCAGCCATAAATCTTGAGACTCCCGAAAAGAACGCTCTTAAGGTTGTAACGTAGCGTAATGGAGGGCTCTTATAAATGTTGGGCCAAAGGAGTACTTAAAAGATTTATCTGGCAATATTTAAAAACAAAACTCCCAAGTTTTATTTTAATAATTCGACGCTGTCCTAATTTGAAAGCAATAGGGAAGCGGTTAACGGATAAGTACGAAACGATAAGAATTATTTCTACAGGCACTATAGCAAGTGTTTTTCAACTGGTGTTCCGCTGGCATTGCCTAAGTGTTCCGCGAAATATTACACCGAAAATAATTTTTTTATAAATTTAGATTTCTTAATGAATTTAAAAACAAAAAATATTTTTATCTCCATCTATAGAGGAAGCAGAAAGTAGCAGGTTGCAACTTCTAACCTGCTTCACTACACGCGCGTTCCCACAGCCATGGTCAATACATATATGCGTGTTCCGCCAATTTTGTCTCCATTCTCCAGTGTTCCGCCACTCAAAAAGGGTTGAAAAACACTGCCGTATAGTGTAAGTATTAAAAAATCATTTTTTTTAACTCAATGGAAATACGTTGACTTTTTTTAATTAAGACAATCGACATAAAAATCCCTAATCTAGATGCATTTGTCAAAATCACAGCGCAAAGAATTCTCCGGCGCCTTATCTTATTGACCGTAAATTTCAAACGCCGTACTATTCTTTGCTTGTGTAAATATAAAAATTAATAAACTCAATCGCATTTCGGCTTCAATTTCAAGGGAGTCGCAATGATCAATAACAGATTTGTCGTGCTTTTGGCATACAAACGGAAGCGGTAATTGGTTAGAGAAGATATTGATAAATAACTTTGCCTAAGGTTAGACTTGGACCTAAGACACGCTTACCCGACGGCAACGTCTCGGAACGAGAATGAAAATTTGTGATAGGTTATTATTTACGCTTCTTCGATGCGATGTCGAGGAAAGCGGGTGAGAGGATAGGAGGGAGGAAAAGATAAAAGAAACAACATAATATTTGGAGTTGCGATTCGAAGAAATGCAAGGTGGAAGGTTTTTCGAGGAGAGAGAGAGAAAGGGAGAAACAACCGTAAGGAGACGTCGGTGAGAAAAGAGATGAGATTCGGCGAAGTAGGCGTTTTTAAAGACGCAGTGGAAGTGATTGGAAGAGTAATTGCCGCTTAAATGGATACGGAGAGGAGAGAGAAAGATACTTAGGAGAGGGAATCGATTTTCGGCTCCGTTCTAAAGATGGAAAAACAAGAATGAGAAGACCTTTCGCGGCCTTTTAAAAACCGAAACATTTTTCTCTTCGCGCCAGATTGTGGAATATTATGAAATCAGTCTTGCTATGCGGGCCTTTTGTCGGTAAAAACACGTAGCATCTCCTATGATCGATGGGTGGATATTCGGTGATAAAATTAGTTGTGGGATTTTTTAATGGCTCTTCTCGCTGATTGATTATTAAAGGTGAAGAAGTGATGTTGGTATCGTGTTTATCAGGGATTGGCACGCTTGAAGCGATTAAACTTCCCAAGGATATATAAAGAACGGTATTTAGCGATAAACAGTTTACATCGAGACTTATAAATGAAGGCGCGCCAGCAAATTTCATTATGCTAATGCCTACAACGAACATAGAATTCTGCCGGATCGCATTATAGCAATTAATCAAACACTAAAACTTAACTGTTACTTAAATGTAGAAATTACGCAAAATGCTGTAAAAAGGTAGCGTAGAACCAAAACAGGCTAGTAGTTAGCACGTTAGCAAAGATAAACTTCGAAATTCTTCTAAAGAACTTAAAGCACATCGAAAGCTACAAACTCACGCGAATGCGTGCGAAAGGAAGAAAGAATTCTAAGCCTATTTCCATTCACGCAACTGAACTTTTCACGAAGGCAGACAAAATCTCACCTACCTAATTCGCCCTGTCAAACACGTGTATCGCGCATACGCTACACTTTTCTTATCAACGAACAAAGAAACATTTGTCCTCGGTATAATGTTAATTACTTCCGCTCGCAATTCGTCGGACAAAACATCGCTACCTCCTGCTATTGGCGTAACGGATGCTGGAAAAATGACGGAGGCCGTGAGAACATGGGCCAGGGACGTCTTCCATCTCTCACGTGAGAAAGAGGAGGTAAGGAGAAAGTCGATGAATGTATAAAAAGGCGAAAGACGAAGGATACCCCGCAGGGAAGCGGGGGAGGGACGTTGAAAGGGAAAAATCTCCTTAAAATAGCTTCGGTTCATACCTGTTCCGAGATCGAGACAGAGAAATTGGGAAGGCCTTTTTTCATCATCTCAAAAGCGACGCGGGATTTATACATTCACTTGTTTCTTCTTGCTGTTCTATTTTTGGTCCATATTTCCCCCGGTACCCCTTCTCTTTTTCTCTCACTTCCTCTATTTTTTCGGAGAAGGGGGGTAGGAGCGACTCTGCGGGAGACATAACGAGGATAACAATGGTCACGATAGGTGAGAAAGCGGATTCGAATGGCGCAATCTCGGCGCATCCGAGAGACAGCACGACAGGCGGAGGCAAAAGAAGTTATATTTATGGAGAACGAAGGTCAATCTGGCGAAGAAAAGAGGCATCAAGAAAACGATGTGGCAACGACAATTTTTGCGAACTTTTCGGTCATCCCAAAAGAAACAGGGCAGTGCAGGACTGGGAAAGTTGAGAAAGAAAGGGAGATTAAGGAGCCAAACCATGATGTGAAGACATCCACGGGCGGGTGGACGACTTTTCTTTGCATATACTCGATCAAATGAAAACGAGAATGAAATGTATATTATCAATAATAATTTATGATGAACTTTGTCCTTATTAGAAAAACACCGAAAATTGTTTACATCTAAATTGCGCATTCTGTTTTTCTAATCATCTTGAGACTGTTGGAATTAGATCATTTGGATTCTAGCAATAAGGTGAGCTCTATATTTTATTCCTGAAATCCCGAAATTGATAAATGACCCAATTAATAAACCAAGTAATGAAATCCAAATTGAGGAAGGCACGAGGATTTTTGCAAACCCCCTTGAATAAAATGTAGAACTTTTTAGCGCTTTTTTCTAAAAAAAATCGCTTATGTATTCGGTTGATCCATCCGCCTGTTCGTGTATAAAACAACTCATAGTTATTTGTCTATACTCTGTAGAATTAAATAGAAGAATGAGAAAACCGCCTAACAGTCGAAAAGGTTAATTCTTTTACGACCAAACTTTCGGGAATTACTTGGCAGCGCAGCCTTTATATTTTAAGCTGCCTGCCGTCGACATTAATTTGATTGCAGGGGCGTTTATTTTCTTCATTTGATTAAAACGGGGATGAGTGTAGCACACTAATCATTCGCATATTTAAGATACTTAGAATCATCGTAGAACTATATCTCATTTTCCTGCAGTAGCTTTTCGAATACGCGACGAATCTATCAACAAATTAGTTTCCAACGCAAAAATTTGACGTATTCTTCTTTGAAATCTTTCATCGTCAAGGTGATTTGCATTGTTGTCGGGTTTCATGTAATTGCGTACGATTGAGCTGGACTTCTCACCAAATCTGTCGACATATTCACGACATTTAGACACTGTTTTGAAGTTTAAATAATTGGTTGTGATAAATAATACGAAGGTATCGAAAATAAGCAAACATTCAATTATCCATTGATATTGTAGTCAGATATAGAGATTAAAATTAATGAATTTTTGGAAGCCTTGAAGGAAAACTTCTGCGAAAGCAGAGTACCTTTTGAAATGCTAAATACAGAAAAATAAAATTTATAAAAATTTATTTTGATAAAATCACGTTTAGTATGCACTAAAAAGCAAAAAATAAATCTAAAATTCACATCATTGAACATTACAGAAAGCGAAACTTGTTTTGGAAATACATATAAAAGTTGTCCAGCGTAATGTTTAACAAATAAATCTTCATTAATATTTTTTGTATTCCCAAAATTATTTTTACATTTTGAGATATTCATTTATGTAAGTTTTATATGTATTGCTTACTTTTTAGTGCATATAAAAATTGGTTTCATTAATTTTTATAGCTTTTTCCTAAAAAACAGTTTAGTATTCGGTCCATTCGTCCGTCTGTCTGTCCGTGTAAAAAATAACTCAAAAATTACTTTAAATTACAACAGCCAAAATTCCAGGATAGACAGTTCTATATTAGTGCTATATGTGGTATAAATGTGGTGGATCTAGTATCAGCTGCTGAAAGGTAATCGGAAAAATCGCTAAAAAGGACATGCTACTACAAATGTAAGCAACCAACAATACAATGCATCTGCTGTTATTTAGGTACTCTGATCGAAAGATAGCAGCCGGTGAAAAGCGACTTAAGTAATTAATTACCTCTGCAATTCTTCCTTCGCTTGTTACATACCACTGAACGGAGAGGTAAGGAAGCATTTAAAATGCTAAGATGAAAACCATAAAATAACTTTCAGAAGGCATTCAAATTAATTATGATAAAACTATTAATAAAGCATATATTGTAAGATTGAATCTTTTATAATATTGTTACAAGAAGATTTAGAAAATGATCGCCTATTCTCTGATGACAAATTACGAACATTACTAAAAATAGATTAAAAGCTATTTGAGCGAGTTCAAAGGCGGCAATATTTTTACAAGCCAATCGTATAAAGAATGTCTGCTGGAATAATCAACGATAAATTCGGCTAAATAAAAAAGAACAAGACGATCCCTTAAGTTCCGCCGACGAATTTATAAGCAAAACCCTTTCTTCGAGACATGAGCCGAATATACCACAACTTTTTAAACCGTAATATACACATTACGTTTTCTGATATCATAACGACTTTCGTCGTAAGTTACCTGGTCCCAACACGACTTCATCCAGAGAAGTAACAACTAATCCGAGTGGACTCATAAATTTTAGGAAAGAAGAGCCCGAAAGTAACCACACAGCACAATGGTCCTCTTAACTCGTGACAACAGCATCTTCGTATGATCTTCCACGAACATTTCCCTCTGCCTAGGAATTAAGAAGAACATAGGACGGGAAGAGATGGGTGACGAGAGAGAGAGGAGGAGGAGGAGAGGAAGGAGAAATCCCGGAATATAAGCATAATAGCAGTGAAAAAGGCTTAAGGAACTCCCGTCGACCTGTGGCTGACTGCGAAATGGAATGACGTGAAAAATATGATCGCCTCAAGAAATCTTTGTGGAGTCGAAATAACATCAAGGATGAATTTTCTCAGGCGTTTATTTTATTTATGCTCGTTAATATTTTTATTTCACAAACAGGTATTGACGGAAATTCTCGCATTCCTTTCCTAGCCGACTCCATTAACAGTGTTGGATGTCAAATAAACTTATGATTAAAAGATATAAAAAGTAGAGAGAAGAGGAGAGAAGAAGGATAAAATTTATAAATTAAGAAATAAGACGGAAAGACAAACATTCTCTAAGAAATTCCGACGGAAGAATGGTTATGTAATAAAAGAAAAGAACGAGAAAATGGATGCATAATGCTGGAGAAGTGGGAAGATGAAAATTCAGAAGAGTAGAGATTAATGAAATAATAAAGATGAAAGCACGCAGCCAAACCCACGCGTTAAATGGATGGCGCAAAGACACAAAAAACAATGATTTATAATGGGTAGATGTTGATGCAAGAACCTGGATGCGTAAGAAATCTGTAAATATGTCCAAGTATTATCTCAGAGATGGAAAGGGCAGCAAGGGTGAGACGGGAAATCACGAGAGAGCGAAACTGAGAGATTCGCGGACAAACGCGCAGAGTGAATGTTTATATTGCCCCAAAATAATGAGGTACTGAGTTCTGTTCCGTGATTTCTTTCGAAATTATTATGCCAATTCGCCAACTGGTATGGTTCGCTTGAATTTAACGCCTTTTGAAGAGCGTGTGAATGATACTCGCTATATTTCTTCATATCATCATCAAAAGGAGCGACAAAACCTAAAGGAAAACGATACAGCATCAAGAATTTTGCTCAACGATACTCTTAAGTTGAGAATAAATGAGATATGACGGGTTTTTCTCTTTAACATGGCCTAAATACGAGTTAAAAATAGATTTATTAAGCTCTATAAAATATGAAAATAATCCGAAATAAGAAAAATAAATTTTGATAAAAAATTTCCAAGAGGGGGAACAGAGATAATGATAGATGTGGAAGACTACAAGAAGTAAGTTAAATGCAACAAGAAAAACGACGTGGCAACAAGGAGAAGAGAAAGAGAAGAGAAAAAGAGAACGAGAAAGAAAAATGGGAATGGATAGAGAGATGGAAAAATAGAAAAGAAAGGACCTCACTCCCTTAGGAAGAGGAATCTCCGAATCTTCCCAACCAGCGAAATAAGAGAACCTTCGTCGCTGCTATTGGAAGATACACTTCAGTAGGAAGACAATAGGACGACCGGTCCCCTAAATTTTGCCTCTCTTTCGCTCCTGCCGCCGCCGCCACCCCCTCTGGTTCCCTCCTCTTGCAGGTCTCCCACTCTCCCTCATCTTGTCAAGCCAAGCACTCAGTCTTCATCTACGATTCTAACCTTGCGAGAGCGAGAGGAACGCAGGGAGGAGGCGGAAGGGGTGAATGGGGAAGTGGGTGGAATGACTGGAATAAAGGGATCTCGGTCCTATGAAAAGAAGAGGCGAGGTTAGGGTCAGAGGATGAGAATAAGGAAGGGCGCTTCGCATGTGGAGGTGTGGAGAGAGGAAAGGTCCCTGTTGTTTCTTTAAAGAGATGGAGATAATAAATGAAAAACGATTCATTTATTCAAATTCCACGTAGAGATTAATTTCTTTTCTACTTCCCTCGTCTATTTCATTAGAGACGCGTTATAGGTCTATACATCCTCACAAGTTAAACACGAGAGATGCCATAGCAATGAATTTTCATTTTGAGAAATACATTAATCTGCGTAATATATATTTCGCATTTAGAGGATATTTTCTACAACGATAAGCCGCGTAGCGTTTTTAAATGGCAGCTGTCTCGAAAAAAAATTTTCCAAGTTCATTTGCCAAACGAGACGAGTAGGCCAATCATCTCACTACGAACGAAAAAGACGGGAGAGTAAATGAGGACGCAAAAAGGGAATAACAAAGTTAACCACGCGGCGTGATGGAGGATAAAAGGATGCGGCTCGTAGAGAACAATTTCCCGAATGAAATTGCTGAAACAAAGGGAACGGAACGAGATTCCGAGTAAAAACTCGGATATTTACGCAGGTGAGGTGGAAAAAACCAAAAGGAAAGGAGAGACGTAAAATATATAGCGAGGTGGATAACAAAGAAAATATACGAGGGATAGGATAAAAACAAAAGAAGGGACTGCGGCGGCTTTATGCGAGAGAAAGGAAGAGAAAAGAGGAGAAGCTACTATAAAAAGGGTAGAGAGTGGAATGGAGAGGAAGATGTTGCTGGCCAAAGAGTAAGAATGAGTCAGAAAGTGGTTGGAAGTGTGAGAGAGAGAGAGGATAGAGAGGAAGAGACGCGAGAATGGCGAGCGTAAGTGGAAGAAAGAATGAGATAAATAAAAGCGAGAGATGAAACGAAGGGAGAGAGGAAAGGCTCGAGAGGAGGAATATTGAGAGAGAACGATATAAAGATGTTGAAGGAATAAATGCAAGTAAACGGGAGGAACGGAAGGTATAAGGGACTCAATTTATCAACCTTTAAATATTCAGCAGCTCTTAAAATAAGTAAAATAAAACAATCGCCTTGGCCCGAACTCGGCTCATCGCCCAGGGTGACGATGATGCGGAGAGCGTGAAAGGACGGTAAAAATATGAATATGTAATAATTTAAGAATTCCTCCCCATTAGGATGCGGCGGCGGGCCGTGGATGTTTTTTCGGATTGTGAAAGTGTGGAAAAAGCATCCGCGTTACAAGGCGATCTTTCGAGCAACGGGCGTTTCCGAAAAGGGGGTGGGTTGGTGGGAGAGCGAGGGGGAGGGGAAAGAGGGGAGGGAATTCCTCTTCACTTGCATCCATCAATTACGCGTTCCTTCTCCATATCTTCCCCTCAACCGCCCCGCCATTCCCATTTTTCGGCCGCCCCGAGGGGAGGATGGCGCCACCATCCCATAAATTCCCCCATGCACATCCTCAACCTTTCTCTATCTTCTCTCTCCCTCTTTCTCTCACTTCTATTTCCTTCCATCTCTTCCTTCTTTCTATTCCTAACGCTTGCGGATGGAGGTCGATTAGATGCTCTGCTTCTGCAGAGGCGACGACGAGAGAGGAATAAGGAGTTGAAGGGGAAGGAGAGAGAGAGAGAGAGAGGGATGGAGGGGAAGAAGGGGAGGATTATACTTTCTCCCCCGGGCGCCGGCACCTTTCTCCTCTTTTTCGAGCCTGGCGTCTCTGGTGGGAGTGGTTGAGGAGGAGGTAGGTGGCCGGGGGATAAGGAGAGAGGCGTTAGGTAGATTGCCGCCGTCTCTTTCACTCCTCTTAAAAAATTTAAGATGCCTCAACAAATTCTTCCCTTTTCTCCCTTCAAAACGATCGCATGAGCTGTGCGGAGATTCCGATATCTTTTGTTTCGAAGTTAAAAAGCAGGCGGTTTAGAGAGAAGGGGAGAGAGGGAAACGCGTTAGTCGAACTCTATCCGTACCTCACTTTGGAGTACCTAAAATTCAGCGAATAAAAAAGAGGGAAATGAGGAAAAGAAGCAGGTTAAAGAGATGAGGTGAAGATAAAGGAAACACCCAACGAGAATTTTAGGTAAAGGAGCGAAGAAAGAAAGTATATATACGATGAGGAATACATAAGTAGGTATACTAAATTTTTTCTCGGTGCAAGATTCATTTTTGCTATACCATAAAAGTCTCGAATTAATGATTTCGCGATAGCATTTTTTCGGCAGAAAAAATCTCCGGTTTCCTTTTTCTGCTTCGTTCAAAAAGGCGGCGTGACTCGTTTGAAGTTATTTTGTTTCCGTACGTGTTGTCTTTGAAGGAGGATGAGGAGAAGAAAACTGCCGTTTCTTTTTCCTACTCAGGACAGCACGTGTCGGAGGCGGGGAGAGTTTGAGGAGAACTGATTGATGGCGTCCGATATATTTTCCCTAGCGATGATGCGTATACGATTACAACTATTAATACGTCCCGTATAAAAAAGGCGAGCGGATTAAAAATTAAAAAAATGGTTGGTTTCATTTCGAGGAGAGAAAACTAATTAAAAGCCTTTTAATTGATTAGTTCTTCATAACATGGAATTTCCGTCTTTACAAATAAGCTCCCCTTGTACTTGGTTCTATTTATCTAAATTATAATTTCTTTGGAGTTACTTAATTTAAAATTGAAAATTTTTAAATAAATACAAACATTTTTCACAGTAATTTTTCCAATTTTAACTCGAGTAAGTTTATTCCCCAAGAAAAAATATACTAACACAAAATTAATCAAATCTCTTAGTCAACAAATCTGATGTGGCCACCACATGACTTTCTCCATACTTGTAATATTTCTAAAAATTCCAAATAGGTTAAATGATAATAAATATTTTAAGGAACTGCGAAAAAAATTTAAAGTTACAAAGAACAAAAATAAACTCAAACCGTAGCCTTCTGATATTGGATATAGCCAGGAAGCTCCGACAATTAAGAAAATAAAATGGAGCGTTACTAAGACGTAACTAAGCGTCAAGTGTTCACAATAGTCGACGATGGGTAGTATGGTGGTGGCAGCAAACAAATTAATTTAAAAAATATCTTTTAAACAATGGGAATATGGGAAAATGTTTCGAACAAACGTTGTAGAAAATTAAATTTCCTACAAGCTTTATTCCAGTACTTTTTTACATCCATCAAATATTAAAGCAAATATTTCAACAAAACGGATAAGTGACAAGAGTAATTACTCACTTCCGGGCGACCAATTTTATATAAAAATCTAATCAGTTCTTGAATTTTTAATGCAAATGCTAAATATGAAATTTTATGCTGGTCGAATTATTAGTTTTTGAGTGCCCACAAAATTCCGGTCACAGACATACACAAACTCACACACATAGATACACTCACAGACATCATCGAGAAAATAGTCAAAACGTGTTCAGGGGATCTTAAAACATGCATTTCCGTTGAAATCTCGAATTCGATTTTTTTCCTGAAAACAATACTTTCCCTATACTTCGTATCAGGGGCGGATCCATAAACTTCCCAAGGGGAGGGCGATCGCCCCAATTGCCCCTCCCCCTCTTGATTCCGCCTCTGCCGACGACCATACATTTTGAAAATCCCTATCCCCATCAGAACTTTTCTTTCCCTTGTCTTATAGACTTAATCTTTGGTGTAGAACCAAGGAATGTTAAGCGGAATGAATTTAAGAATGCACCCAGTGGATGGCAATGGGGTCGCCCCCATCGCCCCTCCCTTGGATCCGCCACTGCTTCGTATGGAGAAGGTAAAAATATTTAAACAGGGTACGATTATGAGTTACAGTTTAACCCACTCACGTATTATTGTTTTACGACGCAAAAATTTGACTAAGGTCAGGAATTTAAGCTCCTGTTTATTGCAGGAATCAATAAGAAGGCATGTGAGGTCATCTAATGACTTTACCATTGAATAATAAACCACTCTATTGGTAATAACAAATCTCTCTACAAACCCGTCTAGCAGACGGTTAATTGCAGGCTTTTGGTGAGATCTTCTCGAAGATGGTACGTCAAATGGGTTAATAACTTATGATATTACCAATTTAAATCAAATACCATAGATGGGCTGAATTACGCTGTAACTCGGTACTGCCAAAACCGCCTTGTAATGCAAGAATACATGAGCTGGTATTCCTTGAAATTATTGACAGGCTTTTGTGAACAATTAACCCCTTCGACGCCGCGAAGAAAAACGCATAAATGCAAAATTAGACATGAAAATCAAAACCACGCTCCGCTTATAATCTCCGAAATGAAAATCGACGGAAGTTTTGCAAAAACTGCGAAACAACTTCTAATCGATTCGTATATCGACATAGAATCTTACAGCATCGATACCTCGCACTTCTTCCGAAAAAAAATCCAAACTCTCCGAAACGATCAAAAACTCCATCCTATTTAATCACCGAGCGACATCCACAAATTGCAACTTGTTCGAAGAAGAGGTGGAGAAGACTTCCGCGTTTCGATCCATCACTCATGCCGTTATTTACTCTTTCTCTTCCCCTCCCCTCCCCCATTCCTCTCCCGGAACGCATTTCTTTCTCGCTTGGAAACTTGACGGTTTGAATCGGTAATTGCGAATGGCTTCCATTGTTGCAGTCCGACGCACGTCTTCTCTCCGGAGACTAGAGAGAGAGAGAGGGATGACGAGAGGGAAAGAGAGAGAGAGAGAGGCGAGAATAAAAAGAGACGAAATGCACTTCTCTCCGTTGATTGCTTCTCATCGGAGGTACAAAGCAGGAGGAGCGCGGGGAAGGATGGAGGAGGATGACAACGAAGCAGCAGCAGCAGCTGGAGGACTCCGCGGGGCTCTTTCCCACGCCGTCGATCTTCTCGAGGGAAGGAAGGGAAATACGAGGCATTCTCCGCGGAGGAGTGTGCGTCATCGAGTCACTTTTAACGCCCATACCACTCCACTTCACCTCCATATTCTCCGACTCGCTCCTCTCTATCTCACCTCTCTCTCTCTCTTTTCTTACCTCCCCGCACTTCCCTCTCTTGTCTATGCACCTCTTCGCCGCCTTCCTCCTTTTGCGCTCTCCAACTCCGTCAGTTATTCCGCGGCGCTTCGTTACAGATAGGGATCGATTGGAAAGGTGAATACGCTTTTGTTTTTTATTTTATTCGTTCGAGATTTTTTTACTCCGTCAGTTTTTTTTAAGACTAGGCGTGACTGATATTGATACGACCGAGGCGTGAAGCTGATGATAATGAGAGTCCCTACATTAATAGACCGAGCTACAAAAAAATGTTCTCTAACGCACGATCTGATGGAAAATTTTGGTGCCAGAGAGAGCTCAGGCTTTTGGTAAGCTTTGATATGGAGCTAATCTGCAAATCTACATATATCCAACTTAGGCCGATTAGATGTTATGTAGGCGCTCTGCGCCGTATCAAATGTAGTTATTTTGTCTTTCACGCAAAAAATTACACTCTTATCATTTCTGTGGATTGAAAGTTGGCCTGGGAAGAAAGAAGTCCATCCATATTCATGGGCTCATATTAAAATTCAAGCCTTGTACTCGAAACCTTTTAATTATAACTCAACCTGTCATGAATCTTGCGAACTTCGGAGGTCTCACCTCTATATTTAATTGTTTCGTCTCCATGATAGAATGTGTATTATGAATGACAAATCTTTTAATCTTTAATTCTGGGGAATACAGTTTTAAGACGTACAATACTTCATTTGCGAGCATATCAATATGAAAACTGGTTATGGTGCAACAACAATTGCGACATAAAAGTATTTTTGCACAATTTTGCTTTTATAATTGTCCCTTTTCGTTATTATGTCTTATAACTTAACGGAAGCATGACGTTTATGACCATTCGCCGTGTAAAACAAAGGCTCGAATTCGATTCCACGGGCTTTTCGTTTTTCCATTTGATTATTATGTAATCGGAAGGAATTTGACGTGCAGAACATTACTTTTTAACATTTATAAATATCTTATAATTGAGACTTAGACGCGAGATTTGCACTATATCAAAGAGGAAAAATGGAAATTCTTATTCTGTTATCTAATTCTTATTTTTTCATATTTTATGTTTATATTCGAGTTTTTCCGAATTTTTAACATTTCAAAACTAGTTACTAGGGTTACTGGCATTGTCAGACTCGGGTTTTCAGCACATTTGCACTTAATTTACAACCAAACAGACGTATGAAGGATAAAAATCGATTGTACAGTATTGTACAAACATTCATCTAAATGTAAAACAAACGCGCTAAGAAACTTATAATCTAAGTCTGCAACGGTTGCAGCAACTTAAATAATATCTACTGCCGATAAAATTAGCAAATATCGTGTCTTAAACAATATAACATCTAATGTTTTTAAATTTTACTAGTATAAAAGCCTGTCAATATGACGGGTATGCGTGGATTAAATATTACATTTAAGGCACTTCCCATTCTTCCTCCTTTTCTCTCTTTCATTCTCCTCCCTCTTATTTTAAGTTTATATTCGATTTGTTCCGATTTTTCGACATTTCATATAGAGGTTTCAAGGAAACAAAATCATGAAGGACAAAAACCGATAGAAAATTTATGTGAAAAGGTTCATGTAAATTTAAAACATATAAACACGTAGCGAAGAAACTCGAAGTCAGAAACGACTCCAATGCATTGTAATGATGGACAACTCAACATTTCAAATAAAAAGATACTTCACGCGTACATCTTTTCGTTTGCAAATTTTATTGGGCTCTTTAAAGCAAATTACTATCTTGTCAATTATTATGATTATTTTCTTTCGACAATTAAGCAAGATATTTGACGCATGGCCTGTGCATTTATAGTTATTACAAAAAATGTGTGAATTAAAAAAGCTACTTACTAAGTTCTTTCGTCGTCAAGGTAAACAAAACAAAAAGCTAATTAAAATATTAGCGGTCGTATGTACGTTCGTATTTCTTCCACGCCTTAGAAATGGCACTGCAGTAAACAAACCAATCGTTCAAATTAAGCCATCATTACTTCCCTTTCGATTAAAATGCATTCATATATAAAAAGAGTTCTCACAATTGATTTCAAATATAATATCAAAGTTCATGTCATTGCGATATAGACGTAATTTTGCTAGATCAGCAACAATGCCGGACTACGAAATTTTGTCGTCTAAAATTTAGCCAAATTTTCGTGTTAATAACGATTTTGTGGAACGATTCGACGCGAATTCGAAAATCAATGGCTGGAAAATGAATATCCGTTATTTTAGGCGTCGTTTGGTGCAAGTCCCGTATTCATATCGCAATTTTATGTGCTTTTAATATGCAAATGAAAAATGTGCTACAACTGTGCAAACCGTGCAAACACAGAAAGAAGGACAGAATTCTCTTTAATATTATTAGATATTAATTTTCCGATGTCGTAAGTTTGTCCGTCAACAATTAATTTAAATAGGGAGGGACAGAGGGAGGGGTTCTATTGTTTTATTTATATATTCCTGTTTATTGTCATAAAAAATTACACGAGTGCTTCTCATTTATGACGACTGAGTAGAGCATAGCGAGAATAAATGCGAGACGCGCAGCGCCGAGGTCCCTGGAACGAGCGAAAAGAGCGGATGGCGGCGTTGAAGCGCGTAGGGGCAGAAATAAATATCATATAAAAAATTATCACACCATACTTTATAATATTCGTCACCTCGCTTAATTTAAGTTTTCATACAAGCACAATCTCAACTCACAAATCTAGGATGTAAATAATCAGCCAAATTGTTCTGCGAGCTATTTATTATTTCGGTCAATTTTCATCTTCATTTTAATTGCACTGGGACACTAACGTATGCCTCAAAGGGAGGAAAGTGGGGGCGGAGGCACTCGGCTTCGTATCTCCCCCGCAGCACAGGCCATTGTTCTAAAAATAGCCTCACATAGACGATTACGACCTCGGAAAAAGGAATTGGCAATTGCGAGAGGCAAAAAAATATAAAGAGTGCGTAAATTTTTACTGCCATTCGACGGCAATTTTACGCGCGCGAAGCTCATCTCCCAAGGCTCCCCTCCCAGCGCCTCCTTCCTTTCACCCCTCTCTCTCCCCCACTCCCTCCCTCTTTCAAATCGCCCTCCTCCTTCCTCTTTCTCCTCCCTCCTCTACCAATCTCTCCAATCACTCTCGCATCGCATCGAAGTTAGTCACTCTTCTTCACAGGCCTCCCCCTTCTCCCGACTCCTGCCTTCGCACACAAATAGAGGAAGACCTATCTCCTCTACGTAATCCCTCTCTTTTGCATCCTCCTACTCGTCGCTTCTACTCTTTGCACGTAGGACACAACCTACCAGCTTCACCATGAAACTCTCGCGCCTTCTTTTTTTCTCCTCGACTCTCTGAAATTCTTCCTACGGCTCCTCTTGCCCTTAAAAATAAAAATAAAATCCCACGAATGGATTCCGAGAAAGGAGATTGAGGAAGAGGAGTTAGTTCCCTTTCCATACCACCACCAGCGCCTCCTCCGACGTCCTTGGAAGTGGCCGATGGCCCTTCCTACTTTGCTATAAGCCCCATCTTTTTACTTCCCTTGTTCTTCTCTTTCGTCTCTCTTCGTATTCTCTTCTCTCCTCTCATCTTTGTGGGAATTATTACACGAAAAAATTGAATATAAGCTTCTTATTTAAATTTTTTTATCCCTCAGCGTTTGAACGACCGCTACTCGAGGACGCGCTTTGTTTTGCTACTCGAAAAACCTCCATATTGACCCTCACCGTTTATGCAAATCCGCCAGATCGAGAGTAAATGTACCTCTCTGGACAGCCACAATTTCTTTCTTTTTGGACGTTTTCAAAAGTTATATGGATATATGATGACCGCCAACAAAATATCATTTTAATAATTACCTATTTAAAAAATGAAGGAAATAATTCCGTAACATTATATGTTCCCACTATGCATAAATATAAAAGCAGGACATGGTGCGGATTTAAGATCTATGTTTCACGTCTACATTTTGAGTTTATTATAAAATGATGACCGAATCGATCGGAGCAAAGTGATTCACTAAGGAGTAATGACAAATTACTTTAAGGTATGGAAGACGTGGATGTTTTTTTTTGCAATACTGGAGACGGTAACTTGCCGCAATAGAATTCCTAATCTCTATAACACAAAGGAATGGAAGTAGAAAATCACTTTCCATAACGACCTACTTTTAGGAAGTGCACCTGTTCGTTGGACGGAATAATAATGGTGGATCACCAACCGCTTAGCCCACGCAAATAACGAAAAGACGGGAGAAGGAATGGTTGGAAAAGATTGCGAAACCGAGATTTCATCTCCCAGATGCGTTATAAGAAGCTTAAGGGAATCGTTAAGTTAATTCCGTTTCCAAACATGTCTAAAGTTCATCATATGAACGAATTCAAATTGAAATGTGATAAAACTACGCATTACAAAATATCAAGAAAGCCGCTATTTGTTTGGAAAAAACGAATACATAAATTAACGCTAAACGTGAGCAACACATTGCCTTTGAAAATTTACAAGAAAATATTCAATACATTTGCTAACATTTTGACAACAAACCCCAAAAATATAAATATATTGAACAAATTACATCGACGAAATATCTCTAGGAATTGAAAATGAAAAGAGGAGAGAAACGTACTCTTACCGTTTTCACAATTGTGATAAATTTAAGCTTCAGAGCTCTTCCGTACAACCAGAGCCATCTAGTAGCATATCGTCGAAGCAGCTAAAGGCGAAAGAGAGAGTTGTATGAAAAGAGCGCCCTCCACTCGTCTTCGGATGGACAACAAGAGGACAGCGACCTCTTTAAGCCGGAGGACTTTTTCTCTCTGTCTTTTTCTCTCGCCTTCCCACGGTGTCCAGTCGCTTAATGGCGTGTTGTTGGACCGAGGGAAAAGGACGCATTAATGGACGTCACCCCTTTATAATCCTCGCGTTTGTCTTTTTTTAAAGCTTATTCTTTAGAGGAGAAGGAGAAACGGCAGCCTAAATCGTATATCCCCGTTGGAATGGCAATGCTCGTATCGCATGGACAGGAAAAACACTTAACATTACTAACATTTTTCAAAGAACTTGAATCAATGGATTGCTTGGGTAAAACAATCACTCGAAAAAGAAAATAATAAATGTAAAAGATATGAACATTATTATGATGACCGTTAGATGATACTTTTAAAAGTTCATAGTTTCCCTAAGTAGCACGCAAAGTTAGGAGCAGTAAACTTTAGTTTCAGTAATAAGTTTAACTTAAACAAGCGGGCATTTTTATTGGTAACGAAAGCAGTACTCATTGGACATTAATGTTTGCCAAAATAAAGATGGCGGTATTGTATTCCTTCTCACCAACATATATTATAACTGAGGTGATTCTTTGCTGAGATTTCTAACCGTGAAGATTTATTTAATAATCAGAAGATGGACGTAAAACATTTTCTATTTGTCATTTACATCCAATTTCTCACGCATTGGATCCAGGAAAATACGGAATAACCAAAAAATAACGACGAATCAAATACAGAGCATCGTTAATTTGAACAGCATCCGTTACAATAAAACCGCAATGATTTTCGAGCGCGAACATGTTTTTAAATGCAGAAAATTCACCCCATATTTTTACGCAAAACATTCCCCGGATCTTTTTTAAAAAAACTTTACATATTCAAATTTATTCATTAGCTCGAGAAAATTATGCCCACTCCAAATTCTCTGACGGCGCAAAGTAAGTCTTCACCACCTATAAACTCTCTTAATAAAGTCGCCTAGTTATCCCGAATCTCTTAAACCGCTACACCTTCCCGAACGAAAGGAACACTTTTTTTTATCTCAATCGAGATCGACAAGTGACTGACGTGAAGATCCCGCATATGTTTACGGCCGTCGATCGCCAGGATCTTTGATGGCGCTCGGGTATTCCGTGAAGACATGAATGACTATCGACTCCTTTTCCGTCCATCGGGTCATCCGACGGAATCTACTTTCGACCTCATCGCTCCAGCCGCAAAGTCAAGAAGGATTTTTACTTTTTTTGCCGTGCATAATCAGGAATAAACACGGGGGTGAGGAGAAGGGAATCTGCTAGAGAGAAAAAGAGAGTTGATTGGATGGATTTGGTCATTTGTCGTCGATGATGAGCAGCAATGATTGAGATCGAGAGAGAGAGAGAGAGAGAAAGAGGGAGGGGAATGAGAAAGAAGGTAAAAAAGTCATCCTTTTCTTTCCTTGACTTTTTGATACCGGGATGGCGCCGAGCGATTCATTTCTTCCCATTGGTTCGTTCGATGCGAAGGAAGAGATGGGAGAGGTAAGGAGAGAGGGGGAAGGAGGAGTGGAGGAGCGAGGGAGGGAGTGGAGGAAGGAGGGTAATCTCACATACCAAGAAGAACCCGTGCTTCTTCTTCCTCCGCCTCCCCCATCCTCCGCCTCCCCCTCCTCCTTTCTCCAATCGTTTTACCTTTTCGTAGTCTTAAGGTCGCGCTCTTACTCTTATCCCCTTTCCCTTCCACTACTCTCCTCCTTCTTCCTCATCTCCCTCCCCCTCTTCTTTACCATCTTCCTCGGTTCCTTACCTTCACTTTCTCTCCAATAACAAATCTCGGTTGTTCTCCGTCCTTCCGTGAAAATTTATTTAATCTATTCAAAACTCCTTTTATTGCAACAAGTGCTTTTGGCTTTTTTCGTATCTCTCCCGGCATATCCTGCGCCTATTTCTCTTTAACGTCATGAAACTCAAGTATTTCCATCGTGCGTAGGTGAATTTTCTTGTGGACGATAGACGAAAATAACTCGATTTCTCTCGGAATTCTCATTGCGCAATATTTAACCCGCTATTTTTCTTCTCCGCATAAGAGATGCTTAGTGGGATTTTAATCCGAGGCGGCCTAAGATATAACAGGTTTGCCTGGTGAGCATTCCGAGAGTGAGGTCAGCAGTGGTGGACCAAATCGGCCTGTTGATGGTGGTCTCGATGAGTGAAAAGAAAGGTAGTGGGAGAGAAGGAGGGGAACGGACGTCTGGTCGGGAGATTTCGGCATAGGGATGTGGAGAAACCGGTTCTGCCGCAAGCAATATTTCCTGTGAGAAGGCGGCTTCGCCATCTAGCGAGCTTCTTTTCTAACTACGAGAACTGGAGTTTTTCACACTATAGACATCTTACGGGCACAACATTAAACGCTCTGTTTTTTCTGATCTACCAATAAGTTTTCGTTCAAGACAAACAGTTTTTATGTTGGATTACGAACCAAAATGTTTTAATATTTCACGTAATACTAGGAATAAAGTTCTTTCAAAAATTTAAAGCTAATACATTTTAAAATTCGTTGTTATAACTAAAGATGAGATTTTCCTTTAGTTATTCTAAAATCAGGTTTTCAGTTTCAAATTTTTTCAAAGAACTACATCGACAGGATACAGTCAATGCCCAAAAGTTAAAAATCATATTATTACAACGGAAATACATTTACTGATTTTTATGAGCTTGAATCCTACGAAAAATGGCAACGATTCAGATACATTATCCATTATTTTATAAATTTATACGCAAAATAAATGCCGTAAGGGTAGATATATAGAAATTTAAATTTGCAAATGATTCTTCTGCATGTATAGAATTTAAAGTATAACATATATGGTGATGCTAATTGCAAATTCTCGTAATGAAAGCTGTAGTCTTGAGTCTCTTTCCAAACTAATACAAATATTCAATTTGAAAATCTGAGCGGGGAAGATGCGCCGTAACAAGTTTTCAACGTTACTCGATAGCGGCAGCACAATAAGTCTTCCTCTTTTCCGTAGCGCCTCTAGCGAGTCAAGCTCGAAAGTGGTTATGCTATAGAGGGAACTTCAAAAGTAGCGCCAACAAGTTTGTATCTATTCTGGTTTGATTTCTTCAACAGCTGGAAGGCTAACCTGCTATAATATATAGACCGAAACATTAATTCGCAAATGAAGATCAATGCGTAAACAGCGGTCTCTTAATTATAGCAAAAAATAACACGAATTACAATACGCTGCTATTAAGTTTTATTGTTATATTTTTATGAATAAATTCATAAGTTTACAAGTTATTGATTTTATGAATGTAAATGCGTTCTTCAGGATGAAGTAAACATAAAGGCCAAATTCTCTAAAAACTGGAATAGTTATAATCAACATTAATATTGGCATTAACGTATGGATTAAATAAATTTAGAGTAAAAATTTGAAGCCCGGATTTAGTTTAAATTATATGTGTGTACAATACACACACACACACACACATATATATATATATATACACACAGACACCAAATCAAAGCTAAGACCTTAACGATAAACTAAAGCCTTCATGTTGATTGTATTATAAAACTTTTATTATAAGATTAATCTGATAAAATTATCAAATTATCCCAGTCTTCCTCTTTTTAAAACACAATCAAAGATAATCCTGGCAAAGTTTCAAGTTTAGTATTAGAAGGAAAGAAATAAAATACGGTCAGTATTATTTTGATGTTAACCTTCACATGAACCCCCATCGATGCAGGTTTATGTTTCGGTCGAAGTTGGCTGAATTTTGGCCATATTCAACGGATCGTTTTGCGAGGAAATCTCATAATTATCGGCGTAATTTCGCCTTTCCTTAATGATTCCCGCCAATTCTCATTTTCGACCCACCGCGAGGACCAATGCCTCGCCCCAATCCGTTACAAAGTCTCCCGTTTCCCCCTCCTCCCGTGATCCTTGGCACTCGTAAGCCGCCCACGACTGCGGCTCACGGCCTTACCATCTCCTCTCCGCTGTCTGCAACGCCCACGCAATTTGAAAGGTTAAACCAGTAACTCAGCGCGACTCTACTACCTTCCAAGATACCTTTCCGTTCTCTTCCTCTTAACGAAAACTTCCTTGCAGAAGAGTGAACGTCCGAAAGACGCTATTGCCTCCATGGAACTAACTCTTCTTGCACTAGTGATCATCCACACGTTTGCGAAATCGTCCGACGAATGCTTAATATACGTTTTAGTTATATATTTATTAATTATCACTGTTTTTGTTATTTTCCGTCACACAGCAATAATGGAACAATATGCAATCCATTTTTTATGAGTGGTTTTCAAAAGACCGCATAATCTCATCAGATTTCCCATAATTTTTCAAAAGAAGAAAATGCATAGGTAGGTATTTTGCTAAATATAGTGGTTTTATTTCAACCATTACCGAAGTTTAAATATCTCCTGTCTTCCGATATCTTCATTCTACAAAAATACGATTTAAAATGGTATAAAATTTAACATGTACCTACTAAGAGAGTTATTTTAATTTCTCTATCGTTTAAAGCAGTCCGTAATATGATTATAAATAAATAAATAATTGTAAATTATGCGTTCTAACGTTCGTATAAACCGTAAGATTTTATTTTATATACGCGTTCTTCACTGGACTCATTTTTATCGCCACATTGCTCCCATTTTACACTATTTTCCATCGACATTCCGAATTTCTCTTTCCAACACGTCTAGTAAAACGATCTAATATTACCCATAATCTCCGGCAGTAAAACTCCAAGAAACCTCATCCCCCGTACCGACCAGAATGATTCTTTCCCTCCTCCCCACGCGGTATAATTTTCCATTCAAAGTGTATCCACTTCACCTTATCATACTTTCCTCGGAATGACATTACGAAACTATGCAAGGTGAGAGAGGAACCCGACGCCTATTTTTAGTCTCCGTCCCGGTTCCAACCCTCGATCATTATACGGTGCGCGTAAAAAGAATCGGAATTCATTCCTAGCGGTGAGAGAGTTCTTCTTGACTACATACGTGGCATCTTAATCTTCGAGGCAGAGAGAAAAGACTTTCTTTTTTGTAGATGCGAAAAGCGGCGCATTCGTTCGTAATCTCGATTCGAGCAATTGCTTCACTCACGCTCTCCGACGTGCTCATTACGATTTCCGCCGAGACCGAATCTGGATCGTAAAACGCGCATTTTGCGATTCCCCGCACCTTAGCGCGTACTTTTGAACGGAAAAAAACCGGCAAATCGAACGCGAACCGGCAGCTGAGGGGAAAGAATAAGGCCGCGAAAAACATCATTAATCGATGCAAATTTCGTGAAATCGTTCGAACGGAACGGATAACGCGCCTTTTTCGCGTCGCACGCCTTCTCTTTTCCTCTTAAATAGAGAATTTTCCGATCTCTCTTAAAAATTCTTCCTCCCCTTTCGCTCCGTCCTCCGCGTCGTCCTCCCTTCATCGGCCCCTCCTCCCATTCACATGCGCCACTCCTAAACACACCTCTCTCTCTCTTCCCTTCTTAACACGCCACCACCTCACTCGGCGCTCACAGAGACGTTCGCTGTTATTATCTCCACTCTTGCCTCTCTCTGCGCCGACTCCGCCCCTTTCCTTTCCCTCTTCCTCGTGTCCCATTACACCCACCTAACATCACACTTCGAGCCTCTATCCCCGCACCACCACCTCACCCGAACTATCTCGTCGCGAAGGCAAAATCCATCCTTTGTCCTTCTCCGATCTCTCTCATCCTCCCCGCCGCCGTAAGGACGCAAAAATAAGCAGTCTCCGATCGTCTTCTGAAGATTATTACAATGTTTCGCTCTCTCTCCCTCTCTAATACCATCGTTCCGTCTTCCTCCCCTTAGCCTCCTCTAGCGTCCACGTCGTCGCCTCTTTCTTTCTCATCATTTTGACTATTTTTCTTCCAATTCTTTGAGATGAACGTGGATATACTTAATGTCACCCTATCTCCGTCAAAAAGCATAATGCGTACGTACTATTCTATCTATACTGTGTACATTAAGAAAATATCCTGGAGTAACTTGTAAAACTTTGTAATACGTCGTTAGCTGTGAACCTTTAAAAAGGTCAATTTGAAAAACAATTTTTTCCTATAGCCAGAGTAAAGGTGGAGAAAACGAGATACCTTTGGCTGCTTTGTGGGTCTCCCAATCTTTTTCTTGGAGAAATTAAGTTATGCTATTTGATTTCAGTCAAAATGTAACCGACGATTATTTCTTGAATGCGGAGCTTCCCGCCGTTTCTACTACTATGACAACGAAGCAGAGAGACCAGTTCGGATGAATGGAGAGGGGAAACCGAAGTTTTACACTTCCTTTCCTCCAAAAACACACTACCGTAGTCCATTCTATCTGCGATCAAACTACGATGCCTTCATATGGTCCTATTTATCCCCATCTTTCTACCTCCATCTTCTTAGCTCAAAATCGCGCCATCATCCTCCTTTCATACCGTCTGTCACTTATCTTCCCATTGCCGCTCAAATTCATTCCATTGTTATTTTCTCTCTCGCCGTATCTTTCTCCTTCGAACTTTTCCGCCTCCTTGTATTCTATCGCCTGCCGCACCCCGCGTGGCCTGTCCCTCACAGCCTCCCTACATCTCCTCTCACCCCCTCAGATCCTCCTCTTCCCTTTCTCTTTTCCATTCCCTCTCCTCATCGACAGATAAGTGCATTTACATTACCTCGCGAACGTATTTCTCATAAATAACACCGCGATGCGTCCCTCGGATCCTCCAAACCATCTTCTCTTCTTTCTGGCGCGATTATAGTAATATAATATTATTACTATATTATATTATTACTATATATATTATTATATTATTACTATATATATTACTATATTACTATATTATTAGTAATAATATAGTAATAAATCGGACGTGTTGCGACACTTGTGTAATTTAACCTCCGAGTTATACCCATAAATACACGACGCGTCTACGCGAAATTCGGCGAATTCGAGCGTTTTCGCGATGCTGTCTCGTCAGATTATCGTTCTTAAGCAGCTCATATCTTCGTTTTGGCGCGAGATAATCGCGCTCGTTCGTCTCATGAAACCAACGTGTGCCAACTTGTAAATTCTCTGTCTTTTCCACAATGTGGTCGCATAAATTCTGAGGCGTCTTCTTAAAAATTTAATCAGCAACTCGCCTCGGTCATATTATAATAATTTTAAAATCTCCTCAAGAAAAAGGAAAATTCCACATTTATTATGATACACGGCGGAAGTGAAAAGAGAACGAAGACGAATAAATTGACACAGGTCGAATTTCACAGAGACTGATCATCAGCGTTACTGAGAAAACAGAGGGAGAAACTACAATAATTTAAGCTAAATCGTGTTTATTAACATAATGTTTCGTCGAATCCGTCATTTACACGCAGGAAAGTATCTTTCTGAAACCGAACCCGCAGTTAAGTTTCACCGCAACAGAAACCACGCTTTTTTACGAGTCATACATATTCATAAACAAAACAGGAATAAATAAATGTCCAAAACGAGACCATCCTCCCCATCTCCATCCCGGAAGAACCGAAAGAACCAGGTTGCGATCTTCTTTTTCCTTTTTTCAGAGCCGATAACCTCCTTCGATATGAATTTCCTAATGAAACGGCGATCCAGATGCGGGAATATTACCTTAACCAATAGGTAGGGAAAATTCGTTCCTCGCCTTCGAAGCGGAATACAGACTTTTACTTCTCGCTCGTCTTCGCGTTTCCTTTCGCTCAGATTTTCTTCCTCACTCGCCTCAATCTCCCCCTCTTTGCCGCGACTTTTCCACTTTGTAGTTTAGAAAATGGCCCTCCCTCTTCTCTTTCGGCACCTCTCGTGCACTTCTCAAACCGCCATTGTCTCAGCGATTGACATCTCATCCCTCCCACCCACCTTCACTCCCTCCCATCCACTCCTCTCTCCGCCCGCCGCCTTCTCGTGACCTCAACCAACCGCCCGGACAAGTATTTCATGTCGGACAGGATGAGGAGGAGGATTAACCCGTAAACCTCCGAATACATTATAATGACACTAAGATGGAGAAATTCCTATCCCAAACTGAGTCTCCGTGGACGAGCAATCCCCGAAAGGAATTTTATAATTTTCTAAAAATTTCCGCTTGAAGATCGGAAACGAGATAATTTATGTAAATACATTAATCTAACGGTATCGATATGGAAATGAACTTAGTTTTGTCACTCACGTTCTCCGGCTTTCGTTCTCTCTGCAGTCATGCACAATCGAAAAAACTCACCTGTAAATAAAGGAAAAAAGGATTTTTGGGTAAATAACAATACTTGATGACTTTAAAAATAATAATAATACACATCATCAAAGACTTGACGATCATAGCTTGCTATAAAAATTCACAACGTATACATATACAGCATCTATGCCACCCTTCAAAATTTGAAAAGCGTGATAATTATGGTTTATTAAATATCTTCGATAAAATTAAGCTTAAATTTCGAACTTTTTGCTTTCATTATAAATATTTTCCGTGCTGAGCTGGGACTCATATGGTCAACGAGACGATAATTTCATTTGATTGAGTTATCATACGAAGCAACTGATATCTCAACTCAACTTCAACAAAAACCTTTCACCTTTTTCATTCAAGTATCACACTACAAACAAAACGATCAAAATTATATCCACCATTTATTCCGCAGGGATTCCACGAAAAAACATTTTTTAAACCTGTAACTGTATTTTGTTTGTTTTATCTCATAAAAACCATGGCTTAAAATCAGTCTGTTTTGGTCACGCAAACCAACGAGGCGGCTTACTCAGAAAAAAATACGGAAATCAAGAAGTGAGGTAGATTAATTGAATGTACGTTTTCCGCAAATAAATTGTTATGTCGCAGAATCTATTTTAATTATTGCGATTATATTTTAAGTCAACTATGTAAATTCCTTAAAAATAATATTTTTACAGAATGTTCGTATTGCATTCCTTTTCGCTGAAGAAACTTGTAATTATTTCGTTCAAAATGGCGATAAAATTAGCCAAGTAAATTGCAGCATTTCAATAATGCCACGGCCAAATAAGAAGCCATCGAAACGTGCGAAAAGACAACACAAATATGACGAAAGATGAAGGAGGGTCCAGAAATCACCGTCGTATCTCATTTAAATTTCCGGGCCCAGACACACATACATCAAAAAAATCCTTGAGGCGTTGTCCCGTTGTATTCGCGACATCCCCGCGGGCGGGGCTGGCGTAGCGTCGAACGCATGAATGGGATAGTAAGGAGGTTTGAGGGGTTGGGCCTCCCGTGAGAAAGGACATCCTCCAAATAAGTCGTCCTCCGAAAAGTAACCCCACGCGAAATACAATCTTTCGCTCAAAACGTATTCAGATCACGAACAGGGAATATGTAAAGGATTCCCTTCATTTTTGCATCCCAATCTTCTGACTTTTCTTCTCCTCGTTATCTCATTACCTACCGAAATATTCTTCTCGTTCGATACGCATTCATTCCCTTCTTCAAGTCTTTCTTCGAATGTATTCGCTTCCTTCAGTCTTTACATGTCGATTTCCCATTAGACGTACCCACTACCTTCCTTTCACCTACTCTGAAGAACGCTCTCCCAAACCACGCCTCTTTTTTGCTAGGGTGTGACACATCCGGGGTGCTCCGCCGCGCCTTCTTGGACCGTCTTTCGAGATCACCAAAAACACGTACACGAGGGCAAACAACTGACGGCTGACTGGCGAAATTTTCCGCTCGTATAATTTCCTTCATCCCACCATGAGTTGTTTTTCTGCAAGAATCCGTGACTACACAGATTTATGAGCATATTTTTCAATTTTATAACTATTTATTAAAATAATAATAATACTTAGGTACGTGTTATAATGCCGAAGTTAAAAAACACCAACTTTAACAAATAAAATTCACTAAGAAATCGAATTCTAAATGAATGGAAATTTAAAAAAATTTAAAGATACAACCAGCAAAATCAAATTAGATTTATACGGTAATTAAATTCATCCGAGTGTTTTGGGAAGCTTGTTCATAGAAAATCGCCATCGCGGTTGAGCGAGCAGTTGGGCCTTTTTTATTAAGTCGGCCATTGGACGATTATTTTATACAACCGGCTGTCTTCATTCAACGCCCACGGCTTTTTGGTATCGAGACAGGTACGTATACTCTCCATTAAAGTTATGTTCCCTTATCTAAGTAACGTTTCTCAAAGGTCGCATAATCGCATGGCTAATGGCGCAATAAAGGATCGTTAAAGGAATGGCCTCGATTAATCAATTCGAAAAAATCGGGTTTATTCCGTGTGTTTGAGTATGCGTTTGAATGAGAATAATTTCGCATAAAATATTCCTATTTTCTTTACACACTGCCTCTCCCGCTTTTCCTCTACATCTTACAATTAGTTCTATTTTTACCACCTGCTTCGTCCGCACCCATTGCTGTCCAAGAGATGGCTCCACCACGCTCCATTGCCTCGAAATTTTTAACCGCTCGACTTTTTTGCCCCACCCCACTCCCCAAGGGACCCCACGATGCTCATTTTTTCTCTTTCTCTCCTGCTCTTCTGCTTCTATTCCGCCCTCGTCGTCGAAGGATGAAAAAACCGTTCGATTTATCTTACTCCCGCTCTCCTTTTGTTGAAAATCAGGGAGCGTGAGCAACGGCGACTCCCTAGAGTTCGTTATAAGACTTCCTCCTTCTTCTCTCTCCGTGTGAACTCATGCGTGCGTGTTCTACACGAGAGAGGCATTCGCGGCGAATAGGACAGGGCTTTGCTGGATTACGACGCATCTTGGCGGATAGTTATCTAGTTTATAACCACTCGAGTGCCGTAGTTTAGAATCGGCTTAGTCTTAAATGACTTTCAATGATTGCTATCTTTGAATGAGGCAAGAAAAATGCATCTTCGAGATTTAAATATTCTGAACTACTTTTTTTACCAGTAGAAGAAATAAAAAAGGCCTATATAAATTTCGTTCAGACATAGAAGCCATTCCAGCAGCCTGTGCCGATATCGAAAAGTTTAGGAATATTAATCTTTAGTTACGTTGCGATAAGAGAAGCACAATAATGTTTAAATCTTATATATATACAAATGGCCCTTGAATGTGTATAAAAAGGGTAAATAATAAAATTAAAGAAAATAGTAGATTTGGAGATGAAATTTCTAGACGCCATGGCGACTTGGCGTGCGGCACTTGTCTGTATATCTGCTGTAAACAACTCCCAAATGGAGGTTATTTGCTATTATTTTCGTATTTATGTCAGCATTTATGAATAAGTGGTTAAAAAGATGCATTGCCTTTCTCTCTCCGCGTAAGAAAAAAATATTTTTAACTTCGTTAATAGCACGCGAAGAGTTAAGAAGATATACCTAATAAAAGGAACACGGTTAAACCAATCTAAATCATCTCAAATGCTACAAGATATGGCTTGAGTTTGTAGACGTCTTTATAGATAATCGAATAAATTTTGTTTTTCAATCCTGTTGTATGTGATATAAGATTGATATTTCTTGGATTATCTAATGACAGAAATATTAGAAATATTGTGCAATAGTAATTTTTGCATGATTTTTTTATATAATAATTGATTCTGCATCGAAAGGTATTTCTTTTTCGCATCCAACGTTTCATTAAATGAATGAATATCCCCCAGGCATTCACGATCGGAAGTTTTAAAATGTTGCCCATCAAGATCGAACTGGATAATATTAGCTACTTAATTCCAATTGCTCGAAAATGGTCGATCATTTGAACGGCCCATTTCCGCGATTCAAACATTAAAGCTTTCAATACATTTCCATCAACAACTCGTTTGTAAACGTTCACAGGGCGTCCATCACTAGCTATCCGCGTTTAATTAACAACTCGAAAAAATATCCACCTGAGCAATGGAGAATAATTTAAAGAACGCAATAGATGAGTTGATCTTCAACCGAGATTGATTTTTTTGCGAAGAAGCGACGGGGGTGGGATACTTTGCAGACCGGTCATCTGAGATCCAACCATCACGACGCCTGCCCCTGGGAGAGAAAAAAGGGACGCGCACACTAGATAGAATGGGAGAAAGGGTTGGAGAAAGGTAGAGAGAAGGTGGGAGGGGCAAACCCCGCCTCCTGCCAATCCCCTAACTATCGTCACCATTCTTTCCCTCCTGACGTACAAAAAAGCTGAAAAAATCAGAGGAGGCGACCTTTGAGATGGTGAAGAGGGACAGAGAGAGATAAAAAGGCTGGATACGGGTTTAAATAATAATAAAAAAATTGAATCGGTCAGTGTTAAACACGTGTACGTGACGGAGAAGGGTAGCGAAAGGGCGCGACGAGAGGCAAAAGGGAGGGAGAGAGATGAGGACGAGAGGGATGGCTTGAGAGCGAGAGGGATGGCTTGAGAGCGAGAGAGAGGGCGTATCCTTAAAAAAATACCCTTTTCGGTTCGACCCACGTCGACGTGTCCCACGCATGCGCGTCCTTCCCTCCCCCCTTCCTCCAGTCTCTTTATTGCAGCCACGGATTGGGGCACGTGCTACGAGCGAGAGATATAGGGTGTGGGATATAGGGTGAGGGTATATGGGGTGAGGGATATGGAGTCAGGGGGTGAAGAATCGTGGGGCGGGAAGATGGAGTGAGCTCGGAGGCCTAACCCTTTTCGTCGATCGCGTGCGAGGGAGTAAATGGAAAACGTAATTGGGAGACTGGAGGAGAGACATAAAACCTTTGCCGTAGCGATGACGTAATATTTTATATTATCGTTTGCTAGTTTACGACCTATTCCAGAAGACCGTGGAACTCTTAATGTCGGGAAGATGGACGAATTACCTATTCGAGCATCTGATTTATTTTATTAAGGATATTTTTCAACAGTCGCTTGGCGTTTTGTCGCAGGTTCTTATGTGGTAACGACGGTAAAACGATTTTCAATCTGAAATCTAGAAATTATACCCGATGAGATATAAAACAAGTATAAATGAATGAAATTGCGTTATTCGACGCCCGATGTACAACAATTGTCAGGATATAAATCTTTTTTGTTGCGTTTGACCCTTTCTATTCTAATTGACGTACAGAAAAACTCCCAATGAGAACGTAAAAAAATGAGCGTGGTTATTTCTAATGGAGGTATTTGAAACGAGCTTCACTATTACGTCACATGAACATCAATAAGAAAAATACCGCTTTCATTCATAACTACGCGCATACAACCGGACGTTAAAACAACCGATGGACGTTCGTAGGGTCAAACTAATTACAGGGCTTTAAGACTTCATTTAAAAGACTCAACCTTGACACCCGCATCCATTAATGAAGTTACGTCCTATCATACGGAGCAGGCCACTTATTCTCAATTAAGAACACGTAATGAACGACAATTCCGGAACACTCCCTGCGTGCTCGTTCGTTTACATGTCGGAGTAAAAAAAGGTGGAGAGTGGAGAGAGATCACGCGACGGGTCGAAAGATAAGGGAAGTCATCGCCATCGCTCCGAAAACTTTCCCTCTTTTTTGTTCCCCCCCTCTCTCTCTCTCTCATTATTCGCGGTACCATCGTCTATCAATGTTCCCTCCCTCTCCTTCTCTTGAGAAGTTGATGAGAGAGAGGGAGAGAGTCCATCCGAAGTGAATGGACGTGGGTGGACCAGAAAATCTTATCGAGAAAGGAAGGACGACGAATAAGGGGAGAATGAGAAATGGGAGTGGAAAAAGGATGAGAGAAACTGGTGGAGGAGGAGGAGGGAAACTGGTGGAGGAGGAAGAAGGGGGAAACTGGTGGAGGAGGAAGAAGGGGGGAAACTGATGGAGGAGGAAGAAGGAAGGAAACTGGTGGAGGAAGGAGGAGGAGGGAAACCGGTGGAGGAGGGTGAAAGTGGGATGGGTCTAAACTTTCCGAGAGTCCGTACTCGCTGATGCGTGGGACAGGGAGGAGAACACGTGGGTGGGAGCCGTGATGGGGGGGAGGTGGGTGAATAAAACACCGGATGAGGGGAAGGAACGATTGTTAAAGTGGAGGAGGAGAAGGGAAATGGATGAGGCTGAGGATGGACGAAAAGGAGGCGGCGAGGGAGGAGCGGTGAATATTGGGAGGGAAAGGGTTGGATGTACCCTTCCACTGTCTTCCGTGTCATTCCCTCCAACGTTTCGGCTCCTGGACCCTTCTTATCCTCTTTTACTTCCTTCGGAGGCACCCCTCTCCTTTTTACGACTTATATTAGTCCGCCCACGTAGACATCGATCTTCACGCACGCCTTTCTTTACCGAACAACACCCTCGAGTTGAACTTGGAGAGAATGCAGCCCTGAGATAAATTATTATGCAATTTTCCCAAGGACAACTTACTCCTTGATACGAGAAACTTTTCTTTTCGGAAGATATAAACTAGCACGCTTCGTGACAAGTGCGGTAGTCGCTGTTAAAAATTATTTCATTATTCATCTTACTGCTATTTTAGAAGATTGCAATAATCCACTCATAAAGCACACAAAGTTTAACATTGTAGATGTATTCAAAATAAGGGGGTTAAAATAGGCTATCCTTTGATCAGTGTAAGAATATCATATCCAAAATATTTTTAAAATAATAAAAAATTTTAAATAAAAACAATAAAATTAAAAATGTGGCATTCATTAAGATCATACTATATGTAAAAATCAAACCTAGGAAAACAATGCTCCAAAATAATTTTCGAGGATCAGATTACACAGTATGCGTGTTTAATCCACTTCATTAAAACGTTTCACCCGGCTCCCAACGACACTTGTAATTTTCATTGTCTAAACGCGTGCGCAACACATTCAAATCGTGAGGTGTCGTCATTCGACATATAATGGGCGTGTAGCGAAATGAAATTGGCAACCGTCGACGGTGTTAACACCGGCAGTCGTCGTACCTATAGGTTGCCAAGGAACCTTCCTTACTTCCTGGGTGGGGCACACGTGATTCGTCGGCCATTTCGTGCAGGCGATCTTTTTATTTTTTTTTCACTTCGAGGCTAGACGCGACGTATTGATCCATAATGGATGCCATTCATTCTTTTAAAGCGAGCGACAAAAAACAGAGCGTCCGACTCCTACTTTCTATCTATAAGAATAATAGAATCGAACGAAATAACGCAAGTCCCTCTCTTAAGGGATAACAAACGGTACAAAAAAATCGTGTATGACGAGAGAAATAAAGAAGACGCGAGGGAGAAGAGGTGGATATTCAAAAGGGCTGTGCATCTTGAACACCTGAAGGACGCCTTGAATGAGAAATGCGCATACGTACGCTTTCGTTCGAATCTTCTCCATTGGGCCATCAATCTTTTCAGCATCTCCGGTTAAATAAGAAAATAACAGAGTCGTGCGTCTCTCCGACGCGAGATTATGGGTTGCCGTGAGTAAAGAGGGATGGGCGCGACGCCAATAATGGTTCCTTGAGGACAAGGACAGCCAACCGGTGCCCTGCAAGCGCAACGCAGAGGGTAAAGTGGGGAGGGCGACACAGTACGTTCTCCTTATTCAATTCGCAATCGTATTATGGATGAATGTGAAACCGCATGGCTAGTAGCCGTCTGTAAATGTGGCAGTGTGACAGCTGCGTAGGTGACGCGCTGCGACATTATGAAGACTCGTTCTACCAAAAACTTCTTTTAAAAAAGCTAAAAACCGAGTATTTAAACAAAATTATTACAACGCGTCAAGCGACAAGGTGCATTTGATTACTACGCATAATTATTCAAAATTTCAAGTGGATCAGATTAAATTCAAATTGTTTAACAACTTTTGTCAACAATTTCAAAACGTTATATGCCCCGAAATAAATCTTAAACTATAAAGTGGAGTTCGACAGAACATAAGCTATTTCAGTGTGAAAAATCAGGCAATGCTGGCTTTCACTCAACGCAATTCATCCGCAGATACCAATCTGGCGTTATAAGTAAGAAGGTAAATCTTCATAGATCGCGAAATCCTAACAAATGCATATAATTCTTCTCCGCGTGGATTAGTATCGAAATGTGGTGAGCATGATAAATTTCAAGCTGCAAACAAGCGCGTGGCTTCAGTCTACTTCAGTCTCTTCCCTGTCCCCTTTTTCATTCGTATCTAACATCTTTTGGTAAGGGGTTTTACCTATCTGGTTTGGAGCGCTCAAGGCTTTTCCACTAGGCATAGGTGGGCGTACAGGCAACGACTCGAACACGTGTCTTTGAAAAGAAAATCCTTTTAACTTTTCTTCTTCTTCCCCTTCCAATCGCCAGGCAGGATCTTGAAGGCGTACGCAGCTCCGACAGATCCAAACTCGCCCTTTGACAATCCTTAAGGATTCCTCTCCTCCACTCTCTCCCCTGCCCTCAACTCCCTATTATTATATGGGATCGCCCTTTATAGCGACTCAGAAATCGAAATCCTGTTTCTGTAGACCAGTAGTGCCCAACCTTTTTTTAATCGCGGGCCACACAGACACGGATAAATTTGAGAAGTGCCACGCAATTTATGAAAAAATTACTCTCAATAAATAGACTATTTAAGTACTAATGGTAGATTGAATTTCCATGCTAAAGTCATCTTTTTCACCTTTAGATAATTATCTCTCCCCTTAATGATTCAATGGTTAGGTAAGCCGATGGCTTAATAAAATTCAAAAGTGAAAATTGTTTGAAGGCTCCGCGGGCCACCTGAAATCGAGTCGCGGGCCATTGCTGTAGATGAAGAACTTTCCTGCTTTTTTAGCACATCATAGGAAAGCCGCATAAAATGGCAATTAAGCACTGTTATTTAATTCTGCTACATGTTCGTGTCAAACATATATATATAATCTTAATCGATTTATCTTGAATACATGGAAAAGAAGAAAATATTATTTCTACAGCAAACCAGTATTCATATATTACATGACGGAGAATAGGATTTGCAACTCCATAAATCCTGGTTGATAACATTTACGTCTTACTTCGAGAAAAAATGTATTATATCTGTAAGAAAATTAAGCGTTTACAATTAGTTAGTTAAATCTGTCATCAATCCTTGAAACGAATATGTTAAAGATAAAACTAGTTGAACCTCAACCTATCATGAATGTAATGGAGGAGATGGCCTGCCAGACTGGAATTTGAAATATTAAATATCTACCTTGGCATCGCAGATATTAAGCGGAGGTCTGAAAACAATATTTAATAACGGCCGAACATAAACTTCTAAATATAAGCACCGCTCTATTCCTGTTCGCACCAGTAGCATTCCGGAGGATTTCCACTTTTTCTTCCTAATTGACGGCATGTTTCCACGGTCTCATCCACCAAACGTATGTTCAGAAATAGTCAGAAAGACTCCCTAAATCCTAAGGATCCATCTAATGCGATTCCATTGCCGTCTGCTGTCGACGCCGCCGTCTCGCGCGTAAACCCCTACTCTAATTCCCTTTCCGACTAATATGCACCGCTCTCTCGCACCCTTAATCCCCTGAACCCTGCGCCCCGGCGTATCTATGGTGAAGGGTAGCAAGGGAGCGATCCGTCTTCGGCAAGTCCACCAAACTCCTCCCAACCAACCGACCAAAAAGAGAAATATTTTTTCTCCTCTCTTGCCGACGTCTCAATACGTCAAATAACGAGTTTTTAATTGCGTCACGTCTCATGCGTGCGACTCAAATAGACATGAAACCCGTGAAGGGGGAAAGAAGGAGAAAATAAGAAAAGGGGAAAAGTGTTTATGAAGGAATGCCTACAAATGAGCGAGTAGGCGGCAGGGACACGACGCTGGTTTTTGTAATATTCCTCGATGAAAGACAAAATAGGTCCTGGTGAGAAGAATAGTGTTCTCATGGATAGAAACGCAAAATGAGTACGAAAGCAAATGAAAACATGTAAAATGTGTTTTATCGCCTTAGGTAGGAAGTTTCAATGATAAAATTGATCTTTGTCAATTGTCGGAGGGCCAAAAGTATAAAAAATATAAACATCATGACTTCGAAAGGTAGCCAACAAATTATTTAGTTTTATTAAATATTTAATAAATCTTAGCAAACACTTGCGGCGATCTCAACACAAGGCAACATCGTTACGTATTTAGTTCGTTTCCGGCGACTTTATCTGAAGAGTACCCTGGAGATAACGCGACATTTTACTAATTTTTCGGCCCAATCAGATACGCCATCGTGTAAAATTTCACAAGTTCCATAAAAACTCACGGCGTTAGTTTATCGTATTGGGTCGTTCATAATGCCGCCGTAAAAAGAATTGTGGCACACTCTTATGATATCACTGAGGAAAATTATGATTTACTCGCAGGAAAGGATGGGACCTTAAGACTGAGGCACTGAAAAATGTGGCAAATTATTGCTCCGATGAAAAATGATTCGATTTCTCGTGTCGGGAGAGCATAAACGCGAAAGAGGGGGAAGGATGAAAGGATGTAGGAAAAGGCAACCGTCACGTGACCGAGGAAGTTATTGTGCGTCTCCAGTGGAAGGGACAAGTTCCGGTCGCAAAGAACATCGGGAAAATTTCCCGCCTTTTTTTCCAAAAAGAGAAATAAATATCTAGTAGAGCCCTCATCCGCCGGAAACTGTAACCACTCTTTTTGCGGCCCTTCCCATCTTTCTTCTCACATTTTCGTCATCACTCCCCCTCCGCAGATGTGGACCGTAGGACGCAAGGTGGGTCTTCGAGCTGGACCAGGAAATGGATTTAGAGGGGGTGAAGAGCTTATGCGAGGAAGAAAGAAAGGGAGCGTGGCTAACCTACGGTCACTTCCGCTCACACCGATCCAATTACGGTAGGAAATTTCGGAAAAAACAAATGTAACGCGTTATTTTTTCCAAATTTCCTGTTTTTTTCTCCACGTGACAAATACGATCACTTCGCACTTGAATGTGAAATATTGTACAATTTTGGTAGATGGATATAAGTACCTAGAGTCGTTCCACGAAAAGGCAAATTTCCACAGGATATTAAAGTAATTACAGCAATTACGCCAGCATGTGACTCGAAGAACCTCCTCTGGCAGATTTTAAAGGCAGAAATACCTTTAATTTCGGAGAGCCTTCTTATTATTTTTGGAGATACTTTATCAACTGACGGAAGTAATTAGTTAATCTTCTCGAGGTTTTATCATTATGATTCACGGCGTCGATAAAAATTTCAAACTCGAAAACTTTTAAAAACGAAGAATAAAAATGTTAAACTTTTCTTCCGATTCGCATTTGCATTGCCTTTGAACGAGGCGATTAATTACGGTTAATTTGAATACTGGAATAGGCTCGGTTTTTTATTTTAAAGAACCGATAATATCTCTTTAAGCGGCTCACGGACATCAGCATACATTCTCACGATCAAAAACACTAGAAAAACTACGACGGCTGTTCAAGCCTTAGTAGCATTACCCTTAAGGCTTTGGGCGCGCATTCTCGAAAACCTTCCAAGGTTATGCCTCCCCTTGCACTTCCGCCCCTTGATATTTCCGATCAAGATTTTTTTTTAAAGGGCTCGAAAACATCTTCGAATGGTTTGTGTTGTCAGAGGGCATTGGGGCCGCACGCGGAGGCGTGAGAAGGAGAGGACGACGGGCTGAGAAACGATAACCTCCAAATCACTACGAGTAAAGGATTCGGGAGAAGTTTCTACGGGAAAGGGTGGAGGCAGGGGGTGACAAGGTGTGGGAGAGAGAGAGAGAGAATAAAGGAGGGATACCGTGGTGCGGGGAGTGCGTGGGGTGAGAGATTGTTATAGAAACCGGAAAGAGGGGAGGGATACTTAGGAAGAGTGCCTGCGTATAGTGAGGAAGAGGAAAGGGGGGGTGAAAGGGGGGAGGAGGTTGAGGTAAAATGAGGAGGTGAGGGGAAAGGAGGGTGGCGGAGGATGTGCGTTTTAAAAAGGTCGATGCAGATGAGAAGGGAAAGGGGGAGTGGATGAGCGAGAGAGCGTGCGGACGAAGAGGAAACGGAGTGGCTGGGGTGGAGAAAGGAGGATAGGTTGGAAAGAAGAGGGCGTGAGGAGGGTAATGGGAGACGTCACGAGAAGGGCAGAAATAGTAGAGGGAGAAGTGGGCGGATGTGACGGAATGAGCGGGCCGAGGAAATGTTTTGGAGGAAAAGAAAGGAGATATGACTGGATTAGGAAGGGGAATTAAAGTAGGACTCGATAAGGAAAAATGCCTTGTAAATCGGTTATTTCTAAGAACAGACAGATTCCCCACCATTTAGTTGCTTTTTACTCTCTCTATATACGAAGTATAGAGAAAGTATTGTTTTCATGAAAAAATCGAATTTGAGATTCCAACGGAAATACATGTTTTAAGATCCGCTGAACATGTTTTGACTATCTTCTCGATGATGTATGTAGGTGTGTCTGTGACCGGAAATTTGTGCGCACTATAACTAATAATCCGATCAGCATAAAATTTCATATTTAGCATTTGTATTAGAAAGTGAAGAACTGATTAGATTTTAGCTAAAATCAGTAGAAGTGGATGTTTATTCTTGTCATTTTTCCGTTTGTGTCAAATATCTCCGGTAATTCTTCATTGACTTAATATTTAATAACATAAGTTATATATAATTTTATTCTCTACAACTTTGGATTTAATAATTATTTGTTGAGCCAATTGTTAAGGAGATATTTCAATATTGACAGCGATTCCAGCGCCGCTAACTCGTAAATTAGCAACTACATATAGAGAAAGTCATGTGTTGGCCAGATCAGATTTTTTCAAAATCTATCGAGGGGGAAGAATATCATCATCATAGGTAGTCTGTCCGTAGACAGGTCCGTGATTATTCATGGTTAAACCTGGTTCTCCATATACTCCTATTTTCCGCTGTCCTCTTTATATCTTGATAACTCTCTTTCCCTTTCAAATCGTCTATCAGCTGAAACCTTTTCCTACCTCTTTCCCTTTTCCCATCTAGTTTTCCTTCTAACACGTCTTTAATCATACTCTCTCTCCTCAGGTAATGTCCAACCCAGTTAGCCTTCCTCTTTCTGATAGTCTGTATAATCATTCGCTTCTCTCCTATTCTTCGTAGCACTTCATCGATTTTCATCCTATCTGTCCATTTTATCTTCAGCATTCTCCTCCAAGTCCACATTTCAAAGCTTTCCAAGTATTTGATGTCATTTTTCCTTAGCGTCCATGTTTCTGCCCCATACAATGCTATACTCCATACGTAGCATTTTATCAACTTCTTGCGGATATCTTCCCTTATATTCCCTGTAAGTAGTTGTTTCTTTCTCCTGAAAGCCGCTTTTGCTTTTCCTATTCTAGTTTTGATCTCATCCGTAGATTTTGCCTCTCGTGTTATGATACTTCCAAGGTATTTATATTCTGAAACTTGTTCTAATGGCTTTCCCCCAATAGTTATGTTCAGATTCTCTTCTTTACCCGATATTCGAATGACCTTGGATTTTTCTGTATTTATTTCCATACCGTATTTTCTACCTGTTATCACTAGTCTATTTATCATTTTTTGTAGCTCCTCTTCCTTTCTTGCTAGAAGTACTTGATCATCTGCGTATTTTACTGTTCTTATAATCCTTCCTCCAATTTTGAAATCCCCTGTGCCTTCTAAAGCTTCTTGCATTAGACTTTCTTCATATATATTGAATAGGGTTGGCGATAGGCAGCAGCCTTGTCTTACTCCTCTACCGATATTTATTCCGCAGGTGTTCACATTCTCAAACCTGACCTTTACATCTTGATTCTCATATAGATTCCTAATCAGTCTCCTGTCTTTCCAGTCTACACCTATATCCTTTAATATCTTCATCAACTTTACCCAATTTACTCTATCAAAGGCCTTCTGCCAGTCTACGAAACATGCGCAGATATCTTGACTGTATTCTATTGCCCTTTCTGATATGATTCTAACTACTCCTATAGCATCTCTAGTTCCTCGTCCTTTTCTGAAACCGAATTGATCTTCCCCTATTATTTCTTCTGCCTTTTTCTCCAGCCTTTTATTAAGAATCCTCGTGATGATCTTGGATGTGTGTGACAGAAGGCTTATAGTTCTGTAATCTTTACACTGCATTTCCTTTGGCTTCTTCTTTAGAGGGATCATTGTTACTTCTAGGAAATCCTGAGGCCACTCTCCCGTGTCGTAAATCTTATTAATTAATTTCGTGATCGCTTTTAGTCCTTCTGATCCTATGACTTTAAGTATCTCAGCCGGTATTCCATCGCTGCCCGTGGCTTTCCCCTTCTTAAGTTCCACTATCGCTTTTTCTACTTCGCTCTCCATAATACTTGGTCCTAAGTTGTCTTCTTCAATGTTTTCCTCATTTTCCAGTTCTATTTTTGCCGCTCCTGTCTGTTTGCTGTATAATTCCTTAATGTATTCTTCCCATACCTGTGCTACATCCTTTGTTTCTGAGACTATCTTCCCATCCGTATTCATAATTCCTTTACCACAAATTCCATTAGACTTCTTATCTTCTAATTCCAGTGCCCTAGCGTACATCATATCGTACCGTCCTAATTTCTCCATTTGTTCTATTTCATCACATTTTCCTTTTAGCCAATTTTCTCTAGCTTTATCTGTTACCCTTCTCAACTCATTGTTTATACGCCTATAGTTGGCTCTACCTTCTTCACTGTTAACGTTTTTCCATTTTCGTCTCTCATCCATTTTCTCCAGCATTTCCTTCGTGATCCATGGTTTTCTGATTTTCTTCTCTTGTTTTCCAATCTCTTTATCCAAGGTTTCCTTGATACTGGTTTTAATTTCATCATATATAAACAATAAAATTTACCAAAAACCTGCCCTATTCGAAGTGCTTCCTCGTTAAATAATATTTTTAAATGAAACATTTCATAAAAAATGCCAAATAACCATTTCATAAAAAACTTCTCTAACGTCGATTTATTTCTAATAATGTGCTTGGGAGGTGAAGAATTATTATTCCTTTTCTTTGCACATTTAACAGAATTTTAAACATTATACATTTCATGATTAAAATCTCCATTAAAAGTCTATTCTTACAGACATACACCTAATGAAAATAATATCTAATATAAAAAATAATTGTTGTCTCAACTTAAGCAAAACTATAAAATCTTAAAGAGATTTATAGGAACAAACCTGGATATTACGGAAAATATGATTTATCAAACATGAAATTTCTTTATGAGCACAAAGTAGTTTCTATGCAATTATCGTTGGTTTAAATCGAATAATTATTTTAATTATCGGTGACTTTGAGGAGATACATACTATCAAAAACAAATTACGTTTATTTTGGGAGACTTCAACGCTCACTATTTTGGCTTAAACAAGATTAAGTGAAAGTAAACGTAACGCAAAGATTTACAATGTATGTTTTGATCGCAACCTTATGCAGTATTAAATTATTAGTGAATTGAGTTATGTATTACTAATAACAAATAGACAATATTTTCCCAAATGTGAAAGGAATGTACTCGTTAAAACTCTCATTCAAAATCTGGTGCTTATTATCGAACTAGCCCATGTTCTTAATAGGTCGATCATAATATTTGCAATGATATGTATTGGAAAATAATTTTGAAAACAGAATGGAAGACAAAAATCAAATTTTAATTTTTTCGACGTAAATGCGTAGAAAACGACGCATATATGATATATAATTAAGAATCTCTTTGGTGTTCCAAGTATGGTACCAGACACCAATTCTGGTGTCGCACGAATAGGAATCAAGATAAATCTTAAAGAAAGGACGTGTGAAAAGGGCATCCTAGGACAGAGATCGGAAAAGGTTGTTATATGGGAGAAGGGAGAATCATCAGCCCTCCTTATCAAGAGAGGGTTATGTGGGTGTGTGGGTGGAATGCGTGTGGGAGGGGGAAAAGGAATAGAGAAACAAGGAGTGTGGGTCGGCGGGAGGAGTAAGAGAAAGACGGGAGGAGGAGAGTAAAGAAGAAGGAGCGAGCAGCTGCCGAGATCTCGAACTCGATGGTGCGGGAGAAAAAGGGTAGAGGGTGTGCGGGGGATGGGCGAAGGGGCTTGAGAGAGAGAGAGAGGGGGAGGGGGGGGGGGGAGGATGTAGAGCGGAAAAAAATGAGGCCGAAGGGATGGAAACGAGGGCGAGGGTTCTTTTGGTATATAAGTTGATAGACTTAATGGCATATAAATTATTCCCCTTCCAAATGAGCAATTGTATGATGACTATTGAATATTAGTAACTTGGATATTTAGAATCAATTGTCGGCAGTAGTAGGACACATTATCAGTGGATTTGAATAATTGATCACTCTCCTCTCTAAGGAGATCATCATATTAAACGACTCTATAACTTTCCAATCGTCTTAATACATGTTATGAATTTAAGTAACGTTTTGCGGAATAATCACGTTTTTTTACGTTTCATGTGTACAAACACGTAATATTTTTCAAAAAGAGGGTGGGCCAAAAGTACGGAAACACGTCTCAACACTAACACGACTAACATCGGAAAGCAAAGGAAGTAAAAATATGTACATATAAAAACATAAATTCATGCAAAATTATACTTATTGAGTTTTTCGCAAATATTGCTCAATATGCCCACCGTTTATGTTTTTGCACAACTGCAGTTTGTCTGGTACCAATCTGTGATGACAAATTTTGCTATCAGTAACGGACCCAAATCAATTCAGTTTTAAATGATCAATTAATTATTTAAGTCATTGAAATCAATAATTAGGAGTCCGTTTTTTTCATCACGGTGTATTTTGTGACACTAAAGCTATAACTCCGTGTTTCCCAATCGGGGTGCCGCTGAAATTGTTGTTTGTCAAAGTTAGACTATCCAGGGAATTAAGTATCGTGTAAATACGAGTAATTAACTATTAGAACTAGTATATGTATAACAAATAAGGATTAGTAGAATTAATAATTATAAGTACTTGATTTCATAACTAAAATACAATAATGAAAAACATACGATTACTACTGAAGTTACTTACGGGTGCCGTGACAAAAAAGGTTGAGAAACCCTTCTAATATCCCTTCTTACGTGTTTCCCTACTTTTGGTCCATCATGTATATTCACTGGATTTCCCCATTTTATAAGATCAAAACAATATATTTATGGATTTTTTCTCTAACTTAAGAATGAAAACCTACTAACAGTAACATTTTAAAGTTACTTTTTATCAGACATCCTCGTAAAGGTGCGTTCACACTATATACCTACATGTATGATTGTATATACAAATCTTATACATGTATAAACATAAATCTAAGAAATGTAAAGGATTTGTAAATGACAATTCTAAGATATCTTCATGACCTATACTGTATGAGACAAGTCGTATACAAATCTGAATCTTCCGGACCGAATGGGAAACTTGGGTTTATCCAACAACTCGCGTATGCGCTGTTGAATCTAAATCATCTGCAATTGTTACTCCTCTACATTGTTTACGTGCGGTAGTGTTGAGTTCGATTATGGCCTAAAATAGCGTTTTTTTATTTTTAGGCGTTCTTTACAAAAAGTAAAGGAAAGCACGCTTTATATTCAGGTCGTGTCCGTCGGTCAGTCCGCATGTTTCATCTCCGAAACTACTGGACGGATATTCACGAAATTTTCTATTTAGGACATAAAGGCCAAGAAAATAAGAAAATTATATAAATGGTTTATGTAGCCTAATCAGGAGTGCCACTTTACAAGTGACAAATAATGAACTTTTATTTATATCTCGTAAAATATCACTTATAACAAAAAGTCTTCAACCAAAAATTGTAGAACTAATCAAATAGCATCTGTTTTGTTCAATACATTTTATCGAGGGAGCAACCGATTTCAAGAAAATCAAACGAGAAAGTCGTAATTCACTTTGAGCGTAGAAAAATTTTCGTGTTTTTTAATCTTTGTCAACGAAAACAATCTTCGTGACAACTGAAGTAAACAATATCTGCTGTAAATACCTAATTATTTTAATTTTATTTCGTGTGCACGCAACATTTGGAAAATGAAGGGAAATCTGCGACGAAGAAATGAACGTAAATGCGTCTATTTTCTTTGCGTATACACAGCCTTTGTAAGTGAAAAGAAATGGGTAATTTACGACGAAGAAATCAATGTGAACATAAAGGTTATATTACAACTATTCGAGTTTTAAATAATTGTCGATTGTTTTATTAATTACAACTGATTAGGAAATTATTCGGTGAATCAAATATTGTTTATTTCCTTGGCATCACTACTGGCCCATCATTTTTCAGTACTTAGAAATTATACTAAGTCATTAATATTTATCTTTTTTGACATGGTTGCATAAAATGTAAAGAACGCCTCTGCCTCGCGTGTCTGCACGCATGCTGTGTGCATCTTTCCTCTCTTGTTAAATCATTAATTATTGATTTATATGCGCCGTGGCTACTTCTTTTGCACAAAAAATTTCTCATCCACCATCAACGTTTCTTCTTTTTTGCTACTTTGTTGTTTATTACATAATTTGCAGCAGTACAAATGGACAGATATTCCTCGTTCGAAGACATATTGTCTACTGACTTGTCGAACCAAATGTGAACACTTAAAAAATTTATACTTGTATTAGATTTGTATATACTAAATCGTATACAAATCTAGGACAAGTCTCATACTTGTATATGGATTTGTCATATTCATGCATATAGTGTGAACGTACCTTTATACTTGTATATGGATTTGTCATATACATGTATGTATATAGTATGAACGTATGTACCTTAACAGGAAACAGAACGCGAGTTGCGGTTAAGCATATGTCTCAAGGAGCTCGGTGGAAAAAAGAAATAATAAACGCTTTATTTCCTTTCTTCGGAAGTCGTGAGGAGAGGGAGAGGGAAGAGGAGGGATTGAGGAAGGAGGAGATCCCCGGATCCGCTTTAGGGTTAAGCGAATGAGAGATGCCGGACGCTAAGGGATGAAGGTGTCTGCTCTGAGAGAGAGCGTAAAAGAGGAAAGGACATTTTTACGTTTAAAAAAAGACCAGAACTTCCGGAGAAAAAGATAGGATGCAGGAGACTGCTGCGGGCGTAGGAGTGGTGTCAAGAGGTTCTCGGGAGGGTGTTCAAATATGGTGAGAGGAGGACGAGAGTGAGTGTGGAGGGAGGGGGCATGGCAGATGAGGCACACGCTGAAGTGAGCGGTGGAGAGTGTGCACGAAAGAGGAGTGAGATTGGTGGCGGGTGGTATTACTTCAAGTGGTTTACTTAAGGGGGGGGAACACATAGGACCCTAAGAAAAAAAAAGCACTTCTCTTTAATGCAAAGCGTTGTTCATTGCTACCATATTGAGACTGATTTTTAAGGCTTTCGACTGGTCGAGCTTAAATTCTAGTTAAGAAAATCATTTTGGACTGCAAAAAATTAATAAAGAACGGAAGTGTTACTTTTCCAGAGAATATATGCGAAAATGACAACTATATATCCAAACAAAAATAACATAAAGCAATATTATAAGAAATGGTAGCCATACTCATGAAAAAAGTAGATATACTGCCATAATTGCAATTTATTACCTCACAGGTTAGCCATCAATCAGCCAACTTTGAGCGAAGAAATCATTTTGATATTTTCGCTAATAGAATGGCAATTTAAAATAATATTGAGAACGTTATTGGCATTTGATAATTAATTAATGCATAATATTTTATTAAAATATTGATGCTTTTAAAGAATAACATTATAAAATGTATTCGATTTAAAGACCAGAAGAGGGCAGACTTAAATAGTTGGCTTTATTCCGCCGTTGCAACTGATGCTTTAAATAATGCTTTAAATAATAATATTCTTCGAAAACGGCTCAGAGGCAGATGTGGGCGGAGACGCTATAGTTTTTCACAGGAAGTAGCATGATCCCCCTTATTCCGAAAAAAACATAACTCGGTGGCTGTGAAAGCAGCGTGCAGCTGCAGAAACGTGGCATATTGCGATCGTTTAGAGCAAATAGGTTGTCCAAGGAGCTTTCTAATAATTTCATTCATTAAATACTAATATGGATGCAGTCAAATGTAAATTATCTCTACTTTTTGCTTACGAGTATGAACATAATCACTAAGCCAACAATAACCAAAGATGCTATGTTTAAAAGGCCTTATCACGGAAGGCAGAACAATAAGCATTTTTATGGCGATAAAAACACGGTTTTGTTCAGTTTAAAGCGAAGTTGCCAATAAATATATTTTATAAAAAAATTCGTTCAGTTACCAGTTTACAACCTGTAGTTGGATGGATATTTTTATGGCCTGATTAATATATACCAGCATCAAACCCTCTCCTATCACTTTTCTCATTCTCAATACTTGAGAGAAAAGTGGTTGACATAATCAAGAGTCAAGGACTCAAAGGTAGCACTTATTTGGATCGGTGATCTGGGCCAGTTCATAATTTGTTGATTTGAATTCCGTTGGATTAGCTAAGTCGACAAAAATAAATATTGACATTACGATTATGATAGCGTCAATTTATTTAAAAATCCTATTTTTATTTCAAAATTTCCTTTTCGAGTTTGTGTATTTTCGAGATATCCTTTTGAGGTTGCGTCTCACAAGATAACGATTTCATGGAATTTGACTTTAAAAATGTGTAATATACATTGCGACGGTAACTAGTTTGATGGATATACATGGGTCTCCGAGACTGGCCGAAATAGTAATTTTCGCTGAGAAAGCATCTCTATAACAATCACCATAAAAATTAAGCGACTTAATGACATAATTTATAAATTACCAGTTAGGAGAGAAAATTTTCTCTTATTAATTACTTGCAAGGTTACAAAGAATAATACCGCCACATAAAATAAACGTAGCAGAGGGAGTTAAGAAAGTATATATGGCTAGGTCGAAAGAAATTAAGGAGGGTATAGAGAAAATGTTTTGATGTAGAGAAGGGCGAGGAGGAAAAGTGCGTGAGTAGCAGTAGGAGATATTTTTTGAGAGGGTTAGGAAGTTCGATGGAAGTAGAGTGTATTAGGAAGGGAGTAGGGCGGTTAATGGCAGACAAAAGGACGAGCAGAAACAGATGTTTTCAGTGAGGGAGGGATAGAAAGTGGGAAGGGAAAGAACTGGCAAGTTTTTTCGGTGATGGAAGGAGGGGGAAAAACCAAAACCAGTAAAGGTCCCTCCTGCCGACGCTTCGGAGCAAGCATTGCCCACATCTTATTTTTCTATGCAAAAAGGCATCAGCATGAATAATTCGTAAAAGCGGTGGACGGCTTCTATGTATGCTCTTTTAATACTTAATGAAATTCGTAAACGAAATATAAAGTAGAAAAAAAACTGATCACATCGAAACTTTCATAAGTTTTTGTCTGGGTACGGTGATCGAATTAGGCCGACAAAAGAGCAAGGGAGGCCAGCAACAATTGTAGAGGAGTAATTATTGGCCTTTTTATTTTTTTGTCGTTACCGAGCTTTATGATTCATAGTAATAAAAAACGCTGCGACTGCAGGCTTTCTGAATTATTTTCTTTTTCTGACAAGGGTTGTCATAAAAGACAGTTTAATTCTTTGAGCTGACAGTTGATAACGAGATGGCGTCGTCACTTTACGTTTTTTGCTAATTTGAACGATTCTTGGGAAAAGTGGCGTCGCTGGAGAAAACAAGGGGCATAAGAACAGTGGGAGTTTTTGTCATTGTCGCCTATGCGCGAGTAAAAGAATAGGAGCAAGAGTTATGAAATAAAACTAAGTGGAATATGATACGGAAGGAGTAGACAAAATGAGAAAAACAGATTAATTACAAGGGAAGAAAAAAAGATAATTATAAAATAAGCAAATATAAACAAAGCTACTGAAGATGCACAAGAATTACAGTGTGTGTGTTTTTGACTAATCAACCTCTTGGATTATTATAGCCATAGCTCCTTCCACACCGAAGAGACTAACAAGGGAGGAGAGAAACCCTGTGCCGGCATTAGCCGCAGTGAATAATGAACTCGGAAAGAAACAGCACAATTATAGCCGTGTGTTTTGGAATTAAGTTTATTCGGATCAATTACCTTACATTTTGGCAAACTTTTGTTTTTCTATAACTCTGTTTGTGAATAAGTGAGCGGAATTTCTGCCAACCGTGGTATCATAGATCAAGACACTATTTTTGGTGGAACCTGAAGAAATAGTCCAAGTATATACGTTTCAAAACATCAACCCAACGTTGCTCAAAAATAATCATCAACATCATTTGTTTTTGGCTCTAAACCATACTGACAGTACTGGTACACACTGCCAGGCACAGGTACATAATTGTAAGCCGAGATACTAGCAACTATATCACCAGTGCAATATGCGCAGAAAAAGAAACTATTATGCGAAATTGCGTTTTTGATAATAAGTGGTCGCTGGGTATATTCAAAAAGAATTTTCTTAAATAATTTCCATATCTCTTTGAAAGTTGAAATAAAAAATGGAGCCTCATTTGCAGACGCAATATGAAGTGTTTACAGGTAACTAGGGCATTATTGTTTTCTCTAATAAATTGATTATAGTGTGGTACTAACAAATGGATATGTCCAAAGGTTGTAACACTCGTTTGTGAAAATATAAAAACCTTGTTTAAAGGCTGGGGTGCCGCGCCTACAAAAAGGTTGGGAATCACTGCTCAATATGTCTATATACTCTAAATTAGGTTTCTAATCTAATGACTATTGGCTTATGATATGAACATACTACATTACTAAAAAGAGCCCGCCTGACCCTCTCCCATATCTCCAAAAAAAAAAGGTCATAATTTGATAAGTTTGAAGACACCTCCTGCCGTCCACCGATTTTTCGAAATATTTCCTCTGCAGTGTTATAGATGGCATAAAGGTCTCACAAAGAGTGAAAAGTTTTAACTTTCTATCTATAAACATTTGCTCAGAATCTTAATTTGAAAATTTTAAAGGCATCCCCTGCCGCCCACCAATTTTTCCAAAGACTTTCTTAGGCAGTTTAACAAATGGAATCATAGATCAGACATTCTGCATATTTCAGTCATATCTGTTACCGTTTGCTTGCTATTTTAATTTAATTTATTGCACAGATGGACAGAGAGAACAAAACATAAGCCCATCCATAAAATGCAACGCGCAAAAAGTTTCAGTATCACCTCCATAATCACAAACTTAAAAGTTTTCTACGAATTTCAATATATTAACATTGGCGCTAGAGATTATTTACCTAACCGAATAATAACTAACGATCATAGAAATAAAAGTTGTCGCTAGCGCAATTAAAAAGGGTCAGTCATCCCACATCTCTTGATCCAGAACGAAAAATCAACGTCATTATCCGATTGTCAGCGCAAGGGAAGGCTGTCGGTTTCTGAGACCACCCTCTGCTCTGTAGTCTTCTACGTGTGAGTTTGTATGGGCGTGTGCAGGAGGGCGAGAGCGACCGTGAGGAGGGAAGCGAGGGATTTTTCGATTCGTACGTCATTTGTCCGTGATTCACGGATGTGGCGGGAGTACGCACCGAGACGAGTTGAGATTGCCAAAACAGTTGGCAGCACGCGCAGGTGCATCGTTGATTCGGCAATTAAGAGGGAGTCGTGGCGGTCGGAAGGGGGAGGTTTGGGCGAGAAGAATCGTTAAGGACGGAGAGAGATAAATGGGGTGAGAGACTTGAGAAGAGGAGGGAGAGTGAGAGGTGGAAGATAGCAAATATAGAAGGGAGAGAATTAAAGGAGGGGAAGTTTGTGGAGGGAGAGAAGGGTGAGGAGAGTTGGCAAGGGGCTGACGAATTTCATAGGGATTATGGAAAATCTTTTCGACTTACGAAAGAAATCGACGTTGGCAGTGTTGTTTAAATTCATTTATTAAGGAATTCAATACGTATACCTTTCCTAATTTTTTAGGCCACAAACAATCCCCGCTACCGATGAAATATTGACGAACAATAGCAAAAGGGCTAGAGAATAGGATAAAATTATACGATAGTCTTTGGTACTTGGAAGTCTCTTGCTGCTTATCACAGGAATGCATGAATGGATGGAGCATTACTGCAAGGTGGTTGAGTAATAAAAAGACCAGTTGGAGAACGTTTGGGATTAATAATTCATATGTGAGACAGAAATAAGCCAATGCCCACATTAGCAAACCCCGGACAAAAATTTTCAAATTCACGTTTCTGGTACGATTTTCTTCGTCTTTCTGGAATCAAAAAACAATTTGACTACGCTATAGAATCGATTCATCTCATTTCATAAATAAACGCTGTTTAAATGACAAAAATTGTCACCGACTAATACAATAGAAAGACAAATAAATAAAATAATTCTAGATGTTATTCAATATACTACTTTTCATTTTATACAGCCACGCAGAGCCTTTTGTATTTTGAAATAAACAAATGATACGATGAATCATCTAAAACATCACCGAAGGAAAATAACTGTTTAGGAAATGGGAAAAGGTGAGGAGAGATCGAGGGGAAGAGAGCGTTGGTTAATTCAGATCCGGCGATAGAACCCGGAACCACCTGCGGGGAGGCCACGAGCCCTTAAGGCGACTCACCCGAGGAAAGAGCTCGTTGATTGAGTATCTCGTAAACTGCGAGAGAAAGAGAGGCGCGAAAGAACAGATGCGGCAAGGAAGATGTGCGCGCGAGGCGGGAGGGAATGAAGAGCGAGGAGTTGGAAGAAGAGGAGGATGATGCAGATGAAGGGAAGGGGAGAAAGGATAAAATGGGAGGTGCAGTGGGTGGAGGAGGGAAACCATTTACTCTCTTCAAACAGCTGATGCATGCTTGTTTTCTTGTGCTGTTCGAAGAAAAAGTAGAATGAGCGAGAGGGAGAGAAAGAGGCCAAGCAAAGAAAAGGGGAGAGAGAAAAGAGATAGGAAAGAGAGAATAAAAACAGGGGAGGAAGCCATGTTCGAGGATTGCAACTATTTTTTCTAGTGTTTTCCTTTTGGAAGAGGAGTAGGAAGTAGATAGGAGAGAGAGAGAAAGTGCATTGGGGAATGAACAGGAGTGAAGCGCCGAGCAAAGACATTTGGCAAATTATCTTTAGAGAAATGACGGCTGGATCAATCGAAGTGGCAGGAAATATTTTTAAAAAACGACTTCAAAAGACGCCTTGGTTTATAAGGACGCGCTGCCTCGAAGTTTCTTTTTAAAACAAATGAATCAGTTCCGCTAGAGAATATTATGTTACTACGCAGCGGCGTGTTTGTAAATATTGTAAACATGTGCCGGAAATTGCCACATGAATGAAGCAAAACTTGGCGGCAAGTGTTTGCGGGCGTAGAAGGGAAATGCCAGGCCATTCAATAAATTTCGAATTTTGTGCCCCCTTATCGCTTCGTGTTATAAAAGAATATCAGCTAAATTTTCATTTGAGAATATCTTAGGATGCGTAAAATGGCAGAAAAAACATCAAATCCTGCTGAGTTGATTGCAAACACGAAAACGTAAAATAGCAGATCGAGTATTCATAACGACTTCTGAAAAATGTTCAGTGATAAGGAACAGCCTCGGATTCAGCCTTGCTGCGATAAAAACCAAAACCCTTCCCACCACCAAACGAATGCGAAAAGAGGTGTGTGGTGGCCATGAGTACGCGGAATCCTCGAAAATGGCGAACGTGAGGGTGCAGCATCAAAAAGTGTCGTGGATGGCGGAGCGTGCAAGAGGGAGCGGATGGAAACGAAAGGGTTCTGGAAACGGAAAGGAGACTAAGGGAGCGGCGGCGGAAGGGAGGGGGAGAGGGGCTCATTGTTGGAAAGATGAGACGGGCATTGTTGGAAGAGGAGAGGTGTTTTTGGCGTGGTGTGGGTGCGGGAAGTGGCGTTTGGATGCGATAGTATCGCCCCTTTACGCGCGGCATAACAGAGGAAGTAAGGGAAAGAGGGTGGGAAAGAGATTGAGGAATGAGCAGAGAGAGAGAGAGGTGCATCTGAGGGGATAAAGAAATAAATTGTAAAATAAAGGTGCAGAACGAAACGGCTCGAGCCTTGAGAAGAGGAGAGAAAGGCCATGGAGAGAAAGAGCGAGATACGAATTTGCAAGTCTTTGTCGGTGCGCGAGGAGAAAACGAATGCAGGGTAGTTGAGGGACGTGCGTTAAATTCAATGACTGGACAAAAGTATCATTTAATGAGTTCAACTTGTTTTGAAAACGGGAAAAAAAGAATAAACCTACAAAACGAACACAAAGACGCAATTTTCAGCCATTTTAACGGATAAAAAGGTCTACATTTTTAAGTTTTTCTTTTTTATGGATCAGAAATGTTTTGAAACGCAGAGCAGTGCCAACACGTGATGAAAAAACGTTTTTTTTTTTAGATTTTTAAAGGGCATTAAACATTATAATAAAGGAAAAGGTGTCATATACATTTCGAGTGACAGTTCTTTTCGTTTCTTAAAATGGAAATGTTGGAAAACGAGTTTCCTAATCAAGTTTTAATTTGTTCTAACCACATCGGATTGAAAACGCCTTTCTTCTCATGCAATTGTCCGCAAAAAGAAAGGTAACAAAGAGGGTAATAAAAATTATGTATGCTCCTCCGTGGAATGAAAGATCAGAGCCTATGCTGTGGTTTGCCATCATGTAACTTGTTACGGACGGAGACTCAGTGATTTAGCGAGGTGAAGATTCGAACAGACTTTCAGAAGAACGCTAAAACTGAAGTAACACAGGAAAGCGACGAAGGAGGTTATGGTCTAGAGTCTAAGGCTTTGTTTAACACACACATCGCTTATATCAAAAAGTTATCAAACGTCAAAAGTTGTTTACGAAATATGCTACCAAAGCTGATGCGTTTTACGTAATTTTGTCAAGTCGATATATGGGATACCTAACGATAGCTTTAACGATACCTTTTCGACCAAATACAAATAAACATTATAATATCGCAAAGTTTTGTTGGTGAGCTAAAAAGATAAAATGAAACTGATTATGTAAAGAATAGCGGAAAGAGTAATTCCTCTCCACATATGATAGAATGATAGTATCATTTTAAAGCAAAATAGTTTTTAAAATTCAACTCCTAAGTAGCGAATATTAACAGAACCTGCAGGTTTTTGGTAGTTAAAGATGGAATCTCCAGCAGGCAAAAGAAGAAGAAGAAGAAAACATTAAAACAGGCTGGAGAGATGCGGGAGAGGGAGTCCTTGGGCACTGCCGCACAGATGCATGTGCCACACACACACACACACACACATGGACACTCCCCTCCCACCAAAGACGGAAGAAAAAAATCGCAGCGAGGCCTCAGCTCCATGTGCAGATACAAACAACCAGTCGATGGTTCTATACGGTGCGGGAGGTTGGAACTTTCTTGCATCTTTCTCCCCCTAATGCAAAAAAATGCTGCTCAGCGTTCTTCCTCTTTCGTAGAGCCCCCCTTTTCTCCCTTCCTATGTTAGGTTTTTTTTCTACTCCCAAAAAACCCCTTAATGTCTCGTCCTGAATGGCAATGAGCGCATCTACATGCAGCAACTTCTCCCGCCAAATTTACGTTTTTTATTTGCGATTGGAGACTGAAGGTCACGCTTCCTGCTCATTTTCGCGCCTAAAGGCGTGTTCGTGTCTTTTTGTCCGTCCGGACGATGAATGGATAATTCGCGAATAAAATTGACGCCCTCCATTAGCCAAGAAAGTCATTCGTGTGGGACAAAGTTGTTTATTTTAAGTTCTGTAATGAAGAAAAATGTTTATGAATAATTCGAAACTTAATAATCGATATTATATTCGCGACTTCATGGTATCCACCGACATTTTTAGAGGCGAATTAAAAATGACACCACAATTTCGGATTTATTTCTCGAGAACCCATCTACGGCAACGAATATACATTGATGTGTTTTATATGAGGTAAAAACAATAGATTCGTAAAGATAGCTCACAACAATAAAAGCTTCAAGTTTTCTATAGAGTAGGGTGTCGCATTTATACTTTAGAATTTGTACACAAAACGACAAGCGGACATCTCATATACGTGATCTATACTTTTCGTGTCGCTAAAATTTGACACGTATTTTTATCGTCAAATCAAAAAACACGCACAAGGGTAAGAGATAACATTTTGACATGGCGATCCACAACTTGTTCGCCCTCCGTTTCCTTCCTTCTCAAATGCCACCCTTTCTTACGCATTTCACAATCCAACCTCGAATTTCCTTGACTCCGCCCTTCAACTTCCTCCCTCGAGGATGCATCCTTTCCCTGCCATTTATGAATGGTGCACGGTTGAAGTGTGTCTGCATGCAAATGCCGTCTGTAGTTTTAAAAAATCAGGGGTTCTGGCAAAGAAATAATTGAAAAATTGGAAGTACGGTCTATTTCACGTTCATAATATTTTTGAGAATCCGACCAAAATTTTCTCAGAAGACGTTGATATTTCCGCAACGGTAACACAAGTGCATAGACTGAAAAATAGAGTTTAATTTAAAAATAGAAAAGAAGAAACAGCAAGTCGCTACATAAAGCACCCTAATAGGGTGACAATGGATTACGTAACTATAGTGGTGACAAAGTGCACTGAAAGGAACGAATGATATTTGCATGAGTGAGGTAAAGAGAGGGTGGATGGAAGGTGGGCGGGCGTGGACAGCAGAGAAACGGAGAGAAAGAGGTTCTGGTGCCGAAGGGCGTGGCACCGGATAGGGATTTGCAGAACCACCAGGAGACAGTTGAGCGGCAGGTGACTTCCGAAGCAGATCGACATTTAAGGGCGTAACTTCAGACTCTCTTCACGTCTTAGCTTTATTCGCTAGCGATATACATGTGCTATTGCATTCTTCTATGTGTATTTATGCATCCATATACACGTACATATATAAAGACACATTTATACGCATTCATAAGTATGCAAACGATTAAAAGAACGTCTGTTCAATTACGATTAAAATGAATTTATTTTATCCGTTAAATTAACTGAAATTTAAATTATTTATTTACTTATCAATTCAAGGCACTAAAGTCAGTTCAACAGATATGCAAACAGAACAATTACTGCAAAGATAGTAAATTATCTCTATGAATGTGATTACGAGATGGGAAGTATCGAAATGACTTCAAGAAGCCGAGAGGAGGATCCACGAGTAGAAATTCACGAAACAGATTTTAGAGAATGAATATTGTGTGGACTTTAATAAAAATGTATGCAAAGGAAAATATGGAAAGTTAGGAACGGAAGAATAAATGTGAGCTCGGAGAAAATTGTCAATTAGAAAGAGAAGAAAAGACTCTGATAACAGGTTACAAGCAGAAGTCATTTCTTCTACATCACTTTAAGAGCAATTATGAGATTTATCGCATTAAGGATTACTCTGAAGCTCCAAGAATTTTATTTTTATTAATGTCTTAACTTAACACAAAAATAAAAGTCACGATGAAAATTTTTCTAGATATTAATGTGTAGAAGAGAAAGTTCCATCCTTTCTTATGAGAACATTCAAGAGAGAATTGTGGAATTCAATTTATGACTTAAATCAAAAGACAAATAACGTCTCTTCCATTTCGTAATCTGTTTCTGGCTACTGCAGTGGCATAGTTTATCAACCGTGAACGAGAAAGCTTCCATTCATGATTTGTAATTATAAATTTCTGTTATCATTTTATTGCAATTCCAACTAAACAACATCGTAAGAGTTTCTAATAAGTTTCCATTAATTCAAAATCAAATCTTAAGCTGAACGTCCATGATTAACTTATTTATTCCCATATTCTGTTTTTCCCGTGACTTCTAAAATCAGGAATGTGCCTAAGACTACCCAAATGACACGCACAGGTGATTTGAGGACCAATGAAACCGAAAGCTGACGGATTCGCTTGATTGGTTAAGACCCTTGAAAAAAGCTCAGCGATAGTCGTATCCAACTCAACACCGAACTATTGCCGCAGAGTTCTCGAAGGAAGGAGATCTAGAACCTTTATTAAATCGGACGTAATCCACGTGTCTTAGGAGCACGACCTGAGTATTCCATCCCCAACTCTCCCTCTCCCCCGTTTCTCCCGTAGCAGTGCCCATAGTCCGTCACGAGGAGAGGTTACGCAAAGAAACTTTTCACAAAGAATGGAAACCGAGAACCGGAAGCCAAGAGACGCCCGCTCTCTCCACTCCCTCTCCTTACTACAGTTTACCTCCCCTTTCATAAAATGGAAGGTTTTAATCTATGAGCCAGAAAGAGAGAGAGGATACATCCCCATGGGAACTTGGGATGGTCGATCACTTGGAAGAGGGAGAGGAGGGGAGGAGTATGAGGAGGATACAAGGCTGAAGGAGTTTCAGTAGTCGTGCGACCGTCGCGAGACCAGCGGGGGAGAGAATCCCACCGACACCTCCATCTCTTCTCCCACTATTCATTCCCATTTCATCCGTCCACCAAATTGCATCATAGCTTTCCTCAAACGCAAGATGAATTTGATTTGCAAAAAATATTATTCCTGAAGATATTTACTAGTGGAACGCATAGCATCCAAGATACACTTGCATATTTAAAAAGATAAATCAATATGAAGAGATATTATTAACTAACAAATCGAAATACGCATATGATTTCATATAAAGAAACAAGATATTTCATTCTTAAATTACAAAGGTTTAAAGAATTATAAAGCCAGATCGTTTGGAGCTACAAGGATAACCATAAGCATACATAAAACATTGGAGTATAATTTGTTAGACCTACAACATTATTTCGGTTGAAGCACAAATTGATATATCTGGAACGATAAATGAAGTTTAGAAATAAGCACGATAATTTTTACCTAATCGAATTGATTTTTGTAATAAAATAGATTAAAATGCACACTCATGTACGTTTTATTCATAATATTTTTACCCAATATCGGATTAATTTTTTTAATAAAATAGATTAAAATGCACACTCGTACAAGTTGTATTCATAATAATTTTACCCAATATCGGATTAATTTCTTTAATAAAATAGATTAAAATGCACACTCATGTACGTTTTATTCATAATATTTTTACCCAATATCGGATTAATTTTTTTAATAAAATAGATTAAAATGCACACTCGTACAAGTTGTATTCATAATAATTTTACCCAATATCGGATTAATTTCTTTAATAAAATAGATTAAAATGCACACTCATGTACGTTTTATTCATAATATTTTTACCCAATATCGGATTAGTTTTTTTAATAAAATATATTAAAATGCACACTCGTACAAGTTGTATTCATAATAATTTTACCCAATATAGGATTAATTTGTTTAATAAAATAGATTGAAACGCATACTCCTATAAGTTGTATTTGATTTACTACTTTTTAGCGGTAGCAAAAGTTCACATAAATTCTGTGCCAGTATAGGAGAGCATATTGCACAATACTGCTTCGAGCAAACACACGAAGCACGAACTAGTACTTGTTCCGAGGCAATCAAAACTCCAATACCAAACTCCCAGGATAGGAGCGCTCCTTAATGCTCAGTTGTTCAATATCCAACCTTCTCTTCCTAGTGTTCTCCTGAATGCCCACTTCAATCCCAAATAGTCCTTGACACGACTACCACAATAAGATTGTCCCATGAACCACAAAAGCCACCTTTCCTGAAAACTATTCCTTCCCTCTTCCCTTTGGGCGCACTTCCTCGTTTTCCTTTCTTTCCTACGCCCCCACCCTTTACTTTTCCCCCACCCTTTCCTTTTTTTCTTTCCTCCACCTACACCACACACGCCAGAAGACCTGGCTGTCCCACGCTTCACTCCGATTTCTACGATACTCAGTATTCCCTTTATGGTCCATCCCGAGCCCTCCTTTGGCCAATCTTCGCTAAAACCAGACGGGAAAAAATAAATCCTCCATCCTTTGATTGAAACTGGAAACGACATTTAGAAACCCCGGCGTATAAAAAAATGGTGACATTCGCAAACAACATGACTCCTTGTGCGAGGTATGGTTATAGAGAATGAAGAGGGAGTTAGAAACCTTTCCTTATGGATTTGGGTGCGTGGGAATTGAGAAGTGCGGGAGCATCGGGTATCTTCCTCGGGTAAGGCCAACAAGCAGCTGTTCGTTTATAACAACCTTTAAGTGCAAAAACCGACCGCGCAGGTGTTTCCCGCGGAAATTCGAAGAAAACATCTTTCGTTAGGATTTCTACACGAGGTTATTGCCTGATCCAGAGATGGAAAACAAATTTTGGTTGGTGAGCAAACGTAAAAATAACTCTGTTACAGCTTCGGGTTGGTAATAATTGCATGAAAGCTTAAAAAATTAGTTTTCTTGGCCAGATAATTTACGACAATTAAAAAAATATTTTGAGAATAATAGCCATATTCTCAATGTTATTTATAAGAGTATCCTCGATTTTTAAAAGCAACTAAATTCCGGTAGTCTATGAACTAGAAAGTTTTGCAAGTAAAGCACGCGTGCCATCATTTTCCAATCCTAGCATATCTTCGAATTAGTTCACATTCAGAGACTTAATATAAACAGAATAAACCATCTACCAACGCAGTGTTTATTATAGGTACACGGTTAAATAAATGTGACACTTATTTTTCCAAAACGTATAAAATTTTATTATAGGCGATCCTGAATCGTGCGCGCATTGCATTTTAAGTATGCATGTGAGGTGAGAAAGCTCTTAACCTATACGAATCCTTGATTTCTTCCATAAGATATAAAATCCGCGAAAAGCCGTTTACCCTACACGGCCTTTTTCAACAGCGTAACCCTCGCGTTGCGCCAAGGATTACTACATTAAAAATTAGTTATGATAATTCACCGGAATTAAATTAGAATCCATTTTCGGAGACTTAACACTGAAAACGGCAACTTTGTAGGTGAAATCCGCATCTGGTTTTTTATACCCTTGTTGTGGCTATAAGAGATACCTTTTTAAGTGCTTTTTATTGATTTTTTCAACCATAAGACGAGCTAGATAATTCCATGTTGAATGAAAATGAATCTTCCCATTCCTTGATTCCGACCGTGGCTGACGAAGTAGAGGGCTTAAAACAACTAGATGTTTTGCAATGACTGATTCAATCGATATAAAAATAAACATTCAAAAAGTACTTGACACCTGGCCATGGACACAATTTTAATTCAGCGAAAAAAATTATAAATGTGACAGGAGTTTTTATTTAATATGCCCGTGTAATCTAAGGATCAGAATTGTTGACGGCCTTCCTTCCTCGACGCGATATGTTCTTAAAAGGAAAAAATATGGTCTCGAAGGATCCATATTCATGAACTTAATGAAAGGACAACCTCCTCCACCTCGGTTGAATTTATAGGCACGTCACTTTCTTAATATCAGTGGGGTTTCCCAAAGGCACATGGTCGCATAATTGAAAACCGGTCTTCGTTTAGCTAAACCGAAATGAGCATGAGCTCCGATTTAAAATATCAAGGATTGCCATCTTCGTCGTATAGTAATAGTGTACAGCTCTGAAAAATATATGAATAACGGGGTCTTTTTCCACTAATGCATCTGTCTTATGATTTATTTATCGGAAGAGCGGCCATTCTTCCGCAAAAAAATATCGTTTTGTTTTATCTTCCATCTCGGTCATATTTTATGCAACGATAATACCCACTCAATTTGCATGCAAATTGGTTAAACGAATTATGAACACTTTATCAGCAACGTATGACTGATGATTTTGATGGTTTCGATAACGCATAAAAAGGGGCGACATTTATACCATAACATTCTTGATCACGATTTTGAGAAAAGCTTAAATTTATGAAGTAATAGTTACGTTTGATTTAGAAATAGCGTTTTACAGAAATATAGAAGAATCTTTCAACAAAAATGCCGTTAGATGCACTCACACAAGTTACAGGATGTCATACAGGCTATTTATCGCTCCAGTGTTCAATTATAATCCATTAAATTCAGACGCCGGCTATAGGAGATCAAGAACTCTAGATTACTATATGACCGCGAAATTGTTTCCGCCAATCTTCGCAGCCCTTAAATTCTCGAGTTGTCTTAAAACCTGTAAGGCATCTAATAAAATTGCATTAATTCAACTTAACTCTCGTAGCCGCTTTCCCCAACCAGATAAGAAGTAGCAGTCCAGACCGATATTTATTTCCTCCTCATTTGGTATCAATAAGACGGCAGAGACGCCAACCCCGCCTCTCTTAATCCCTGTCATCTCCTCCCCTATCTCCTCGACACCGCTTTACTCGGAACCGATTTACCGACCTGCCATTACGCTAGCGATCCGCCCTTCTGTAGCTTGATATACCTCCCTCATCGATTAGCATAAAAGGAGCATTCGATTGCATAATCGATTCTCCGAGACGCGTCGATGGGGAAACCGAAGGAGCGAGATAGTTTTCCCCGAAAGAATTTTTATTACTAGACCGAGTTAGCCGAAGTACGGGAAGAGGTCGAGGGGGGAAAAACTGCTTTGCATAGCTCTCAGTACTTCCATTTTTAGTTTATCTTCCGTTCCACACACCTCTTTACATTTCACCCCTTCGCTCAACCCCTAAATGTCCTCCTAGAAGACGAAGGAGGTTCAAGACGCATGATTTTGATTGACGTGGAAGGAGAAGGTGAGTGTGTGTGCGTGTGAGAGGGTTAGGAGGGAAGATAAAGGTAGAGGAGGTGGCGGGGACTAAGCTTGAGGAGGGATGGGAGTGAGGGGTGCGGTGGTGTGGGTACCTGAGAGACGACCTCCTTGGTTGGGCAAGGCCTCCTTGAACATAGGAAGCACCTGGCCTCACCCCATACAGAGCCACTCCTCCAACCATCTTGGATAGAGGGAGAAAAGGAAAGAGGGTACGCTTGCAGGTATACTTTACTACCTTTTAAAAAAGTGCACGCTGCCATATTTGCTGGACTTTAAAGTAGTTCTCTATTTACGATGATTTTATGGGTAGACATTTATGGTTTTCAGGAGTCTAGAGAATTTTATCCAAGTGTTTATCAAGAATTGGACGGATTTTCATGGAAGATAATTGCGCTCGCTATCGAAGCTAAATATAACATCATGTTATCGGTTCCTCGTTTATTTGGTATACAGACATAAACATATAGATGAAGTTCATCACATTGACGCTCGAAACAAATATTAAAAAAGCTTTTTAACCCAATTTTACCTATAATTTTAACTCTTATATAATCATGAGACCCATAGATTTAAATGAAGACTCATCCAGAAAAAACTGATAATAGCAAATTTTCAGCGTCGGTCCAATCGACGAACAGTAATTTCCGCCGCACAGTTTTCAAACTTCTTACGCAGAGGGCGTAAACACCGATTTAATTACAAGATTAGCTACCGACTCAATTAATGACATTGATCGATCCAAGTTGTATCAAGAATATTAATTAATGTAAATAAACGTGATTTACGTGGCAGGTAGTCATGCTTTTGGTATTATTAAAAATCTTAATTTTTCGCTTCGTCTGCCGTGAAAAGGAAAGCCTCTCGGAGGAAATTAGAAAGGCAACGAATTTAAAATTTTAAAGTATCCAAATTCGAATTTTCTTTCCCTCTCGTCTCGACTCGAATAAGCGAAAATTTTAACGAATCAAGTACAAAAAATGTACTTAAGAACTAACGAGTTCTGGCCGACGGCACCAAGGTTTACTTGAACAAACTGAATACTTTCTCATTAATATTCATCGGCGAACTTAAGAGACATTAGTCCTCGTGTTTTTAAAAGAAAATGTCGTATTCTTCGAAGACGAAATATGTCACCTCAAACCAGTTTGTGTCCATGGCTCCGCTCCGCGATTACTCTCTCCTACTTGCAAACAAAGACGCAGATCGATATTCCGTAGAGATATTATACACCATCTCTATAATTTGAAAATTCGAATAAAAAGCTTTCGATAGAATTTTTTCAAAACATTTCTCGTCAATAACATTGCTCAGATGGAATTGTGCCAAAATTGAGGATAAATCCGGACAGCACGTAAACATTTTGTCTTTTGAAGTTAAGCAGAAAGAACTCAAAATAAAGCGCCCAAAGCTTGTAGAAAATCTCGCCGTAGCAGCGCAATATTTCAACTTCTCAAGGCGATATTCGCACGGAACGCTCGCAAATATCTCGCGAGAACAATACAATTCGAATAAATCGACGTCTCTCTTCTTCAGCACTAAACCATATACCTCCCGAAGGGTCCGCGCGATATTTACGGTTGGCAACATTTGTTCCTTCAAGCAGCGTGCGCCACTCCCACCGCTCTTCCCGGTAAGTCCGTCGCATTACTCTTTCTGATCTCTCCTCCACCCTCCTATCCTTCCCCTTCTTACTCCTTTCCTCTCTCTCTCTCTCCATCTCTCTCTTACTCATGGATCTCTCTTCCTCTCGATTTATAGCCATACCCTCACTTCTCTTCTTTCAACGTCTCCCTCCCTTAAAACTTTCCATCCAACTCCTCTCCAATCTGCAACTATTGCAGGCAAACCGGAATGTCTTGTCCCTCTCCCTCTAAAGAAATACTCTTTACACGCCACTCCCTATCACTCTCCCTCCTCCTCTTCGCTTTCCTTTCCAAGAAGATCCTCACGAAGCTTTAAAAGGAATAATCCTCTTCTTATTCCACCATACTCTTCGTGCTCTCTTTCTCCCCTCCTTTCTCTTTTCTCGACTGTTAGTCTCTCTCTCTCTCTCTTAAACGCAGACGTCTTCTTTGTCCCTATTTGGAAGGATGGCGACAGCCTCGCTCACGGTCGTCTCTTTACTCTCTATCCGCTGGAATGGTGGATTCGGAATTAGAAAAAAAATTGTCCAGGGCATCGGTCAGTTTCTGAAAGTCAAACGCGATCTTTAAAAAATCTTAAGGTGAAATTAGGCGCTAATTAAATACTTCCCAACACTTAATAGATAGACAATAATAGTATATAATCGACATATTGGTGTCATAAAGAAATGAAGTTTCAAAATTCTATTTTCTCTTGGGAAGAAACTGCTCTTCAATCATCCCTTGTAACAACTTAATGCGAAGTATAATTTAAAAAAGTTTCTCCTTCTCTTAGTATTCTTTCGATTCAGGGCGCCACACCTAAAAAGAAGACGAAGATTTTTACGACTTTCAGCGTCGGCGATAAACAAAACCATTGCCTCATGTCTACCGAATCTGAACTAAACATGGGTTTTCAAATAAATCATAACAAAAGGCTAACAAATGAATCATTATGCATCTCCGCAAACGGAGTAGGAATATACATATACATGTTACCCTGCAATTCACCTAATTGGTGGGTGGCAGGGGGTGAAATGCACCGTAACCTTCCTAAAGATTGTCTATCGCAGGTTGAAATTTTCTATTGTGATCTCGTATTGTCCTCGGAAAGAACGAGCCTAGATAACGCTCCATCCTACAATCGATCTCACGTATCTTATCGTCACGGTCGTCTCTACCTATGTACGTTGGTGCTTCAATTACTCCTACAACCTCGTCTTTTAGACATTCCTATCTATATTTCTGCAGAAGCCGCAACCTTGAGTTCAATCTACGATCCTCCAGTGGTACCCAGTTCAAATCCCTCAATAATGAAGTGACGCTTTCCTTATGTTCGTACTTTTGTTTTACGAATCTGGCTGCTCTGCGCTGAACTCCTTCTAATTGAATTATGTGTCCCTTCTCGTACGGATCCCATATACCATATCCCAGATGCCTTAGCGCCCACCCGTTGTTTAAATTCATATTGTCATATCCCGTTTATTTCATTAGAAGTTATTTTGCGGCGTTGTTATAGATGAATCCTTCATTGCAGTTTTCCATGTTGGAATGTATTTCAAACGATGAAGAGAATTTGGTAATTTTTAACCTAAACATTTAATTAAGGTTAACTCCATCATACACTATAATCACTGTTGAAATCTCCGACTCAAGAAACAAATTTACACACTAAATTAGGAAATAGTATTAGATGGTATTTAATGAGAACAACTAAATTAAATCAGAAAAAGGATCAATGAATTTAAGACCGACTATTTCGTATATGTTAATAAAAAAATAGTCATAAAATGTTTCTGGTGAAGTTTTAAGGCTTAAAAAGTATTTCTACTTGATTTTCACTATTATGATGCGCAGAAGTAATTTCTGATCCGGCTCTCAAAAACACACAGATTCAGCCATTTATTTAAACAAGACCGCTCAACTTTGTAATAATTATAAATAATTTTCATTATCTAATACAAGACAATCGTGAAAATTTCGTTAAGGTCAAGACCGTCGATTCTACGTATAGATATATGTAATTGACGGTAGCTTATCAAAGATACCTATACAAGGCGACTTACAGTAGGCGTTCGTGAAACAAGGCTGCCACCACATCAATTTGGAGTCAACGGTGGGGGAAATCGTGAAACTTACCTAAAACGAAAGAAGAGAAAGATACCATTAGGAACTAATTGAATTATTAAATTAAAAACGCAGTCTATTAGTACAATAACAATCAATAACAGTAACTTGAGTATTGAGAAAGTAATGTTTAAATTAACTCGAGGTGAATTTTATTCCACGATAACCCCGGGAGGCAAATCGTCATTCTGCTTTGCGGATTCGCTTCAAACCTCCGCTCGTCGCACAGACTGCGCGATAAAATACCCAACGATCCGAGGATTCTTGTTTTTCGTTCTCCGGAATCTTTTTCAAAAAAATCAACGAAGCCGAACGATTCGATGATTGCTCAGAGTCATAAATACCGAATTAACGAATCGAGAGACCGATATTGCCGAAGTTTATCGAAGACACTCACACAGAAGAGATTAGTGCGTAAAATTTAAGTAGAACAAAACCCGATCCAATAAAAATCTGGAGCCTACGGAGTCGGCAGCTTTTACGGCCACCGACGCAGAGATTCTAGAAGATGGACTCGAGGTCGGATATATTTATTTCCATCTTTTATCTAGTCATCATGTGAGATTATAGCAATTTAAGAGCGGCGTATTTTCTCCAAGGGCGTGTCATCCTCAACGGAGCCCATGTCTTTGCTTCGTAATTACCTCAGTCCACGCTCTTTCTGCATTATTCTTTCGAGAGGGAGAGAGAGGGGGGGGGGGGGTAATTGGGGATTTTCAAACCTCCTTCCACGACAAGCCATCGACGTAATTACGTCTGCCTGCTTTCGGTCGACTTCAAAAGGATCGTTACAAAACAGGTGCAATCAACAGACGTAGATCCCAATCGCGCGGTGCATTCGACGATGCAAAGCCCGTGCATATGGAGTGCACTGCGTCGGTCTTTTTTTCTCTCTCGAACGCACCGGGATAGAAAATTTCGCGCAGCAGATGATGATGTCGGTTTGTTTCCATTCTCGCCGATTGGCATCGCCGCCCATGGCAGAGGGGTAGTAAAAAAATAAAATAAATAACTATCGCCCCATCCATCTATTCGTGAAATAATCATGTTAGTCGTTCATGACAAGACCTCCAGAAGAGTATATTCCATCCCCTCTCTATACATTTCTCACTTTTTTCTTACTTTTCTGTTTCTCTCTCTCTCTCTCTTGTTATTTCTACTTTCACTATCCTCATCTTCCGATTCTCCTTCCTTCTCTCCCCCTACTTCATCCTCTTCCAGTATCCCCACCCCACATCCCAACTCCCTCCCGCAGTAAATGGCAGGGAGCGTGTGGCAAGATAGAAAAAAGATGAGCCACGCCGTACAAGAACGAGCAGCAATCTTCACTCGATCGTCTTATTAACCCGTGTTATTCCGCAGTGTCTACCCCCATTCGCTATCTTATTTCCGGTGGAAAAACGTCTATCATCTACTCGGGCCTCTGGGCGTCCAATGAAACATTTCTTCGGAAGCTCAAGAAAATTCCTCTCTGATGAACAATGTTTCGATTGAATATGTCCGCAAATTATATGGGTGCTTATGGATTGGAGTTAATTTAAAAATTCGATCAATAGCCAGCAGAACCTATTTATCAGCTTTTAAACCAGTGCGCGCAAAAAGGAATGCTGTGTCAGATTCTTATTTACCTTCTACCTTTAGCATATACAATTTAATATGAGATTGTTCGAAGAAGATAGGCTGATAGATTGTCGTTTCCTGAAGAAATTTCGTCTCCACAGTAAAGGAATTCATATCGCTAATAGAGCTACAGAGATTGGATCGGCACTTTTTAAACATTTTTAAAGGTGGATAGGACAAATCCATCCACTACAATAAAAATCTCAAAGAGTTACGCACATTTTCTGATCAAATATACGTAGGTACTTGAAGTAAATCAGAATTGAAAAACAAAATACATCAGCCTTCATTCTAGCAAATCTTTTCTTAATATATTAATATTTTAAAATCCAGACAAATTTGATCTATTAACCGAAACCTAAGAGAAAATACTTTGACAAGAAAATTAACAATGAAGCACTAAGTTTGAATGGAATTCCTTTCGATCAAACGCTTCGCGAAGAGCGTTTCAAAATAAACACAGCGACACGAAGGAAAAATCCACGACTAACATTTACATGGCGTCAACGCCTATCCTCCGAAGGAGTGTTTCCCGCGAAAGTTTTCTCAATGAAAAAGGCGCTAGGAGACACCCACGCAGAAGGAGCGGGCGGTCGGCCATCTGGCGGCGAATGCGCGAACCGGGAGCTTTGGTGGGGTCGGGCGAGGTATCAGAGGGCGATAGAAGCTGCGAGAACCAGATATAATTCCACGCAGCAGAAAGAGAGAGAGCGAGATGGGAGTGGGGTGGGTAAGAGATGGGGCGAAAAGCGTAGAGGAGGCCGGGGACATGCGACCGCAAAAAAACGGCGAGGTCTGCCGCGGCTTCTGCTGCTGAGAGACGCTTGGGAAGGCGTGGCTGTTCGATGCCTGCAGAATGACTCCCGACAAGTAATGGGACGAAGGATGGCAGGCGCCTTCAACGACAGCGGCGAAAATGTCTTTTAGACTGCCATACGATGCAGTGGGATTGAGATCCCGTTCCAAAAGCGAAAAAAATGACCCTCGTGCTGGATAAGAATCGCGCGAGAAGAAATTAAAGATTTATTGCGCAAGTTTGTGTTACAGAAAAATTAGCGATCGACACAAAATGAAACTGCATCACACCACAGATTTTTTAGAATGTTTAGAAAATCATGAACTCAACCAATTGTAATAAAAGCTTTTATAGATTTTGAGACCTACATCAAAATGATCCCAACATATTATATTCGCGAATAATACACATATTCACCTCATAGGGCTTTTTAAATAATATCAAATTATTTTCAACTCCCTATTTCAGGATTAAACGGACCTTATACGCAAATTTGTCGCCGTATGACAGAGTGATGAAGGAAGTGATAATGACGGGGAAAGTGATGACTAACATAACTGGAGTTAGAGGGATTTCTTAGGATAACACTTTTTGTTTATTTTTGTCATATTTATCCTTGTAGTGTGTGTTATATGATGTAGCTTAAATAATGTATCTTAAAAATTGTTCTTCAGTATATAATTGTAAATTTTGCCAAAGGGTTTTCGTCTTATATTCAGGTAACTACTTTTTTCCTTCTACAACTAACTAGCAATTATTGAAAGGTCGCCTTATGTTCAAGTCGTCTTAAAATCGGATAAATACGGTATTTAGTTAAATTTTTTCTATGTTCATAAGAATGACAGAGATAGTCGAAATGTATCACTTTCATAGAAAATTAGAATAATTACAGCAAATGCGATACATAAAACATGCGGAATCAAAGAATGGCAAATTGAAATTAATTATACTAAATGTGCCGCAGTTATGTTCTGGAAAAATCAGAACAAAGAAGTAGGTTTCGAGCATAAAATAGATGGAATAAATATTCAAGCAGCCGAGTATGTTAAATATTTAGGAGTAACCATTTGTCGAGATCTTTCATGGGGCATGCACATTCGTGGAGTTATAGGTGCGGCCGACAAGAAACTGGCTTTCATAGGTAGAATAGTACGAAACACTACAGAAAAAGTACGCGAAACATGTTACTTATCACTGGTTAGACCGCAAGTGGAATACGCCTCATGCATAAGGGATCCGTACGAGATGGGACATATAATTCAATCAGAAAGAGTTCAGCGCCGAGCAGCCAGATTCGTAAAACAAAAGTACGGGCATAAGGAAAGCGTCACTTCATTATTGAGGGATTTGAACTGGGTACCACTGGAGGATCGTAGATTGAACTCAAGGTTGCGGCTTCTGGAGAAATATAGATAGGAATGTCTAAAAGACGAGGTTGTAGGAGTAATTGAAGCACCAACGTATATAGGTAGAGACGACCGTGACGATAAGATACGTGAGATCGATTGTAGGATGGAGCGTTATCTAGGCTCGTTCTTTCCGAGGACAATACGAGATCACAATAAAAAATTTCAACCTGCGATAGACAATCTTTAGGTAGGTTATGGTGCATTGCACCCCCTACCACCCACCAATTAGGTGAATTGCAGGGTAACATGTAGATGTAGAATACCGTACGTTGTACATTGTAGGCATAGGTGCAGAGTCACATTTTAACTTCAAATAAGATTCCTTTTCTACACTCATTTTATTCCCTTGAAAGGACAATCTCAGCGAAACCACTTCCATAATAATTCGTTCCATGAAACCTTGGAGTCGAATACCTGAGGAGGTTCTACTACTACCTTCCAGGAAACGTGGAAGAAAATGACATGGGAGGAGGAGAAATAATTTTCGGCGAAAAATAAAACGATTCAATTTTCATCGCGTCCCGACTTTCCTTTCGTCGTTAAGCCGTGCAACAGATGGATTCGAGGCGCCGCGATTCCTCTCGGACGCTTGCACGAAAAGAGATCGCTGGACCATTTTTTTATTCTTAAGGATCATGCGTGACCAAGAAATAAATGGTCCATAAAATTGTAGTTATCCCTTTAAAGGGATGACCGTGAGAGGACGAAACCAAAACCCAAGGGAAAACGGGGTGGATTGCTCATTGTGGGAGCTTACCGTAATATTTCTATGTTTTGAGACCGATAGAATAAAATGTTCACTAAACCATTGATTTTTAAAGACTTGTACATTATATATTATGGCGACCGAATATGAAAATTAACAGACGAGATTCATGCAAAAATGTTAATTTAATGAAATCTGGGATTCGACCAAAATGCTTATTTTTTCAAAATTGTGGGAATTTTATAACTTAATACTGCTATGAGCGAGGGGGTAGGTTTATGCAAATTAAATTGTTCCTAACTGCAATAAATTGAATTTCGACCTAAGCAGGAAAATAACCAGTTGCTACGTTCAAGGCCTTTATGGGTACCCAACTTAAATTAGATTCGGATCGGTTTCTCGTTATTTTTGCAATTATCTTTGCAGGATGCAAGCAAATTAATTATCCTGAACTTTAAAGAACCGAAAGACACGCAGTATAGGTTCGTCGTAGTTTAAGGTAACATCGTGATGATATGACAAAGTCGCACAAATAATTAGCGTAAGAGTGAATGAAAAGCAACATACGATCACAATCAATTACCGTATAATACTCAGAATCGAGTAAACGGAATGACGGAGGGGGTGAAGAGGTTAGACGTGAACGGTGAGAAAGAGGGAAGGGGAGATGATGTTTATTAGCAAAAGAGATGCATGAAAGCGTTTGCAAGGACGGTCTGCTCGACAGGGAGGTTTGTGGGGTCGCCGGAGAATTACAGCGTCAGCTCTGTCTTATCGCCCCATCATCGCATCATTATCCAGCCTCTTCTTTTCCTTCCTCTCTCTTCTCTTCCCCCCGCCTCATAACCCCCTCTCCTCTCGCGACCCCCCAACCCCTTTTACCCTCTCCCAACTCCTCCTAGAACATCCGGTGGTTATTCCTCTTGACTCTTTCCTTCCGGTAACCTAGTGGATAGCGATCCATTCAACCGCCCACGCTTAAGAATCCCTCATCCTAATTGCGCTCCGTTTTCAGGTATTTAGCACGGTAGAAGGATTGGCCGGTCATTCATTCAGTCGGCAGGCAGAGCAAGAGGAAAGAGATACGCAGTAAAAACATATTTCACAAACGCGGAATAGGAGGAGAAAACCTGCATTTGAATTCGTCAGCCGAAAAAGTATTTGCCTCGTTATTAAAAAAGAAACCGGATCGAATGATTCGCGGACTTTCAATAAAACGCCTCATCGACCATATCTTCGACTCGCCGGCAAAGCTTCACTTCGCAGTCGATTGAATTTCTTTTGCAAAAAATAACGCATTTACCAGCGTACGTTGCCCTGATTAAATCTTTCAATTTATCGCCTCAATAGTCATAATTTTAGCCAAAATCCACTGCTGGGAAGAGTCATTCATAGCATCTCGAGCCACATTACTTTTTTCATTCGAAAAGTTTCAAAAGGTTATTATCGACACGAATAATTTTTTGAAGTTTACAAGAATGAACATCTATCTATGTTGTCATTTAACTAGTCCAGTTTCTCGCTATAACAATACTACCATTTTCCGTGAAATACTGCTGTTTTGCCTAAATAATATAATTAGCTTCACCTCGAAAATTTTAGACCCATCCTCAATATTTTTTAGCTTTCAGGTGAAAATTTTCGCTTTCCTTTCGCCTTGAATATACCTACTTGTTCGTGTTTACACATTCTCAACGGATTTCCATTCATACAAGTCTCCTTGCGCGAAGCGTCCATTAACACAATCCGCGATGGCGGAAAGACAGAAAGGGAGAAAAGAAGAAAGAAACAGAGAGTTGATAGGTCCGGCAGCGGCGAGGAGTTGGAGGAGGAGTTGGAGGTGGAGGAGTTGGAGGTTGAGGAGTTGGAGGAGGAGGAGTTGTAGGAGGAGGAGCTGTAGGAGGAGGAGTTGTAGGAGGAGGAGCTGTAGGAGGAGGAGTTAGAGGAGGAGGATGGGGAGACTCGGATTACCGCGGAGGTGTTAATGGCACTTTATCTGAGGGAAGCATCCAAGGCTGGAGTTCCTGTGTGCTATTGCGTTTTCCTGCGAGAACAATGGAATGGCGACCCAAAGAAGATGGAAACAGGGAAGGAGAAAGAGAGAGGGAAAGAGATTGAGAGACCTTTATCAGTTGGATAAGAGGGGCGTTCTTGTTCCCTCTCTCTCTCTCTTTCTCGTTGGCGGTCGAGAGAGATAGAGAGAGCGAGGGGATGAAATACGGCGAGTATAAGTGGAAACAAAAAGGGGTAGAGAAGAGAAAGGGGAATAGGAGAGAGAGAAAGTGGGATAGAGGGAGAGAGAGGGAAAGAAAGAGGGGTAGAGAAGTAAGGAGGAGAGAGAATGGGAGGAGGAGAGAGAATGGGGAGAGGGAGGGAGAAGAGGTGACGGAGATAGGGGAAAGGAGATGGGGAGAGACACGTAGAGAGCAAGAGGGAGAGAGAGAAAAGAGAGGAGGAATGGGGAAAATAAACATTCCAAAAGAATCTCAGGGGTAGAATGGGAGGAGGAGATCGATTTAAATAAGCACTTCGCGTCCTCGAGTTCTCAAGGGAAACACGTAAAAAATAATAATAAAACGAGGGGGAAAGGGGGTTTTCGCAAAAAGAGGCCACTTATCGGATCACCAGATCTCTGATTCGAGCATTTAACCTTCTTCTTTCGTCTCTTTTCCACGCGCAAGTGAATGAAAACTTTTTTTCACCGGGGCCCACTACGTCGATCAAAATAATAAACCGAAAACGGAGCAGCGCCGAGTCGCTCCTCTCTTAATTTGGCATCACGCGCAAATATTAGCGAACTCATCGCCGACGTCGGCTAGTTCGCCTTGAAGTTTGAGACTGATTTATGAGCGCACGGTGCTAATGCCTTAAAACCGAGAAGGGATGAAGCATGGTGTGGGAAGGAAAGAGGGGGAGAGACGAGGAAGGGGGAAAGATTTAATGTCCCGTGATGTTTGTTTGAAAATAAAACTCCTAGAATGGCGGACGAGGTAATTCGTTATCTCGGACAGCAATGGCGACCAATAGCCGAAGTTATAGTATCCCACCAACTATCTCTCTCTCTTACTCAAAAGCATATACACTCAAGCATTAAATACATACATATGAATATTGAAAATCAATTCACGAGCACTGACACTCTCACCCCATATCCTTCATCCCCCCAAACTTTCGAAGCGATACAAAAAAGGTATTGGAAGATTTTCTTCCAAATGACCGATTATTTATCGACCGGCCGCAAGAACGAAAAAATCTTAATTGGACGCTCGTTTAACATGTGTTTATAGTGCGTCGCGAAAGACCTTTTACGACCCGAAACTCGACCAAGAAATAATTGATTACTAAAGGTTCATTTATATTAATGAGCCTATTTGCAAATTCAGTTTTTTGTAGTCGACGTATATTCAGGGACACCGAGTAATGGAATATCATGTCTCTGCTAAAATTGCACATTTTCCACACTGAGAATAATCAATAATAGATCGGCGATTTTGAGTTTATATACACTGTGTATAGACACAGAAGAGGTAGAACAGATATATGTATATCCATTGGGACTTGAGTACGCATCCTCTACAGTTAAGTATGGAGAATGAAGTCGACTTAGGCCTCTTGTCGACAGAGGGCAACCCGTTCTACCTCGAAACCAAATGGATACAAAACTTCCACTGCGGTCTTCACAAGAACCTCCTCCTCCCTATTCTCGTTCCATGCTGAACTCTATAAAAGCGTGAGCAAATGCCCGGCAGAGGGGCTGAGATTTTCCTTGCCCTTAGGCGGTTGCCGATGCATCCGACAGAAATGAAGGACTTCGGGGAACATAACGGCAATAGAAGGGGAGTGCTGTCTACACGTGGAAAGAGAAGGAAATGTCAATACAATATTTCTTTTTCTGCCTCATATATAAGGGCAGACTTTCAGTGATGTTTGTATTATTAACAATAATGTTTGGGTTGTAGATTTGTCATAACGAAATATAACTATCTGCATTACTGCTCAACGTTTTCAATGTACAGGTAAATCCACCCAAACGGAGAAGTTGCCGGATTTTCCGATTTCCCGATTTTTAGACTTGGGTCTTTTTCCTCTAAAATGGGACTTATGTAGAGGGACGGATTTCCCATTAGGCGGAGTGAGCACGTGGCTATCGGCGCCGGCGTTGTAGAGGCTCATGTATTTAAAATAATCTCTATAAACTTTTTATTTGTTTTAGTTAATGCCGATTTTGAGCTCCGAATTAGAGGAAGTCCACTCGAATGCTGACATCAAAATCATACGATTTATATCTCAAGGTCAGGTTTTTGGGTAATCCAAAATTAGCTTAATTACATGAATCCAAGACGCCATGCGATAAAATATTTTTGGACGCCGTTACACCTTGCCTATGCCGTTATATTAAAAATACTATAATATTTATGAATAACACATGGCTTATATAGATAAACGACACAAAAACGCGTAGAATCTATCTTGGGATGCGTTACCAAATTCATCACACAATTTGCTTTCTACGGACAAAACTGATTTTCATTGCTAGCACAAATCTGCTCCCGGTAAACTAGATTGATAGGCGTCGGTTAAAGACTAAACGGACTTGGACGGTGAGAGAGACAAACCGAAAGGCTTCTTCTCTTCCTCCACCGTCGGCGCGAAAGAAAAAGCTTTTGTGCGTCTCTCCCACTTCCTCCCTCTCCGCCACTCCGCGAGGGAAGAAAACAAAAATCCTTTCAGTCTCCGAAAGCGGCAGCGACGTCCTTTTGGACGAGAATGGACAGAAAGGTATCGGACCAAAAGACGACGCCAGAGGAAGAGAAAGACAGAGTCTTCTCAACTCGGAGGCAAGTTCAGTCTGTTTCAAGCCAGACAGACGACCGTTGTGAGCAAAAGGTAGGAGGAATAAGGAGAAGCTGAGTGAAAGAGGGGAGAGAGAGAGAAAGAGGGAGATGTGGAACTGAAGGGGAAAGGAAAGGAGAACGAAGGCGGTTCCTGACGAGCCGAATACCCCGTAGCAGTTCGTGAGGAGCATGAGAGATGACCCCTCACTCTCTTTCTCTATGCCACCCTCTCGTCGTCTCCCCTCACTCTCTCTTAAGAAGGACGTAGGACCGAGAATTTCTTGGGGATGTGAAGGTGGCCGGTGACGGACGGGAGGGTATATTGCAAGATAAAGATTGGTAGAACTTAGGAAGGATAGGGAGAAAGTGGTATAAGATCACACGAATGAGAATTAGAACCGCCAGAGAATAAAATACTACAAAATAGAGCATAAGTGATATGATGAAGTACATTAGAAGAGATAAGAGCATCGGAATAAAAAAAGCAGATAAAAATAAGACATTCCGGAAGAAAGAGAAATCTAGAAAAGCCTCTTAAATGAAACTAAATGGAATAAAAAGGAGAAAATCAGTACTTAGTAAAAATATTCTTCGTTCATGATAAGAAAGTGGATTTAAGAGATTATATAAATGGGAATAATTTATTCTAGCATGCTTACATATTTCATAATGGTGAGAATAAGAACCATAATTATTACATTAAAAATGATAAAGTAAGCCAAATATATATATATATATATATATATATATATATATATATATATATATATATATATATATATATATATATATATATATATATATATATGTGTGTGTGTGTGTGTGTGTGTGTGTGTGTGTGTAATTTTTTCATACAACTATACGCCATAATGAATAATGTGGTCCCAGATCGAACATTTCAACCTATTCGTTTACAAAATATCGAAGATCGGCGATTTTATAAGGTTTATATGTGTGTGTGTGTGTGTGTAATTTTTTCATACAACTATACGCCATAATGAATAATGTGGTCCCAGATCGAACATTTCAACCTATTCGTTTACAAAATATCGAAGATCGGCGATTTTATAAGGTTTACTTTAATTATAATACACAAATCTTCTGACAAGAACAAGAGATGCCAGGACGGTTAATAGCTCATCGCGATAGCGAATCGTGTTTATCTAGAAATAAGTCAATAAAGTTGGAGAAATGGAACAGATGACATGGAAGTAAAAAAAAAGCTGCCGAAACCCCAACTCGAACAGACAGAAGAGGGCTGTCCAACACGGTCGCCATTCGCCACATGACGAACGTGGCGAACCGAAGCTATTCATCACTTATTTTGCTGCCAAATTCAACTGCGTTGTTGAAAGAAAAATATTTATAAGCACCTCACTGAAATATTACATATGCAATTAAAAATAAATAATATGCCTATAATGATATGTTAATCGTTCCTGCATACACATTACTTCCGACGTTAATTTCTCGAGGAATAATAGTAAGTTTATTAGAAAAATAATAATAAAAATGGATTTCCGAATAGATGACAACAATAATGTTTTTTTAATGAATAATACAATCTCAAACCCACTTAGAAATTATTTCGCATTGAAACTTTGTATAGTATGTATCATGTGGCGCATATGGTTCGCCACAAGTATGACGAAAATCTCAATACTGCATTACAACATCGCATTTTGCACGGGAAAAGCCGTCTTGAAAAATGCCGAGTATGTATATCAATATATTCCAAACTAATCCGAGGCTCAAGTTTAGGGTAACACCCTAACATGCCGAGAAGAGAATATTAATATAGAATATCCCACGAGCTTATACAGGTTAAAAATTCTATTCGAGAACTTAGGATTTCAAGTTGAGATTTAGCGTTACATGCTCTCACGTGCCTGTCACCGCGATGAGGAAAAAATTGTATGAATCACGGAAGGAGAATCCCAGTGTTCTGCTGGGAAAGTGAATTCGCTTCAGACTGTGAGAATAGGAAAGGACAGGGATGGAAGATTAGATTCCCAGAGATGGAGGAAATGATGGAGAGGGTAAGAACGTGAAATGGCGAAGGGGGAGGAAGAGAGGGTGGCAACGAGTAAAAATCTGGGAAGCAAAAACAGTCTACGAATCGGAATGTGATCGAGCTACCTGATTCCCTTCTTAATAGAGAGGTTTAACCTTGTAGAGGGAAGTTTTTAGGCTGGTTTCCGAAGGAAACATAGCCTTATGAAATGGTCCTGTCTGTGTGCGTGTCCCCTACTAACAACTTTTGCACCAATGGACCGATTTTCATGAAACTTGGTATGAGGCTCGTGCTCCCAGGGCCCACCTCCGGGTTATATTTTATTTGGCGAAGATTGAAGTCCCGGGTTCGATTCCAGGAATTTTTTCCCTATTTGTTTTACATAGGAAATCTCAAATCCATCGTGCAGAGATGTTTTCTTTAATACATTAAAATATCTTAAAATTGTGATATCGAAGCGAGATTTATACTGTTTTAAGGGGAAATGAATGAAGATTCTAATTATTATCGCTGGATTTTGATAATTGATCGTATTTTCTTGAATTTATACTAAAAGATAGCGTTTTTGCGTTTTAAATCGCATTTTATCGGATTGTTGCAATGGAGACCATTATTACCGAACTCGGATTAAGCATAGACGAGTGAACAACTGGGTTCTTTTTTCCGCTCGACTACTCTTCAGCCATGGACAGTTGATCCAGCCATATCAGCGTATAAACAGTAACATTTATTAAATTCATTTTTAAAAAAATACATGCAAAATATAATTTCAGAAAGAGATTTTGACATTGCTTTTAGTATTTTAAACTTGATAATGCTCTATTAATTTGTTTTTCAATTTTTCTCTAATATTCATAAATATGAATTATAAATGGTATTTATGGTATGAGAATTCCTTGGAATAACTAACACATACTGAAACATTTCCTGTCAATATAAGTAAAAAATTCGGTACTTCAACTTTTGGAAACCAGCCTGCATTAGTCCTGGTTTGGACTTCTTGTTTTTTCATTCATCGCGGACGAATTATTTACGATATTCAAACGCGATGCCTAGTGATTATGACGATGAAGTCTCTGCCTCGAAACAACAGAATATAAGGTTAATGCTCATTCTCTCTCACTCCCTTTGATGTGGACCAAACAAATGGCGACAGTCGTGCTTACGGAACGCTTAGAATGCGTCGAGTGACTTAGATTTCCAGTCGTCACAAACTGAACGTGAAAAGGATTAACGAAGCTTCTGTCCTGGTGTAAAATAACTTTTTAGATTGCTTTAAAGGCAGATAATTAATTACTTGTTAAATTGAATAATTCTTACAACGTGTTGGGATTGACCTCATGCAGTATTAAAAATAAAAGACGTTCGTCACATTTAATGTATAATATGACATATTACATAAAAATCCTGAAATTATACATTGACTGATAAAATATACCAGACGCGGAAACTTACGTTTTACCTTTGAATTAAATCAACGAGATGCTTACATATCGTTCAGGTAGAAATTTCGGGTTCCTCAATGAGAAAGGTGTTAGAATGTGTCTGAGAGGCATTTAACGGTGCTGAGATTTCCATCGGTGTCGAAATCTTTGATCACAACGAAACGGCGTCGGAAGGCGAAACTTATGATTAGGGTATGGATTTATCGGGTTTAAAAAAATTTTATTCGGAGGGTAAATATCGGGTTTTATTATTTTCCTTTTCATTCGGGTTAAAATCGGGTATAAATAAGTCACAGATTTTTCGAGTTTAAAAAAAAAGTTCAATCTCGGGTAATTTTCGGGTTTTATTATTTTGTAATTGGGATAAAATTATTTTAAAATAAAAATCTCGTTTAAAAATTTAAAAGTTTAATCGACAATCAAAACTTCTTACTATAACTTAACTATGGTTGAGAGTGTGATATCTTGTGTTAAACGCCTCCAGGTGGAGAGTAACACCTCGCAGGCTGCACAAACATCTTGCTTCCCGTTCAACTTCTTTTGAAAACACACCTGATATTAGTGAAATAATTTTTCTTTCGTATTGTTTTCAACTAACAGGCATTTTGGCTCTTTTTTCCTTATCCTATCAAAGATCTAGTCAAGGCGCGCCCTTGACTATTCGTGGCGCGAGTAAACCAAGGAGATTAAGATTGTGTTACTAAGTACGCTTACCAATAAATTGTTTACAAAGAGAATAACCATACTGATCACGAACATCTCGGACTGCACTCAAGTGCTGTGGTGCCTACAAGCGTCAGAATATAAATTCTGTGACCATATCTAAAAAGATATTTATATAAAGATAACTAATAATTTCGGGTTTTTTCGGGTTTTGCCCGAAATTTAAAAAAGGCAATCGGAGGGTAAAAATCAGGTAAAAATCGGGTAAAACCCGAAAAATCCATACCCTACTTATCTGGGAGAGTAAGATACGGAATCGTATGGAGGACGTTATATAAAAGGAAACCTGCCTAAAGCAAACTGTGATTTGACGAATCATTTATAATAGGAATACGTTATATCGGTAAAAAGCAGTACAGTAAAGGACTTGATGTGAGAGAAATCGGAATGAGTGGAAAGCGAAAACATGTTGCGGGAGTGCTTTACTAGATATGAGGACGCATATGCTGTGCCGCTACAAAAAAGCAAACCACATATGATATAAAAAATATACAACTTGGATTAACTGAGGTTTTTTCTGGCTCAATTTTATCACTTCGATATAATGATACGACCGCTAACGTTATTTTTAGATTCTAGGTGGTTACTTTTGTAAAATAAATTGGAATCTAGAGCTAAAGAGAAGAGCTGAATGTCCCTTGTGTTCTGCCATATAGATTTGTCGAGGTAAGTGTCAAATATGAGAAGTTTAACAAAGTAAACGGAATTTGGTTGACCGTTTTTCAAAGAAACCCGACCGACGTCATTTAAATTTCAAAATCCGATTCGGATATGCAAATAATTCGATACGCGCCGGGAAATGTGATAACGGCGAAATATTTCTCGAGAAACCGATAGAAAACGAAATATATTTTAAATATTTTGAGACCTTCAACTATTCGGGAGTCCCAAGGAGATTGAGTCTATACATCTGAGCTAAATTTCACTGCATATTATATCTTTTTTTCGGTCTTTCATAAAAACAACAAGAAGATGAGGAACACTGGGCTCTCTCCCTTACGGCACCTGATCAAGTCTTAGCGTTGCAATGCATGCCACGCCTTCGATATGACTCTATAATCCTCGCACGCATTTTAAGAATTTACTTCGACCTCCTCAGTTTCCATGAACACCCATTTCTATTGAATTTTCATAAATTTGTAGATGCGTAAATTATAGTTATTATCAAGCAGTAGTGTGTCGTACACCTCGCCAAGGTTTCAAATTTGTCCCAATGCAACGTATGACAATCACCTGCTTATACCACGGAAGTATAAGTCATCTGTCGTAACGGTAGCCAATAACATCGGCCAAATGCCAAGTCAGGTAATATCCGCGTTTATGGCCCTCGGGTCGGATAAAGGTTGCCTCCGCCGGTAAGGAACACGTACAACTTAATTATTTTATTAGCTCTAAAGTTTTCTTTTTTACTAAGAAACAATAAATAGCGAAACCCGCAAATGAAACACTTGGATTCCACGGGCTTAGTAGAAAGGTGGAAATACCCTATCAACGGTTTCAAGTATGCAATTAAAGTACCTAATTTAATACTTGAGAAATGTTCGTTATGTCACCGTTTGATCTAGGCGGCAGTTTCAAGAACCAACATTCAGAGATGGATACTCTTTAAACAATTCACTATATCGAAAAAATAAGCAATATTTTAGAAATAAACGATAAATTCGAAATAATCTTACGAGAGAGTCAACGGTTAGCTCGAATAATACAAATTGAAAAAGACACTTAGGATTCAAATTGAAATTAATGTGTGGTAATTATATATCTAACAATAGAAACACACAAATTAACCAGTAAATGGTGAGACTTATTCGGCTTAAAATCATACAAATTTCAGTAAACTATAAAAAGGATAAGAAAGAGCAATATACAAGTTAGCTATCTTACGTGTCCCGCCGCGATTTTCCATTAAATTCCAGCTTATGACCTGCCGATTTTCCCAGAAGGAAAAACAAAAGTTTTGCAGTAATGAAATACATTAACCGCTTTAGCAACCAGGAGAAAAAGTAGGAGGTGTTGGAGGACTGTCCCTACTCCCCGATATCTCAGATCGATCCGAGGATTCGAGATTTCCTCGAACTCGGATGTCGAGGGATCAATCGGGAAGAAGAAGAAGAGGTTGAGTCAAGTGAAGGTGGAGTTAACGTGAAGACATTTCCTCCCTCCTTCCCTCCCACCTTCCTCTGCCGCTTGTCCTCCTCTTCCCCACCTACTCCCCCGGCTCCACTCCCCGGTGAGAGGGAGCGGCCGGCAGGGTGCAATAACCTTTCCCGCGGGGGAAAAGGCCCCATTGTCGAGAGGAGGACACTCCAAAGGCCATCCGGCGAATTTACGGCGGACGAGATGCAGAGAGGGGAACCCGCATCATCGACGACGCACGAAACGTCGTTTTATATGGGGGCGGTATTCGATCGTGCGACGGATGTTTCTTGAATTTTGGCGAGCGTCGACGGCGCCGTGAGGTTCGACGCTCTGTAAGGTTCCGGGATCGATGACTCAGAAAAACCTGAACATCTCCAAAGGATGAGATAACAAAAAATAGTGATTGAAGGTAAAATGACACACCTATGGTACGCGTGTCCAAATTGGCAGGCGAGATGAATTCGCTCGAAACGCAACGCGGAAGACTGCTAGTAAAAATTCGATGGTATTTTATAACCTTTTATGAATTTTGACAATCGTATTCGGTTACGTGGGAATAATAGCTCCTCATCGTACGCGAAAAAACTTATCGCTGTTTCCGTCAACTTTCCTGTCACTCAAACTAAATACTATTCACCTTGTAGTTTTAGGATCATCTAAAGACAACCTCGCCCTTGTACTTAATTTGCTTGAAATCTACCCAAAGATTAGAATTTTACTGTGGGTAACGATCGCACACGTAAGCAAACAGCATTCGACATCACGAGATCTTTTCCCGTGATCGCGAAGAAAATCGTTCGTATCTTGGGGGTATGCGAAGCGTGTCCAAAAAATACATGGATTGCCCCTTACGGGAGACGAGTTATCGGAAAGTCTCCTTGAATAACGTTGCAAACTAGATTATCTGAACAATAAAACGAAACTCTCCGTAAAAGAAGTCAAAAAGGATTGAAGACAAGAAATTTTCACAGATGGGTAAAAGAGGAAATTTGTTTTTCGTTTGTTTTCGGGTCGGTCCCAGCTCAAACAGAATGACTTTCGCGTCCTCCCATTTCTCTCTTCTCGAGAGAGCCATTTTTCGGGAGAAGACGAAATAAGAAGGCATTCTCTCTCTCCTGCTGCCCATGGCGCATGACCATACAAGCGTTGCCCTCTCTCTCTCTCTCTCTTTCGCCGTCTTTCTCTTGCTAAAGCGAAGATGAAAAAAATGAGGGAGAAGAGAAGGGACGCAATTTTTCCGCCGAAGACTTAGTGTTTATGACCCGTGAAACTATCATTTTGGAAGAAAAAAGAAAAGGAGCCGCCGCCCAGCCGATACTCTCCTTCATTTGTTTCATTCTTCTTCGAGACTACTCCCAGAATAAGGGACGAGATTTCTGGAGGGGTGAAAAAAAGAGGTAAAAGGAACAAAAAAGACAATGATGAGGTAAGATGCCAATTCGAACCAAAAGGATATCCGGGTTTAATAAATCACGTCTTATTCTCGAGAGCTCACGGCTAGCGTTGCGGGTAACTTTAAAATCCTTCAATAGAAGTCAAGATGTTAAAGTGGAAATAAAATCAGAAAACGAAGCGACTACGGAGCTTGTTGAGGAAAATGAGAAAGGAATATACTTTTTTCTTTCGAAGAAAATTCGTATTAAACGGGTCATAACGAACACTTTTTTTTATACCAAGGATGGTTTAAATTAAAATTTACAACACGAGAAGAGAGCATAGATATATTTTGGGTAAAATATTATTTTTACTCCTTGAAACGACAATATGTCAGGGATATGCAGTGAAACTTCTACCACTGGAACTAAGAAGAAAACGAATTATTAGAAAACCTAGTTATAGAGCTTGAGGCAAACAAAGAAATAATGGGGAAATGCTAATCATTGAAATTCGAATTACACACATTCTAGCAATAGAGGTACGACACTAGATTTTTTCCAGTCCTAAAGACGGAATAGGATCGTAATGGCAACCAGAACGAACGAGGTGTTTTCCCAAAAGCCGAATTTCATCTGGTTTCGAAAAAAAAACTCGTCTAGGACGGCCATAAGTAAAAAAAAACTCCTAGAAAACTGGAGAGCACATGGCCAAAACACGAAAGAGAAGACGGAATAAACGAAAAGCGATGGGAAAATGTGGTTGAATGCGAAGGGATGGAGAAAGAGAGAAGGGCAAGGGTCCGTGTAGGGGGATGTAGGGAGAAAAAGGCGGGGGAATGGAGAAGGATCGGGGGCGGAGAGGAGGACGCCCTCAGGGAGGAGGCGTGGGAGGCAGCGCCGTTTAGGGGTCTTGGGGCGGAGGCAAGGAGGTCGAGGAAAGGTGACGGGGGAGTAATGAATTGAAGCCCGGCCCAGCTGTTGAGAATGGGGAGGCCGAAAGCAGAGAGCGATAGAGGGAGGGGGGGACGGGGGAGGGAGGGCATTTGGGAAATCTGCAAGGGGAAAGAAACGGAAGTGCCCCATCCCCCCACTTCTCCTTCCCCCCCTTTTCCATCCCCAATCGAAGGTGTTCTGCAAAGGCGTGATTTGGTCCACGGTGGGGAGGAGAGTAAAGCCGTGCACCTTTTAAAGTCGAATTATCCCTTTCTCTCTGCGGTTGTTTTTTTCCCTGCCGCTGATGTGACGGAGGGCTTGGTTCCCATGGCGGTGCTACAGGCAAATAATAGAGGCCTGCACCGTCGTCTCATATTTCTCGGAGGTGTCGAAGTTATCGCTGCCAGGCATTTCAGTCGGGACGAAGTTCAGTACGACGGTTTCATCTGTCGAATATTGTATCTTAACTTTAAAGATAGTATTAACGTGATTTTTGAACCATCCAAAGAATAATGCATCTCAACGCATATATTTCGGTGTCATAGCAAATACGGCTCATCATCATCATAGGTAGTCTGTCCGTATACAGGTCCGTGATTATTCTTGGTTAAACCTTGTTCTCCATATACTCCTATTTTCCGCTATCCTCTTTATATCTTGATAACTCTCTTTCCCTTTCAAATCGTCTATCAGCTGAAACCTTTTCCTACCTCTTTCCCTTTTCCCATCTAGTTTTCCTTCTAACACGTCTTTAATCATACTCTCTCTCCTCAGGTAATGTCCAACCCAGTTAGGCTTCCTCTTTCTGATAGTCTGTATAATCATTCCCTTCTCTCCTATTCTTCGTAGCACTTCATCGTTTTTCATCCTATCTGTCCATTTTATCTTCAGCATTCTCCTCCAAGTCCACATTTCAAAGCATTCCAAGTATTTTATGTCATTTTTCCTTAGCGTCCATGTTTCTGCCCCATACAATGCTATACTCCATACGTAGCATTTTATCAACTTCTTGCGGATATCTTCCCTTATATTCCCTGTAAGTAGTTGTTTCTTTCTCCTGAAAGCCGCTTTTGCTTTTCCTATTCTAGTTTTGATCTCATCCGTACATTTTGCCTCTCGTGTTATGATGCTTCCAAGGTATTTATATTCTGAAACTTGTTCTAATGGCTTTGCCCCAATAGTTATGTTCAGATTCTCTTCTTTACCCGATATTCGAATGACCTTGGATTTTTCTGTATTTATTTCCATACCGTATTTTCTACCTGTTATCACTAGTCTATTTATCATTTTTTGTAGCTACTCTTCCTTTCTTGCTAGAAGTACTTGATCATCTGCGTATTTTACTGTTCTTATAATCCTTCCTCCAATTTTGAAATCCCCTGTGCCTTCTAAAGCTTCTTGCATTAGACTTTCATCATATATATTGAATAGGGTTGGCGATAGGCAGCAGCCTTGTCTTACTCCTCTACCGATATTTATTCCGCAGGTGTTCACATTCTCAAACCTGACCTTTACAACTTGATTCTCATATAGATTCCTAATCAGTCTCCTGTCTTTCCAGTCTACACCTATATCCTTTAATATCTTCATCAACTTTACCCAATACGGCTATTAACCATTATTTTATTTGTGAAAACTTTGCTTGGGTTGGTTTTTATTACGAGGTTATTTTTATTTCATCTTATGACTCATCCTCTTGGATTTAATACATCGACCAAATTAGATTACTGACACCTTTAAAATAAATAACATAAATAACTAACAAGGGAAGCCCCCAAGGTGTGACACTCGCATCGGATTGAGACTTTGCAGAATGAGAGTACATGTAAAATAATGGACTCCTATTTTTACCTAGGTGCCAACTCGACGTTGTTTACGAGAAAATGCCCTTTGAAAATCGCGATCCGAGAGTCAACGTAATAAGAACGTTAAGAGTCCTTTCGTAATCATCTAGGAGCGTTGGTCTAGGGGAAACGAGCTGGATTCGAAATATTTTTGCCGGGGTTCGGATCCCGAAGGGACCAAAAATGTTTTCTGATTTTTTAAATTTTTTTTCGCTATTTCCAGCATATCGTCGATAAAACTTGCAAAACATTTTTTAATTTATTCCATGGATTATAACTACTATTTTCTTCATCGTAATGCAGTTTTTATTGCCCCAAAAACTGAAGATCACTCGCAAAACACAAACAAACAATTCCAATCGATCGTGATTTTCAAAGGGCATTTTCTCGTAAATAGGAGTCCATTATTTTACATGTACTTTTATTCTGCAAAGTCTCAATCCGATGCGAGTGTCACACCTTGGGGGCTTCCCTTGTAAGCGAAACCTAGACCGTTGTGAAACAAAAAAATTCTGGAAAGTGACAATTGTTTTTCTTTCTATCGAACCATAGAAAAGTTCCGTAAATTATTGCCTGAAACTATAGGCCCACAATGTATAAATACAAATTATAAGAATCGGAAAAACTCGAGTTTAATTTTAGCAAAACATAAATACATGAATTTTTTTAAACAAAAAAATATAATCTACCACCAAGCAAGAGAACGATGAGATTTTCAGAGCAGAAAGCCACAAATATATTGCATTTAAAAAAATCAACATGTAGTTGTGGCATGATTTTCAACAATCCAATTATATCTTTCATAAGGTACACGTCCGTTTGTGTGTTTTTTGCGTAGCACGTATCTATAATCCCCTAGTTAAGTAGACCAACCGCAATTGCGCCGCACACGCAAACCAAAATTAGACGACTTATCTCGTTATTATGGTTCCAACCGGCAAACCCGTGTCAAACAGTTGTAAATCACCCGATGAGAGACTACTTAATTGCGAGGATCACGTTATAATTTTCCACGCAAATAAATGGAGGAAAGCGAAAGCAATTAAACAGACCTCTTCCCGAACTTAAAAGGAGCCTTTCGAGAGACGCCTGGAAACGCAACGCGTATAAGGAACGCGGCAATCGCACGCAATCGTTCTATTCGAGGGAGCGTAACATTCCTCTCCAGGGATAACGAGCTTACGATTCTCTCGCAAACAATTAATTTCCGATAGACGATGACACGAAATAGCACGTAGGAAGATCGTGGAAGGATAAGCGACACTTCGCTGCATCTTCTGAGTATTTAGCCGTCGTTGATGAAGCGATTCGGATTCAAAACGACCCGATTCGATAAAGAAGTTCCCTCTTTCAAATGAATTTCGTTAAAGATACTTACGCTAGGGCGGCAGTCGTTCCTTTGTAATGAATATGCATCTTTTAAAGTCGTTAAGTCCAACAATTTAGAGTTAATTATAAGTCGTGAATGAGTTGCTCCAAGGCTAAAAGGATATAAGGCTTGCTTTCTGTTGATGTATGCGAAGTCATTCTGCCCTTCAAAATTACGTCATTATGACTGTTGGCCGCCTCTGTTGCGTTCGTTAAAATAATAATTTCATATTCAAACAACGATATGTCGAATGCCTGTTCTAACGGTAATTAAATCTAGGATGATCTTTTTTCCTTTAATTTCCAATTTTTAACGCTAAACTTTTTACTCACACTTTCTGTCGAGCAAATCTATTGTCTTTCCCTCAGACGCGAGCAACTGAATTATTAAAAATGATTTTTTCAAATTACGTACCCAAGAAAAAGTTTATCCCGAAGGTCAATCATAATGAAGTCTGTAAAAACCATATTATCAGCGATCGCACTGTAATTCTAAAGCGCATTCCATTCCGTATAGATTTGTCCGTATTTACATTTTTGAACAATTTTCTCCCGACATTCCTCCGAGAACGAGATGTCAGACAGATTCTCTCTCATAAATCTCAACCTAGTTTTTTTCCTCTCCGATCCTACATGCATTCTCGTAAAATCCCCGCTCCGGGTCAGAATCACCCCGAGTTGAAACTGGCCGATGAAAAGAATGGACTCACTGTGTGTGTGTGGGGAAGAGAAAAAATTACAGACCACCCTCGTAGTTTTCAAGATACTAATTTTAAGCCCCCGCCACATCCCCCAACCCTCTCTACCCTCTAATATAAAACCTCACAATATTCTGCCCCCGAGGCCTCATATTCTACCAGGCCTCTTCTTCGTCTCCCTCCCACATACTCACCCCCTCTCACTTCTAACTTCTTCCCCGGAACGAGAGACACGAGGCCATTGAATGACCGCTCACGCTAAAGTGCAGTAGCCACGAAAGAGGAAGGCAGGGAAAGATAGATACGTAGCGAAGCGTTTTGAGGATGGATCGCCACTTCCTCCTGTGACAGGGCCACCATCCACTGACGCCATGATCCGCTCACCCGAATTGAAGAGGATGGGAGAAAAGACAAGGGATGAGGGTCGTTTATGAGGATTGAATGGAAACCCGACGGGGGGAGGGGAGAAGACAAATGCGCGCCGCCGTATTTCATGACGAAATTGATGGATTGCGAATGCCAGTATACCCGGATGTAGCCCCGTTATCAGATGTTTGTGTGTGTGTGTGAATATATACATAAATATTTACGCGCGTATTCACGCATACATTCATTCATACGCGCAGAGAAAGGAGTCGCGTGGAAAAGACGAGAGCGATAATCACAATGTACGTAGATAACCGTAAAGCTAATACAAGATAATGATTTTCAATTAAACTGTTAACTTTTTCTGGGAGTTAATTCCGTACCGATTTTTTTCTACATGGTGGCGATCCCTGTGCAAAATATCCGAAACAATCTAGCGACGATCAAGGCCATCGGATAACCCCGTAGTAATTACCACTGATTGTGAGACGCGCGTGATTATCATTCGCTTTGCCGTGCCATGTCTTGCGGACGAATAGAGCGACGAACCTTAACATTTCTAAGGCGCTTGCGAAGACTGCGGAAGCGGTTTTTTAAAAGCATTAGCAAATAGAAAGTTATCACGTGAGAACTAATCTGGCTCAATGGCCTCCCTCTCATATTGGCAAGTACCGAGCTCAAAAAAGTGGCAAAACATCTCTCCTTCCATGGACTAACCTTTTAAAACCCTTTTTCACCTACCCTTTTTATGAACGCATCCTTTCGGAAAACCCTTCTCTCTTCCATATACTCGGCTAAGGAGTTACCTGTTTTTTTTTTCTCTTCACGCCCGTACGAAAGGGTGGAACTGAATTCTCCCACAGGAATCGTTTTGCGCCTCTAACGGAGAAGCGGCAGAAAAGGAAGAGCGGCAGAAAAGAAAGAGCGGCAGGAAGATGGTAGGCAACGGAAGTGAGATATACAATTCCTAATCGATGGTTAAAAAATTCAATCTACCCTTTCCATCTCGAAAAAAGGAAGCACGGGTGAAGAACGAGCTGAAATGACCCTCGAGGTCAGAGGGGATCCACCCTCCGCACCGGAAATCTATCGGTAATCGGAAAGTGAATGCTAACGGAATACGGTAGAAAAATTAACGGTCTTAGCGTGGGGATTTTCCTTATATTTTAATGAGAATATTTTTACGCTGCTTGTTCAAAAAGGTTTTATAACACTATTTTATTTTCCAAAATTGCTTTAAAATGAGAGCTTACTTAAGGAAAAGTACGCTTAAGTGAGATTTAACGAATCTTAACCACTTAATTCTGTTTTTCGAGATATATTCATATATTAAGACTAGAATTGCCAACTTTTATATCTTCATGAACCGGAGATTGTGTTAAGGGTTGCGTACTTTAAGATATTCATTAACCGAAGTTTGCTTGAAACCTGGATATTTTGAAGAAAACCCGAGAGGAATTAAATATACGATATATGAAAGTAAACATGGCTAAAATTATTGAACAATGGAATATTATGTAAGACCAAAGCAAAGCTATTTTAATTGCATAAGCATCTAGGCATACAAATTTTTCCTACTTCGCGTGGTCTCATGGAATAAGACTAGATATCCCGATTTTCCGAGTAGTAAAATTGAAGGAAAGAAAGGATAAAAATATATTACACTAATCATCAACCCCTCTAGTGATTTTCACATATTTTGCAGTGCCCTACTCAACATCATAGATGTCTTATATTGCTGATCCAGAGATAAAGTAGTTTGTAGAGTATGGATGATCAACAAATACGCAAGAGCTTCAAGTTTTTGTATAAAACAAAATATAATTGAAATTAAAGCGCGAACTATCTTAATTCATATCATTTATAAAAAACGCAAAAAAGTCATTAAAAGGGCTTTCCACTGCAATCTAAATTGAACCGGGGATTTGAGCTACTCACCCGGAGACCGGAGATTGTAGTGATGACCCGGAGATCTCCGACCCTAAAGCCGTAGGTTGGCAACCCTAATTAAGACATTACCTAACTATAAATTATCATTATGTAATAATGTGTAATTAGTACTTTAATGAAAAAGCTCAAATTAAATTTCATTTGCTAACCTGTAAATATTCTCAAATTTTTAAATTATTGTTAAATATATAGAAGTATATTACTTTGAAAAATATATATTTTTCGTTAGCCAACTATTTAGTGCAGTTACAAAACAAAGTTTTCTCCAAATATTTTTTTCCTGTTCTGTCATTCACAAGATATTTCAAAATCGGGATTTAAAAAAGACGAAACCCACGCATTCAACTCATATTTAGAACAAAAAACCTAACCTATCATATCATTCAGTGATACGAATTTCGTTCATCAGGCTTTCGAATTTAAAACGAATCCTAACTCCCATCGTTGTTCATATCTACCTACCCGTAATTACATGATCCTATCCCATTCCCCCTTCCCAACCCTAAATCTTCCGCTCTCTTCCTTCACCTCCTCCAATAAAAAAAAACTCATCGTACCTCTTCCCTCCCACCCTCACTCATCATCCCCAGCAACGCGAAATGGCCCTCCTTCACCCTTCCTCTTCTCTCCTCATCGCCAACCTCCTCCAACCGTCTCGCACGCACCCACCATTTCTCAGAATGCCTCACCTAAAGAAAAGGGTCCCATATAGTCTGCATTGCAGAACGAGGGCGTCCCATTATAAACCGTCGCCTTCTTTCTTTTTACCCGACAATCAAGGGACCTCTCTCCATCTCTCTCTTTACGCGATGTCACATTCCAAACTCCTTTTCGTCGTAGCGGTCTTCATTTCAATCCAGACCAACGCAACCTCTTCTTCACCGCCGAAAACCACTCCACATACTTCCATCATTCCCCCTACCACGCCGCTACTCGCTGCTTCTCAACCCTCATTCCTTCTTGTCAAAAGAGACTATATTTTTTTCCAAACCTCTTTCTCTCTACCTTCCCCTTCCTCTCTTTCTCTAGCGTCTGCTAAGACGCCTTGATCCCTTCTTCCTCTCCATCTTTTTCCACTGGAACTAACAGAAGCCTTCTTTTTTGTCGCCATAGATAAATCTATGCGAACTGGTATCTCACACCAGTCTAAGAGAGACCCTAACATCCCGTCTTAACCCTCCGATGACACCTCACCCTTCCCTCTCAACCCTCTTCCAAATATTACAAGAACCTCCTCGTGCGCGCGCCATTTCTCCAAATACTGCTTTGAACGGATTATGACAGACGAAATACATTCGCGCCGCAGGAAAAGGGCTGTTGTCTGCTGTCCTCGGATGTATGCCATGGCTAGGGTAAAAACTTATGCGTGGTTTATGTCAAGAAATGATAGATCCCAGAACACGACGCGAGCCGTCAAGAACGGTTTGACGCCGCCGACTGGTTTCGGGTTAAAGCTTAAAGCTGCGTCTGTCTTCTAACTAATCGAAACTGGAGGTTTACATAAATTCTTAAATTATTTTATTTTTTCATGGGAAGTGCATTTATTGAGACAATGTCCCAAGCTAATAAAATCTTTAAAAACTTTTTAACTGCAGACGGTGGGACAGCAATTTTCTCATGCCGGTAAGGAAACAAAAGAACCCGGTTGGGTATCGAAGAGAACGTAAAAATCGTGTCGATAGACCCTGGCCATATGCCGTGACTAATGAAATTATTCAAATCGCCCCATCATCCCAAGTCAGACCTTTATATGAGGTTGCGCTACCTCCATCTCCGAAACGCATTCACCATTTCACGTCAAACTTTAGACAACGGGTCCGACGCTTACTGATAACGGCACAATCGGGAGAGACATGAATTCTCCCCCTTTCACTCTCGCCTCCCCTTATCGTAATTTACATAAACCCTTCATCACGATGCATAGAGTGTTGATGGCGGGGAATGTTTCCTTCAATTTATCTTTCAGATATCCGATTTAATTGGACCAGACGACCCATATCAATCTCAGCACGCTCCCTTCCGATTGTCAATTACGACGAGCCTTCTTGTGCGTCTAAACCAACGTAAGCTGAGGGTTCGTATCTCTGCGCTTGAGTACAATATCAACCTGTGTCTGAGAGAGAGTGAGAGAGAGCGAAATGTCCGCCCCATTGTCATGTCAACGTCGATCGAGTCCTTGAAGTCGAGAGAATTTTTCGACGACGACGGCGCGTTCCGTGAAAGGACCCGCATGGCGGGACCCGTAGCGAAAAATTTTCGGCGCCTGAAGGAACTTTGCTATCACATTAATTTCCTACGTGCTTCTATATTTGCATAATGGTAGAATTTAAAATAACTCGATGAAATTTATTTTGACCGATTCCAAGAACACCTTCGCTCTTTTCGCTAGCAGATTGTGCCATTATCATTACAATTTATGTATTTAAAACGCTTAATAAATTTTTATCTAATCCACAGTCCTTACAAAATGTACATTTCATTATGTGTATGCAATCCCTTGATTAAACGCAAAAGTTCAGGATAGGACACATGACTATTTCGTTCGGAACAAACCAAATCTTCCAGTGTTCCCTTTGAATTCTCAGCAGTATCCAAGCCCACGATATTTTCTCAGAGGGAATTCCTTAAGAAAGCAATTTTTTCTCTATCACGACCCGTTTCCATAGAATCCCTAACTCCTCCCCTTCATTTATTTCAAGACCGATAAATCAACTCTCCCTTTCACGCCCTCGCACTCCAGTGTCAACCCACATCCCTCGTGACGCCTCTAGTCTTCGGTACGTTTCAAAATCCCGCCCCCACCCTCTTCACTCAATTCCCCTCCTTCCGTTCCCTTCCCCACTCCCCTCCACCCACCCTCTCCCATCAACCCTAAAAATCTCAACCGTTCCCACAGTGTCCACAACAACCCCCTCGAACAACCCCTTTCACGCTCACCCCTCTCCTACATCTTGTCTCCCTCCGGATTCATATCTGCCCTCACAAGACCCACCCTTCTTATCTCCGAAAAACTTCTCTAATTCCTCCTAGGACCCATGAGATTCTCTCTCTTGCCGCCAGATCTCTCTTCCACCAACCCCGGTCTCCCTCCTTGGCAGAAATCCTTCTTTTCCCACCCCCTCTAACCCGGCCGTCTTCTCCATCCCCTTTGGTCTGCTTGGTCTTTCTCCCCTCCCTACCTCCTTCCCTCCGGTTTAAGCTCCTCGCCACGCCTCCTCCTCCCCCTTCCATCGTCATCTCTCTCTAACCAGACGCAACCCTCATGTCTCCTCCTCCCAACAAGCCCTCTACCACCGCGGCAAATACACCCCAACCCCGACCCCCTCACCCCACCACAGTCTCTCGCTGCTCGGCGTAATGGACAATTGAAAGAGAGGAATTCGAAGGGCGGGGATGGTAGAGTGGTGGAGAGAAAGGAGGGAGGGAATGGAAAAGACGAAGGACGGGGCACACACGACGTTGTGTGGTGCGGGGGAAAGGCCGAAGTTGCACACTTGAAAGGGGAGGCCGTGATTAAGTGGGTGCGTGTGTAGCCTATGCGGGAGGTTGGCTTGGAGATGAGAGGTACGTGGAAGGAGGGGTGAGGACTGCATGCGATGGAAATCTGTGGAGGTTCCGCGCGTAAGGGATACGCTAGGAGAGCTGAAACTATCTCTCTTTAGACTTTATGAGCGGCAAGGGACGCGATAGACACAACACTGCAGTTTTCCTTGGAAACTTGTGATACTGCTACACGTCCCCTCACTTCAGAATTCGCAACCCGCTCAACCAATCACGACCTTATCAAAAAAGTGGCGAGGTTCGTAACTCAGCTAATTACTTCGTTTGCTTCGTTAGAGAATGAAATGTTTTTGCGTTATTACAAATCCATTGCAATTAGGTAAAATAAAACCGTGTTGAAAGATCCGTTTTAAGCAGTAGCCTAAGGGGCTAAGGCAGGCATCCAAATTAACAAGAAGTTGACTTTTTTCATATTCGGTGAAAAACTCAATATAAAAAGGACTGCAGTGAAGATATGAATCTAAAAACGTAAATTCACGTACATAAAATAAAACTTATTCAAAAATAGGCATACGATCCAGTGCATGGTAAATCCAGGGCAATCGCAAATATTTTATAAATCTTACTTCAACATATTCCAAGCATGCAAAATGGGACATTTAACTTCTAGTTTCAGCCATCATTTTAACCTCAGGGCACAAGATGAAGTCAGGTTTTGCCTGTCGAATAAGGTAAATATAAAAATACATCTCTTATATGAAAATGTGTACTTTAGGGCGTTTAAGACAGGGGCGAATACTTCCTTCCAAGCAATTTATCAGGGAAAAGATTCAAGAATAAATGTCAGAAAATTTTTACAGTTTACATCGAGAGCAATTATATAAAACACATCGAAACTCTGACTACCGAAATGCTCATTACACATTCAAAATGTTACGAATAATAACGTTAATGACTTACCTAATTTACTGAACTAGATTTTTTACCACCATCAACCGAATTCCCTCCCTACTTTCACTACGGCACCATCTACCAACCTTTCTTATGCTCTCACACGTGTCTCTTACACAATCATTCGTGCAGCCCTCGACCGTCACCGGATAACTCACGTGCACAAGATTATATGAAGAGCAGCACCTCTTCAACTTTCCGTCAACTAACCCTGCATCACAATAACGTAAACACGATATTGAGTCTCTCTCTCTCTTTCAAAGGAGTTCGGTCGCTCTATAGATGCCAGATATGGAAATTATTTCGAGTCAGTCATCCGGGTGACGGCGCTCTTTAGATAGGTGAGGTGCTGGACTCGCCATTCAAGATCTCCAGATAGGGCATGGACTCCATTCAAGAGACCCATAGGAATGTTTCGGAAGCGAATTGACCGAGACTGGGTCATTGATGCTGTTGAACCATGGTACAAATGGCAGCTCTCCAATCACGACCGCAATTCTAGGAGAAGAGCTAAAGCAAATATGACTAATGTGTAGACATGAAATCTTGTCTTTACCTACAAACTTTCATATGTTATGTAGCTTCTTTATCCACTAGACACAGTAATTAAACGAATACTCAATTCAGTGTATATATGATTTCATTGTAGAATCAAAACAGTATCGTTTAACAAATAGTGCGTTACGGAACGATAAGGCAACCTGATGATTAGTTATTTTAATTTAAATATTAAGAACATTTGACACGGAAGCATTATGAAGCCATCGGAAGTAACATAATACATATTTTACACGAACAACAGTTTTAGTATAGACAGAACTTCATAAAAAATCAGAAAATAAAATTATTAGTCTACAAAATTCAACAATGATAAAACTGCTAATAACTCGAAATTTAAAGAGAATATTATAATCGGGACTTATCGTAAGGTTTTAGAAAGGCGATGGAGAGATAAGACTTGATCTAACATCAATACTGAAAGGAGTCACAAACTCGAATAACATGCTTAATCCTAAACTACATCGTAAGCTGACTGACTCATTCGTGTTTAATCCTCCCTCCATAGGGTAAAAAAGAAATCGACGAAAAACTTAAAAAAATTCCGCCCCTTGATTCAAATTCTTGCTCATCCCAATGCATATAAATTGTTTGCACAAGTACGTGAGCTCTTCCGGATTCGAATTGTTTTTGACTTTCGAGGAAGTTGGTTAATCGACCCATCGTGACGCAGATGCGTTTAAGAAATTTGATGACTGGATTCACTTGAAGAGAACTTAATAGTCTTATTATTGGGGGAATTAAAATTGAGAGCGAGAGAAGAGAGACGGAAGAATAACATATGGAGAGGGTAAGACGCCTATGCAGGTCGTCGGGGCGAAATTGGGCGTGGGAAGCCGAGCGAAAACACTAAGCATTCGCAAACAAGCAAGAGGCGATCGAAGAGAGTGAGAGGGGATCGTGGGAAAGACCAGGTCACGGAATTGACCGCGCGGTCGGCTTCTGAGAGTGGCAGGGACCGATGACCGTCCGATCCGCATTAACCTCGCTGAGTAAAAGCCATTCTTCCGATCTCTCTTCTGCAATAGAAGGCGGGAGGTCGTGGTGGTCAGAGGGACGCCCCCGATCGGCTGAAGCGCCGAGGAGGAAAATGCACCGACCATCGGCGCATGCGCCGCCAGCCTTACGCTGTGACGTACGTGAACAGCGGGCTCGAACCGCGGCGACATTAAAGTCTCGACATTTTGGCACCAAAACATCGGGCGGAAAGCGGAGAGAATATTAATTACTACTAAAGAAATTGGGAGAATAAATATAAGATCTACACCAATATTATACTCATGGATTTAATATGTATGTATGAATAAAATCGCTTATTATTAATCGATTTTCTTAATTTTCAAGCAAAATTAAGGAATGCACGGTATCTCACCAAGAGATATTTTAATAAGTATTTCTTGTAAAAATACCAAATGGGGCGAATCTAAAATGACAATCATCTTTTTGAGCTCAGAGAAAGTAATCTTCTGATTCGCTAATTTCTCTGATAAAGTAATATTCATGGTATTTATTTTAGTGTTAACAAAAACGAAAACGAATAATAATATTTGCGAACACAAGAGAGATGAGCTTGAAACTTAACTTACGTAAACCTATATCCCGTAAGGTATTCATGCACAAAAATCAATTAAAACAAACATGTATGTATAGATCACGCAAATGTAAAAATAGATACAGTTGAATGTCGTGAAATAAATCTCTCTTTCTCTCTCTCTCTTTCTATCTATTCAAAATAAACCCCAAAATCCATCTCACCTGAAAAAAAGAGCAAACGTTTTCATTAAACTGAGAGCCATGAAGAAAATGCAGATATTCATATGTCGATTATGTAAATTACTAAGGGCCGCCATCCTCTCTCCCTCCTTTCGATCACGGGGGAAAGATAAGATGAACTTATCCCACGAAAGGATTGCAGCGGACGGAGGCCTTCTTTTTCCCGTGAGGAGATAAAGAAAGGCGGGGATGTTCTTCTGAGAGGAAAGAAAGCAGAAAGGACGAAGGGGAGGCGATAAAAGTGGCGAAGGAAAGGAAGGACAGGTAAAGAGGGGAAGGATAGAAAGAGCGAGCGACTGGAAGAGGTTATTCCTTCCTCAAGAAAGGTGACTGCTTTAATGAAAGGACCCTTAGGGAAGGGAGAGATTGCGCATGTAGAGGAGTCTGGGAAGAGGGATGCGAAGAAAAAGGAGATAGAGGATGAAAAGGGGTGGAGTGAGGGAGGAAGAGAAAGGGCAAGACTGCTGGTGGAGTAAGAGAAACGAATATCGGTCTCTTCCCGTGGGACAGGTGATGTGCGTATGAGAAACTTTCCGAATGAGTAAGAAGGTGGCATATGTGTAACTGGAATGGATCCCACGGTGGGGAAGAGGGAGGGGAGGAATATCGCAGGATCCGAAAATATGATAGGAGAACTGTATATGTTTCGCATATTCACGCTATGGTAAGAATAAAATGGGATGATAGATTTGAATGATCGAACAGTATGGTTTCTCATTATTCGATATTTATTATGCCAGCCGAATGATTTTTATTTGATTTAGGGAATTAAAAAATACCGATTATAACGCATGGTGGCACATCTGAATATAAAATCCTCCGAATTCCAGGAAAACTATTCAAAGGAATTAATGGCTTTAAACGCAATCAAGCTTCCCGTCACACATCCCTAAAATAGCGAAAAAATTCTGTCCTTAATTGATCTTACGATGCCGTGTTACAGCGAAATCAGATCGTGTACGTTCTCAATAACTATAACACAAGCCTACAAATGAAACTTGTCGAATGGGTTTTGCATCAAAATAGCTTATTTTACCTAAGTTTACTGCGCTGATTTCAAAAATGATATCCATTTTTTTGTATCACGTAAAGATTTTTCATAAATCAGGAGAATGGAAATGGACGTTTTTCCTCATTTTCTAAATTTTACATCCCTTATTGTAATGAAAATACATGCATTATAATGTGAAATTTGTGAATAAAATACATTCATACACTTCTGCACCTAAGCTTGTTATAAGTCCAGAAATATCGCTGCAATACACTAATGAACAATCCTGCGAAAAGTATAGCATAAATTGCTTCTCATGGCTTCTGTACCAAGAAAATGAAGTCCCATGAGCAAGCAAGTACTTAGATTGCAGTCTCGATCCCAGAATCTCTACAGAATCTTTTGGTGGACCTAAATTCCTCACCAGATCATTTAATTTGCTTTCTGTGAACTTTAGCGGTTTACTCACATTTTCTGGTTGATAAGAGTCTCTGGCATAGCTTATGTTGACATCACATTCCGAATCAGATGAAACAATTGGATCAATAGAATGTAGACCTGTGTAATTAGAGACGCCAAGAATTACGTTCCATATCTATCTCTATAACCGTTATCCTATCTGAAGATCGGCCTCATGATGACGGCTCTCCATTTTATTATGTCTTCACACATTTTCTCTTTCTTCAAATACTCCCAAATCAATCCTTTTTCGTCAACATCCCTCTTCACTCCATCAATTCATCTCTTCCTGTCTTTCTCTGTGTATTGATCACTAACCATATTTTCCTTAAATGTTATCTTTCACTCCTCTTCCAGTTTCTTTGCATCGTTATCTTGGAACCACCTCAGTGAATTATTGACTATATTTGTATCTCTCTCGCTCCTCTAGGTCTCCTAATTTTTATTCTTTTTCCCTTATCATATTCACGTCTCTATTGTACATCACATTCATCCGCGTCAGCAAAAGTTCACTCTCTATATTCACACTAGAGCAGCGTTTCTCGACCTTTATGATAACACGGCCCACTTAAGCTACAGGAATTATCCGCGGCCCACATAAAATTTAACAAAAAATCGCGGCCCACGTATTTATTAATAGGGGAATATATAAGCAGGAAAAAATTCTATAATCATAAATAAAATTAGCGGGTTTTATTTAAAAAAGAAAGAATTTTACTTAAATTGTCTTTAGTTATTTATAAAGTTTAATTTTTACAAATTATTAAATTTTTGCTTTACTTTTGCCACAGTTTTCAAATATTGTCAACAGATCTTAACTTGTTTAAAATTATCGCGGCCCATCTCAACCCCTTTTGCGGCCCACCAGGGCCCACCGGTTGAGAAACACTGCACTAGAGAGTACTGCTTCCCTTATCTAAAATTATATATTAACTGCAACTTACTTAATTTCCTTATCTTCCTACCCATACCTTGTTACCGTAAGACTCTCTCTTCACAAAATGAAAATGAGGTAATTTCTGAGTCACAGATCCAATAACATACTGCATTCATCATTTCTACCCGTATCTCCTCTTAGAAAGATTTGTCTTCCACAACATAACGAGGTCTGTCACCCCGTGGTTTTGAAATCTAGATGAGCTGCCTTCCTAGGCTTAAGAGACCTATCTTTCCGAAAATATTTCATTTCTATTATAGATAAATCACATGAGGTTCCAGTGTCGTACAATTTGAGTTAAATCTTTTGTCAAGGAACGCGCAATGATGAAATGTAATTTTAGCAGCGGGAGGTGCTTGACTCATAGAGGTAAATAATGAGCGGAGGGTGGATTGACAAGAGGACGAGTGTTCCGAAGGAGGGATATGCATAAATCCTCCCTCTGTCCCATCCATATTTCCGCTCTCCCTCCATGTGTTTGCAATGCGCCGATTATAAACGAAACGCTCTTTCAAAACCTACAAATGGACCACAGCGACGTCGAATCACGAAGTGCACTCGACTCGGTGAAGAAGAATTATTGGCCTCCGCTACGGTGGAATAGGCACGCAATTATAGAGGAGGGGATGGAGGAGAGGAGTGCAATTGGCAAAGTAATCAAGGGAGAAAAATTCGGAGCGGCACCGATGCGCCACGAGGCTTGCACGATGGAGCCAAGAGAAGTGAGGGGAAGAGCATGGACAATTATTTTAAATCCACATAAGGAATTAATCCTCTCCTCATTTTCTATGGTTTATAATGAGGAATTTTACTCCGCAAACTTCCTGGCACTTATTCGCTTACTCCCGCTAGTTAACCTTTCTCTCTATTTCTTCTTACTACTTGTTAGATTTATTTCTTCTAGCCTTTGGATTTTCACTTATTTTACGCATTTTTAATCTCTCTCCTCCATAAGCTACTAGTGATGCATTGTCCACTTCCATACGTTTATGTAAATCCACATCGTGGGTAACGAGGATTTATTATTTCTGTGAATGCTGGATTGTACGTGGCATTTAGATTGCTGAAGTGATTGATACGGTATATCTTTCCAATAGGCATAAAAAGGTGAAATTTCACATCTTGTTCTTATAATATTCTTAGAACTATTGCTGAAACATACCGTGCCAATTTGGTGTTAGCCATGATGCGGGATAGATAATTCTCTTTTTAATGTAAATGATTGAAACAGTAGAAACTGGTGATTCGGCTCTTCCTTCAACCAGCAGTGTTCTCCGAAGTAAAACTATGACAGAACGATAAAAGAAACGACCAAGATAATTAAAAACAACAAAACTAACAATTCTCCAATATCGTATGTAACATTGTAAACTGTCTTTCTCGATATCGAAAACATAATGTTGGGCAAAATTTAAAACCCAACATGAGCCAATGTTAACATCATTTCCAAAAACGGGAAGCATCCCAACCCCTTCCGTAATTCAAAGACGACTGATTCGGTATTGTATCCGCACTTCAAGACCAGAAAAATCTTCCTTAATAGATAAATGAGGCAATGTTTTGCGTCGCATGACTTCTTCGGTTCGAAATGGAAGATGGAAAAGGAGCGAACACAATGGAATATTCCGACAAATAAAAGGGATCTAGGAGGGAGAAAATGAGAAAGCGGCGCTGCCGGAGCGTGGAAGAAGGAGAAAATCGCGGGAGAACAAATGCGTAACATGGAAAAAATAAGCTAAGTCCCTCGAGTCAGAAACTCTTCGGAAAAAGAACGGCCTTTAGGGCCATAAGAAAGACTAAGAGGACCGAAACGTTGCGGTGAAAGGAAAAGCCATTGCATAAGAAATAGAAAAAATGAGGGAGACAGTGGGAGGGAAGGATAGGAGGCAGCATCTGGATACACGGTACAAGAGAAGAAATACATAAAGATATTGATAGAAGTGTAGCTGAGGGAGAGAGAACCGTAGAGAGGAGAGAGATAGATAAATAGATAATAGAATTTATATTTAGGATGAGAGAGAGAGCCTGAGCAGTCTCCCTATCCAACCAAAGGGAAGAGAAAGAGATCTAGGTTAAGGGATGACTGAAAAGATGGAGAAGGGGAGGAAGGAGAAGAGAGGAAAGAGGGTTAAAAAGGGGGAGAGAGCTGGAGAGAGTTTGGAAGAAAAGGTGGAAGAGGGAAAGAGTTTGTGAGGCTGAAGTGGAGAGGGAGTAAGGAGGAATGGAGTGAAAGATGAAGAAAGAGAGAGGCAGAAAGAAAAGAGAGAGCAAGAGATGTAGAGGGATGGAGAGAGGGAGAAATAGAAGAGATGTTTTAAATCGGTGAGGGGGCATTTTTTTCTTCTTGCTTGTATGAGGCCGAGAGTACAAAAACGATAGGCAGTGTGTGAGGGAAAATTAACTCGGGCAAACCCAGCTGTCTCAACAAGTGTCCCGAAATGGGAGGGAATGGGAAGAAGAAAGAGGTTGAGGGAAGGGGAAGGGAGATGAAGGAAGGGGAAACAGGAGCGGAGAGAGAGAGGGGGAGAGCGTAAAAGATAATCGAAGGGGCTGACGGAGTAAACGAGAGGAGGTAGAGGATGGGGATGATATAAGATGAAAACGACAGAGAAGGAGAGAAAGATGGGAAGATAAACAGAGTTCTGATCGTAGTGATAACATCGTATCGTGTGTATTGCGTTGAAAGGTAAAAGGATTAGAGATAAAAAATAAGAAGTATGTTTCCAAGTCAAAGAATTAAAAATTACTAGCTCCAAACCGTAAAGTTTTCCCAGAGAAGCGCTCAAAAGAAAAGGTTTAAAAATAAAAAATAAATAAAAATACAAATTTGCTGGACAATGGCCTAACAGGGACTTGTGGTCAAAACCTAAGCCTAAAAGGAAAAAATAAAACCACGAGCACTGCACAAATAAAGAAAAACTCCTCTGGAACAAGCTTTAGTGCTTGTTCCAGAGAAATGCTCGTGCTTTTATTTTTTTCTTTTAGGCTTAGGTTTTGACCACAAGTTCCTGTTAGGTCATTGTCCAGCAAACTTGCATTTTTATTTATTTTTTATTTTAAACCTTTTCTTTTGAGCGCTTCTCTGGGTAAACTTTACGGTTTGGAGTTGGTAATTTTTCATTCACCTATCCGCCGTAGTCTCCTCATCCCCCTTTTTTCAAAGTCAGAGAAGTCAACCAATTCCATTTAAGACTGAGGCGAGAAACAGGTAAAAGGATACGACCAGATAAAGTAAAGAAATAAATTATTGAGGAATTAAATTCATAACATCCTGCTTACACAATATGACTTCTGGATTACCGCGGGTACTCACATTTGCGCTCTCTCGGGATTAATGTTGGGCCTCGTATTAGGTACTTATTCCTTACGCCGTGTATTTCAGCTGAAAAAGAGTAGAACCTTTACTACTCTAACCTCTACAACACGAACCTCATGAGAGCGCAAAAGTTCGAATTATCAAACCTTCGAGTAAGTCTTCATTTTCTTCACGAGCGCAAACGAGAAGAAATATCCACTCATCGAAAATTCGAGTAACAAACATACGAGTTATCGAGATCCGGACATGCAACTAATTTCTTACTGATTCGGTGTGTAGCAATCCTTACTTTGCATATTAATGGAAATATCTAACGTCAAAATTTCGAACCAAGATCAAAAAAACAATACGCGGCAAAGAGAGGAGGAAAAACTCTTATCTCATCCTAACAAAACGAAAAACTCGTCAATTTTTTTTAACAACCTCGACCATTTAAAATGCAAAGCACCGACGGGAAAATCGGTTTCGAATATCAAAATAGGAATGCGATGAGAAGGGGGTGTTTTCCATTTAATCTCCTTCCGCCATCTTCCTCGAATTTTTCGTCTCGGAACCGTAAGACTTTTTTGTGATTATTGCGAAACGGGCGCCTATAAACCCCCTCTTGCCACGAACCGACCGACGGAGGCGACTCCATGCTTACACAACGAGAGAGCCGATGCCTTAACGCGGTGGGATAAGTGGAAAAACTCGAGGTATTTCGCGGAAAAACTTGGGAGCGGCGACGTCCAGGCGGAGACACGGCGGCGTGTTTGCGGGGGAGGGGCGGAGGGCGAGATGAGAGAACCCAAGGGAGGGATGAGGGAAGACATTTCATGAGGGGCGATAACTGCGGTCGAAGGAGTGAGACAGGGAGCCGGAATACTAATGTAAAGGACACGGAAAAAATGTCGAAGTGTGTATTAAAAAAGAAGGCGGAAGGAGTTGTTAACGCGCACGCCTATGGCCGGAGAAAAAAAAGGCGTTTGATATTCCGGAGGGCAAACGCGGAGGTATTCTTCTCCTCTCCCCAATACGGCTTAACTTATTTGCATAACTTCGCACGCGTTATGTATACCGCTATTCGTGACTGCCGTCCGATTCGTTTTGCTTTCGAAAACGCATGATGATATGAATCCGTCACGTTGTTAAGTATAAATTAATGAGGATCCATACTTCATATGAAACTCGTGACACTTGCATACACATTATGCGAGAGAATTTCACTACGCAAAGATTATCCAGTTTTAATGGTGAACACAATTGGGAGATGTACGCGTATTTTCAAGCTTATATTTACTGACGAATCCATATTTATAAAACTGCAACGCTACCTTAAGATACTGTCAAACAAACCGCGCATCTCTTGTTTCAAACAATTTTATCCATTCCGCGCAGGTAATACCGTAGAATTGGTAATTATGCATTCCTCTCAAGGATACAAGAATCCCTAAGGCCGTGATGCTTGAGAAATCTTGAATACATATCGCAGAATTACAAACTTGTGTCCATTTCAATGTGCGAAATTCAATTTGAGTAACTGCTCTCTCATTAGACACTCTGTCAACTCTAATTGTAACTTCATCTGTCTACATATACACGTCACTCGGCTATTCACTAAATTGGTGGGTGGTAGAGGATGAAATGCACCAAAATTTTCCCAACATTACTAGGTAATTTTTTCCCATCGTCGCGAGTTTCCACCAAATCGCTGTATCTGAATGGGTGTCTCTGGGTACGATTCCTCTTTCTAATAAACAAAGATAATGCTAAATTTGTTTTATGTGAAATTGACTGATACTCAATTCGGCGATACCTTCGAATTGTCGCACTGAGCACACGAGTCTTTTAAACTATCCCCTATGGTTAACATTAAGAGAGATTGCTATGCAGATTACTTTCAGATTAGGTATCTACATCTACAAGTTACCCAGCAATTCACCAAGTAGATGGGTGGCAGGGGGTGCAATGCACCAAATCCTACCTAAGGATTGTCTAACACAATTCGAAATTTCCTATTGTGATCTCGTATTGTCCTCGTAAAGAACGAGCCTAGATAACGCTTCGTCCTACAATACGTATTTTATCGTCTCGATCATTTCTACCTATATACGTTGGTGCCACAATTATTCCCACTACCTCCTCTTTTAGACATTCCGATCTATATTTCTCCAGAAGTTTCAACCTTGAGTCCAATCTACGGTCCTCCAGTGATACCCAGTTCAAATCGCTCAATAAAGAGGTGACGCTTTCCTTATGTTCGTACTTTTGTTTTACAAATCTGGCTGCTCTGCGCTGTACTCTTTGAATTATGTGTCCCTTCTCGTACGGATCCCATATGCTCGCTGCGTATTCCACTTGCAGTCTTACCAGTGATAAGTAGCATGTTTCACGTACTTTCTCTGTAGTGTTCCGTACTATTCTACCTATGAATGCCAGTTTCTTGTTGGACGCGCCTATAACTATGTTAACAGTTCCAGCGCAATGAAGCTCACGTTTCAAATGAAATACTGAGAGGAATAATCATAGCATAAAACGACTGGTTTGAATAGATTGGTTTTGGTTGGGTTACTTGTTTTCTTAATATTTACCATAGTAATGAGCGCCAAATGAGATATCTGATACCCGAGGAAAATGAGGCTCCTTGACATGGACAATGTTAATAGTATAAAAATGTAAGTACTTTTCGAAGATAACAAAATACTTTTCACTAGGGCAACAGTATGGCCTCATGTATCTTACCATACAGCAACATTCTCTTTTTTTAGTGCGATAACATCTCTGTTGCAAAAACAACCGTAAAACGCGACATAATCGAGTTTTTCGCATAAAAGCAAGGCGCGCAACGCGTCATTTTTTTAAAATGCCTTTCACTCGGCACTCGTCAGGAAAACGTTGCATTTTTTCTAATAGCAGTTCATAGAAAAGGATTCCACGCCGCTTAATGACTTCTTTTGTCTTTCAAAAGCCTTGGTAGTTTTTCCACGCCGATGCATGCATCCGCATGCCCTTTCGCACTACCGCAAGATGCAGTAAACACTCCGAAATGAATCACCAACCCCTTCCCTCCTCCTCCACCACGCCTCAGTACTCAACCAGCCGGACGATCCCGCCCTCCTAACCCTCGCTCGCCAGCCTCTAATTCCACAGCCGTTGCCTCTCGCGTCCTTCGATTGCGTATGACCCTCCTCCCTCTCCCGACCCCAACTGGGAGTATAAATGCGCACACCCCATTCTTCTCACTCCAACCCTCATTTTGTACTGTTTTTCTCTCTTTGCCCCTGCATACCGAGCCCTTCCCGACGCATAAATCTCCACCCCCGCCTTTCCGTCCTCTTTTGTTCATTTCGTATCGTCCCACAAATTTCCTCATACACTTGTATTCAGTCAGTCTTCCTGTCGATTTTCTCCCATGTCCCTCATCTTGCCATCCTTCGATACGTACACTATAAATCATTAAACTTTTGCCTATTTCCAAACGTTCATGCATTTGCGTCTATTCTAAACTCCGCGAAAATTCTCTAATATGAATTCTTTTTAGCTTTTCAATGTTTTTTATTTAAAGGCCTCAGAAATCAATGACTTCGCGTTAACCTCAATCCATAGGTACCAAGATGAAAATTGTATTACAAAAATCCCATCATTAATTTAAAATCTAAGCAGTGACTGGCGCCTTTGGAATTAAAATTAAGAACTTAAACGGATAACTCGGATAAAATGAAGTTAATTTAATCAAAATAGCATGGTCCCTAATGAAAACTTTAAAATGCAATACAAAAATTGAAACAAAACTTAAAGAGCGGCTTTTGCCACGGATATTAATTGTCAATTAACCAGAAAAAATCCTACGGTATTTCAAGGCCCTTCCTTCAGACGGGGGAGGGAGCGAGCCCGCGTTAAATCAATTTTAACACACGCGAAATTTCCGGATTCGGTTTAATCACGTGATCACCATTCCAGGTGCATTCTTATTAACCACCTACGGCAGGGGAATGCAGACGATTGCTTTCTTTTCTCTTTCTCGCATCTCATGCCATCATCATGCTGCTGTCAGAAGACAGGTTTCAGCTGAATCGCTGCTTCCATCTCTCTCTTTCTGGAAGCCTCTTTTACACCTCTATAAGTACTATATTCCTGCTTTAAATTTTCTAATATTCCTATTATATTTCTTTATCTTGTTCCACTAATTTTGCCTTTTAAGGTCGTCCTTTGTAAACATTGTTTTCTCAATATGTACCCTATCCAATTTCATGCATCGGAGATAAATTTAGAAAGACGGATTATTACATTCCATAGAGATATTCTCTCTTATATTCTCTTTTCTAAAATCTTTTCATCTCTTTAAATTCTCCTTTCCTTCCTACTGTGTCTATATATAAATTTCTTATTTCCCTCCGCAACAATTTTCTCATTTCGCTTTCAAGAGTATGTAGGTAGGTATACTTGGGCCACAATACTCGTGCACCTCTTATTCGTCTGCTTCTTTCTCAGTCTTCATCATCCATCTGCTGACCACAGTTATTCCTCTATTGACGTCAATTTCATTAATCATTAATACTTGAATTTATCGATAAATTGAAATTACAGTAAACTATACCAAAAGTTAATTGCCTGAGAAATCGAGGAACTTATTGGGAAACGGTAATGAAATATTAACGCTGGCTAAGTTGGGAATCATTTGGTCCTAGAAATGGGAAAATGAAAACCCTGGAAAGAATGCACTAATTGCATAAAATAAAAGTATGCTTCGTATAAATGTCAATGGTTCGTAAAAAATAACTCAATCATTTTAAATTCGTCAAATAATAAAAATGAACAAATTATTTTACGATTAATATTGAGTTAATTACTTTAAATTATACTAGAAGGGAATATGATTCTAAAGTAGCAAGTGAAAATATCTTATGGAATTAATATACATGGCATGGTTTGACAACTGCACGATATTCTTATCGCGAGTTGACACTATTACGATTTTTTCCGTAAACCATGTGATGAGAAAGATTCGGACTACTCCCTAGATCATTAGCAATCTTTGCAAACGGTCAAACATTCCTCGACGTCCATCACATGAAAGTATCCTTTTAAAGATGGTCTGAGGACGAGTTTAATGAATATGGCTCTAACCTCTCGAAACAATATCACGCTTTAACTTGAGCCGCAATAGAGATGGGGATGGAATGGAGGCGAAGTTATTTATCTCAAACAAAGAAGAAAGAGGAAAAATGAATTTTCTGTTTAAATATTTCCCTCTCCGAAGGAAAACAATTTATATCTCGCTAGTCTATTCCATCTCCTTTCCTTTTTCATCTACAGTCTACCCTCGAGTCCTTCAAAATTCAGAATGCAAGACGGTGGGCAAAAAACAAAATGGCATCGTAGTACGCACCCTCTCTGCGCGTTCAATTTTTTGTCCTTCCATCCGAAGGCGGGTAATCTGATTGCCTCCGAAGATCTTTATTTTTTGCTCATATTTTCCAAACAGCCCTCTTCCTGGTGTTCTTTAACTCGCTTTACATTTTTTCTTAAACAAGCCTTCTTAAATCATCATTGCGGCGACAACATAGAGACACAGAGAGCTTGAAATAAATCCAATCGGAGCGAAGGATGCGAGAGCTTGTGTCTTTCGATGAAAGAAGTGCAAAAAATTAACGTATTAGCGATGGTGTTTGAAACATCACCCAAAGGACTTTACGCTAAAGCATAAAAATTCTTTTTGAAAATTTTTTAGTGTTCAAAACAATTTCAACGGAAATTCGAAAAGGGGTATTTCAGAAAACATGTTCTGCATCGTAGAGATATTTAAATGAGATTTGCAACGTATTGTCTCTGTGAGACCGTTTTTTCTCGTCAATGTCGAAGAGTACAGGTGAAATTTATACGAGTTCCTGATACTTCGCCTTCCCATGCCACTTCCGCTGTTTTCGCATCCTCCAAGAATTTTCACCTCGAAGATGCATAACACCGCGTTCTTCAGCTTACTCCACCCCAGGAATGAAATATTTCTGCAAGCCTTAAGCCAAAAATACCGAGTAGATCCGAGACTCCTGCATATACAAAAAAACGCTGACATCTAACAAATTTCCAGCGCTTACAGCAAGTGATATTTTACATCGCTCAAAATTAACAAGCTGTTTGTTGTTTACCTACTAGTTAATATTAATCGGATAAACAGCACCACCTACGGCCGATTATTACGTGCATATTACTAGTAACAATGATTCGTACAAGCGCGTGAGTTCATGGCAGCAAATTCTACTTTTCTCTCAGCTAATTCTATCAATAAAGATTTGCTAAATAGGTAGCGAGAAGAGAGGAAGATACTATAAGCCGCGCGTGAACGAAAAGTCCAAGAGGGGAGGCCTTTATTCCTACTTCAGATTAATTTTAAAAAGCGAAATATTTTCACGGGTAATTTCGCATTATGAACGCGCTTTCGGTTTTTTGCTACTTCGGACGAGACTTTTCTCCGTCGAAGACCTTGGGTTTGGCGCGATTACGTTCGGTTTCCATGCGCTCGAACCAGAAGGAATGGAAGGGAGAAATCGTGGCAATAATTGCGGCCGTAGGTAATCTTAGAGGGAAGAAGTCTTCAAATATCCGTTTGATAATCGCGAGAAAGGCTCCTCCCCCCTCTAAACCTTCGAGGATACCATTAAAACAAAGTTTCATTGCGATAGCTATAGAAATCGACGGAGAGTGATGTATCAATTCGCGATCATCGTAGGGTAGTTTAGATAAATCATATCGCCTGCTACTTATTTTTAGCATAAGGTTGCGTAGTACATCTACGATAGTCTGGCAAATCGAGTTCGAATCTCGCCTTGAACGAGCCGCCATTTAATTAAGAATTTCGTCACACCAAACTTCGGTAGTTTGGATCCAAGTAAGAGCAATTATAGAAAGCGAAAACAAGATATTAAATCAATCATAACTTTCCCACATCTTAAGAAGATACCGCTTAAGCATTATTACATATTTTGCGTGTCGACGAGAAATGTTTTGATATTTTGCGAACCACGCACGCCAACTTTATGAGGTTGGATCGTCTCCTTAAGATTTCTGCTCTTGGGGTTCATTTGCATAAGAAACCTGTCATTAGTTACAACTGCCACGCCTCTAGCGGAAGAGAAGGCATTAACGAAAGCTCTAAACTTCCCAAGGTTCAAGAAGGATCATCCCAGTTTCAAAGCCTAAGGAGTAATCAAATAGAAAGTGCTCATAATTCAACGTCTTGGCGACCATGCGAACATCAAAGATTTTTTAGAGGTAGAGAGGGACTATACAATCTATGAAGCATCCGCGGCTCATAAGTCACTTATTGTGCTTCACACAATTTATATAAAGATTTCATTTTTCCATCATTAAATCAAAACTGGTATCAAAAGAAGACCATAAAATTTCATCACGGTTTACATCGCTATATCGGAATGTTAAAAGTAGGAATTATTATCATCGTAAATGCGTAATGTGCACGCCAAAAATTAAGTGGCGCATCGACACTCTTGACACGGGGAAAATGGCGCACGACAAGTTTATGGTTGAGCGCCACTGCAGTAAGACAACACTAGAAATTGATGGAATAATGGAAACTATGCAGAAAGGCATAAGCTGTAATTTTGGGAATTACTTTGAAACAGAAAAAATTCCGCTATGACCGGGAATCGAACACGGGTCTTGCACTGGAAGACCCGGGTTCGATTCCCGGTCATAGCGGAATTTTTTCTGTTTCATAGTAAGACAACAAATAAAATAAGAATTAATGTATTTTTTGCAATCTGTATTAATTGGTAGCTTGGAAGGTAATTTTTATACGATGTATCGGCATTTTTATTGAGACTAAATTTTAATCAATCAAGAGACAAGACGGTAATTATTCAAACGCCTGTACCAAAAAATTCATATTTTCTAAGGCCATATTTAAAACAAGAAACAAAAATGTTTCATCGCAGAGCACGATCAGTTGTATTGAATGCAGAGCGGACGGTCGAATGCTTATTATCAGCGAATAACAAGACGATCCAAAATAACCTCTCTCAGATACGAAGGGAAATTTTTTTGTCGTAATTTCGTCATTAATACATCTACATCTTACTCTGCAAGTCACCTTGACGGTGGATGGCAGGGGGTGCCGCGCACCAGGTTCCTATCTAATTATTATGCACTGTTATCTATTGTGGTCACGTATTGTCCTAGGGAAAAAGGACTCCTTATATCTCTGTCCTACTATCTATTTCGCGAATCTTGTCCTCATTATCTCTCCGTCCGATATACGTTGGTTGTCGAATAATAAAGAACATGATTTATATAAAAGCCGCGTCGATCGTGTCTCGGAAAAAATAAAACAAAGCAACAAAAAGAGAACATACCGTTAAGGTCGTTGAATTTCTTGGCACTTTATAGACAATGTTACAGCGCCCCACCCATCCCTCGCGAAACGTTCACATGTCAAAAAGATGAGAGAATGTTCTTTTATTTTGTCCGATAGAGTGCGAGGAAAGCGCTTCGCCAATCCTGACAAATCTGCTCGTCGAAGACGAAACCGTTATTCCAGAAAGAACAAATCCTAACACATATTCAATGCTAATATATATTTCAAATCCAGAAAAAAACACAGGAGATTAGGTAGAGAAATTGCGTTGCCCTTCCACATTAGTGCGGTTCTCCCTCGCTTTGCGAAAGTTCGATTGAATTCGGACTGGAACTTCTTGGCTGACCTATAATGTTTAAATTCACTATTTCTACGAATTAACTCCACTAGTGGTACCCGCTAAAACCTTTGCGAAGTCAGTCAGAAATCTGCACGTTTAAAAATAATAATAGCCCATTTCTCCCTATAAAATTAATCAACTGACATACTGAATTTCATGTTTGTTTTTATAATTTATGAGTGGAATTTTAATTGATTCTCCCTTACGAAAAAGGTAACCTTCCAGTACTGAAATGAAGAGATTACTTTCTTTTGGTTAAAAATCGTTTAAAATGCCCAGTCTACACATAGGTAGTTTACTGAATAATAATAATCTGCAATTATTAACGTTGCAATCTATTAAGTTAGACGTTGCTACAACAATAATTTCGATGCTTCATAAAAAGCGCGAAGCGAATAACGGATTTCTTTCGTCTATTTGAAGGCTTAATATACACTAATTCAATCGGAGGCAACAATGCGGGTCGCCTTGGCAACACCCGGAAAGAGCACGAAAATAAAAACAAAATTTCGAAAAGAAACGCGTTTCTGACAAACTCTTCCGTGTAACATCTAAACATTGCAAGAGTAAGGTATTTTATAGTTTTAGCCGTCGAATAAAGCAAAAACGGAGAAATACGGTCCATATTTACGTACCATTTTAATGAATGAAGGCAATAAACCTTGCACCTAGAAAAATCTAAACTCCTGGACTCGAACCTGGGACACTTCCGTAAACGAAAATAGTTTTTCTGAGGTCTCCTAGTTGCCAGAAACAAAATGGCGTTTACAGCATTTCTCTATGACAAACTATTCAAGAGTTAAAAGGGGGACGGACAGACATTGAGCAATTATATAAATAAAAGATTTTTCATACCAAAGGACTTTTTACTACGGGTGGGACGAATCCAAAATTTTCTCGAATCCGAACCCGAATCCTAAAAGGTTCTCGAATCTCTCGAATCCTTCATATAAGAATAATAATAAGTAGAAAAAAGAAAAAATTTTACTTAAAATTAACAGTTATTAATCAAAGCAAAATTTGAAATCTGCGTTTAATGAAAAATAAATTTAAGAATACAGTTTTTAAAAATACACCTATATTTATTAAGAAGATACAAACGAAATTTTGTTAATTAGGTACATAATTAAAACTCTTGAATCTTGAGGTTCATTTTCTCAACATAATTTGACAAAAATATTTGAGTATTAGTTCAAATTTTTTACATTTTTCCAAAACCTTATTAAATCAAAGCAAGTGTAGAGGGGGGAGGATTATTTCAAGAGTTAACATAGATAAACACTAAACATGGAACACTAAATTCTCTCCAGAAAATTAAGAAAAATCAAAAACTTGTTTATTTTAAGAGTTCATAAAAGTGCTGAACACTTTTAGGACAATCTAAAAGAGCAGAAATCTTCAATGGAGATTTTTATTTAAGAAAACTAGCATTCGAACTCGCTCTGGGTCGCCACGAGGTGATATTGGTGATCCGGGTACCATTGAAATTGCAACAATCGCGTTCTTTTTTAATGAACGCTTCAATTGGACGTCAATAAAACTAATCTTTCCAAAGTTTTGAGTTAAAATGTTTAACGGTTTTTTAGGTTAGGATTCGAAAGATTCGAATGACGAAAAAAGCGCGAATATTCGAGTTTTCGAATCTTTTTCAAGATTCGCGGGATTCGAGGAATCGAATGTCCCATCCCTACTTTTTACTAAGCAGGGGAAAATACAAAGCAGAAACTGAAATTTTTAGATCATCAGCTAGTTTCTCGGCCAATTAGGAATAAATTCAGACGAACTCATCATAAAATCTGTCCTTATTACAATAACCGCTCCGCGGCATACAGAACATTAAGCGTCACGGCTAGACTTTTTTACGATATAATAAAATTGCCTGGATTTTGAAGCCCATATTTTTACGTGTGTTTGTGGCCATATATTCGTATATCATACATTTTTATTTTAAGGTAGTTTTTAATCCAGTGTCTAGTCTCAGTTCACCAAGCACAATTCGTCACCCAATTTCACATCCGCTATTAATTCAAAATAAAATACCAATGAATTCATTAGCCGTATCTTCCGAATAAATTGATTTGAATAGCTATGAAAAAAAGGTTAATACAATTTATTGAGAGTATTTTGCGGGAATGGAGGAGGCAAAGGTTCATTGCTTTGTGGCAATTATCAACAGCAAGAATACTTTAATGGGGGATTGTGTTCATGCGGACGAGGGCGCAAAAGAGGCAAAAGAATGAACAAGGATGCAAAAATTAGCGACAGAAACAATGGAGTCAAAAAATTACTCAATTGTACTTGGTAGAACGAAGAAGACAGTAATGCGGAGTTAAAGGGATTAAGAAAGTGCGAGCAAATCAAAGGAAGATAAAATTTTAGATTGAGTAATTGACAAAAACCAAAGTTCAACATAAATTCTTTTTATGTTCTCTTTTGTAGTTGTATGCATCGACGATTTTTTGTTAATGAAAATAAATTAGCGTATATTAAGGATTATCCACGCGTTTATCCTCCCTAACAAGACCTCAAATAATCCGAATAAAACCATCTTGATCACCCATAATTTTTTTTTATTTTTCTCTTGTAGAATTATTTATACCTAGTTCGCCAAAAATAAATAAATAAATCATTTCCACAACACAAAGACACGAAGGCTATATTTGTAATGAAATTAAAAATTTGAATACGCAAACGTTACCTCTTTTTTAACGTGCCGCAATCTATGTTTTTCCGAGAAGAGTTTTTCACCTGAGCGAATGTGGGTTGTGCTGCACGGAGCGAGCAGATCGCGAGAGAGAGAACGGAAGGATGTGCCTTTGCACCTGCCAAGTCCTCCTTCCACTCTGATGTACGTGCAAGTATGGTAGGGATCGAATGAGGACGCCCAAGAGAGGCGCGCGGTCGAGATACTAAGCTTAATGAAGGACGCTCCGAAGGCGGAAACTCCCGCGAGGTGGGATATCTGAGGCCTCCGCCCGATCGATTACACGCACTATTTCCAAACATCTTTCAGGTCGCGACTTTGAGAAGGAAGTTGGTGCGGGAGAAAATGAACAAAAATAAACGTCGGGAACGGTTTGGCGACCTCCTAACGCTTCTCTTGTCACAGTCTGATCACTGCATAGTGTAGTTCCTAAAGATTGGAAGATGGCACACGTTACGCCCATCCATAAGGGCGGCGACAAAGAGAACCCCGAAAATTATAGGCCTGTTTCTCTAACTTCATTATCGTGCAAGATACTTGAGCACATAATCTTTAGTTCTGTAATGCGCTTTTTAGATAGTCACTCATTGCTTAGCGGATGCCAGCACGGATTCCGGAGAGGCAGATCATGCGAAACGCAGCTCGGCTTGTTCGTGGATAATTTGTTGTGATGCGGAGAGAAAAATTCTCAGGTCGATCCATATTCATTGACTTCAGAAAGGCATTTGATAAAGTATCTCATAAGAAATTAATTGCGATATTAGGACAATATGGTATCAATCCGAAAGTTGTCAGTTGGGTGAGAGATTTCCTCTCAAATAGAGAACAGATAGTTGTCATCGATGGGAAATACTCGTCCCCCGTTAAAGTTGCGTCGGGTGTTTCTCAGGAAAGTGTATTGGGCCCTCTACTTTTCTTAATCTATGTGAATGATATCTGCGTGGTAGTTCGTAGTAAAATTAGACTTTTTGCCGATGATACCGTTCTATATAAAGAAATAAAAAACCAGGAGGACCATCAGTCGCTGCGTGAAGACTTAAGAGCCATTTCAACGTGATGCAAAGAATGGCAAATTGAAATTAATTACACTAAATGTGCCGCAGTTACGTTCTGGAAAAGTAAGAACATAGAAGTAGGTTTCGAGTATAAAATAGATGGAATAAATATTCAAGCAGCCGAGTATGTTAAATATTTAGGAGTAACCATTTGTCGAGATCTTTCATGGGGCATGCACATTCGTTGAGTTATAGGGGCGGCCAACAACAAACTGGCTTTCATAGGTAGAATAGTACGGAACACTACAGAAAAAGTACGCGAAGCATGTTACTTATCACTGGTTAAACCGCAGGTGGAATGCGCCTCATGCATATGGGATCCGTACGAGAAGGGACATATAATTCAATTAGATAGAGTTCAGCGCATAGCAGCCAGATTTGTCAAACAAAAGTGCGAACATAAGGAAAGCGTCACCTAATTATTGAGGGATTTGAACTGGATACCACTGGAGGATCGTGGATTGAACTCAAGATTGCGGCTTCTGGAGATATATAGATCGGAATGTCCAAAATACGAGGTTGCAGGAATAATTGAAGCACCAACGTATATAGGTAGGAACGACCGTGACGATAAGATACGATCGATCGATTGTAGGACGGAGCGTTATCTAGGTTCGTTCTTTCCGAGGACAATACGAGATCACAGTAGAAAATTTCAACCTGCGATAGACAATCTTTAGGTAGGTTATGGTGCATTGCACCCCCTGCTACCCACCAATTAGATGAATTTCAGGGTAACATGTAGATGTAGAGACCGGTAGCGACTTCGTACAATATTCTGCATCGATCCGGATAATGGGTGATGAATGACGAAAGGCTACTGTGTTTTGGTCTCGAGAATGCCTCGACATCGCGATATCGGGCGTCGTGTCACTGCCACCAGCTGCGACCTTTTTTTCGCAACATTGAAACACGCCGTAGATGACGGAATGTTTGAACGATTAGTCAGCCTCGTTTGAAATTTGTCGTGAGAAATAAGAGATGGAAAATCAATTAAATTGGAATCGATGGACAAAGACAAATGTATCTTTTATCAGGACGGGTGTTAATAAAATAAACAGGAGAAATAACTGCGTGTCAGCGAAAACATCAACATCTTTAAATATCGCCGATGATTGTACTGACAGTGCAATGATTAACTTGTGAATGAAGTCACCGATGAGAGAATAAAAATAGAAATGATTCAACTTCGTGATTTTAAATCAAAACTAAGTTCTTGACGCATCGAGAAGATGTCACAGGTTATCATTTCATTGACGAATTTTATGTCGTTAACTGACTCTTGACACCAGGTTGCCAAGGCAAATCGGCCATGCTAAGCGAAACGAAAATGAAACAACTATAAATCAAGGAACAACAAAAGATGAGTCAGTCGAAAGTTCCGCGGAGCTGTTAACAAATTTACAAGAGCTATGGCTACCCATAGATGGCGTACACGTTAGGACGATGCCACAAGGTAAATGAAAGAGATCACAAAAGGCTCGCGTTAAGTGCGAAAAGCGAAGAGATCCCCTACTCGCATCGGCATCCTCCACCAAATCCAAATCGCCCCACGCCTAGTTATAAAGCCCGATTCTCCATCCTTCACACCTTGATGCAAGACTCGTACCTCTTTTGCCCTTCACGCTGCGTCCCTTAAAAAGGGTTTTCTTTTCGAGGAATCGCCGCCTGCCACTTAGTTCCGTCTCGGTCCCCTTCCCATTCCCTCGGAAGTGCGGCGGGACGAAATTCCGCCGGACGGCGCCGCCTTCGTTTTCGTCTATTAACGCCTTAGTCTAGGAAGCGTGATGTGTCTTTACCCCACGAGCGGCTGCACAGAAACAGGGAATTCGACCGGGTAGATTGGTACAGGCAGATGGATGCATCGTGATTGCCGATTTTCCCCGCGAAAAAAGGAGTTTTTTTTCCAATATGCCATAAGCACTTGTGGGAAAACGTTATTAAATCTATTCTTGCCAGCATGGGATATTGTCTTCCCATTTCTATTATCGTTGATTCTAAACTATGGGCATTGGAGGATTTGTTGGTAACATTTACATAATGTTGGTGAGTACTTTATTGAATTATTTTTTGTCGCTGAGCAACTGATTTATAAGCTGGGCATGAAAAAATGTCTACAGTGATATGATTGTAAGGTTGCCGCAAAATGAAGAAGAGGTGTATTATCCCTTCTCAATAGAAGGCCGGGTACCACACAAATTTTTATATTTTTACCTCAAACAAAACTATTATGAACCAAAGTAGACTATAGTTGAGAATTAATTGAGACCGAAAAGACAAAATCTAAAAATATTATCCTATATTTTATTACAAATAGAACTTTACTTGCGGATCAGTAAACACCACAATGAAACCAATTAACTGCATTTAGTTCATAAATAACAACTCCCCTTGCACGTCTACCATTGTTGCAAAGGCCGCCATCTCGCGAGCGTTCCTCAAAACTCTCTCAATTCCTCCGTCCACATTCTCCCTTAAAACCCATTCTTCCACTAAATCTCAAGTCGTTCTCTCTCTCTCGCACACAAACGCCCCCGCCCAATCCTTGAACTTCTCCCTTCTCGACACAAAGAAGAATAACGCAGTCGGGGAGCATCAGGAGGGCCTATTAAAGCGGCCACAGCGCTGGAAGATCCACCTGGGTCGAAAGTCCCGGTGGAGGCGGCAGGAGTCGTTTCGAACGCTAGATTGAATCGAAGACGGCGGAGTAATAATCTTCACGACGGTTTCATCGTGTGGATGGCATCCATCCGCGGTGAAGATGGGATTGGAGTAACATGGAGTGTATGATTGGAGTTGGGAGTTAGGAAAGGGGCGGAGGAGAATAGGAGGTACAGGAGAAAGGAGGGAAGTCGAAGGCTGCTAGAGGGGAGTGGTTGATCGCTCGTTTCATGCGTGGGTGAAAGGGGGCTGAGAGGAGAGTGGCAGCGGAAGGAGAAAGAGAGGGGATCAAGGGAGGGGAGGAAGAGTGGGGAGGGAGGATGGGAGGGGGAGGACGAGAGAGGAAAGATGAGGGGAGGAGAATGGAAGAGGGAGGGTCGGGAGAGGGAGAAAGGGAGAGAGAGGACAGGGAGAGAGAGGACAGGGAGAGAGAGGATAGGGAGAGAGAGGAGAGGGAGGATAGGGAGAGGGAGAATGAGAGAGGGAGGATCGGGAGAATGGGAGAATCTGGAGAGGGAGGATGGGGGAGGGAGGATGGGGGAGGGAGGATGGGGGAGGGAGGATGGGGGAGGGAGGATGGGGGAGGGAGGATGGGGGAGGGAGGATGGGGGAGGGAGGATGGGGGAGGGAGGATGGGGGAGGGAGGATGGGGGAGGGAGGATGGGGGAGGGAGGATGGGGGAGGGAGGATGGGGGAGGGAGGATGGGGGAGGGAGGATGGGGGAGGGAGGATGGGAGAGGGAAGATTGGGAGAGGGAAGATCGGGAGAGAGAGGATCGGGAGAGAGAGAATCGGGAAAGGGAGGATGGGGGAGGGAGGATGAGAGAGGATGGGAGAGAGAGATTAGGAGAGGGAAGATTGGGAGAGGGAAGATCGGGAGAGGGAGTATGGGAGAGAGAGAATCGGGAAAGGGAGGATGGGGGAGGGAGGATGAGAGAGGATGGGAGAGAGGATGGGAGAGAGAGATTGGGAGAGGGAAGATTGGGAGAGGGAAGATCGGGAGAGGGAGTATGGGAGAGAGAGAATCGGGAAAGGGAGGATGGGGGAGGGAGGATGAGAGAGGATGGGAGAGAGAGGATGGGAGAGAGAGGATGGGAGAGAGAGGATGGGAGAGAGAGAGGATGGGAGAGAGAGGATGAGAGAGGGAGATTGGGAGAGGGAAGATCGGGAGAGGGTATGGGAAAGAGAGAATCGGGAAAGGGAGGATGAGAGAGGATGGGAGGAGGATGAGAGAGGGAGATTGGGAGAGGGAAGATCGGGAGAGGGAAGATCGGGAGAGGGAGTATGGGAGAGAGAGAATCGGGAAAGGGAGGATGGTGGAGGGAGGATGAGAGAATCTTTCGCGTGTTCATGACCTTGAGCTCGATTTGTTTCGTGAATTACAATAATGCTCCGTAAACAGAACGGGCCGGATCCTTCAATGAAAAATCTTCCACTCGAAAATCTGAGGGGATTGAGAAAGGGACCAAGTGTTTCGTTCTGAGACGAATGGGAAGGACAACTTGTCTTCTACTTACAAAGGTCTCCCGTTCGAAGCGAGAAAGGGGGCAAGTCGGGAAAAGAGCGAAACGATCCCCATAAAACGAAATAAAGCTCCGCCTTATTCGTGACCTCAGCGTCAAAAATAAATCAGTGCTACCGAAGGATAAAGGACTCGTAAAAATACTGCCGTACTCGAACCGCGGGTGGTTGAGTGGTAACCGCCTTCCAAACCAAAAGTTAGAAACCTGTATTTTATAGAGCCACTCGTTAATGATCTCATTGTAATTTCTTTCAAGTACTTTATGACGGACTAGTCATAAATAAATTCTTTCTCAAATTAAATTTCGAGACTGCACTTTTAGTAAGAACAGAGGGTAATTTTTACAGAAACGAATAGAAAGATTTTTTATTTTTTTAATGGAACTCGTACAGCTTTTGTTATAGAAAGGAGGAATGGGACCATAAAAGGGAGTGTCTCGTTTTCCGCTGGCGTCTTTAACGTCTTATAAGGAAGATTGGCTAAATGACAATGAGTGATGAGTAATTCAACTTGAAATTCCGATAGCATGGGCGGAATTTTCATCCATCGAACCCATAGTCAAACGGAGACCCATTGCCCGTTCTACAGTGAGCATCGTGCCCCATAAATGGACGTGCGTGACTGAATTTAAAATGCTCAACGTCGTGAAATTCATTACAAACGAAGTTATATTCGAAGTGCTTCAGAGACCTATAGAATGGTTCTACAAGCGAATCATAAAACCCAACGATACTGTGGAAGACTTTTATATTTATCAAACCAAGTTCCAGTTGGAGTAACCGTCGGGAGGGTAGAATTTATTTTCAGTTTTGACAAAGTTTTATGCAAAGACGTTTTTCATTTACTGTGGTAGATAACTTATCGAACCTATAATCCAATGGTTCCCAAACTTTGCAGGCGCGGCACCCTTTCAAAGATAAACAGAACTTCGCGGCATCTCAGCTTTGTAACGAGGTTTTTATATTTTTACGTGCGGGTATAACATCCAATGGCAGCATCCATTTGTTAATGCCATAGTCAATTCAGTAGAGGAAAAGTTATTGCACTAGTTATCTATCAACACATTCAAATCGTCGATTTATTAACTAAACAATTGGGGACTGTCAAATATCGGGAATTACCAAAAATTTTATGAAGTTGTATTGTATGGCTATTGTTATAAGCAAATATAAAGTTTTTTAGTTAAATTTTTAACAGATATTTATAAAAAAGCAATTTAAAACGGACGAGTTAATGCCGAGCCCGATCACAACCGATTGGTAGCCGAAGTTTGCCGAGTGTTTGGTGACGTCAGTGAATGCCACAAGCAAGTTAGCCGATTGAAGAAGAAGCCATTGTGCCGATATAGAAGTAGAAGCTTGAAAGATATAATTCTGTTGTTTTCCTTTATACTCCGTCTTAGAAGAAATATTGGTAGAAGTACTGCACCTTCCTGCAAAATGGCATATGAAGGATTTTGTGTAGCCAGATCTGATAATTTTCCCAACGTTGATTCGTACATGTTTTTGCGGTACATTGGAAGACGTAAGGAGCAATATTCAGATGTTGAAATGCGTGGAGTGAGGGCGGATAGGTTTGTAATACATTTAATTGATAAAACAAGTTCGATGTGGCGCTTTTGTTTTCAGTTATTGTAATAGTACTATTATTTCGACTAAAACGCAGAAGATATGTAAAAGATAGACTGACGACAGCTTTCCCATATTAAATGAATAAAACAACTCTAGTTTTAACTTATATTATAGAATATTTATTTATGTATTGTTTCCCATGCTGTCCTAGTATCTAGTAAGTAAAATATAGTTAGATAAGTATACAAAAGGTAATGGACGAGGCCGAAACTTCGTGGAATTCCACAATAAAATAACATGAACAATGCTAGATAGTATTTTTTATTTATATTAAACTTTTGCTAATTCCCACAAAATATATGAAATAAAACACGACCGGTTTCGGTGAATAATCACCATCATCTGCCTTTACAGAATCATCAGGTCAAATATTGACAAATATACAAAATTAATGTGAATAAACTTAGTTTCCGTGTGTCTTGTCTATAGGAAATGTGGTGAATTTTTTGTTTTAAGTGTCTATCTGCCTTAGTTATTATCTATACTTGTGAAAAGAAAAACTGTAGAAGTGTTTGTCATAACTGCATGTCTCTTTTGTATATGTCGCGAATTTCATCGTTGCTTTTACGGCTTTTTTCTCCCTTTGAGGTCAATAAGGAAAGACTATGTTAGTAATGTTGTTGGATTTGTTAAACTGAAGCGAGAAGGAAAAATACGTAATATTGTTAAAGGCAAGATTTGTCCTGAACACAAAATAAGATAAAGAGGTTATGAAATGAGTGTAGTTATAGATGAAGAAGAAGATTTAGTCACGTCTGTGGTGTCATGACTGCCCTTATTTAGCAAAATATGGTCCTTCAAAATACCATGCTGTCGTGGGTATTATGTGAACAAATTTATTAAAATATTTAAATTACAGAACTAACTTAATATGTAACATTTGTAAAAGTAATTGCTTAAAAACTTGGTACTGAAATATATGCACTGCAACAGTAATTATTTGCTTAATAAACCCATAGCCCAACAATCTCCGTAAGTTTGATCTTACGTATTTAGAATAGGTATATTACATTATGGAGATTTTGTTAAAATATATAAGCTAATCTTTGAAGCATAAAAATATAATTTACTCTTTCAACGTTCTCCAGAAATATATGCATCATGTCAATGTAATGCCGACATAAGTCAAACTAAAATACGAAGCAATAAAATTACGTACATACATATAACTAGTGCCTAGATTTAAATGATCTTCGCAGACAAATGCAGTTGTACGTTCCGATATATCAGATACGTATCTTCTCATGGCTTTCAACCACAATATTCTCCGCTTCTTATTCTTCACAAGGAGCTTGGTAGCGTGAAGAACAATTTTATCGTGGTTTTAATCGTTGTATTTAAGCATTGGGGCACCAGACAATACTTATAACCCTTCTTAAGTTCCATATTCTCCATTTTTAGCTACGATATCAGGAAAAGCAACAGGACGAATTATCAAAACCGCATGCTTTCAGTACGGTCGTAAGCGTCGTAAGGCATGCGATGACGTCACGTACCCCTTACTACTCTCGCTCCAACCAGGATGCCGTTTTCGCGGGATATTTAAAAGTTATTTTAAATATTTTTTGCATAATGAAGACGATTTAACAAAAAAATGTTCACAGTGAGTAATTAAGTCAATTACAAAGAATTAAAAAAAAACAATTAAATATTTTGACAGTCCCTCATTCTTTTCGAGGTACCTCTAAAAATCAGCTTCGGCACTCGAGTGTGCCACGGCACCCAACTTGGGAAGTACTGCTTTAACCGATGCCCACAGGGGGGGGGGGGGGGGCGAGGAATTTTGACGCCCCGGGAGAGATAGCACTCCAGCGCCCCCCTCCGTTAACGTTTGTTGAGATAGTTACCAAGTACATGTTAATTTATTCATCGCCCTGTAAAAATTATTGACACTGAAAAATTAAAAGGAATCCCACCAAGATTTTAGCCTGTTCCTCGATATAAATTGGTATCCAATATTTTTCACTTGCACGTAATACGTAGATAAATGATCGGGATAGCGCTTCCAAAACTGTGGTCCCCCGAGTGGCCGCCCAGCTCGCCCGTAGCTCGGGCCGGCCCTGGATGCCCATACACCATTATGGCAACGTAAAGAGCTACCGCAATATAAAAAATTCAGGAATTCAGCTAAGAAAACTATTTGCGACAATAATTGACGCTGATTCCTTTTAACGACTTCGAGGTTAATACACTTCCAAAATTTTAGGCCGTCTATCACTCCATGGTTTCATTCTTCCTACGCCGCCCACCAAATCCTTTTGTTTACAGAAAGGGAGAGAGAACGTGTGCGCGGACCACAATAAATCACTGTCTCGCCTCTTGCCTTTTTTCCCTCTCCTTCCCTCAAATCCTCTTCGCACCTCCTTTCTCACCTCAGACCTCTCCGCGTGGAACACGGCTTGTTACAGCTATTTTCCCATTCTTTGGCCCAAGAGTTGAAGAAAAATGGGGAGAGGGTCTATAGGAAGGTGGGAAGTTCGCGCATTGACATTTAGCTTTCCAAAACTCCCCGCAAACACTCCCCATCCCCCCTCACACCCGTCTCTTGCCCCATCACCTACTCCCCATTTATCCTCCGTCGTCCGCTAGACTTCGTAAGCATATCCTTGTATCTCTTTCGTTTTTCTCCGTAGAGTACTTGGGGAATGAAGAAGAGGAGGGAGAGCGGACAGTTTAAAGCCTAGCTTCGTGTGGATCATAAACGGACGCACAGCTTAACTTTTAGACCTCATAAAGTTTCCTAGGGAAATACTGTGTGTTGAAGAATCGGGTTGACTTTGGTTGCTCGGAAAAGGAGAACAGTAAAAGCTTGTTCTGGTTTTATTGAGAGAACAGGCGGACGGGTTCTTTTTTGCTAATACATACTCAAAAAGTAAAATAACAATCGTTTCATAACAAAATATCTAAGCGCTTTCATTTGAGTTTCCTCCTGAAACTATATGGTGACGTTGTTATTATGTGGTATTCCCGAATTAAAACTTAAAACAAAAAACTAACAATTAACCGAATTTATTGTTTTGTTTTCTTGGCCACGGAAGGGTCTTGATTGTCATTCTTAAAATTCGATGAAAGTAGAACGAAGGAAACCCTAATTTAGCCTCCCTTGGAATCTTTAAAATTATCGCGAGTCCTAAATTTGAAATCGAACTTTATTCTGTAACGTTGATCTCCTGGCGGTGGAATTTCATGAAATGAAAATTTCCCGAAGGACAAATCTTGGGTGTCCGTGTCACTTTCGAAACGCGACAGGAAGAGTGTCCCTCTTCTGCACGAGTGGTTGCATCAAAGCTGTATTTCCCCTCTTCCCCATTCTTCGATTTTCCACGCTCCTTCCAATGCAACTCCACACCTATCCACACTCCCACCACCAGGTGCTCTCCCTTATAGTTCCACTTCTTCCTCCACACCAGAAATGTCCTCCCTATTCCCTCTTCTTCTCCTCACCCCAATAGACCTTTCGCAGTCCTCACTTACAATGGTGGCGGGCCAACAATGCGCTGAAACTTATGCCTGAGCCAAGTCTTTCTCTTTTTCCTCCTTCCCGACCTTCGTTAAAGATCTCCGCCCACTCGACCGAAGTTCTTCCCATACCGCACTCCTATATTCCCAACCTCCCTTCCTCTTCCCCTTCACCAATGTAGAGAGTTGGGTAACCCCATCCCTTACCAATTCCATCCACCGAGAGTACCTTCTCCACATACCCTCCCGGTTACACCACCCCCACCCTTTTCAAACAGGCACGAAGAGCAACAAGCATATACGCTGTATGCATTCATCATTGGGGCGGCTTGTCCCCAAAGAGCGAGAGAGAGAAAAAGAAAGAGAGAGAAAAAGAAAGAGATAAAGAGAGAGAAAGAGATAGAAAGAGAGGAAGAAAGAGGGAGAAAGAGAGGGAGAAAGAGAGAGAGAAAGAGAGAGAAAGAGAGAAAAAGAGAGAAAAAGAGAAAAATAGAGAGAGAAAAGAGAGAGAGAGAGAGAGAGGGGAGGAGTGGAATAAAGAGGAAATGGGGAAAAGGAACTTTTAAATGGCAATGGACCACTTGTTTGAATTCAACCTTTCTGAAAACGAGAAGAAAAGGGGAAAACATTTAATGGCGGCTAGACATGATGACCGAGAGTTGAGAAAGAATGGGATAACGCAATACGGGGAATTTGAGATTTTTTCCCTTTCCAATATAAAAAGAATGTGGGAACGGTTTTGCTTTGTGTTGCTAATTAGAACCTCGTCAGGGAGTGGAACGCTATTGGGTGCAATTTCTCATATTCACTACGTAAACTGAAAGCGAGCAAGGTGCTTCGTATCTTTGAAATACGCAACACCGAAGAAATAGCGTCCCACAGATTCCATGAGATATTGTATTCGGTCTGGCGACTTGGGAAAGTTCTATTATGCTTTAAATAAAAGAAATGTATTCCATTAAAAAAATTCTCCGTGCTTTCATACCTAATTAGGTATAGTGAAAAACCGGAAAATTATAATATACAATTTTTTTAAAGATCGTCATTAACTCCTAGGGAGTCGATTCTGTGTTTCGAACATAAGTTAAATTTGCCAATGTGATGTAAATTATATTTCAGGCAACTTATGAACTTGAAACTTAAAGACTAACTTTGGAATATCCATTTGTCATTCTTGCTAATAAAGCGGAAATGAAAAGTGTTTCCCCTCTAAAATGTTCCTTATTACATCCAAATTCTGTTCCATAATTTATCATGGATCAAGCTGTTCCACTTAATTTTTAAGTTACGACGAATTTGCGATTTTTATGGTTAAACAGTAAACTTTTCGTTTGTCCACTTAATTGATTCTTTCTCATATCCCTTTCTCAATCGCTATTACCGGTGACATCAACAGAAAAGAATCGACGGAAATGATTTGGTAGCCAATTCTTTAAAAAAATCAGGACCCACGATTCCTTTTCATACACTCGATTATAAACATGGAAAGTCTCCCGAAAAAAATCATGATTGGAAGTGCTAGTCAATGACCTATTATTCTTCGACGGATAGGTAAAAATTGACCCAGTTAGTATGATAAAAAACATTTTAAAAACTTAAACGAAACGTCAAATATAGAATCCAGACAAAATGGACTGACACTATTACCTCTCGTAGGCTAACGTAAGCTTCTCCTTAAAGCCGGAGACAATTCTAACAACTTCCTAAAAACCTCCCTTCACGTGACCACAGAAGTCCGTCCATCAAGCGGCGCTCTAATGGAGTGCACGGGAAGCAGCGACAATGGCGGGATTAAGGGCCGAGTTCGTGACTGGGTCTAGGTAAGAGAGGAAGGGCCACGTCCGTTGAGTTCATCTCCCTTTCTCCTTCTTTTAATGGAGTATGGGAAGTGAGAAGAAATCGCATTCGTTGGTGGGATGAGAGACGCGGGGAAGATGGTGAGTTAAGGAGCAAATAAGGAAGGAGACAGTTCATAAAAAAGAAGTACCTTCTCACGGACTGAAAATCCACCTACGCCGACAAACAAACGACAATCTCATACTCAAACAAGGCGCCAAACGTCTCCCTTTCTCTTTACCATCTCTGCCTTTCTAGGACTCGAAGAAGACTGGAGAGTATGAGAGTGGACTGACTGCTAAGACTCTGCTAGAGAGATTGTAACAATGAAAGGTGGGGAGAGAAAGATGGAGCGCATGGCTGGGGGAGGGGATTGGAGAAGAGAATCATGGCGGGGAATCAGGAAAAAAAGTAAGTTGGTGAAGGAGTGGCAAGGCGCCCCGTGGTCGGTGGGTATCTAACAAAGAAGAGGACAGCTTAAAGACTAGACGAAGAGTTGTTTACAGCTTTCGAAGCATTACAATAAGAAATCTCGAAAAATATGAAGTTGCTGATTTATAGCGGTGTTCGATATCTATGAGTAAGAGCCGACGACGTATTTCTGTTGGTTGCCACTTCTTATCAATATTTTTAAAAAATTACTTTCCGCGCGTCACCATTAAATCCATTTCCTCCATTGTGTCTACGAAAATTCATTCTCATAAAACTTAGATCTAGATAATAACAACACGGATTAACATTCAAAGAAAGGTATAATGCTTTTGAATATTTTTAAGACCTGTTTCTTGTATTTTTTATATCAATTAATGTGCCACATAATCACATTGTGGCGAAGAGATAAAATTAGTTGTCGCCCTCTTTTTTAGACTCTCTTTGTGCAATAATAATTAGGCGTTGACACCTTATTGCAAATATTTTGTATCTTATTTGCCAAATGATAGAAAAAATATATAATTAATGGTCATGTGAAATAATGCAGACGATCAAAATAACACCATTTCCTCATCTAATCATTCGCATTACTTGTTTTACGTGAGAATAGCTTCAACTCCTACACTAATTTCATCAAAAATATCCATAACTTCTCAATGAAAACCTTTTCTCGCGTGCAACAATCGAGCATTCGAAGGAAATTTTGAGGAAAATGGAGTTAGGCGTTTCTATCTTTCAAACGCCATATTCGTGGCCAAATTCGCGGTTTCTTCTCCATTTTTCCTGAAGTCCAGCATAACAGCAAACGAGCATTTCTAAACATTTCACGCACTGATGTTCCCATGGGCCGGCTAGCTTGCGGACTGGAGAGCAATGATGAATGGAGGAGGATGCCAATACCTGCTCCTCCCTCTCCTTTGGCTTGGCTAGACATTTATGGTAGCTAGACCCCGGGGGAGGGAGAATAGTGAGGGAAGAGAAAGAGAGGATAAGTCGGTGGGAAGGAGGACTGAGAGAAGAGCAGGTTGGAGGGAGTTCTAGCGACGAAGAGGAGGGCGGTTTTAGCAAAGGCAGCAGCTGCCTCCCCACTAGCTCCCCCAACGACCGCAAGCAGCCCCCAGCCGGTCTTACGACCAGAACCAGCGGCAGAGGTGAATCTCGGACACGGAACACCTGATGCGAGCCCTCTTTCCCCTCTGTGAAACGCAAGGTGCTCCAAGTAAAGGAGGTCGCGAATGGTATTTAATTGTACAAACAAACGAATGAACTGGAGCTTAAAAAATTCAATCAGCATTCCTTCTGCTAAGTGATTCGCTCTCGGTTTTTGCCTTCGGAAATAACGAGAGCTAAAAGGTCCCTTTTACAGATGGTTCATTTCGCGCACTCCTTCTGCTAAGTGATTCGCTCTCGGTTTTTGCCTTCGGAAATAACGAGAGCTAAAAGGTCCCTTTTACAGATGGTTCATTTCGCGCATAGACCCCATACTTCGTTGTTCCGATTTCGAAAGATTGCATCTTTTTTCGAACCGAATACCGAGAGCTCTAATACCAGAATACGTTACCAATAAGAGAGAATTTGGCACTTATAAAGTTATTTTGAATTGTATGTAGGGCAGTATCCCGAGAGAAGTTCAATTTCTCGCTGTTGAGTGTTTTTAGGCTGGCCTTGGAAAAGGTTAAAAAACTAAGACACCCTTTTTTTATTTCTACGCGCGTCAAAATCCCTCTTAGTTAAAACACATTCCACATTACGTGGAATTACCATAAGTCTTTATTTCTACAAAGTAGAGGCTACAAAAAATGAAAAATAAACACCTACAAGCCCTCACATATTTGAGTTGGAAACAATAGGTTTATATAACCGAAAAATTCTCTCTTCCTCACGGTATATCTGGACAAATAAGTACATACCTTATTTCCTGTCGATAATATAAAAAAGATAGGATGAACGAAAACCGTTTCTGGATAAAAGGGCCTCGTTAAAAAATAAAATCCTCCTTCGATGCTTCGTGACGCAATCGATTCACTTCCCCTCTATTCGGGTCTCCATGCGTATGGCTTCGTAGGAAAGGGTGGGCACAAGCAACCACCGCAAGAACCCCAATCACGGATTCCAATGGCCATGTGCGACGGTGTGTCCTTGGTCGGAAGTCCCTCCGACTGACTGAGCACGACGGTGTTGCCAGAGAGCCTGATTGGAGTCATTTCACACCCTAGTCCGTACGAAAACGCGTTTTTCGTCCGAAAAACGAGAGATTTGATACGACCTAAGCCAATACTAAATGATATTACTTTTGCGATTCCATGTAACTGCATCGTCCAAATGGCATGCGATTTATACGAAATATCAAATAGAATTTTTCCGTCTCATTGATTATAAAACTAGTAGGAATGATGAATGATAAAACAATGAGTATTTTTTGGTTGATTGGAATGGAATTGGAACGCTATATAGACGAGTCGATACTTAATCGCATACATTTTAATTGTCTTTAGAGTTATAATTATCTTCAAAATCACTCACCCAAAGAAAAGTTTTAATTTATGAAACCCTCGCAAACCGAAGATTATCAATTAGATTATTCTATTTATTTAACAAATTTTTAGAAATGCATCCCATTTCCGCATAGTTGATAACGTTCCGGTTACAAGAAATACGAAAACCTCATCAGAAATGTTGCTCTGAAGAAGATTTCCAGTCAAAAATACGTAGGTGAAAAGTTGATATCATAGGACAAAGCCGCGAATAAAGGTACACGTGACAACATCGTTCAACACTAGGCCACTGGTTGACTCGGGGAGGGGAAATAATCCTGGGATGGGGTGAGGCGCGGCGTGGCGAGGAGAAGTTTAAGAGGTTCGATGAACGAAGAGGTTTTTGCTGTGCAGGGGAGAATGAACGATAGATGGGCGTGAGGGAGGAGGGGAGGGGGCGGAGGGAGAAGGAGGGGAGGGGGCGTAGGGAGAAGGAGGGGAGGGGGCGGAGGGAGAAGGAGGGGAGGGGGCGGAGGGAGGAGAAGGGGAGGGGGCGAAGGGAGGAGAAAGGAAGGGGGCGGAGGGAGGAGAAGGGAAGGGGACGGAGGAAGGAGAAGGGAAGGGGACGGAGGAAGGAGAAGGGAAGGGGGCGGAGGGAGAAGGGAAGGGGGCGGAGGGAGGAGAAGGGAGGGGGCGGAGGGAGGAGAAGGGAAGGGGGCAGAGGGAGAAGGGAAGGGGCGGAGGAAAGAGTAGGGGGAGGAGGAGAAGGCCGCCGACTGCTCTTCCTGGTGAAGGAGGGCAAAATATGCACCAGCGAGGGTGGAGGAGACGGCTAACAAAAAAAAACCCGCGTCACGCTGCATTTTCCTGCGAGGACCTTGCCGTGAATTTAAAAAGATGTACCGATTAAAAAAATACGCAGAAAAAACGAGACAAAAAAGTAATACAATTGGAAGGGCGTCGGTGAACGAACTTACAGCTTTCCTCTCGATACGATCCCACCTAACTCGAAATAAATTCACCAAATTAACGCTCCCTCTAAAACACGAGGAATTTATTACCTCCTACGATCAGCAGCCGGGATGCGAAGCAAAAAATTCTCGATTACCATAAGGAAGGGACAGAATGGTGTCGCTCTTAATTTAAATTTTCGGTTATAATTTTTTTGTCTTCTCCCGTCAAATCCGGTTCCCGACAAAATTAATGATATCTGGGCGACATTTGTTTTGCATTAAATGATGATTTTCTCCTTCTGACGAGGGACAGCAGAGCGGGATAGGCGAAAAAAATGACGCCATCCGCGTGGCGGGCTAAAATAAAAATATCCGAAGAATTGCAGGTGCGGACATACCTTAACGTGCTGCGACGCCTTTAAAATAAAATTACAAACAAATTTGCTGCGAGCAGTCACTACCCCCTTGAATATCATGCGGCCCCCTTTCAATCGAAAATAGTAAAAATAAGAAACTTTATTGCAAATTTCTACATTTTATGTAACTATAAATAAATTATATGAGGTCGTTTTTCAAAAAAATTCTCTGATAAAATTTTGTTATTCGTGAAAACTTTATTTTTGGGATTTCATCTTGCATCCAAACTAATTTTGTGGTCTCCTGGGTGGCTCCGGCCCACAGTTTGAGGAACACTGCTCTAAAGGATCATGAGAAAGGCGTACTTCTTCCAACTAAATTGACTAAATCGAGAAAATTAATTCACAAACCTGCTTTTTTATTGTTTTAACATCGGCAGCGATTCGTAGCTTCGTGGAAATGGCATATGCATCGAATTTTTATATCACCTGCTAGTGGTTCCGAGGCTAAGGAACGCGAAGAATGACAGGAAAGAGAGAGGAAGAAAGATAAGAAGAGGAGGAAGTGGAGGAGAGGTTAGGAGAGGGAAGCTATTTTCTATGGCGGCCGCCTTCAAGGAGTCCCTCGGGGACTCCTTGTGTTCACGTATGAGGCAGAAGGCGACCCCGGGGGATGGGGCGAAGGAAGACAAGCTTCGCTGGGTTTGAAACGCGATCCCCATGGTGAGGAGACACAAGGAAGAGGAGATGAGGGGGTTAGTGTGCGTGTGTGATGCGAGGGAGTGGGAGGCGTCGAGGAAAGAAGGCGACAGGGACAGTTCTGCCAACACGACGGTATTTAAAACCACACGGAAGGAGATTACTCCGAGTGAAAAATGCTACGCATGTAATATACCGTGCGATAGTAAACAGAAGTACCGATAAAGCGGAATAAAATTCGTGTAATGAATACATGAAACCCAATGACGATGCCGGAAAAGCTCTAGCCTTGGCCGAATAAGTTAACAATTTCAGAATGCTTTCATAGAAATTTCTTTTTCTTTCAAAATGCAAACCTCCGACTGACTGATCAAAGCATTTTTCCAGTATAAGTCAGCTAAGTAAGCTAAGTTTTAGTCTCAAACTGATATAATTCTTTCAGCCATTCTAACAATTTTACCTTTTTAATACATCCGTACTTACATTTGGTAGATCATTAACGGGATTGGAAGACACATTATGGTTGATGAATTGGAATGACCAGAAGCACACAATAAATGATGCATTAAAAATAATAACAGCAACAAATTTTGTATAGGATAGTAATGGAATGAGAGTTGTAATTTTTAACAAATAAAAAAACTGTTAAGACACTTTGAATTTTTTGAGGTCATGAAATAACATGAAAACTAATGTTTTCGTGCAAGAGAGACATTTCATTGCATGCAATGAGAATGAAGCAGAATGTGACTCGAAGGGCATTGCGTGAGGAAAGATAGCGTAGAAAAATAATGTTAAATGACATGATTTCCTACGAAATCGCCTGAAATGCGATACATCTCGGAACAGAAAACACTAAGGCGAAATTAAAAATAAGGTGCATTCATAAAAATCCAAGTCCAATTATCCACGATAAAAGTTTTCTTCCTAAGACATGACATCAAATCGTAGAAAACTATCTCACAACAGGAAAAAACTCACAATCTTCATATCTAGTTTCCGGCGATTATCCCTGCTATCTATAAGATCCAGAACGTTCCGTGTCAAAACGCAATGGTAACTATGAAGGATTCACACGGCATCAACCCTTGGAAATACACGAGTCTTTAAGCGACGAAATGCTAAAGGAACAGCCGAGCACCGTGCCTAGCACTTTTGAATCCACGTTCATGTGCATAAAATTCTTCGACCTTCCGTTTAACACATGGGATTTCGTTTTGTTCGTTAATTTTTCCGTCTTACCACATACATTACCGACGAATTGCCAAACGAAGCAAAAATAGAATGCGATATAGAATAAATTGCGCCTGTTCGCTATAAAAGAAATTCATTATTCAAGTCATCTAACGGTTGTGGGTTTAGGACTTCCTGTCAACGCATTTTAAACACTCGACGCGCATCGATCAATTTTGAAATGTAACGCTGTAAAAATAGATCGTCGGCAAAAAAATAACCGTCGAAAGGCGGAAAAAAAGTTTAACGCATATGGTTAGCAGCTTCCAAAGCGATTTCAATCCCATTTCCACCTGGTACTCACTGATCCATAAGTAAGGAGCTACAGCCTCAATTCCCATCAAAGAGGAGGCGGAGGAGGGAGAGGAGCAAGGGAGGAGGGGGGAAGTGGATAAAAAAACTCATCCAGAAAAGGGTTAGGTAAACACGGGGAGAGAGAAGGGAGCCGTCGGACGAGAAGGGCATCGGAGGTGGAAAAAATCGAAGGCTATCGAATGACGAATAGGAAGCTGATGAAAGATGGGATGGGAGAGAAAGGGTTCAATCTTTAACGGGTGGAAAACATGGAGGAGAGGACGATAGAAAGTTCCCAAGTGGCGCCGTATAGGGGCTGGGAAAATCTCCCTGGCCTGGGGGACGAAGCAAATGCGTAGATTGTGCGGGAGTCGGTGGGAATGGAGGTAGCGAGCCAAGGACTCCGGTGTTATCTCGAAGAAGCATTAATTTGGGAGTAAGGAAGAACGAGAGAATGGGGGTGAAATAATAAGCCCTACGTTATGAATTTAGGTATTTAACACAGTGTGTATTCTAATCGATGAGATTCCATTTGTTAAAAGGACCTTTATGAAAAGTTAAAGTGACGTATATCTTTTAGTGAGAATCCCTCGCTACGCGTAATTTTGTCAATATTATTATCCATTATGCCTATCAGATAAGAGTAACCATGGCTTTCATGACAAAATATTAATATAGTATGAAATTACATCTCTGTAAGTTGCTAACCCAAAAGAAAATTATGGTCCGAATCATCAAACTTTTACTAATAGGGCCACTGTGACGGCCACATACGAACTTTCAGATGACTGATCGTGTAAATTTCAATATGAATAATGTTTTGATTGTGTAATGTGTAAAAGTATATTGCAACCACATACTCGAAAATATCATCTATTTCATAAATGACATAATGACACCTGCTTGAAAATAGTATGTCTTTGCATGTTTTAAAGAAATTGGTCAGCTAAGGAGACCCGGAAAAAATCACTGCGCGGGCCAGATGTAGCCCTCAAGTCGTACTTTGCGGACTCCTGGTACAGTGTTTACAGTAATACGAGAGAATTTGACGAAACGAAATATTTTATTGTCAATAAATAACTTCGTAAAAAGGATTTATTAAGATTTTTACTACTTCACTTTGGTCTGTCAAATCCGTTTATTAGGAAAAAGGCAATTCCAGCTTATTGACTGGAGGCATAAATCTGCCCTTCCCGCATCTAGTAACGTCTGCGGCGCCCTCAGACCAGCATGTCCAGTATATTCTATTTTATTGTCATGCTAAGCGTGGGAAAATGGCTGTTTTGTCGAGAAACCCTCCAAAAAACAACAGAAGTGTGGCAACGGTATATAACTGAAATTACTCTCTATGCTGTTTAATCTAACAATTCCTTAGATATCTCTTAAATTGAGTAAATTGGGTAGAAAATAATATTTTGTTAAATAGTACTACATCACTTATTAACTATTATTAATAAAATTTGCTTGATCATATCTTGAAGACATGAATCCAGTTTGACAAAATAGGAACTTTAAATGCACTATCTATTGAACAGAACAGAAGAAAGAAAAATTCACTCAGTTAAATTCAATTCATTTTAAATCAAAGTATGGCTCGTTATCGCATATACAAGTTAAAACCTTTACCTTAATACATCAATACAAATTCTCCCAAGAGAACATATGTACCTTTTACAACGATTAAGTACAAAGGCAATCGAATTCAGCCAAGAAAAGACAAATCGGAAGAACGTATCACGATTTTTGCTGAAAGAACAGAATTCTTTCTTTCAATAAATTCTTTATTCTCCTTGTAGAAATGGATCACGCTTACTTAATTTTTAGCCCTATTTAGGAAACCTGGGACTTAATCTCGACACGCCATCGTAGTTTCACCTTCCTCCATTGACACCGAATTACGCTAGTGGATCTGATTGGCCCATTACGCTACTGCCACACGCATCAGAGGCTTTCCATCTGGAGTTAACCGGGTCCCATGCACAAAGAGAGAGGTGGAGGTGCCCTTTTCCCGGATTACGGCAGCGTAAACACGGAAAATCCGCAAATATCAATAATTCAAGAAAGGATATAGATATTTCTTCCAATCTAAGTATGACGAAGCATGAAAATACCCTGAAAAAACAGTTTTAAGACCTTACATTAGCAAGGACAGCAAAAATATAGCACAATTTGATATTATTTCAGGTTAGGGTATTGAAATGCTGAGAATTTTCTGATATTGTACATAATTCTTTCCATCACACGAGCGCAACTTATAAGCACTATTATACATATTTTTCAAAAAATTAAAATATCTCCAACTATCATTGTAAGGGTCCGATTACAAAGCGATAGAAAAGCAACCACGATTAGGTAATACGAGTAATTGAATTTTCCGTAATTATCAAACTTATCCTGTTGCGTCCGAAGGCCAAGAAAGACTACCAGAGTATTGACTACACCCTAGATTACTGCATAATACACCACAATGAAATAATAAAATATAACCAAAAGGCTTATCTTCTGAGTTTTATCCCTAGCATATATATTGAAGTCCTATAGCCATAAAACTTTCGAAGACATAATCGAACATAATTTACCATTCTAGGCTGTGGTAGGTAATGGAACCGAACATCAGGAAAAAGTAATAGGTATGGGAGCTATAAACGTTCGAGTAATAGTGTAAATTATGTCCCTCCTCAACGAGGCTAGCCATAAGATCTCCAGCCCGATTCTCTTTTATTTTTCGGGAAGCTTCGAAATTCGATTAAGAAAGAGTGTCTGCGTGTGAGATGCAGCCACGGCGGAGGGGCGTCACGCGATGCCTAGTTTCCGCTCGGAGGGTTCCTCCATCAAACGGCGAGGAAATGGACATGATCCACTCCAAAGCGGCGACCCGGACGTCCTCCGCCACCCACCAAGGTAGGCAGAGGGCCACAAATTCTACCAAAAGGTCGGCTGAACCTTCGGTCACTGCATTATAACAGCGTTGGCTGAAGTAATGCCCTAAATCTTAGCATAAACCCCCTCCCCCCTACCATTCGAGAATATCGGGGTCGATCAAAAATAGGTTTACTCTGTGAGTCGAATCCAAAAAAGGATGGTACATGTCCGCGAGCACGAAAATTGCGGACTTAGTGGGAAAGAGTAAAGTGAAAAATACTCGGAGACTTTAACGAGGGGTTAGTAAGGGAATATTTCTCAACATAATATCTGAAACCTTGGACAAAAGAGAATAGAATAGTGAGAGACAGCGTTTTTTTAGTTTTTCTGCTCTGTAATTGCTGACAAAATAACAGAGGGCGTCGAGAGCAAGAAAATATGGGTATTAGAAATGGCATGTCGTCGGAAGCTAGTCAGGATGAGATGAACATCCTTATGAATTTTTAATCCGTGAGGGTTATTATTTTTCGGGATGAAAGTCCCTAAAAACATAATAATGGGGTTCATTCAGATATGATTTTAATTTTACGTGTATACGCGGCGTCACAAAATGGTACGTTTTTGGAAGGCCTAACGAAACAGATGACGGGATGATTAAACTCTGACGTGGTAAGTGCCTACTGATAAAATGGGATAATTATTTAATCCCGTTTTTGCGTGACTCGACACAAAAAACATTTATACTACCTCATTATAATACATATATCACTTTCACCAGTCAGATTAATTTGTAACAAGGAGCATTCGACTTCAACTTGAAAGTTTGAATTAACATGCGATTTAGTTTAACCAAAGGAAACTTTACAATGGTTGAAACGAGAAGAAAACTATTTTTTCCGAATACGAACGATTACTAGATTATCCCTGGAAACGTAATTTCTAAAATAATCTAATCAATTAGTCGAATGGAATATATGGATCACAAAGGATCCGAGAAAACAAAGAAACTGCCCGGCGCCAAAAAGTCGCTCATATCCGATAAACAATGCGCCGTCCTTCTTCTTTTTACCCCAAATTGCCTCACAAATGGGCGCTACCTACGGATAAAACCGCCAGACAATCCATGCAACCCCGAATCGATGAAACAGAACAATGGAAACGATCCTTTAAAACTCTCAATCCGTAATCACGAACTCCGACCGAAGCTATCCGGGAGCAATCATATTTAAAACCGGAAACAATCTACCGGATAAAACCGCATCACCCTTGAGAACTTCTTCCACGAATTCTCCGACGACGTGAAGACGAAAGAGAAAGAAAGCGAGAGATAGAGAAGAGGGTATGGTGAATGGCTTTATTACCTCCCACAACGATCTCCACCGGTAACGACCCTTTGTTGACACTGCTCTCGAGACAACTTCTTCCACTCAATCTTTAAAAAGACTCCGCCATAATGGGATTCCATTCCCATGGGACCGTTTTTTACCGCTCGATCATCTTGCGTCCCATCCTGTCCCTCAAAAAGAACCTCGGATTCTCCTGCCATCCTTGTTCTCAGACCAACCTCCTCCCTCTCTTCCACATACTAATCCGCCTCCTTCTGCCTTCCTCCCTCTGCTCTTCTCTTAAATCCTCTCTCACGCACACATTTTGTGGTTCGTCTTTTCTTCCCTCGTCATATCTCCGATTGGGCATGGCCTTCTTGCTCCAACTTTTCCCTTCTGTTTCTTCGTTTCTTCTCTCCTACTCCTGTTCTCCACCCCTTAACTCTCCGGACCGCCTCCCTCCTTCTTCCACGAAGGACTCGGAAACGCATTTTTTTTTCACCGCCCTCGTTAACTTTTGTCTGTTTCACTTTGTTAATCTCCATCACTCTCTCAGAGTGACGACCTCTCAGTTCCATCTACCATTTCGGCACGCCTCGCGGTTCTATGTCTCCTTCTCTCTCCCTTTCCACCTCTTTCGCGGCGAAGTGGCGAAGCTGGAGAAATAATATAACCCGCACTCTCCAAAACCTTTTTGTGAGGGCCTTAATCTTTTTCGCGTGCAAAGAATTTTTTGTTCCAAATTGTTGTTTACTCCGACATCATGAATAGCGTTGTCTAACGCCTATGCCTATTCTACTCTCAGTTTCCTTTTTGCAAAATTTGGGCGAAAATTTTCTGGAACTTTCGCCTCGTGAACGATTTCTGTAGTCGGTATTTTACTTCAAGAAAGAATTATCGAGCTCCGCTTATTGCTGAAATCAAAATGAAAAACTGTTTCTCCAATAGCTATAGAAATGTTGGAGGATAAAATTCGCATTTTGGCTGCAAAACAGCAGCAACTATTGGCGATATACCGATAGTAGATCCTAAAAATTCACTATCGGTAAATCATCATTGGAGACGATAGTTTTATAGACGAAGTGCGCAAATGGTTTTTCCGACCTTTTTATGGGTCTTGTAGATGCATCGTTTTTCAATAAGATACTTAACGTTTCTGATATAATATTGAAAATTATATTCTTCCACCATTCATTTGCATTCGATCAGTCAGCACACATTCGAAAACCCCATTTGAAAAATCTAATTTCCACGTTTATAACTTCACTAGCGTAGAATTAATTACTCTACCTATATTTCTATACCAAGTTATAGATTTACACAAAGATTCGACAAAAAAATTAATCTCAATTCCATTAAAAAATCAAGATAATTCCCGCAACATTTAACCGCTCAAGTTTCGAAGCTAAGGCACGCCTCTACATCCTCATCGTATGCGACAGTAAATAAACTCAACTGTCGTAACATTCAATCAAAATAAATATAATATCCATTTGTTTTTACTCCACCGTCTAGACGAAACGTGCCTCGACTTCGGTGTAAATTCAACTGGTTCACCCCGTCTTAACTCTCCGTGTCACAAAAGAATCGTTGGAGAGAAAAAAAAAAGAGAACCGTCTCCTCCACGAGGCGCCAAGAATGAAGAGGCCGTCTGTATAAGGGTTTAAGAGAATCACTTCAACAGGTCGCTCGATGATACTGTGAAAATGGGCGTGGAAACTTTCCAGACTCCCCTTCGGAAGCAGCCCTTCTTATATACGTTGCGATTTCTCGGGACATTCCGCCAACCCGCTCGAGTGCTTCGACCTCACACGAACAGGGAGCAGCTTCGTCTCAATGGTCTCGACCACGGGACAAAAAAAATGACGATCGGCAAGGGACGAGAGACCGAGCGAAAGTAAACCACCGTGATTAATCGAATCTAGCGAATTCCGCGAAAGACGGAGAGTGAAATTATAAACGGATGAGGTAAGAGCACGCCGGAGAAAATGAGTAGGCGGAGAGAGATATCGTCGATTCCACTGTTTGGAGAGTTTTTCGTCTTATTAGGTCGAGGAAATATCAACAGAAACTTAATTGAGATGATGGAAATAGAAAACGAACAACACACATAAGATACTTTTGCTTAACTACTTGAAATCAAAGTCCAAAGAGCACACAGCACAAAATCGATACGTAAAGATATAAAGTAAAAATAAACTAATGGAATTAGCTTTCGGACACAATTTAGAGACACTAAATAAAACCCAGGTCTTTAACTTCCATCACTCGCACAATGGAATTTTGAGAAATAACTACGGAAATATTAAGTTGACAAAGTGATACCATGTCAGTATATTTGCAAGAAATGTTTTCATTTTAACTTTTCCAGTAAATTAATTTGCCAACGCTGAATCACTCCTACCCAGATGGAATACTTTCCTTTCATACAATATGACTCGAATTTTTCGTGGAAACAAAGATCAAAACTATAGTCAGAAAAAAACTCGAAAAGTCCAACACTCCGCCCTAGAATGTTATCATAAGCCGACGATCGTCTCTTCCACAAGTCAAATTCCAACATGCTGTCATATCGCTCGCTGCCCTTTGTACATTTAAATCATCGAGACGTACTGCCATATCTTCCTTCACATTTTTCTCCCTGTATCCACTGTCTTCCTCGACTTTTCTCACGCCCTAGCTCTTTCTCTCCCCTTCCAGTTTTCTCTTTATCTTCCCCCACTCCCTTAACCTCTTCGCTCCTCCTTGTCCTTCCACAGCCTCTTTCCCTTCTCAGACCGACCTCCACTCGGTCTCCTTTCCCACACTGGACTGCGGTCGGTCGGTCGGCACATCTGGAAGTAGTCTCCACAAACACAACTGAGGAACAGACGCACAAACAGACCGATTGACCGCCAACGGGTCCATATAGCACTTGGCGCCTCCCCTTCCCCAGTCACTCCCGCGATCCCAACCCCTCTATCTCTCGTTTTTATTTCTTAGGCTATCACGTGGCTGGCTGTAAAGGATGAGAATGGCATCGTACTCGGATTCCCGCATCATTTCTGACGTATTAGGCTCCAAGATCATTGAATTCCTCTTCGCTTCCCTATAGATAAATATATTCAGTAAAGTATGAGACAAAAGAAAATGTTAGAAAGACTTGCGCGACAAAATAACAAATAAACTGCTTCATTTAATTTTGAGCTAACATACCAAAGTACATGTCGCGATTAATTTAAAGTTAGCTTCAGATCAATAATGAGCCTTTAGTACGATAAAACGATATGTTCAAGATCTCATGAAGAATTTAACACTATCTTTTAATAAGATGTTGAATAGCAACTTTAAAAATGAAGAATTTATCAACTTTCCACAAGCGATATAATTGTCGCTATTTACTATTATTGCGTCATATAGGTGTGAGGCAAGCGAGCTCCAAAATTCATTGATAACCACTTCTTTATTGGCCTTTGCGAAGACTTGCAGTCTCTAATTCGTTTATCTACATCTACATGTTACCCTGCAATTCACCCAATTGGTGGGTGGCAGGGGGTGCAATGCACCATAACCTACCTAAAGATTGTCTATCGTAGGTTGAAATTTTCTATTGTGATCTCGTATTCTCCTCGGAAAGAACGGGCCTAGATGACGCTCACGACCGTTCCTACCTATATACGTTGGTGCTTCAATTATTCCTACAGCCTCGTCTTTTAGACATTCCGATCGATATTTATCCAGAAGCCGCAACCTTGAGTCCAATCTACGGTCCTCCAGTGGTACCCAGTTCAAATCCCCCAATAATGAATTGACACTTTCCTTATGTTCGTACTTTTGTTTTACGAATCTGGCTGCTCTGCGCTGCACTCTTTCTACTTGAATTATATGTCCCTTCTCGTACGGATTCCATATCGCAGGGTATGCGCGACAATAGCCTTTTTCATACCACTGACCGTTCAGACAAGCACGAGTCAACTTAATTTCCATCCTGCGCGAACGAAGAACGAAAGAGGTAGAATGAAGTTGAAAGCAAAGCATCAAAGTAGTCCTCTCCAAGTGGAGGACCAATCAACTCCGCACACAATCCTGTGTCATTCCCCTGTGTTCCTTGCGTTTAAGTAGCATCGCCTTTATGAAATTGTAGGGGTACATATACATCTACATATTACCCTGCAAGTCACCTTGACGGTGGATGGCAGGGGGTGCCGCGCACCAAGTTCCTAACTAATTATTATTCACTTATCTATTGTGGTCACGTACTGTCCTAGGGAAAAAGGACTCCTTATACCTCTCCGTCCTACTATCTATTTCGCGAATCTTGTCCTCATTATCCCTCCGTCCGATATACGTTGGTTGTCGAATAATATCCTTCATTTCATTTACGAATATCTCCGACCTATATTTATCTAGAAGTTTAAGTCTCGCCTCTAATCTACGATCTTTCAACGATGGCCAACTCAACTCTTCAATGAGTAACGTAACGCTCTGTTTTTTATCGTAATTCTTTTTCACGAATCTAGCTGCTCGCCAATGCATTTTTTTCTAATTCCTTTATGAGTCACCTCTGATATGGATCCCAAACCGCTGCTGCGTATTCCATTTGAGGTCTAACCAAGGATAAATAACAGGATTCTCTCACCTTTTCCGTGCTTTAGAACGTTACTCTTTTTCTGATTGATTTCTAGCTGCCATTCCTTGCACCAAGCAGATAACGCATCCAGATCATCCTGAAGCTGACGATGGTCGCTAGGACCACTAATTTCTCTTTAGACTACGGTGTCATCCGCAAAAAGCCTGATATTACTTATATGAGAGAGAGTGGAAGTATTGGTGTGTGTGTGTGTGTGTGAGTAGGGAAGGGAAGTAGGGGAATGAGGAAGGGAAAGAAGGGAGGTTATGGGCGTGGGAGGCGATTCGGGATCCATTAAAACGTCATTTGGGAGCGACTCCACCCCCGCAAACAGGTTCCACGCCTCCGCCGTCGGGAGGGGACGTCTGGGAAGGAAGGTCGAGGCGAGGGAAGGAGGCAGGTGCTCTCTTCTCTTGCCCTCTTCCTCTCCCTCCGTCTCCGGTGTCTTTGGAGGCCCACGGCCGATACGTCCGTCATCTGTTCGACCCATGACAATGGACCTCCTCCGATTTCCTATGGGAGGCTTTTCGAACCAAGGTACCTCAGTCAGAAAAGAGCCAGTGTCTTAAGAATCCCAAAGATGGTGATTAGCTCATAATTTCAAATTGTTGGTAATGTTTTTTGGTGGGTCTGTAAAATGGTTTATCCGTATATAATTTCAGAGTAATTTTAACTTGTTTTTTTTGTAATAGAGGGGAGATGTTACAGTTTCATAAAGTACATTGACTTCCTCATCGAGGAATTTTAAATTTACATTAATTGTATTTTTCTTACTTGCTCTGACCAATAAATAATATCTTCTTATATATACGAATACATATATTTTAAAATCAGGGTTAAGCATAAATCTAAAATTTCTCGACCGCGAATAATAGTGAATAAAATACAGCTTGACTTCTTAGTAAAGCCAAACAAAAACCCAGGACCAGAAGGAATTCCCGCGCGTGTATTAAAAGAACTAGCAGAAGAAAAAGCTCCCTTCCTTCGGATAGTATTCGAGAAATCTCTTACCATCTGTGAGGTTCCTGATGATTGGAGACTAGCACACGTCACACCCATTCATAAGGGAGGTGACAAAGAAAACCCAGAAAATTATAGGCCGATTTCTCTAACATCATTATCATGTAAGATTTTGGAGCACATTATTGTTAGCAACACAATGCGTTATCTTGAGAGTAGATCGCTCATAGTCAGCTGTCAACATGGCTTCAGAAAAGGTAGATCCTGTGACACCCAACTCGGTCTGTTTGTGAATGATGTTTTATCATGCGGCGAAAATAATAAGCAGGTCGATGCAGTGTTCCTTGATTTTAGAAAAGCTTTTGACAAGGTTCCCCACCGTAAGTTGTTATTAAAATTGGGAAATCTTGGCGTTAATGTTAAAGTCATTAACTGGGTTCGCGCTTTCCTTTGGAATAGAAAACAGTAGTCATCGATGGTAAGTCCTCGAGTGTGGCAGATGTAGTCTCTGGAGTGCCGCAGGGTAGTGTGATCGGACCTATGCTTTTCTTGCTTTATATAAACGACATCAGCTCAGTTGTGAAAAGTAATATCAGGCTTTTTGCGGATGACGCCGTAGTCTATAGAGAAATTAGTGGTCCTAGCGACCATCGTCAGCTTCAGGATGATCTGGATGCGTTATCTGCTTGGTGCAAGGAATGTCAGCTAGAAATCAATCAGAAAAAGAGAAACGTTCTAAACTTTTGGAAATCTATAAGTCCATCGTTCGTATTTACCTACTCGATAGATGGTGAGATCATTCCTGTTTCGGAATCCGTGAAATACCTTGGGGTACCCTTGAATCGTGACCTGTCTTGGGACACCCACATAAGACGAGTGATAGATGCGGCAAATAAGAAGTTGACTTTTGTGCGTAGAATATTCAAGAAAAGCACGGAAAAGGTGAGAGAATCCTGTTATTTATCCTTGGTTAGACCTCAAATGGAATACGCAGCAGCGGTTTGGGATCCATATCAGAGGGGACTCATAAAGAAATTAGAAAAAAATGCAGTGGCGAGCAGCTAGATTCGTGAAAAAGAATTACGATAAAAAACAGAGCGTTACGTTACTCATTGAAGAGTTGAGTTGGCCATCGTTGAAAGATCGTAGATTAGAGGCGAGACTTAAACTTCTAGATAAATATAGGTCGGAGATATTCGTAAATGAAATGAAGGATATTATTCGACAACCAACGTATATCGGACGGAGGGATAATGAGGACAAGATTCGCGAAATAGATAGTAGGACGGAGAGGTATAAGGAGTCCTTTTTCCCTAGGACAATACGTGACCACAATAGATAAGTGAATAATAATTAGTTAGGAACTTGGTGCGCGGCACCCCCTGCCACCCACCGTCAAGGTGACTTGCAGGGTAATATGTAGATGTAGGTAAGAAAAATTCAAACACCCGTTTTTTGGAAAGAGCAATTAAATTTTTTGATCCAAATCTAAAACGCACTACGACAAACTGAAAAAAACAGGTCCGGACGAAACTGAACCTCAAAAAAGACAATTGACTTTCGAAATATTGCTCGAACACGATATCTATTAGCGGAGAATCGCTACAAAAAAGAGAATGGCTAGATCTCGTTACACTTTAGAGAACGCGTCTCTCTCTCTCATTCTTTCTTTACGGACTTCACGCCAACTTTCAGACCAGACGAACGTTGACGCAAGGGAAAACCTCGGTGCTCCGCAAAAAACGCGGCGGAGAGAGGGGAAGAAGAGATTCCGAGTATATGGCGAAACCACTAAAGATTTCTCGAAACGGGCGTTTCTTTATGTGCGAAAAGGTTGGAGACCTCGCCTATGGAACTCTCACGCTCCTTCGCTTCGACGAGAGCCAATCGCTGTCGGACAAAGGGAGCCTAGATGCACCGTGGAGAAGGAGAGAAAGAGAGAGGAACCAAGGTGGAATGAGAGAAGAATTAAGGAGAGGTGGAGTTACCGGGAAAAGAGTGGCAAGTGCGGGCGAGTGAAAGTGGTGGATGAGATTTTTTGAATCATTGGATTGGATGTTGAAGTAGTAAAAACTTGGATCCTTTTATTTTGCAAAATAAAATTCGACGTTATTTTTTTCTGATTCTAGAGCAGGAATTTACGATGGTGGTAGGAGTGTAAATAATTTTGAGCACTTAATTTTCATATTTAAAAAAATAAATCAATGTTTTGTTGCTATTTCGGAAGCTTTTTGTACTAAATTTATTTTATTGGGAATAAACAATCAAAAGGCAAAAGTTAAGGGCACGATTCCCCCAATCTCTCGTATTTATGAACTATTAGCAATGATTTAACGATCTTTAGTTAACGGCATCCCCGGGTGATGTTCGCTTGATTGATTTTCAAAGGAAAATTACCATTCGAAACTCTTTCTAATGGCCACCGTCAAAACTAACCGGCGAAAGCAATTACCTTTACCACATGAACCACGACTCGTCTTACCGAGGTGGAAGAATTGGTCGCAGGAAAGGGGGGAAAAATAGTGCCACTTATGATGAATTCCAATAAAATCTTTTTTCGGCATTACAGAACATATCCTTCGAAGATTGCTGACGTTATTCTTTTCATTGAGAAATAAAAAACGTGAGATGAAGAATTTCCGCGCCCGCCATGGTCGTTAAGGATTCGTTCCCCTCATGTTGTCTGACAAATCGTTGCAACGCGCGAAGAAGAAACAAAAGAAACTCCCGCTCATCCTTACCTCCCGTTCTTTCTATCCGAAGGTAAAAAAAATTCACCGGTCGTGCTGGAAGCGGGGGTGGAGCCCGCAAAGAGCGAGAAAAACCAGAGAAAGAAAAGATGGCTTTCGGCTTTCGTGTTTACGGGCGCGCAAAAGGGGAGTGCGTTAAGGAGTCTTTCCGGTGCTCTCACATTCGACAAAATGGCCGCATACACCTCACCCATCTTCTCTTGATAGAAAAAAATCTCCTTCCTTCTCCACCTCAAACTAAATGCAAACAAATCCCGCTCTCTTCTCAACTTCCCACTACTCTCCAGTCGAACCCCGTTCCCATAGAAAAAACCAAAAGGGAAAACAAAGGGCGTTTATGATTTTAATCTCTATCGCTCAGAGTAATGTCAATGTCAATACTTGTGGTATTTATTTCCGCCTTAGGAAATGCCCACGGAATGAACTGCGCGAAGTTTTCAATTATGTGCAGCAAGAATTTTCTCCCATATTTTTCCTATTGCACCATAACTAATTAATATGAACTGGAAAAATGGTTGAACTGTAATGAACATCCGTTCATTTGTTAATAGACCTAAAAACGCCACGAGAGCAATTACCAACACTAATTAAGTTTACGTGTAATCTTTATTTTCATTCTTCCGGGATATGGTTATCACCCTATTTCCTTCGATGCACCCGCTGGAAACGATAAATGCCTTTAACACCCTTAAAGAGAAAATATATTTTAAAAGGCAATCTATAAAATGTTATTTAAAACTAGCGTAATTGCTCGTCAAATATGACGGGATTATCATAAAATTATTCCAAATATATTTCATTTCGATATGAAATATAGGTAAGATATGGTATGATCTGGTTTGGCTTTCATGCACAATCAAATCAGTGTTTTAATTATATTGTTTAAATAATTATTATCAGAGAGGCCAAATGATTATTCCAATATTTTCTGAAAATAAGAGGAAAATCGAAATAATAAGATATAATGCATAAAGAATTAGCAGAAATTTACTTGAAATATTTGAGCAAATTATAAGTTATTTAAAACGTATAGAATTTAGCTTAATAAATGAATTATTTTACTCTTATGAACGCGTAAAACAGGATAAAATGTGAATGAACAGTCAATTTACCATCAAAGGAAAAATGCGCAGTAACTTACTATGAACTAAATACTTACATGAACAGAATGAGTTATAACAATATTTTAAGATCGCAATTTTCTTTTAACTACATATAGTAGTTTTGAATTCTTTCTGAAAATTGGCTTTATTTAAAGAAATTTAAATAAAAGTCAAAATGTTATTTTTTAAAATCCTATTAGAGATTCGGTTCGAAATATTTTATATTTTCTTTCATCATTTAAAGAAATCCATTAAAAATTACGTGACTTATATTTAGTTTTATGAATTCCCACCACTTGGCAATGGCGCATTATTCAATAGTATAAGATTTTTTATAATAAATTTTTTGTACTGCAACTCCTTTTAATCATATACAAATGCTACGTACTCTTCCTCTTTCTCAATTTCTGCTCATTTCCATTCTCTTTTCCTTCCCCCGTCTAATTATTTAATAGATTCAGTAAATAAGTTATACCCATGTATACAAGTCTGATACGTGTTAACGCATTAAAATGGTGCATTTATTATTAGGCGAAGACTAGAATTCAACAATTGGGACAACAGTGGCCTAATATAAATAAAATGCATGAAAACGTGAAAAAATCGTATTAAAACGTAATTTTTGGAGATTAACGAATGAGATTTAAATTCTTCTCTTCGCATAACTAAGTTAAATACCTCATCCTTGAATTATTTTAAAATGTAAACGAAAAAGGTCTGCATGTTAAGAAATGGCTTTTTGCATGATTTATATATGCGACGCGAATTTATAACTCCGGTAAATTATAAGATGCACTGCAAATAATTATGAAAATAACTATAAAAATAGTTAATTACCAAAAATTTCAATAGGAAGTTAACTGAAAGGAAATTAATGAAAAACGCGATTTTAATTATAAATAATTCGGGCGCCTTCTCTCTCTCGTACTAAAGCATTCAAAGCACACTTTCCTTACGCATATAGTATAAGGACGAGAATACAATCTCGAGGTTTAACAATGACACGGTCGGCAAGACAACATATCTTTTAAAAACTTAAAATTTTCCAATAAATGTGATTTAAACGTATAACTTGAGCGATTTCGAACCGAAGGCAATTGTCAACGATAAGAATAAGAATCTGTTTATTTTTCTTTAAAATGGTCCCCGTCTAAAGATCGTAGACCAATCACTTCTAATTTAAGTTTGTAAAAAAGCCTGCAAGTGAAAAAAGGTATTTTTAAGTGTTCTTTTATGGGGATTTCTATAGAGCGTTCCGGCGGACCAACGGACGGACGGACCAACAGAATAAGGATATTATGTATATAATGATTCCAGAAAAAGATTAGTTACAACTTCGCTAAAGATCCTTCAAGTTGATACATCGTTTTCTGGTGTTAGAATTAAGCACAGACCTTCGTAATACGTCCATTACCAAATTAAAGAGAGTGTACTCTTCCCATCTCTTTCGAGTACTACCCTGCTTTGATTTTATTTTTGGGCGGAAGTCAGAATACGGTGTGGTCATGTACCACTCCAAATTTTCCGTGAGGACTGTGGACTTGGGAACAAATACCGAAAAGAGTTTTGTTTACTCGCAGACCACTTGCTTGACATATTTTGTGAAAATAAGATAACGACGTATTAACATTCCCGCATTGTCACTCTTGTTGCCTCACATTGTGACTTGTTTTTTAAAGCAATTCAATTCACCTCGAAAAGCAATTTTCCGGTGGTTCTCGTAAGGGTCGCCACCAGGTGGCGCTAAATTAGCGCCGCCGCACAAACCGCGCAATTTTCGTCACCAACCGCCGCGTCGGGTCGTCAAAAATACTTCCAACGCATTAAGGCGAGAGACCTAACAATGGACTCATGCGGAAGAGAGAAAAAAGAGAATTATGGGAAAAAATACCGACGCGGAACGATTCGACGAGACTCTCACGTTTAAGGCTATTTACAAAACGTATTGTGCGAAAAATAAACTACATTAAAACTCAATCGAGCGAAAAATAAATAAGGCATAACTCAGCGTTTTAAAAGGGACAATGAGAAATCGTCGAGGTTTTTCGAGATCGTCACACTGTAGCGTTTGACTGATTTTTAAAAATGTGCTGTTATAATGATGGGTCAGTGTACGTAACCATGGAAATCTATGAAAAACGTTAGTGTTCGTTATGAATAACGGAAAAATTATAATCGGAGAGGTTTGACAAATAACATATCGGTTTAGATTTTATCAGATAATGCAAGAGTATAAAGTTATCATACCAACTATAGTTACAGATAGCAATTTGTGAAAAAAAAGGAGTCTAAAAAGCGCATTTCCTGCGGCAAATCACGATACACGTGAAAACATCAAGCGTATAGTTTCCATTATTTCATAGCTATACAAAGCCTCTTTTTTTAAGTAATAAAACGCGCGACGGATGATCACGGTCATAAATCGCATTAAATTGAGGGGAAAACGTTAACTCGATCCATCTCTCGTGCTTCTTCCCAACTGACGGAGCAAAATCCGCAGGAAGTTCAGCCGACTCCGTCCATTTACCCCGAAACATCTCCCGGAAACAATTTTACACGCGTGCCTCTAACCCTCCACATCCCCTGGCGGTCGCCGAAATCGAGGAACCCTTCGTCCACGAAAGACGGGCGCGCATCGGAGATGGCGCGTGGCGAAGCCGCATGGATAAAGGGGCGGAGAGGGGGCGTGATCGTTTTCGCAAATTAAAAGCGAAAAGTTTTCTTGTTGGCATAATTGGGTTTAAATTTTTAATTGGAGAGATATAAATCGAAGCCAGAATTTATTATTTTCTATAAATATATCTACATGAATGTAATAATATAAATAATTCGATTGATAATTATCGATCTCATCCTATGGCTAAAATTAAATTGGCAAAACAGGTATCTCCAATAACCACAAAAAGGTTATGGAAACCAGATACTACATATTTCTGACTACAAAGCAGCCGTCATTAATTTTATATTCACCGATAGAAGAATTAAAATCTATTATCGACAAATCGTCCCCGAAGCACGCTTTGTGGCCGAAATGCGCATCTGCATTTCGTAAACCTTTTTTGTATTTTGGATGTGGAAGTTGAACCAAAATTACAATCTTACTCATATACGCATAGTACACAAGATGGATGCTCTGTATGATATTTCACAGAACTCCAAACAATCGCACTTCTTGATTTGAGAAGTTCTTCCAACTAGCCGAATATCGACAATAGAGAGGAAACTCGTCTTATTGTTCAATTAGAGCCGAATCCGTTATTTCCACGAAGAAAATAGCAACATCTAAGGATCACAGGCGTCAAGCGTAGAAGGCCTCCGAATATCACAAACGTAAACAAGGCTGGCGACACAAGAGACGTCGACGACCTCTAAAAAGTCGCCACCACGTCGACGACGCGATCGGGCAAAAATTCGTGAGCGACAAATACAAAATCCCTTCCGCTTTTGGGCATTTCCAAGTCCAGTGGGCGTGGAAAACACGCGCGCCTCGACGAAACACGAGGGCGAGCTGATCGAAGGTAGTTTGGAGAGGGCGGATGAGGGATTCGGCTCACGTAGGTAGACACGACGACCGAACGGACGGCAGCAGCGGCGGCATTCCGCACGCGGTCGGACCGAGAGGGCGCTCCTTCGCCTTTCTAGCTGTATAGGAGAGGTACCAAAATAAAGTCGACAAGGTGAGGACTAGTTTACGAAAAAGGAATAAAACGGACGACCTTCGGGAGAAAGAGTTTCCTGAGGTTAAGCCCGCGAAATGTAGACCGATTTTTTATTCCATGCGAGTATCCCGCGAAGCATTTTTCCTTTTTCCTTTCCCGCCTGCGAAGTCCTTGTTTTACAAAGCGTCCGTGGGTGCAGAAACGGGAAGCAGAAGGGGATGAAGAACAGAGATTCAGAAGCGATTCAGAATCGTCAAAATGTTTGCATAATTTTTTCTCGACCTTAGAACAATGGCGAATAAATAAGCAGACCATTTGAAGGGAGTGACAACGACTGCTTGGCGACTGTGAGTTCACCACGACATTTTATCCGTCGACGACATTTTGAGGTTACATTTGATGCAACTGTGATGAGGTATAAAAAAAAGTGAACGCAAACAAAGATGTTATGCCGCTTAAGGAGAATGTTTAGCATACATCGAGCGAGGGATAATGTAAATGTCATTATAAGATTAACAAAAGTATCTTATAAGATTAGAAAAGGCTATAATTCCTCTGAGCCAAAGTACAGGGTGGACCAAAACCTACTTGACAACTTTAATCCAAAATTATGAAAATACAGAAAGTCATAGTGACAGAAAACTACTTGCAGGGTGTGAGAAAACACTTCAAGTTTTTTCTACAGGCATATGAGCTCCCTTGGTTACCCTGCAGATGTCCCAACGATAGTCTAATTTTTCCCATACGTGCTGCAGCATATCTTGGCCCATTTTATTTATCGCCTCTGTGATGCGCTGCCGAAACTCAGAGAGGGTGCTAGGCATCGGAGGATCATACACCTGATCCTTCACGAATCCTCAGAGACTAAATTCTAAGGGTGTCAGGTCAAGGGAGTACAGGGGCCATGGAATAGGCCCCTCACGTCCAATCCACATGCCAGGAAACATTGGGTCGAGATAGGTATGGACTTCTCTATGAAAATGTGGCGGTACAACGTGAGGTTGAAAAATCATGGTACCATCATTCTGTTCCTGTAGCTGTGGTATCAGGTTAATTCTGCAACATGTCCAGGAACACCATTCAAAAGAGTGGGTTCCACGAAGAGGAAAGGTGCATACACCGCCCAGCAACTCATGGCACAAAAGACAATAACCTTTGGACTGTCACGCTGGTACACCACAGTCTCTCTTGGTGATTCCGTGCTCCAAATTGTGACATTCTGTTTGTTTACCTTACCACTCAAGTGAAACACAGCCTCATCACTAAAGACAATTTGTTCCAGGAAGTTTTCATCCTCCATACAAGCTGACATGTCACAACAGAAGGTCAGTCTTAGTCTCTTGTCTTTGACAGACAGTGCCTGCAGCAACTGCAATCTGCATGGCTTCATTCGTAGTCACTTACCTAAAACCCTTCTAATGGTCGTACGCAGCAACCCTAATCATTAATGGTATGTCTCGTAGACGTCTTTGGGGTAGCGACGAATGCTGCCCGAGTGCGTTCCACATTGACCTCCGATGTTTTCGGTCTGCCATCTCCTCGAACGGGATGATTGCACACATGCTGTTTCCATGAATTTATTGTACCACTGGTACACAGTTTCTCTGCTGGATGGTTTGGTGTTGAATTTTGTTCAGAATTTTTGGATAACAACTGTTGTAGACTTTGTTTCATGAAACCAAATCACAGAGCAAGCATTCTGGGAACCCGTGAAAGGTGCCATCTTGACCTGTACTATACTGCGCTGCCATCTTGCGGCAAATTCAAGAGAAACAAATGATCATCATTTAGAACAAAGCTAAAGAAAACATCAAAATTGGAAGGAGTAAAAACGCAGCAAACGGTGGTAAACAATACTACTATACGAGCCCTATAGTACTACAACAAAACCATATAAAAAATTTAAGGCCGTTACATTTCTTACAGAGGCATCAAAAGTTTTCCACGCAGAAATTCCGCAATAAAAATACTTGGTACGTGAGCGTTTGTTTGTAGTTAATTTCTATCATTTGATTTATTTTTACTTTTGGGAACTGCATACTTCTATATATACAACGTTTGAAAGTACTACCAGCGTTTTTACATATGTACTGATTATCTACAGCAAAGGATTTTGTTTGCTCGCGAACATGAACAACACTTCTCCTACGGAATATGGACGTCAAACATCACGTTTCATAAAGATATTTTCGACAAATATTGTACAAAAAGAAAAGGAAGAGTCGAAAATGGCCCCGGAAGCAGGTCCGTTAAGTGTGAAGCGCGGAGAGATGAATGGGATGGGAGAACGAAAAGCCGGACTGCTTCCTCGAGATGATTCGAGAAGGATTGGAGGAAGGAGGCGATCTCTGGGAGTTGAAGGATGGACAAGCCTCACCTGAGGGAGGATGGGAGGAGCTATTGAGGAGGTTCCGGAAAATGGTTAGCGAGACGAATGCGAGAAAGAGAAACTGCAGTAGAAATTTGCAAATAAAAAATGAAAAACACAGTTTTCTCTTAACGATGCATCAAAGGCAACCATATACGTATACCAGAGTCTACGAATAATAAAAAGAAGGAGAAACCGATTCATCTCGCGAATAAAATTCAAAAGATGGAAAATTAACCTAAGATTTAATGCCACCTAGCTGAAAATATTTTGCAAATGTGTTGGGGCGAATTAAAAAGTGAGAGGTCCTGATACATAAAGCTCGAATAAGGAGTGGGGTAACCAAAACAAACATCTCGAATGCAGGGTCTTTCACCGAAAAATGTGAAAATAAATTGTGAAAAGGTTATTTTTTATTGAACTATACTTTTTCTCTTTAAACCGTTTTATCGCTTCAGCAGCAATTATTCCACCGGAAGAAAATTTCAACTTTTCTACTCGACAGTCAGTCCTTCATAACGATTCGACCAGTGCATTTCGAGTTTTCCGATTTCGTAATCGACCCCGATCTTCAATTAGGGTACACGATCGACCCGGCCGCGAAGAAAATAAGACGGAGTTTGCTTTTCCCTCTCTCCTGGCACCATCGACCCGCATCTCCTCACTACGTGCTTCGAAAAAATTGTATCAGAAAATCCTTCGCCAAATTTATGATGCGTGAGGGAGATCCAGATATGTGCTAACCTTTTTTAATTTCTTTCTCTCTCTTTTTCCAACTCTCGATGGAACCATGAAATGCGGAAGATTCGTACTTGCATTAGAGCTGTTAAACCTCACCTGCGTTAGAAACACAAGCGCGGGAAGAATTACAGAGCAAATTACATAAGGCGCCGTTTTTCGCCGACTGCTATCATTCCATCGGAGTAAAGAATCGCAGACGCGACGTGTTGTCGGTTGCCCACATTTGTGGCAGCACGTATTTTTTGGAGATTTCTTCCGATTACTCCTAGATTCACCACTTTTCCTATGTCTAGCTCTCGTATAGACGAACCTGAAAATCCTAAAAATTTGGCCTATACAGATTGCGGGACATTGTCCGTACAAACGGACGGACAGACAAACCGAACGCGTAAGCAATTCCTTCTGAAAAAAGCGCTATAAATGTTTGCAAGGAGCTTGCGATCGCAAGAAACATTTCCTTGAGCGTTTTAAAGAGAAAGACGGTCGCGGGAATCCGCACATCGCGCGAGACGGAAGGAGTACGCATGAACGAAAGAGGCACTCGCTCCATTAAAAAAGCGGCAAAATGGCGCGGAGAGGATCCGTCGCCGTAAGAGAAAAATAAACTTCTATAGATGTTCGCGCGCGCGCACACGCACGCATTGGAAAGGGAGGAAGAGAAATAGTCGCGGAGACGCGAGTCATCGATGGGGACCAATCAGCTTCCCGTCCTATAGCATCTCGTGACTTCAGTTCGCGACAAAGAGAGAGAGAGAGAGAGAGAGAGAGAGAGGAAGAAAGGAAAGGTCAGCTGATTAAAAAAAACTGCCACGTGACCACATCGCCGCTTCCTCCATCTACCGAAATTATTCGCGCGACCTCTTTTTTTCATTACCTCGGTTTTCCGCGATAAAATATCGTGGAATGTGAAATAAGGCTCGAGAGATAGTGTTTGTTCGAAAAGTTGCGTTACGTGAAAGAATGTGATGGGAAGTTCAAAATTTCTGCCGCAGACATTTTGGAGAAAGCGATCGTGAAATAGGGGTACTTCTTGCAAATTTTACCGAAACTAATTCGGGTTGGTATTTTAAGGGAATAATAATATTTTAGCATTTTATTGGTGCGATGAGGTTCAAAATTTCATTGTAGGGGAAGAAATGTTCAGCGCTAGTATAACTCTTGATAACCGAAAAGATTCTTCTTATTATAACTTCAGCATTCGAAAGAGAATTACAGAGCTAACCTTATGGCTGAAATCAAACTGAAAAACTATATCTCTCTACAAGTCATATCATCATCATGCTGCTGTCCGAAGACAGGTTTTAGCTGAATCGCTGCCTCCATCTCTCTCTCTCCCTAGAAGCCTCTTTTATATCTCTATTAGTACTATATTCCTGCTTTATATTCTCTAATATTCCTATTCTTGTTCTCTCTCTTACTCTTCTTCCGCTAATTTTGCCCTCCAAGATCGTCCTTTGTAAACACTGTCTTCTCAATTTGTGCCCTAACCAATTTGCTTTTCCTTTCCTGATTGTTTTTATTAGCATCCTTTCTTCTCCCACCATTTCTAATACTTCTTTGTTTCTCTTCCTCTCTGTCCATTTCACTTTCATCATCCTCCTCCATACCCACATCTCAAAACTTTATAAATATTTTTCCTCCTTTCTCCTTACTGTCCACGTCTCTGCACCATAAAGAGCTATGCTCCATATGTAGCATTTCGATTTCTTTTATTTCTTCCTTGTTTCTAAATTTATTTTCTTGCTTGTGAGGAGCTCCTTCTTCTCGTTAAATGCTGCTTTTGCCATTGCAATCCTGCTTCTGATGTCCTGTGTACTACTTCCATCCTGCGCTAAAATACTGCCAAGATATTTGAAACTACTTACTTGTTCCAATTTTTGGCCATTTACCATTATGAATGAAAGTTAAAACAAGTGGTATTAGCCCGATGCATTTCGCGAAATGCATCGGGCTAATGCCACTTGTTTTTGGCTGGAGTTTTAAATTTCATTCAGTTTACGCCAAAAAGTTTTTTGAGCCATCTTTGAAGAATTTACCATTATATTTAACTCTTTATGTTCCTTTGAAACCACCATGACTTTGGTTTTTTCGGCATTGATCTTCATTCCATATTGTTGGCCAACCTCCACTAGGCTGTCTGTCATCCTCTGAAGTTCTTATCTCCATAATCTGTTCATACATTTCATCTACTTCGTCGTCGCCAGGATTAGTTGTTGGCATATACACTTGAATTATAAGCATTTCCACTGGCTCCATCTGAAGTTTTACGGCTATTAATCTATCATTAACTGTCACTACCTTGCTAATTCTTTCGACTATCTCTTTTCTCATTATAATCCCCACTCCCCTTTCCTTTTTCCCTCCTCCCGAGTAAATAATCTTAAATTCGTCTGAATTTATCTCGCCTTCTCCTTCCCACCGAATTTCACTAAGACCTACTATACTAAATTATTCCTTGTCATTTCCCTTTTTAAGTTCTCTAGTTTACCCCCCGAATTCATAGTCCTAACATTGCATGTACCTATTCTTAATTTCTCACTACTTGCTTTCTTTTTATTAATGTTACATTTCCTCTGTGCATCCCCTAAGGTAGTCCCTACCCAGAGATCCGATTGGGGGACTATTTTACCTCCGGAATATTTTACTCCAGAGAGACCCATAGAGGTATTTGCAGCTTTTCAGCCTATCATGGAAAATATAATGAGGTAGTTTCCCCTTGCTTTCCTCATCGCAGTTTCACAAGAGTGATTACACATCTGTAGCTGTTCACATCCACATTATCACCTCCTACAGATGTACTGTGCAAGCTGCTTCCCTTGCACAGGGGGATGTAAAACCCCCAAGACTGCTTCTTAGTCTGACTCTTACCCTCAGATCTTTCCGGCTTGGATGGTCCTACGAGGACGGCATAGCTCTTTGGTTCATAAGAGTACACAAACCCTCCCACCTCTGTAAGGTTATGCAGTCCTTAGGGAGGGCACAAGCCATATAAAGGTTGAAAATTCATACACAAACTTCGGCTGCAAAGCAGCCGTCACCAGTGGTGATTCACCTGTGATAGATTCTAAAGAAAGAACTTCTGAATCTAACACCATTGAATCGCCGCTTAGGTTTCTTTGTAGCCGAAATGCGCATCTGGTTTTCCAAATATTTTATGATTGTTTATAAATAGTAGTTTGTCAATATAGCTTTATCATAATAATTATCAACAGTAGTTATTCTAGCTACAACAGGAAGCATCAACTCAAAAAAGAAACTTGATAAATTTAGAGCAATTGGTTTCAATCTGTCAATTGGTTTCTGTCTATCACAGACAGAAGTTGGTACCAAAAACATAATATCGGTATTGTCTATAAACATATAAATGACTGAGTAGGCCAACCTTTTAACCACTAAGCAGCCTTCACTAGTGAAACGAATCGAGTTGTAGCTAATTTTAGTTAACAAGCATACATGGTGTATTTGCTTGTTATATGAGTATAGGATATTATTCTTCATAAGAAATCGATTTGAAAATATAATTGATATGATTGAAATCATACCAAGCACTTCGGGAAGAGGAAACTTATTCGCTGAAGTTCCCACTAAAAAAAGTGGCACATTTTTAAGCAGTAGCCATCACTGAAATGACATTTCCACAAAAATGATGACGACGCAGTTAAATCACAGCCGAAATTACTAAAATAAAACTAGCATCAGGAGATATAATAAGAAACAATAACCGCAATGATGTTGAAAATGACCGACGTTGAGCTCATCGATTGAAACGATTTGCCCACAAAACAGGAAAGAGCATTCTTTTTATGGCTTAAGCCGATAAAATTTCTCGTGCACCCAAACAAGATTTGCGAGTGATTTATGAATGCGACGTGAAACACTAGTGAACACAATAATATTTCGACGGTAGATTCAGAGACAAGAGGATACTAAAGAGAAAGTAACAGTTCATGAGTGGGAAGGAGACAACTATCGTAAAAAGAAGTGTTTGGAAATGAAGGAGGAACAAAGTCCGGGAAAAATATGAAACGTGCTATCGCCGAGTAAGTGGAAAAATACATTCACTCTCAATTCTTCGCTTCTCCTAAAAGTCGAACGTAAGAGGTGCATTGAGCGTAAAGGAAAAAATAAAACGACTTAAATTTTCATTGTAAATGGAATGCATTATGCTCCTCACCGCAACCATTTCATCTGCAAAGAGATGCGTTTTTAAAGAACGATTTGTCCGTGTCCGTTCGTAAAATAAAATAAAATGAAAAAACAGCCCGATAAAAAAAACCTTTATTCTTTCGCGATTAAAAAATCTGCAGGTAAGAAATTGTTACCTAAATCAATCAACCTTGAAATGGGGACAGGCTACGTGGATTGATTTTGATTCCCTCCTTTGGAGAAATGTTATTTTCACCGGCTAAGGTGGCCGGAGGAGGGAAACCTCATTCCTGTCTCGCTTGGGGCATCCACTAGATCAACAAGAAAACACGTTTTTCCCTCTCTCTCTCTCTTCCCGTCAAGTCAGTCAACTTCAGGAGTCGACGACCAGGCATGAGAGAGAGAGAGACTAGTCGGTTCTACACGATATAGAGAGAGAGACCTTCCTTCACGTTCTGTCGGCCTGACTAAGCACGAAGACCTATACGAAAGGAGAGGTAAACTACGAGAGGAAAGAAGAGTGAAGATAAAAAGAATGAGGAAGAACGAAATACAGAATGGAGAGCAGATAAAGAAAAAGGCATAAGATAAAAGAAATCAGCCAATTTGAGCGACAGATGCGAGATGTAGAAAGAAAGACGCTTTCGATTGGGAAGTTAGGGAAAGGAGCACCACCATAAATTAAAACAAATACATATATTGTGAACGCGCGCTGAAAGACTTTATACGAAGTTTAATTTACGTAAAAAGAGCACAAATAATCAGAGAGAAAAAAGCCGAAGAGTAAAATTAAGGCTAGAGGAAGACGAAAACGATAGACTGTAAGATTAAATGAAGAAATAAGAAGACGGGAAAGAGTTAAAGGTGACAGAGGTAGAAAAGCGAGGTAAAATAACGCGCGAGAAAGGAAGTAGGAAAAAACTAGATCTTTTATGGACGCTAAAGCAGAAAGGAAGGGAGTGAAAAGAATAGAGACGGGGAAGGACGAAGTGAGAGCGAGACGAACAAGCAGGATAAAAAGGATGATAAGAAATTTTCAAGGAATGAATTGCAAGGAAGGGGTTGAAAGGGTAGGTTGGAGGGAAAGGGGAGAGAGAGCGCGTCGGTGGTGGGGGGAGGCGATGAGAAAGACTCTTATAGAAGACATGAGGGAGGAGGTGGAGAAGATCACGACAAGGAAAGGAAATAAATCAATGACGTAACAAATCTGGATCCCGGCGCCGGAGCGAATGTCTCGGAGACTCTCGGAAGAAAAGAAGACGCCGGAGTCCCGATGTCGTGGGGCGGGAAGTATAGGGTGGGAAAGGGCGGGAGGGGGAGGAGGGCTGTAGGGATCAGGAAAGGAGGGAGCTTAAATGCCGATACACAAGGGGACGACGTGAGGGTATCCCATGATGCTCTGCGACCTCCAAGTATCATTGAATCGTGTGGCTGCAAGTGAGACAGACGTTTCTGCTAGCAGGGACCGTGGCCGCTATCGATGCTTTTAAGCCACAAAAGGGCCCACTAATCTTATGACCGTAAACACTATGCATAATACGTCGTATCACTGATACAGTGAACAAATACGCTTAGCGTGCGACGATTTCAGTGCGAAGGCAGGAGAAATTCGAGGAATATAATTTTATAATTTTAACTTTCTAGAATTTTTATATTTAGATATTTAATGAATGGGAACAGATTTTATCGTTTCAACTACGAATCTAATTTACTTAAATGAAAAACTTCAAGCGTAGAGTTTTGTTACCTTTTATACTTAATTCAAAATAATGAATAAAAAATAAACATCATAGGAACAAATGCTTTGGTATCCGATCATTTTATAGGATAAAGTTTCTTTCATGTTATTCGTATGTATTGATCAGAGTAATTAAAGACACGAAAGATCATTTAATCGATAAGGTATCGGCCACACATTATAGAATTAGCTTTAAACTCTCACGTTCCCAATATCCTTCCAGAAAAAGGAACGGTGACTGAAAACACGGCCATTAAATAGCGATGCGTTTCCCATAAATGAAGAGCTCATTCAAACCCGATTCGACGATGCAATCGTTCGTAACATGACTCCGTGATTCGAATATCAATTAGGGACGACAAAAGGTGATGTAGATCGCGAGATTCAACCGAAGGCCAAAGGAATGCTTCGAGATCGATGAAAATTTGAGGAAAATGACAGCAGGTTATGTTGGAGAAGGAAAGAGGTGCGAGGAGGAGGAAACAGAAAAAGGCAATGAAGAAGAAGGAGAGAGGAATGAGAAAAAGTGAGTGGAGAATACATTGGAGTCAGGGGCGAAGGGCATGTTCCTATGAGTTGATGCATAAAAAAACGTGGGAGGAGGTCAGTCTGATGCCGGAGTGGGCGGAAAGAATATGAGTATTGTGTGTGGGAGAGGGAGAGAGAGAGAGAGAGGAAGCCAGGAATGGGAAAGGTGGAAGAAGAAAGGGTTGGGCAGAGAGCAGTGGAAAAGAAGGCGGGGAAGAGAATGGAGGGATATAAAAGAGGGGGAGTGGAGGAGTGTAAAAGAGGGAACGGGTGGGCGGCGGGAGAGAGGAGAAACGGATCGCCTTGTTTGTTGTGTAGATTAGACACGGGTTTTTGGAGGCAAGATGGTGTTTTAAAAAAACGTCTAGGAGGGAGTTGTCGGGATGAAGAGGATAGATAGATTCACTAAAGAAAGGGAAAAGAAAGATAGAGGTAGACATAGAAGGAAAGATTAACAGACAAATACGGACATCCGAAGGAAGAGAATCGCGAAATATTGAACAATTATGTCGATTGTCGTAAAACCTCGTGTATTTTCGATTATATCAGCTTCTCTGTTTCTTAAAATAAAAATTATAAATCATTTTAACATCTAGCCTTGATCGATCTAATGGCGACGATGACTTTTGCTCTACGAGTAAAAATAAGCGACAATATAAGATGTAGAAACACGTAAAATACGTAGTAAATAATGACATGACGTCCACACCGCTGGCGACCCAGAAAAAAACTTGACCATAGAAACTTTTTCAAACAAATCAGCAAATTATTAAAGGAGGGATTTAAGAGAGAAAATGAATAACGAAACGAGACAAGACAGTTTGGAATGAACGACAAAACGCAAACGATCGCTCGAGAGTATCGCGCTGCTTCAGCCGTCGTTTGTTTGTATTAGTCCATAATTGATACGAGCCAATCCAGGCGTTCAAAAACGTTTTAAGACTATTAGAATGATCAATTTATAGCACCATTAACATATGCAGTTTTGACAGCGAGAATTCGTTGAATTGAAACGGATGATTTTTTTTGCGTCGTTCGAATCCACAACTGACAACATACATGTGTTCCTCTGAGAGATAATGGGAGGCAAGAGACGACACTTTGACGAAGATGCTTCGTTAGAGGGAAAGGGCTAAACATTTTACATTCGTATAAAGAACTTGTCCATATAAAGAGTTTAGATGACTAAAGCTGAGAAAGCAATGACAACAACAAAGCAAAAAATAAAACCGACCATTTTGTTTACATTAAGCTTCTTTAGAACAAAATGGCTTCAGCATCGGATGGATTTCCAGGTCAGTTGAATAATGATACCAAAATAACTTTTACTCAAATACATTTACACTCATAAAAATAATAAGCTAATGACAGGTAGAAATGGTAGGCTTTCTAAGCGGAGGAGGAATAAAATGAAAGACATAAGACGGTGCGGAAGTTCACGTCTAAGAGAAGATGATGGCGTTATTATCAGCAAATATGAATTAAAATAAGCATCTGAAACCTTTTAAAGTGAAGAGATATTCGCGCGTTTTGTAATTAATAATGAGATGCAGCGATAACGTCGGAGGACGAACAGAAAAATTAATAAATGAACAAGATAAGCAGAAACAAATAGAGGAAAGAGATGAGATGTTTAAACCAATCGAAACGATAACTACTGCGATAATGAAAACGAAAAAGTGGAACATAAAAAACAACATCACTTACCCACAACTGTCACTAGTTACTTTATGACAAACTACAAGTAGGTATATTCGTTATGATTTCACCATATTTTTGCGCTCCCTTTGACCAAAAATCCTAATTTGAATGAGAGACGAAGATTTGTCCACTGCTGTCCCATTTCAACAGATGTTAACATTTTCGACAACAAGAAGGCAAAAACAAGACAAGCACCTAATACATAAGACGTGCGTTTGAACAAGGACTTCTTAAAAATAAGTAAATACACCTTTTAACGTCAATTTGTATTTTTGGTGAATTTGAAACTGAAAAATAGATTGATAATAAATATAAATCCAAAAAAATTAATTTCTACTGAAAAATCAACTTTAAAGTGTGTTTTGTGTGATTATACCAGGTGTAGTATTATCGCCACTCTTTCAGAATATTCAAGAAGAGTGAAAAATAACGAACTTCTCACATTTATCGCGACAAAATAATGAAGTTCATGCCGAATTAACATTAGAACTGTGAATATGGAAAGTTCCCGCCTGATTTCTTAATAGATCTAAACTTGGAAGAAAACACTAAGCTGTGATCCAACATTTTATCGATTTCTTTTCTATCGTTTTCCTTATCTGATTAAAATAAGAATGGATTTTCACCTTCTAATATTTGTTTTGACATAAAAAATTCTTAGGTAAAAAATGAGAAAACGCGACGAGTTTGTCGAGCGTTTAAACGATATTCCGCATAATGAATAGCAAAGTTTGATGCTATCACGCGCACACGCAGAAAATTCGCATATCCTTGGGAAACGGTGGACTTCCGGGTAGCTTACAAGCAACAATTAGGCGTCACAATGGTGGGAGATCGCGGTCTTTATGGATTTAACCGTAAACTTTAGGCAAGGAACGTGTCTGAGAAACAGTTGGCGTGAGAAATGAGGGAGGAGTTGCAATGGGAGATTTATAGGTTCGAAAAATACGAATGATAAAAACTAAAGAAAACCGAAGCTAGGGAAAAAATAACAAAGCAGGTATCGCCAAAATTCCTTGTGTGAAGGGCTACTTAAAAATAGGAAGACTTGTTGCTCGGCGGGCAACATACGCATGCGGGTATAATGGGGAACAGAAAAAAGATGATATTATAATCTTCGAACCAGAAAATGATGGCTGTTATACACTTGCGCAGTAAAAATACTTATAGATTTTTGAATAAACCAGACTGGCGCTCGCGGGTCACCGTTATGCAGAAAACTGCGAATAACCAACGAGGCCATCCTCGCACCCGACTACAAATGGGTATTTAAAAACCGAATGCTAGAAACGCTGAGAGAAACAGAGATAATGCGATAGAGACACAATAAAGCGCGATACGCCGATTCTTGCTGCAAGTGTTCAACTGTCGAGGCCGCGCTCTAAGCCCCCATTCTTCCCTCCCTACCGTTCAAGCACTGCTGACCATCCCTACCATAGCATTCGAACGACTCAATTACCGCTCCCTCCCCTTCCCACAAACCCTCCCCTCTCCTTAGTGTACCTCGTACGAAACTCCTCTCTCCCTACCTCAATCTCGACCCTTCCAGCGCCAAATGCACTGCATCACCTACAAATGGTCGACCAGCGCCGAAGATACAGCTGTTTTTCATTGCCGTCTTTTAGCGCCACGATTTATCCTTCGGAGAGAGCCATCTTGTATTTAAAAAAAACAGAAGCATATATTCACGGTTAAACCTCTTAAAAATTCTGGAACTATTTTATGAGGAAGAGCATGGTGAATATAAACCGTTCATTAAATATAGAGAAGACCGCTCGTTTTCGATGAAAAGTCCCAATGTACTGGAACATTCCGGTTGGAACGCCACGGCTGGGTTATTAAAAAAATAAAAATGCCACAAAATAATAATTATAAAAAAAAAATTTAAAATGCAAGATGCAGCTATGAGCGGAGATACCTTTCTCCCATTAATAAGTTGGAGGATTCCAACCATGGTTCTTGAGTGGAGGTGTGTATTATAATAGTAATATTATGATTAGTTTAAGTGAAACAGGAAAGATAAAGCAATCCAAAGCTTTCGAACTTCATTTTTCAAAATTCGTAAATGCTAAACGCTCGTAAATCAATTTCAAGGACATAACATTAAGGTGGAAACCACTGAAAGGATTACCATTTTACTCAAACGGCGGAAACTCTGACGGAATAAATAATCGTAATAAAATGAGGGTTCGTAACTAAGATTCTCAGCCGCATCTTATATGCCATATATAAGTCCACCAATACGCCACCGGCATCATTACCGTCGACGGAAGAAAAATCATATCCGGGAAATTTGAAATTAACCGTTTAGACAATAATCATTATAATTAATCTCAACGGTAAAACGAGGCAATTGAAAGAAAAAAAAACGCAAGTAGAAGCCGTTTTTCCCGAAGCTATTTTAATTGGTTTTTCGAAGCCGATGAGAAATCGCGGCTCATAACATGTTTGAAGCAATTAGCCACGGTGTACAGCAAGAGGCAGTTCATGCGCGAAGGAAGAGTAAGATTTTTCGAAGAGACGAAGAAGTCAACTACCCATGTCATTAAACCATCAGATCAAATTTTGCTTTAATTCGGCAGAACGGATTCGTTAAAATAATATATATCGGGTGGATGAAAATCGTGTGAACCGGTCGAAAAAACTGGTTTTTAAGTTAAACAAGATCTTGGTAGAAAAGAGTCAAAAATATTGAGGCGTTTTAGATCCAAGTTACGCGAATCCTGCAACAGCCAGCCAAAGGCTACAAAACATTCTTTCTATAGGTATTTTTTTTACGTCTTCGCGTTGCTTTCCGTCACGAAAACTCCTTGAATAGCCATTTCCTTCACCAAATACACTTCTTACCACTTAGGCGTTTTTTTCTAATCCGACCGATGGAGCTGCATTCCATTCTTGTCCGTCGACTCCTCGCCGCTAAATTACCGCCCTGAAGCGCTCCTTCCGACCTCGGGAGCTAAATTACGTAATTGATATTGGATGATGGAGCTGGAAATCTTTAACCGGAGGCGATGCAGCAATAAGGGACATAATGACAACCAATTTTCAAAAGGCATTGGATATACCAATTTTTTTTAAACCACCGATTATGATAAAAAATTACGGCCTAATAATGTTTAATAAAAAGTTGAAGATCTAACGCAAGAGAGTTGTTCTGTTTGAGTTGCATAATAGCAACAATAATGCAACATTGCATTCTCGGCTAGTGAGAATGAATGTAAAGTTGCAACTTAATTTTTTATTTAATTGTTTGTTTTGGTCGAGAAAGCCGAAGAGAATACATTTGATTATGTTCCAGATCATACGAGACTATTTCACATATTTATGAAAATATATTCAAGCGTCATTGATAACAGTCTACGGAATAAAGTTTGTTGTGCGACGAAAGAAGCGTTTCAGTGATCTTAAAAGCAAAATTAAGCGCAAAACGATATTTTCAAAACGTCGGTTTTCTTTCCTCTCGCGTGACTGAATAGAAAATTCAAAACATTTTGTCCTTGAGACAAAATAAAAATTATTTTTTAAACGCGCCTGGGAACGCAAAAACCGCGTCCGGAAAATCCACCCACCCTTGCATATCCGCTCCATCCTCCGTTTCTCGCGCAGAATTTGGCAATGCCTTATTCTCTTTACCTTCACTTCAGGTTTCATCCTCCCACACACATCCGCCCTCTCTGCTTCACTCTCTTTCTGTCTCTCTTATGAAAGTTCACTTCCCTCATCCTCAACTCAACCTCCAACGCTCCTGTTCCACCTCTTCTACACTCCTCAAGATTTTTTTCTCGTTCGCGCCGTCTTCCGCTCCCACTTATACCGTTACGACACACACACACGCGCTCAGTCGCCATTTCCTTAGGAGGGACTAGGTTTCCCGGAAAAAGAAATAAACAGGTTCGCGATGGAACCCTTTATAAGTTCGCACTTTTATCTGTGTCTGCGGATTACATCAAAGCGATATAGCCAGAAGTTGATATGGGTATAACGGAGAGGATTAATCCGACGCAACAGTCGATACAATTCTACAGCTTTAAAAAATACCTCGAAATTGCACGTCCCTACCTCATCCGTTTTATCTGAAGTAAATCCAAAATAAAAGGTCGCATTCGCTGGATTTCTCCCTTCTGCTTTAGCCTATCAAATGACGCTGTCAGTTTATATTTTTTCTATTGTGATTCCGTACGCATCTGACGCAAAAGACACATAAATGCCAAAGTAGATTGATTTATCAATACTTTGAACTTTAAATTTCACGGAACACTTAAAGTGCTATGAATGAAAATTGGATAAGACTGACGTTGACGGGTTCGGAATGATCATTCGAGCCTTATCGGCACGATACGAAGCCCCGCTAATTTATCGCAATGGAAATTGGATGATTGTCTAACAATAAGTCGGGATGGAAGAAATAGGTCAATTAAAAGCATGTCAAAGACGAGGCTTCTGATAGCTTGGATCCAATGACGTAAGATGAGTATGCAGCCACCAAAGGAAATGTATTTAGCAACTCCACTTCAACAAAGAACCGACATAATTCGACGATTTTGCATACGCCTGATTTTGTGCATGACATGACGCGTTGAAAGGCAAAATATAAATCAAAAGCGAAACTTATGGCTCTCTCAGCCATCATCGTATGTTTATTCAACGTCTTATTTGTTATATTTTCCCTGGCCAATGTTCGGTCTTAAGAGAAAAATGCCAACTCGCCAAGATCGAATCATCCATTAAAAATCCGATTAATAGTGGAAAAAATTTCCCAAGCGTTCGATCCCATTAATATCGTGATGGTACCTTTGCGCGCAACAAATTACCACGCTTAGAAAGAAAGGGCATCTCGACGTTATAATTTCTCGGTGAATTTTTAATCGAACTTTAATCTGCCCTTGGTCGAAGAGAAAAAAATGATTGATGCATCGGGATGAAGTCATTAATACTCACGGTTGCTACTTGGCAAATTTCCAAGCAATGACATTACTCCACCCTTATCCGATCTTATGGCCGGCTGTAATCTTTTACGCAAGGGCCCCGAGAACCCCCGAAGGGAAGAAGTTACTGCCTAGAGTAGCATCCACCTACCAAAATACGCAATAAACGACTCCAAAAAACAAACAAATTATGTCTCGAGGAAAAAATTGCAGAACCGACTGCGAAGGCTGAATGATAGGTTTATTTTGCCATTGAAACGTCTGCTCTTAACGACTGGACTGATTTATCCGCTTTAACACCTGCGCCTTGGAACACCATTCGTGACGCCCACCGGGGCTTAGGTGTCTCCCGCGAACAGTTCCTTAGAGGCATTAAATCAAAAATATATACCTGCAGCTAGCGCTCAAGCGGGAGAAACTCGGTCGTTCCGGAATCAAAGAGAGTTCACGCGAATGCGTCGGGGACCCATGATGCTCCATCCAAAGGAAAGACACCGTTTCCGGTCAAAAAACGAAAACTTGGCTTACCTGCAAGAAAAAGAAAGAAATTTCTCCATTAGCATTACCGAAAAACACAGAAAAAAGTCGACAGCTACCGGGAAGTCGTGAGAAGGGAGAAAGTCGTATCGCTGAAAGTACTCAAAAGAGTGCAAAAAACGTATCTTTGTTTAACTCTTGCATGTTCTTAAGAAAAAAACTGCGTTTTAGGGCAGCGCAACTGGCGCGCAGGTGCACGAGCTGAGAGCGTTTTAAGTGCGCGTGCTCGAAAGTTTCGAGTGCATCAAACCGAAGGAGAAAGGTTTAGGCGATAAAGATTTCTTCCGGAAACATCCATCGACGCGATTTTATAGAGTTGAAAACATTTTATTACAGTACCTTTTTTAATTATAAAGTCATGAAACACGGTAGAGATGTTTCTATAGATTGAATAAAGTCAATGTGACAGTCTGTTTCTGGTTAATTGGACGTATTTATGCATAGATAACTTATGAGATTAATTTTCATACATATTTACACAGGTTATTTCAACGATTTCACGAGTTTAAAACGTCATTAGGATACCAAATAATAAAGCAAATCATTATTTCAGATCTCTTTATTTAAAACCTTTTATGGCCTGGATCCTACTAATCAGCGCATTTAATAATAGGACAATTAAAATTTCCCTTGGCGAGAGAGTATTTTCAGGAATCAAATATTTTCACTTAAATTTAAAATAAGAGACCTTCGTGATTGTTTAGTTCCACATGGAAACATATTCAAAGGATATATTCTCAATCTCAGTAGCACCAAAACAATAATCCATCAATTAAAATATTCCTGTTATAGAGATTAACACGGAATCGGCTCCAATGTATCATAACGTAATCTTGAATGCATTTGCTTAAGAAATATAAATTTCCTTCCGTCAAACCATATGAACCTAGAGAGGCAAGGACAGTGGCGGATTTGCGCCTCCTGGGGCCTCTGGCGCTAAACATTTTGGAGCCCCTGGCGAAACATGTAGGGGCCGCTGGCGCTAAGCAGTCGGGGGCCCTGCAATCTAAATATACAGTAACTCCTCGTATAACGCGCGGTTTCTCAATTACACGATTTATTTTTTAGGGACAATTTTTCACATAAAGCGCTCATCCCCGCAATAGCGCGCAAAAACTCGTGCGGCGGACTATTTCGCGGAGTGGTGTAAGTTGGTGTACAATTTTAAATGGTGGGAATGCTGTACTGTGCACACATACATATACACTCACGCGCACACACACTTATTCACGCACAGTATATGGCAGTGGGAGTATTTTAACTTTAAGCCTCAGAACTTGATAGAGAGTTGCGTTGAATCATTCTCCTGCTGAACGCACTATACGATTCGCGCGTAAAAAATCAATCACGAAAGCTACAAATGCGCACGCTAGCTACACACGTAGTCATTTTGTGCAGTTAGTGATTTTTGTTCTATTGTAAACATTATTAACCCTTATGATGAGTGGAAAGCGTGTGCAATGTGATATCAATGCAAACGAAACATTGCTAATACTGAATACTACGTAATACATACAAGCATGCTAACACATACTGTACATAAAAATAATAATAATAAAATAAAATAAAGGTGTGAAATGTCAGCCGAAAACGCAATCCAACCATTTTCCATTATTTTTAAAGGGAAAATTGTCCCCGCTTAAGGCGTTTTTGCTTAGCGTGCAAGTTTTCACAAACGTAACTATCGCGTTATTCGAGGAATGACTGTATAGTGAAACCGCTTCTAACGGCTATCTTCTTTTGTGACATCTCATAACTATCGTTTTTCTACGGAAAAATAGAGAGGTTCCACTGATCTTTAAATTGAGACACTTAATATTTCTGAGATGATATACACGAACAGTTTTTCGGGGCCCCTTACTTCACGGGGCCCCTGGCGCGCGCCATGTGCGACCCCCCCCCCCCCTAAATCCGCCACTGGGCAAGGAAAAGCGTGGGAAAACTAAACGAATCCAAATAAATCTCTCAGAATCCTGAGCGTTCAAAATGTGATAAATTATTTCCACCTAGGTACCGACGGCCCAAAGGCCAATGGAAAGTTCTTTGAAAAGCCGAGGGCGTAAAAAGAAATTATATTTTCTTGCACACTGCGGAAGCGAGTCCGTTTTATTCACGCGAGTTATTACCTCCCATTCCGAAGATAATTCGAAAATGTTGTTCAGTACGTCCGCCAATACGCGCGCGCCTTTCTCCAAACGAAATCTGAGAATACGGCTCTCCTCTCTCAATCGGACCTCCTCATTCTTCATGAATGGAAAAGCACCGCGCAATCTTCCCATAACGCTTGAGGGCGGTCGTAAAAGCAACGCGATATGGAAAAACGAACATTCAATTCCTCCTTTCCTCTCGGCAATCTCCCTTTCGCCGGCCGATAGGCGAATTGAGTGGAGTGGATGAAGAATTATCGTTCGATCAAGCCCTCCCGCGATAAAAACAAAATATAAAAAAATCGAAAACTCCAATCAAGAATCAAATCGATCCATTCAACCTCGCATGCGGCGGCCGGTCTTACTACCTTCTTCCGTTCGAATATGAATGAGAAGGATTTTCATCCCAACCGCTCCGAGGTAAAGAGATTAACAAGACCGCTTCAAACTCCTCCGTAAATGGTCAGGAGGCGAAAGAGCGAAGCAACACCTTGCGTCACCTCTTGCGCGGGGAAAAGGTGAATGGGGAGGGTGGGTATGAGTGGGAAAAGAGGGAGCGAAGAGAAGATATGAGAGGGAGAGATCGCGAAACACGTTTACATAGGGATAGGGAGAGAGGGTTAAAAGTCCGTGGTGGTAGAGAGAAAGAGGAGGGAGGGAGTTTTTCATCCATTGAGAAGCAAAGAAAAAGCGTGGAATGCAAGCGTCCTGTACCTTCCACCATCCGCCCTTACAACCTCTTGCTTAGCAACGGCTGCGGAGAGGAAGGAGAGGAATGCCATTACGACCGCCGCGGATCTTTTCCCTCCCGGTGGAATGGGTTTCGTAGGATGCTGTTGGTCTATAAGCGGTGGAGAAAGAGGGAGCGAAGCCTTCCATTCACAGGAGTCATGAGCATATTCATTCAAGAAAGAGAGACGGAAGGAGAGCGGGAGGTAGATGGAGGAAGGGAGATGCAGTGAGAGTGAGAGAGAGAGAGAGAGAGAGAGAGAGTGGCTGCTCGCTGGACTCCCATTCATTAGTCTGCGGGCGAGAGGTTGGGTTGAGAGAGGAGATTTGGATTGGTGGGAGAGTTGGAGGGGATGTTGGTTAAAGGTAGGTGGGCAGCATACCTTTCTCGACCCCTCCTCTTCCCTTGATCCTCTTTCCCTCGATATATCTCTCCCCCCCCCTCTCTCTCTCACACACACACACCACAATCTCTACCTCACGACGGGAGGCTCGGAGCAAGTGAGATGCAGGGCAAGGAAAGAAGAAAGACCGCCCACCGATTTTAAACCTTTTTTCGGTCGGTATGTCCTTCGGATTGAATCTTGTAATACCGCCTCACAGGATGAAATTACGTCGGCCTAAGGGCTAAAAATTAATGGTATCGCGAGTAAGTTTATTAAACGAATCTTGCGTTATTTCCGCGACGAGTTTATACGCTGGTGGTTTTATATGGCCTTATATTACTCGATATAAAAGTTTTTGAGTTCAAATTTTATGGTATTATCGTCTATATAATAAATTATATTGTCGGGTTTACAAATAAATCCGAAAGCGACTAAGGGAGTAAAAAAGGATCGCTTTTAGGACGACGCCATAAATATTACGAGAATGGAAGGGCAATATACCTTTATCAATTGGTATAAAAGTTTTTGTGGCATCATTAATGATTTATTATTACCTTAGAAAATTGCAATTGACTAAGAAAATGGTAAAAGGTAAAAATCTCCAAATGCCGTACGTCATTTGGAGATTTTTACCTTTTACCATTTTAATTGTGCCGTGAAGCTCATTTTCATATACATGACTAAGTAAAATAGCAGTATATATTGATAAAAGAAATGTTTACGATAACTACATAAAACATCAAAATATTGATTTTACCAAATTCTCCAATAAAAATAAACATCTATCATACGTACTTGGTACGTAATTAAAATAGATCAACAGAAGATTAAAAGTGGATTTAAAATAATAAAAAATTATAATAGAAATTGAATATTCTCTCCCTGCGTTTACTATCTCCTTATCTGTTCCTCCCGCAATCCTATCTGCTTTTCTTTCTCTCCAGCACCCTGACCATTACAAAATGAAAATGAGCGCCAAGAGAGGATAGAAATGTTCGGTCTCACAGATGAGAAGTAAGATAATGGCTGTTCCTTGAATTCAGAGGGAGACGTTAAGACAATTGAGATATGGATGCCAGCGGAATATTTTAGATTGATCCCCAAGGAAGAAAAAATATTCTTGATTCGAGGGGCTCCATTATACGTATCCTCAAAGGATTATGATCCCCATAAGTACACTTTACATTTCTTCGGTCGTAAAACTGAGAAACGCACAAAGGAAAGAGGAGGCCAAGATGCTGACAAAACATGTCGAAGGCAAAGTTAAATCAATCGTGAGGACTGATAAATAAATCCTAGTGCGTGGCGTAATTACCTCGGATAGTTTACCTATCTTATGGTAGGGACATAAGAATTTAGTACTGATAAGAAATGAAACTGTGATGACTTATGTAAAATAAAACGTTGTAAATACTTAAGACCAAGGTATAAAAAAACAAGCACATTCATACGTTTACAAGTTTGGCATTTGCAAATGCATGACTTTTATGTCTTTCTTCAAGGAATACTTGCAATTACTAACAAAATCAACAGGTTTAGGTTCAACTTTGGAGAGAAAAATCCTTTACTAGACAGGAAACTATATTACGCTAGTCTTTAGAGATTCCGGTAGTACTGAAAATGTATTGTAGAAGTTAGTTAAGTTTATTCATGTTGTGCAACAGTGGCGGCTCGTGTATAGGCACTGCGGAACTGCAGCACCCCCTATTTCCACTTGATATTATCGATAACATTTAATATAATGAGTCATTTTTTCTTTAATTCTTTCTTTATTTTTGTAGTACAATATATATTCCTTAAGCTTAATGTCAGTACTTCAGTAGCCATCCCCAGTTTATGAAAAAGATACAAAAATCTTTGTATGGAACTGTGCGCTTCACAGTGCCAGCGACGTGGTGCTTGACTGTTGTGCGCATGCGCACATAGGAGGGGGGTGGGGAGGAAGGCGGGACTGCCAGGTAGAGAGAGCACTGTTGCTCTCACAGTGCCGGCTCTGGCGTGATGGTGGAAGGAAGTTTTTTTTACTCAGCGTGTGTTGTGCTTAAAAACCGTGTACCATATTCTTGAATGTGATAAAGTGTAGAATTAGATTATTATTCTGCTTCCAGATATTCTATTTGATTCATTTTTTTTCGGTTCTTTTATTTAACAGAAAACTTTAACCATGGCCTTGCATCCCCAAGAAATAAGTTCTGTGACTGTAAGTGAACTTCAACAGCTTGCTTAAGTTTTCACAGCTATCTCTCCATGAGAAAGTTACAGTTAAGAAAAGAGGTCGTTCAATTATTGCAAATTAATTGAGCTGCTGAAATTTATCTTGGAAAATAATCTAGATGATGTTTTTAGTGAAATTACGAAACTGATAAAAATCCTCTTGACAATTCCCATGACTACATCAGAGGCAGAGCGCTGCTTTTCAACACTGAAAAGAATAAAAACTTTTTTAAGAAGCACTATGAATTTGGAAAGACTAAATGCGCTTGCAGTACTTTCAATGGAGAAAAATTTCCTCAATTGTCATCCAGAGATCAAGGAGAAAATTATTGAACTTTTTGCGCAAATTAAAACAAGAAGAATGGATTTCATTTTTAAATGAATAGATCAAGCTTGAACTGTAACAATTTAAGTTAAAGTAAGTAAAAAATGTTTGTTTTTTTGTTAAGATTTTATCAAGTTCCTGAATAAATTTTCTTTTTATACATGTTTTTTTCCTTTTACACAATTTTAAAACAAAGGCTAAAAATTTTCTGGAGCAGCACCCCCACTAATTTTAGCTACGAGCCGCCACTGTTGTGCAATTATTATAATTATTTCACTAAAGTTACCCCTGCCTAATTGAAGTGGTAAAAGGATGAAATTTTTAACATCAACGAATTTTTAAAAATCATCTCTAAGCTTTATCATTCTAATAAATAAACCGATGAATCTGCTTGAATATCTATCTCAAACGCATTAATAGAGTAATTTATCTGTCGCGCACGATAAATAAGGTCACGTTTTATATATAAAACACTATCCTAAGAAAATAATATTGTCGATAAGCATATCAAACAGAGACTCTCAACACTCGAGCGATGACATATATTAAATCCGACGAAAGGATAGAGTTCACGAGAGAGAGGCAGACAAAAAGAGCGAGACGAGCGCAAAAAGAAAGAAAAAATTAAATGCAAGGAAAAAAGGTAAAGGCAGAAAAGTGCGTTTGTTTGTGTGTGTGCGTGTGTGAGAGAGAGAAAGTGTACTAGTCTCCCCTCAACTTCACAATTTAATCATCTCTGCCGAGCAGCAGGAGCACGATGATTTCCCGCGAGCGGCCTTTCTCCCTTCCCTTCCTCAAATCTCGACTCTCCATTTCGCTCCCATCCCCTCATCCTTCCCTTCCTCCCCTCTTAACACCACGCGTGGGTTCATTCACTCGGAAACGTGTACAAACTGTCCGCGACAGATAAGAATCGCCACTCTCGGAGCGGACGAGTTGCGCACGGAACGGCCCGGTTTAATCGCACTGCCAGTGTGCGGCGACACATCGCTTCTCGACGCGAGGTAAAAAAGAAAGCCCACGTCCATCCGTCAAGAGAGAGAGAATATCAAGACAGCGAGAATGCGCGGGGAAATTGTGCTTGCGCATTTCACCCCGACGTTTTACGAACTGAAAAAACATACGTCGAGTACGATCAACGGTGCGCATGGACGTCTCTTGCACGCGTCACCGCTTCGAAAGCTAAATTCCGAAATTCCTCCGCCGGGAAGAACAACGAGTAAATCGTGCGCGTGAATTCCAAGTCTTGGGCTACATAAAATAAATAAACTGCACACTTATTTACCCAAAACGAATAAAAGTTAATCACACGTGGTACTGAAATGGCCGCGTATCGCATTTTACGTATCCATTTGGCTCAGGAAAACTAGTAGCCTATACGAGCAGGTGATTTGTTCCATATATTAAAAAATTTGGGCTACGCTGTTTTGCCTGACATGGTATTTTCCAAGAATGCAACCCGTGCTTTGCGCAAGGTACTAATACTATCGATTTTTCAAACAGAAATTTCCGAATTCACCGGCCCGGATCAGTACGCGAGGTTGTTTGTTTCCACGTGTCTTTCTTATCGGTCACTCTTATCAGGGAGACGAGGGAGCGCGTGAGTGCCAATTCACCCACTTCGCGATACATTTGCGCCCGGATAAGCTCACTACCCCATCCTACCAAAAAGTGTCCCCCGCCCAGAAGAGAAAAATAAAAAAATCAAATAAGCTGCGAGTCCGCTAAACAAGTGTCGGAGCTCGATGACCGCGCGGTAACCTTTGATGAAGAGTTTTTACTCGTTTATTTTTTTTCGCTCCCGTTTTTTCCTTTTGCCCGAGCGGAGTGAGGGAGAGTGGGCGAGAAAGGGAACGAGGCGGAGGTAGAGCGAGTGAGGGATGATGGGCCAAGGGAGGAGCGTTGGACCCTCCAGATCCCACAGCGGCGGAGGATAATTTACATTTTTAACAGGCCGGGTCATTTGGTTTTTTTTTCAGTTTGTTTTTCCATTCGGTCGTCGGGGGAGATCCTATCCCGACCAGCTCTACCAATCTCATACTCCTCACGCCATCTCCAAAAGTTCTCTCACGCCCTTCATAGTTCTCATCAACGAAACAAGCTTCTCGCCGAATAGGATAGAGGGTGTGAGTGTGTGTGTGTGTGAGAGAGAGAGAGAGAGAGAAAAAGGGTGTTTCGGAGATTGCCTCTTGAGTTTCGTGTTGTGTCGGCTTTCTGTCCGAGCCTAAATGGAGTTGCACCATCAAAAGAGACCTCTTTAATGTCTTTTTTCCATTAAAACTAACTAGCCGACGTTCCTTCCCTTTCTGCTCCGTATCTTCTTATAGTCAATGAAGACTGTCCGGGGAAGAAGCGGTGTTTTCTTTGATTATCGCTTTGCTTGGAATTAGTAGCTTCATTCGATACGTTAAAACCATCCGATTATTCCCCCGGGTAGCTTAACGAACGCCTTTCTCTGCCTACCCATTTATTGACGACTCTCCGAGTAAAAGGCGGTGTTTGTTATGATTCTCGCTTTGCTCGAAATCAGTGTGGTCATTCTATACATTGAAAATAGCCTATCGTTTCTCTAAGCTAGCTACCTACACGAACGCTTTCTTTCCGATCGAAAAACTTGCGAGATAAGGATGCGATATATGTGTTGACGCTAGGATTGCGATAAATTATCTCGCATTCTTTGTGTGTATTTTCTGGAAAATCAGCCTCTTGGGATATTATCGCCATTTATAGCGACTAATCTTCGCTTTAATTCGATAAACTTCACAGAAATACGATTAAAGGGCGTTTCACTAAACACGTATGTCTCCGCGACGAGTAAGATGATAAGTATTATAGGTATACGAAAGCTTTTTAACTTTGCTAAAAACTCATACAGCTGTTTACTTACCCGGTTTATTCAATATTTAGGCAATTGATTCTACATTACAAGGATGGAATTTAAAGTGCAGAGCAGATAAAATAATGGTTGTTGGAAAAAATAAGCGATTGCAGTTCGAGGCACCTACAGCATTGGTGTTTTGGGCCACTCTTCTCATCATTTTCCCAAGTCAAAACATCACGTACGAACTTTAATGGAGATCAGTTTCCACTACCGATTTGATTTGCATTCTTACTTGTTTTAGGGTTGCACGAGTGCAATCTTGGTTTAAAAATAAAATAATGGTCTTTATGTTTTGACAGATAACATAATTATCTTGTACCCGCGGTTCTGGAAAATGACGAGATTTCCGTAAATTAATGCCATGCACATAAAAACTGGTTGTCGAAAATAAATGACGGAAGTATTCTCTACGAAATTAGTGTTCCATTAAGGCCGTTTTTATCTTACAGTCCCAACGCAATCTAAAACCACTCTCGGTTAAGCCACGTATTGCAGGGGTGGATAGCCTTTTCTGCATGACGGGCCGCATTGGTGGTAGCGAATACTTCGGCTGGCTAGATCTAAAGTTAACTAGCGCTTCCGAGGTATCACGTAAGAGAAAATAAAGTTCAAATTATCAAATTAGGCATATGGGGTTGACATTTCTGTATTATATGTTTTATTATCATAATATGAATTAAAAATTGATGCATTTGTTTCTTAAATTTTACGGGTCTCTTTTTCGCAATAGCTTCGCCAAAAAAGTTCGAATCTCCAGCACAATAATGATAACATATAGGAGGATACTAATGTTTAGGCACTTCCAGATGAGCTGGAGATTCGAAATTTTTTTCATAGGTAAGATTTTGTGCAAAACCGACTAGAAAAAACGAAAATCATGAAAAAGTGCAAGAATGCGGCCGCTAAAAATTCGCAATTGTTTAAACAAATTTTTCAGGGTTTAGACGTTTCCGAATGTGCTACGAAGCTGAAACTTTTTTTATAAGTAGAATTCTTAAAAAAAAACGAAATAGGGATTATACAAATTTTGATATTTCAATTTGTTTGGCAGTTAAAAATTCTTAAAGTTTAAACAAATAGCTAACTGTTTAGGTACTACGGGATAAGCTAGGAAGCTGAAATTTTCAAATTATCTACAAAGTTGTGAATTTGCACAAATAAACATTTCAATTTTACCATATGTGAATTGCGGCGGCCGTTAAAAATTATTTAAATTTAAACAATTAGAAAAATATTATTTTACTTCTAGAAATGCTACAACTTTAAAATTTGGCTAAAACGTGTAGCATTAGTACCTCATAATGGAGAAAGTGTAAAATGTTTAAAATTGCAACATTTGAGGAGTTTTTTAAACTATTATTTTTACATGTGAGAAAAACGAAATTCGCTGCGGAGTTGAAATCTTTAGAATTAAAAGAATATTTGTAATGATGAAATGTCTGTCTGAAAAATTAATGTTTTTTCAAGGTGAGATGAAATGCTTGCAGTATGCAAGCACCAACTACTAGTAAAAAATATGATGGAATTCAATCTTGAAAATGCCAATGAGAAAAGTTCAGAGACAACATTATAAAGAATTTATTCGAAATGAGAAGTATTTACTAAGGGGTCCCGATTTAACGCTAGATATTTTAATACATTCTGCTAAATAAAAAATAATATTTGATAGATAAATTAAAAAATGAAAAAATAAATTTGAAAATCATATAACGCTGGCGGTGGGTCGCGGGTTGGGCGCCAATATATTGCATTATAGAAAGCCGCCTGTCACCCAGAGAACCAAGTAAATCGTGGAGTCACATGGGAGACGGTATTAGTCAATAAAATTAACAGGACACGATCTCCAATAATGAATCTCGGAAAGAAATTTAAAAAGGGAAGGGTAGAGATGGAAGGGCGGGAGGAATTAGGAAGAGGCATTAAATGAACGCGCGAGGCGTCCTTGGCCCCCAAGGGAAACGGGTGGCCATTAAAAGAGATGCTGAGGCGTTGTGAAGGGAAGAAGATGGTAATTTTTCCTCTTTCTCTCACTCTCCACGAAAAGATGAGCGAAAGGGAGGCGGTTATAACCTCCAAGGTTAACAAAACAACCGACCGTCTGATTCTTTTCGTCTTTATTTTGCATAACCGCCGTCGTCGAGATTGCGTGGGAAAGTCGTGAGTGGACAATTTTCCCTCCGTTCCTGCAACCGTCATAAAATTAAAGAGAATATAGGCTTTGAGACAGTAGGGACTTTCTCACCTTAAGGATCTTGTGAATACATCGAGATAAACATCTGGAAATTTTAATTTGTCGCGTCCTTGCTGCCAGAGATTGCGCTCAACTTACGGAACAAAAGATTAAACAAAATAATGTTATTCCAAAGACTTACATAACAACACCGTGATTGACTTGAAATCAGACGGTGGGTCAAAAAGACGCCGCATGAAAAAAGTCGCCATCTGAGAAAATAGCGTAAAAGAAAAGTCAGAAGGAAATTTTTATTGGTGTTACTGCAATAAATGAATAATGGGGACCACACTGAAAGCATGGGTAAAATTTTATTTTCGAGGACAACCAATTTGATAAAGGAATGCTGAATAGCAAATTTGAGAAAACGGAAGTTTTCTTCAGGGTGCTAAAAATGGAGGTATAGGTAAGTGAAATTAACCGCTCTCTAAAAAGTATAACAATCCATTAAAAACCAAATGCTTGCAAACGAAATAAAATGAAGCCGGAATCGACGAAACCGGCCAGAGCGCTAATATAAATGGAGATAGGGGCAAAAAAATAAATGCTTGATGACAGTTGATGCTGACAAGAGAACCCATCCTGTTTGGTTATTTAGCATGAAAAAGCTGTCGAGTTACGCAATAAAATCCCGACGGGAGTTTCTTTATTGCTACGAAACGACATTTATATCAAACTAAAGTTCAATTAACCATAAAGGCACAAAAATCTCTCATCCGTGATCATTAAAAGAAAAATGCAAAGTTAAAGATATTTTAGGTCTTTAATTTTTACGTGTGATGAACGCATGAATAAATTCTTAACGGTAGCTACGTAGAACGTTTTCAATGTGCATGGAGAGAGAGATATAAAGCCAGTTCATCGTTATGACTTAAATGAAAAAAAATGGAAAAATATGTTGCAGATAATCAACAATCGCATACTTTTCTAGTGTAAAGCTACTTTATAAAATAATCAATTAAAGCAATCTGCTCTGATATAATCTGGAAGGGGATTAGACATCATATTTTTGGTCCTGCGAGCAATTATCTAATTATGTGGAGTCCATTTTCCACTATTGTCCCATACATTGCTGAAAATACACGTTGGTCAGTGGTTCGCAAATTGGGTATAGCGAAAGGTTTTCAGAGGGTCAGGAAGAGGAATGTTTTAATTTAATTTTTAAAATTTTATGCATGAATATAATTATTATAAAATTAATTTGCGTAGATAAAATATTTATAATATCCTGAAATTAATATAACATATTATATTTATTGGTTGATGAATGGGGTTGAGGGGGTCGAGGTAAGGTCGTCAGCTTTAATAAGGGGTCGCAGAGGCATAGTTTTGGAACCGCTGCAGTAGGTAATAAATATTTCGATTATTACGCGTGTTCGTTTCCAAGGAACGACTATTGAATGCGCACGAATTAATGTTAAATTTTACTCAGTTTTTATCGCTGGTCTTGAGATAATTCCAAACGCTGCAAGAGATTTTAATTCTTCAGAGAATTTTACGATAGTTCGACAAAAAACTTGGCGTTTCATTTCGTCGGTCGGATCCTTTTTTCACCACGCCTGAAAACAATCTCGTATCCCAGTTTCAATCTCGGAAAGTTGATGATGTTACGTGCCTAAGGAGATTGAAGGAGCTAATCACATCGCCGCCTCGAGGAGCTAAGAGGAAACTTATTCCTGCGATGCCCGTTTTTTATCCACAGACCGAGTCTTTTTCTCCTCCATCCCCATCCCTGCATTCCGAAGGAATGATTCTCCGAAGTCCATTAAATTCGAACAAAATGCATGTCTGCACGAAAAAAAGAAGCAGAGGACATCGAACTGTGAGCAAAAAACAACCGAGGAAGAAGATATTCGGGAATGTGCAATTCAACTACATATTTATTTTTCTTTCTTTACTGCGCGTGATTTTAACTTACCTTTATTTATGGTATATACGGGTTTCCGTCGCCAACTGCCATTTTCTTAATACTCGGTAAATCACTTGGGCCGCCATGGTACACAGCTTTTTGAGTAACTAGGGTTTTCCGTTTTCCTCCGCCTATCAGCCCGTCACCTGCCATTTGAAATCGCTCACGACGCTCCTACACCCATTGTATATTTCGTAATAATTCATAAACGATGGAAAGTATAGGCCTAGCATTTTTATGCATTAAGGCATATTCTAAACGAGGGTTCGGCAACGCTTTTCGTTCGATCGCTGTTCATGGCCAATATTAGAAATTTATGATCCCCGGGCGCGCCAAAGTTTAACTCATTTTATCCCTAGGGTTTTCGAAGTTAACTTTTTTAAATCAGGCATCCTGAACATAATGCTGAAAAACTACAATATGAAGTCAAGTGTAAAAGAAAACTGAAATTTTTGTCTTTTTTAATTTTTACCATGAATTAGCGTGCCACGTAAAGTCTCGCCGCGTGCTATAGATTGCCGATCCCTATCGTAGAATGTAAGAGTTGATAGACAGCAGAGAGAAAATTCTGCCTTGACAGGGAATCGAATCCATCCTGATCTTCCACTATCCAGGGGGATATTAGTTTGGTCTCACAAACTTCAGCGAACTTAATCCAGTATGACCGATGCCGCAGGCTCCATAACCCCATTTATCCCGTAACCCTTTTGTCAAACCAACCGGGACTTTGCCAACCATTGGCAATTTCAGGAAATTAACTCCCGCTACTGGAGAAGAAAATCTATAACATTATAAAATATCAATCCCAAGGAAAATTAAAATTCGAAATGAACTTTCTGTTGGAGACAAACATTTTCCCGAGGTTGGTCTGTCTTGAACTTAAGTTCATACGACAAATGGGATTGTCCGGAAAGATTTGATTTCAACTGATAGCTATTTTTAGTTACTAGATCGAACGATTCTTCTATACTGAAAGACCATATAACATTACTTCAGAACAAAATCACAACCATTGAGGATCAGTGTATATTCGGATAAGATAAAATCGAACAGAAAGGACATCTGACATGCAAAATTTTAATATGTATGCAAAGTTACTCGAAAACTGTGAAGGAACTTGTTTTTCACGTTTAACGTCAAGATTTTGACTTCTATCACGAGCACACAAATACGTGCGCTAATAACCCTTAGATGAAATCTTCATTGGACACAGAAAGTACAAGTGGGTCATGCATGGCGGATAAAACGGTCCTGATCTGTGCTCGTCGGTGCGTTGAACCGGAAACGCCGGAGCGCAAACCGCGCGGATGCAGTTCGTTTTTTCGAAGTGCGTCTGCGAGTCGCGAATCAACCCGGAGGTGGATAACGAACTTGCGAAAATAATGCAAATTTCGACTTTGTTTTTTTATGATTATCTATACGATCGACACATGCGTGAACGAAGTTGGAATTATTTTGTTCTTATCTTAAGCGAGTGAATCTCACTAAAACGCATGGTCACGGACGCGTTAGCGATCCCTATATCATCGTAAACGGGCTTTGAAGTCTACCATAAGATATGCCTTATCCGAGTAAATAAAATAGGGATTAGATTTAAAATTAATTTCCTAATAAATGCCGTACTAGGCTTTCAGGGCCTTAATTGTTTAAAGAGAAAAATACAAGAGGATCAGATTACGCGGATGACTGAGAAATTCACAAACCTAATGCTGTCACACTCTGGTTATATTTTTTAAATGTTAGATTTGATTTATCTGAGACAATCAATATAAATTTTAAGCTATATCGAAGATTTATGAATGTGTTTGGGGTTTCTCAAACTGAATACACCAAAACCATCACCATGTACGCTATAATCTTTACAGTCACCAGTAACCAGAAATAAATTGGTAGATTGCATGACTAAATAACTAGAGACAGTGATTTAAAAGAATTAGAAATAAAAATAGACTGGGAGATCATAAGAGATTTATATTTAAAAATATTTTTTTCTCCTTGAAATTAAATCATTTTGTTGTATTTTTGTAGAACCGAATTAGTGTCAAATATGATAATAAAGTCCTAATAAAAGATTTTAACGTTAACGGTGTTTAAAAAACAGAATTCTCGCCATTTGCTTTCATAAACGTTTGCGATAGCCAGTAGTCTAAGATGCCTTTCACAGTCTGATGGAATCATTTAATTCGCTTAATTACGCCACTAATTGAGATTTTAGGGGCATCGTTACAATGGCCAAAGCAGAAGAGACTTCTTAACAAGCAGCGAGCCTAAATAATAAGTAACAAAAAGTATTAAGCGTTGCAATATTTGTGAAATAAATAACTATTTATCTTGACTGGACTATAAAAGAAAACGCAATAAAATCTTGTATTCGCCTCCATGCTTATAGTGCAGGAGCGCGAGTTCGAATTTAAAGAAATAAAACATGTAGAACTGCGACATATGCTGTATTCTTTCTACGCCGTTTCCGATTATCATTCATCCCTATTTACCAGGGATAATACACCGCCAATTAGAATTGCGTCACAGTAACGTCTTGAAAAAAGCCACATGTTGTCAGTGTCATAGGAGGGAAGTTCTCCTTCATCCTTCTTTCCAAACGAATACTTCGTCTCTTCTTCCATTTCCTCACTCCTCATCTTCCACTCTGATCGTGTTTCCCCACCCGTCCATCACCTCTTCTCCCTCGTCCATCTTCTTCCCTTCCAGACTCTTATTGGCGGAACCAGCAGAGCGAGAAAACCAAGGTCCTGGATGTACCGGTTCGATACCAGGTTGGGCAGAGAGGAGTCCGCAAGAGTCTCGACGGGTGATTCACTGCGTAAAAATACGCTGAAAAAGGGATTCGTAAGAAACATCTCCCTCCCGTCCTGGCCGCTCTCTTCCTTTTCTTCTTGCAAACGCCAATTATGGCGATTATGGCGTGATGGCGACGTTGGACAGGAAGATAGACTGCTGTTCGTCCCAACCCATCCTCCCAATCGCCCCTAAGGGGGAAAAGGAGCCGACAAGACGGGCGATCATGCAACATCTCCTCCTGTGGATCCGAGGCTTTCTTTCGAGATGGAGCTGGTGTCTAGTTTTTTTGTGGTAGCAGATTGTATCCGTAGAGCAGTTGCTGATGATAGGACGATCATCACACCAGATCCCATCATAGGATGGAAAACTCAATATACACGAATTTTGCTCGATCATTAAAAATCGCAGGAAATTAAAACAATAGCTTCCTGAGATTATTATTTTTGTAAATATCCATGCCACCAAACATTCTTAAAACATTATTCTCCTCCTGTATAACTTAGCAACCAATTCTTCGGGTAAAAATTCCTCATTTTCTATTGGGTCGGGAACAGCAGTTTGCAGAGCTCGACGTTCCTTTCGTGAATCTTTTCAATTCTCGAATTTAAAGTGTCCAGCGAAAAGGTATACGAACTCATAAGTCAGAATTACACGAATGAAACAACAGATAGACATTTTTCGGGAGAAATTCTACGCAAATTTATTCGGTCGGAAATTAACTAACCGAGATATTCGTCCTAACATTACTTTTGCACGAAACCTCGCCTCCGTCTTACCCCTCTTCCTTTCTCTCTCTCTCCTTCCCGCTCACCCCTATTCTCTCTTTCTCTCTGCACCTCTCCGCTTCTTTTTCGCGTGACAAAGGTCCCACACCTGGCAGATTGCCCTCGAGGCATTCCAAACCGAAAGAAGAGGAAAAAGGGAAAGGTCTGGCGGGGGAGGGAGAAAGGGGGAGGAGGGATATGAAGGGGTGAGTTTGAGGGCAAGAAAAAAATGAGAAAGTAATATGGCGTCACAGCGAGTCCTCTTCCAGCTCTCGACATTCCCACCTCTTTCCCCGCCTTCCTTCCAAACACCTCTCCCAATTCTCTCGCACGTACATATTCCTCGCCATCTCGTCTCAATCTTACCCCTCCCCCGTGACCCAACGCGACTACACCTTCTTGTCTCCACTGCGGAGAGAATAGGGTTTGAGTTTCACGATGACAGCATGGCGAGCGGAGGATAACGAAGTAGCTGGTTGCACGAGAAAATCCTTCGCTATCCTCGAGTTCATCCGACCCGTTCTCGTCCTATTAGCCAAATCATCAGCTCGCGGTTCGATTGAAAAATTTTCTCACATTTTAACGAAACAAAACGCGTAAATACAGTAATTTTTTGGCATTTTTGCGGTATATACCGATTACTGACGAAAAATGTTTTTTGAGAAAATATGCGAAATGATCGACTACCGATTAACGCCTTGACGAATACAAAAGATAATTTTCGTGCGGATGTAAACCGCAAGAGGAAGAATTGGAATTGTGTCTGCGTCTCCATACAAGGATAGCGTAAACTATTTTGATTGCCAAGTATTCGGCGATGGGCACGTAGCGGGTTTAACCCATGAGAAGAGATTCGTGGGTATTTAGGGACTGTAATCAACTCGTTACCGCTTCGTTCTCGCTTACTCTATCCAATTTTAGTTAAATAAATTGATTATGTCAAAAAGTAAACCTATGGTACCGAGAAAAAATGTTTTAGACTTGTTTACATTTTTTTTTTAACCTGTCGATATGCGATTTTGAGAGTGCCTCTATAAGTGAGAGTCCATTATTCTCAGCATTTAAATCAACTTCGCATTAGTTTGGCAGACATTAGGTTTCCGAATTCATACCTAAATACAGAAATATTGGTGATAAATCGTTAAAACCGCGAAGGGTGCCCACAAAATATTTTAAAGGAATCTTATTAACGTATCACATTTCTGCCTTAACCTTATTAACGCATTCTCAATTATCATAAACGCCCGATGACACATTTTACTGCATTGTAAATACTACATTTACTACCCACTATTTACTATGACGAAAATTAATCTTACAATTTTTCTAACGAAACAAAGAATGTTTAACCAAGCCTTCAAATGAAAACTCTTACACAAAAGTAGTCATTCCGTTCGACAAAATTCTCGAAAGCACATCCGCCTAAAAAAAGTATCGATTTGGCAATTAATATGGGCCCTCCCGCTTCATCGGCATTTTCGCTCGTCTTTTTTTCTTCCACGTCAACATTTTACACCTCGCATTTCATTGACCGGATGCTCGCCTCGTCCGCGTGTAACAGCCGATTTCCTCCCTTTTCGATCGCTCGTTCGAAATCGATACGATTTTTAAATGAGGATTTCTTCCGACGGGTGTCAAGCATTAGCCGCTGGCCAATCGCATGTCCTGCCTCTTTCCCTCTCTCTCCATTTCCCTCCGCGCCGCACCTCCGCCTCTCCACTCGCTTTACGAGTTAACGGTCGTGAAACTTTTGCGAGTTGAATAAGGAAGCGAAGAGGAGGGACCTGTCGGAGGATTTTTTTGCCTCGATCGTTTTAAAAGAGGTCTTGCATCCGTTGTTTGAATTGCTCTTTTCTTGGGTCGTTATAAAAAAAAACTCGATGGCGTGTTGGCATTTTTTCCGAGCGACTATTGAGAGAGGGCAAAGGCCCTTTGGCTGTCTGACTTTTTAACGCTTTTAAAGAGAACGGAAAAATCCCTTTCGTCACATAGGTCATAGCCAACAATGGCACGTGTATCCCGCTTTTTGTATTACGGGTTTCCGTATTATTCTCTTCGCCGAGCCATTTCGGTACGTTATTTTCATCATCATCGGTCGCTTTAAATAGTCTCAAGGAATGGCGATCTTGCCTTGAGAGTTCTGATGAAATAACTAACTCTTCGGCGATCAATTGCAAGCTTTTAAGTTGAAATTTAAACAGGAACTATGACCGATACAAATGAGGGTAATGCATCGATCTAACTAAGATTATTCCGTCAAAAAATTAAAAGCTGGTATACCTAATTATACGATTATTATGCCATATATTGTAGGAATTACGTTTAAACTAATTCATATTAGTATTATAATTCCACGGCTGGCGGGAAGTAAGAGAACTAAGTCCTGGGACTAAAGAAATGAGAAACCGTGATTTTAAAGTTTATTATAATCTCCAAAATTTAAAGTAAGTCCCTTTCAGCGAATATATTGTGACATTGTAATCAATGCTGAATCGAATTAAATTTTTATTTAATCTTAAAAATACAATTTATGAGCAATTAATTATTTTTTTGGTAATCAATCCTACCTTTTTGGACTTCTCCTTTTGCCCGCCAGCCTTGGAATTATCATTAATGACGTTGTCATTAACAAGATCCAAGAAATTCTTAATTTTATTCAATTAATTTTGTCTGCAACTTTTTATTATCTCGAATCTAAATTTTCAAGTGGCCAGGTTTTTTTTTTAACTTTTGCCCTAAAACAGAAAAATGAGATAAAATGCAAATAACGAGTTAAAAAAATGGAAAACAATGCGCGAGTACGTTCATAAAATGTTAAAACAGAAGAAAAATTTCCTGGGTCGAGATGTAAATATCGTAAGCGGATTCACCGGTAACATAAAAAAAAGGCAGCAGTTTATCGCAATCGGAATTTTCCATTTGGAATTTTCCAAAAAACAAGGCACTTTTTACGAACGGTAGTTTAGTGTTTTAAGGCGAATACGTAATCATTCCCGACAAGTTCATTCGCGGAAACCGCACGAATCTCACCATTCTTTGGACAGATTCATTCTCTCCGTTAACCGACAAGCTTACCGCCCTTGACTCTTTTTAATATGGTGGGAAACGATTTCAATCAGAACTGCCGCGCCGCAAGAGAGACTGAGATCCCAAGTCGGACGGGACAGTCCTCCCACATCCACCGTTCGTTTTTCGTCGAGGCAGGCGGTGGTGAGTGTGGTGGAGAGGGGGCGGAGGGGGGAGGGGATGGGGGGGCGCTCCCACCTTCCGCCCGTTATTACTTCGCGTCGCACAAGACAAACGTGCGATGGGGCGCGCGGTCTCGGTAATCACTCGAGCGTCCCTCCCTACCACCACCTCCTCCATCTCCCTCCGTCTCCTTCTAACCCGCCCGTGCCGACGACGCTGCCGTCGAGACGACTTCGCCCCTTCCGTTCCACTTTCCTTTCCCTTCACCGCCACCAGGAGCGCCTCAAAGTTACCGGTCCGGTCGAGGGGAGGCGCTGAGAAATGAACGCCCGCCATCATTTGTGCGTCTCGAGGATTTCTTTTTTGTGCACCACTCATTAAAGCTCATTTCTCGTGTAGGTATTTGTTATGGGAGTCCAAAGCAATGAAAAAATTGTTTCCAGGGAATCGTGAAATATTCTGATGAAGAGAAAGCGGGAGATTGGGAAGATACCCACCTTCGTTGGGTGCTGGTGGGTCATTGCGAAGCAATAATCAATGCGTAAAATGACGTCAGACATTGCAGAAATTGTTGCTAAGCCAAAAAATGTGCAGAAAAAAGGGAGCAACCGGGATGCTGTCGTTTTTGAACAACGCATAATTAAAAGGGAGAGAGAGGAATGAGAAAGAGATTTAGCGGCCAAAGGAAAAGGATTGCTCGTGTCCGGTCTGTTGATTTTCAGAGAGGTCACTCGGATCAAAGTTAACCGGGTTGCTGTGTAAACAAAGAAAGCGAGGAGGAATGTGCGGGGAGATGTTTCTGTTCGCCTAGAAACATTAAAGAATACAATACAATTAATAAAAAACCCCGAAAAAAGCAAGGTCGGTGGAAGGTCTACAAAGCTAACGTGGTGACGAATAATTAGATGATAAGGAGATTTTGATAATTAATGATATGAGAATTGCATATTATAGTTTCATGAAAACTCCTGCATGCTAACGTGGCTATATATATCGATTAATAGCGATTTTTTAAAATAAAATTGGAGAATGGATTAATTACAAAATATAAAAATATTATTCCTCGTCACATGATCGAGAGAGAAAAATCGCTTCGCTGACCTTTCCCAGCGTGCACTCGTGCCTCCAAAACTCAAAAATGAATAAAAGATAAATACAGACGGAACTAAAACAAACAACGATTTGAAAATCTCGCCACCACATTTCCAATCTACGTAATTTTTCTCTTTATTCCGTTGGGTTGGCAACGCTGACTACCTCCTTCCTCTGCCTCTCCGCCGAGGCCCTGGTTTTTTCCTTCTCTCAGCCATCTTTTCCTCGGTGTGTGCGGGTGGGACTCCTGAACAGGAGAAGAAAGAGGGAGAATGCTTCGGGGACCTTCCCGTAAAAGAGGGGTTGAGGAGAATGGAGCGGAGGGGGGGGGGGGAGGTGCGCCCCGGAGCGGAACGGAGATGGGAGTGGGGTGGGTCTGAGGGACATGGAGAGAAGGGCTGAGGGAGGGAGAAAATTGGAGTGAGGGAATGTTGGCGAAGGGGAGGAGAGATTGAGAAATACCTCTTCTGGGGTGGAGAGGGGGGAAGAGAGCGGTGAGGATTGAAAGAAGGTGGAAGAATCTTGCGTCCTCGCTGGACTTCATTGTCTACAATCTTCCACACTAGTTTTTTTCCCTTATCTGACGCCACTAGACATTTCTCGCGAAGAAACGGGCCAGAATGATACTCGGCATTTTTTATAGTGAGCGTTTGTTTTACTGAAGTTTTTTTTGTCTATTAAGGATCAAAATATACGGCGATTACTTTTGTTTTATTTTATAAATGGATATTGTAAGGGTATGATGAAGAGAAAACTCCTTAGGAGATAATAAAACTGCGATATCAGGCACCATACTTCGCATACACCGTCCGCAAACCAAGAATATCACTCTAATGGGTAACCCCTTTCCGAAAAATCCAATTTAGAGGCTCGATAGCACAGATATGGTCTTGGATATTCTATCAGTACCCTTCAGCAATAGTTGAGTAGCGTTCGGGGCCACCAATTATTTTTGTTGTAAGATGTTATCTTTCTAAATTCACTAAAACACATTAGTAATAGCTTAGTCGTTGCTTCATTTTATTTATGATTATTCCCAGTGGCATAATGAAAAATAACGTTTAGCCCCCTGTCAAAACAAATTTAAGGAAAAAATTTTAAGCCCTCACAAAATATTGGGCACCTTTCGGGCGAGGGCCCCTCGCCGCGCGGGGGTGTCCGGCACGCCACTGATTTTTCCTTATTTTTTTTAAATACGATGATGATCGTTTGCTAGAGTAGGATATAATGTGGTGCCCGTCACACTGAAAAGGTTGGGAAACCCTTATGTAATTTCTCGCCGACGCAACCATTTTCTTTTTAACTGAATAATTAGGATCACACTCTTGGCCTATATTCCGCAACCATACAACTAAACCCGTGTCAACTAACTGTTCTGAAGGCGAGTTTTTTATTCCGCAGTAACGACGAAACAAGTTACGACGATAGATGACGACGAAAGCATCTTCCGATCACAAAGAAAGAAGAAAACACGAGGTTTCGGATCAATCCTACACTATTAAAACTATATTTTTCGACGGAGGAGACACGATCGGCGGGAGAGTGATGCGAGTTTAGTTTTGAGAGAAGGGGAGGGTGACTCGGGAGTGAGATTAGCCCAGGCGGGTAAGAGACTCCCACGCGAGCCGTGAGTTCGGCCGACCGATGTCTGTGGGAATGTTGCGATGCGGAGAGGCACAACAGTGAGAGAAACAGAGAGAGAAGGGAGTGAGAAAAAGGGTGATGTCGAAGGGTTGGACTCGGAAGTGCGTGATCACGTTCCCTATAATGCGTCAACAAATAAAGGGCGCTTAGATATAGGTAATAAGGGAAAATAGGCTACGGACAATAGCGGATTTATCTCAAGGCATGGGTAGGGAGTGACTAAGGGCGCAAACTATTAGGGGGGCGCATATTTATTATTTTACGTACCTAATATTCTTTGTTTATTATTTGAATATAGTCAAAAATGTGATTAAAAACTGCTAATGTGAAGTTTATTTATAAATATTAGAATAAAACTTAATTAAAATTTTAAATAACAAACGTTTTATTTTAACTAAAATGAGAGAAAGGGGGGAGGGCGTAAAGGACGCAAGATTTGTTAAGGAATTAAGGACCTCAAAAATTTCGTTGTCCCTCTCGCTCTCTCTTCGCTTCTCTTTCTGGCTCGTTCCTCTATTTTACCTCTCTTCTCTTCCTCTTGCCTTCTATCCCATGCAGGAGAAAACCTTTCCGCCAGTCCAAAACAAGCGCGCGTTAACGTTCGCACCCTAAATAAGTCCGAGGCTCGCGAAGCAGCGGAGCATTGGAGCCGAAAGGGTTCAATTTGATTCGGTCGGAAGAGCTTCTCGCACGTGGAAAAATCCGGCGGGCATTTCAGAGGACGAAGAAGGTTTCTATCCTCCCAGGCGGAGGTTTCTTTCGGAGCGATGCAGGAAAGGCGAGCCCTCGGAAGAATTTCCACACAGGAGAGGAAAATTATAAAGACGTTTGTCTTCTTTCCATCTCTCTTGCATATGGATGGACCTATCCTCTTATTTCAGACCCTGTTGACGAAACATATATTCTCAAAAATAATACTTATATAGGCAGCGCCATTCCAGATTACCCAGTACAGCTGATCCTTCATGAAGGACATATGCCAAGTATACTCTTTCGTCGGCGAATACCTCCGCGCTTAGCGTATTTTTTCATTTCTTCAAGTCGGAATGCTACTAAATTAGGAAAGGGAAGCTGATTTTCGTCGATTTTACTTTCCGAACTTATTACACGAATTCTACCTAAATGTCTCATCAACAGTAAAAAAATGCGCAAAAATCTTCTCGTTGCAACAGGTGTCACTGAAACGAAAAAGAAACTTCTCGAGAGCAAAACTCAAAAACCTTGATCGCCGTTGCGAGACGGAAATACTTGAGGACAGAGGCTTTTAACCCGTGGACTGAGGGACATTGGCGAACAGCGGATTTTTTTGTAGATGGTCCGCGACAATGACAAAAACTAAAGTTGTATCCTGAAGGGGAGTGTGATGAACATGGGAATCCACTGCCTAAAATGATTGCCATATGGAAACTTATGATAAAATTCGAATATGATCGATGGCAGTTAATAGGTATATTCGTTGCTGATGTGTGGCACATGAATGACAAAGGGTGAATAAATATCGAGAGAGTAAACTACTCCGGCGGGAGATGAGAAAAGCACCTTTTCCGTAGCTGCAACCGACTGTATTCCACCAGACATTTAAATCGCTCGGGATTTCTTCCTTTCAAAAGAAAAAGACGAATTAAGCATAGGAGAGATAGGTAGGAAGACGAAAATTACGTCACGCGAATAATTAAGTTTCATTGAAGCAAATTTTAAAAATCTCTCGTTTTGAAGCGATCGGCGGAGACAAAGAAGAGCATGTTTCGTATGCTAAATTTTTCCCCCCTTTCCGAGAGATTCATAATCGCAGGAGGTCATTTCGCGATATTTCATGCTCGGTTTAAATTGAGATGGATTCCATTGTCCTCCTCTCTGACGAGAACTAAAAAAAGTTACAGGCGGAATAATAATAATAAAAAAATACACGCATCTTCCGGTTTCGATCTCTCCATTTGGAAGAGGCTTTAGGGGCGAAGCAAGGGAGGAGGAACACCTGCTCCACCGCACATACAAATGACGCCCCCGCCTTTATTGCCGCGGCAATTAGACAAAGGGATGATGGGAAGAGGGACGCGAGGCGATGAGAGACGATAATTAAGAAGAAAGCGCAATAAAACGGTTTGGAATAAAACACCGCGAAACACGACGCGCGAAAGTTCCGCTTTGTTTGATCTCCCATTCAGCGAGAGAGCGAAGAAATAAAAATTTGGTGGATGAAAGAAGCAGAAAATTTTTGAATTAATTTCAATTTAAATGAAAGGATTTTATTGCCAGACACTGATCCGGGCCCGAATTTTGTCCGCAATCGCTGAACGAGATATTGCCGGTTGGTTAAGGAGAGAATGTGGAGATCTCGATACAAAAATCTTAAATAGTGGATAATAAGTATGAAAACCGTTTTAAGATTTAACCGAATCAAAAACAGGTAGCGTATATTTAAATGAATTCATGTCAACCATGTCCAAAAATTCTACTCCCTATTTCATATTTTCGGCTATATAATGCTAAATAAAATTGCTTAACACGTAATGATGCAATAAATTCTCCATAAATATATTTTCGCTTAGCTGAGCTTTGGTATACAATTCCGTTCCTATCATACATTCCTCAGAGAGTAATTGAAATAATTTGTGAGTTACAAGGTAAGTACATCTATGAATTTATTCGATTATGGAAATAATATGAATTTTTTTGTTATTAAGAGTTAAAACCTGGTTTATTACGTCTATTTAGTTTCGCCTAACAATGGAACAAACGATTATTTGCTAGGCCAAATTCATGGAAGATGATGATTGTAAGATAGGTTTATGTTCAAAAGAGTAATCGAAAGAGTTATTTAAAAACTTCCATTACAGTATACAACTGATAAACAATATTTTTTAGATGAAAGTAGGAGGAATGGATATTAACTTATGGTTAAAAGATAAATAAATTAAATCTTCAGAGTGGCCGCCTTGCCGGTTGAAAATGTATCTCCCCCTTCCCCCTCATCGTTACAATCATCTCATTCTCATTCACCTATACTCCAAATTTGGCGCAGATCCGCGAAAGATTTCAAAAGCTATTACGGAGGTACCCAGACAACCTCAACGCTGACTCCGGGGCTGTATCATATTTTCTTCCCCTACAAGGGAATCAGAGCTATAAAAGCCTTTGCCACTAAAACGCCGCTCTTCAAGAGTCTCTTCCTCCGACGAATAGGATTAAATTCACCCTCTTCCCACTTATCTCCGCACGTCAAATGAACCAACCTACCTCCTCCCTTTCTGTCCAACATTTTCCTTCCTCTCTCCCTCATTCGGGATAGGTGTATTTTTCGAGGATGATACGATTAAAAAAATACTTCCTCTCTCCGCGGGACATTTCCTTATGCAGTAATTCTTCCGGCCATCCAGCACCGCGGCGCGCAATCAACCCCGGCTCCAAAAAAAAATAAATAAATAACCCCTTCCTCTTGTAAGGGCCCTCTCCTGCCAGCTAGTTTGCCGTCTCACCCACTCCTCCTCTCCCCCTGCAGAGAGAAAGAGTGAGAGGAGGGAAGGAGTTGGAGGGGAAGAGGAGGGAGAGATATAGACCTTCGTCCACCCGCAACCTCGACCGCGGTAGACGGAGATTGACCGGCGGAGGCTCATTGCAACGAAAGGGGACGGCAAAACCGACCCACCCCTTTCCTTCCAGCCCCTCCCTCCCACCTCGATCTATCTTTCTCTCCTTCCTTTCTCCTCTCTCCCCCGCCCAACTCCTCCTGCCGTGTGTGTCCCAGCAGCCGTAACCATCACGGCCCTCAACTGCCGACATCCTGCTGGCTGATCTGAAGAGGAGAACAGCATAGGAGGAGACGACGGAAGAGGTGTGTGTGCGTGTGTACCAGGAGGAGGAAGACGGGGACGAGTGGATTAGAGAAACAGTGCAAGAGGAAGAGGGTTAAGTAGGAGGAGGAAGAAGGGAGTGCTTAGATGGAGGTACTAGTAGAGTGAAATGAGATGTGGCGAGTGAAAGAGGACACAGAAGGCGAGGTCGATAGATTTTTAACGAGTCGTAAGGTAAATAAGAAGAGTTGAAGTCGAGAAAGGTGTATAACCTTCGTCGGACGCGATATTACGACGGGTGAATTTTGATTCGCAGGAGAACTTAAAAAAAAACAAGAAGGGAAGGGAGTGACGCTGAATTTTAAGATTTCAGGAAACGGGTGGGAGTGCCAGAGAGGGTAAGGTGGACAAACGTCGAGATAATTACTATGCGATTTCGCTAGCGAAAGAAGCGAGGTTTCGTGTCCAATTCTAGATACCGATTCAAACTCGCGGCCAATAGCAATTATATTCTAAGAGCCCCAGGCACGAGGGTGGAGGCCAGGTTTATTTTGAAATTCAAGAGAATGATTCTTCGAATCGAGATAAGGCAATTAATCAGACTAAATACCCAAAATAATTTTAACGGAGAGTATTACATTTCTTATTACCAATTTTTCCTAAGGAAAGAATTTTTCCTCAGTCGAAATTTGTAGCTTTAGTCAAATATCGGATAAGTGGGAATCCTTTCCATAATAAATCCTATGCCACAGTCTTTACAGCCATATTAAACTACAGATTTTAAAATCATAAATTGCTAAGAATGGATTATTATAAATGTGCCAAAAACGGAACGATATGTTTGATCTGGTCGAAGCGTCTTTAAATGGAAGCCATTTAAGGTAGCATCAGCGGTATGCAAGATGTTACTTAGTCACTACAGTTATAATACACATGTAGTTTGCTAAACCGTTATATGTATGCCTGAGTTGCCTATAGTAAGTATGTACCAAAATCTAGTTAGACAAAAAGCGGCATATCTAATATGTGACATTTAAAAAATAACATTCGACGAGGCTGTCTTCCTTGTCGCGCGAAGCTCATTAGGCACGTGAATCACGAAACGGAGGTCGAGGGGAAGGGAAGTGCGGATGGGAAGGAGGAAAGGGTGAGAGGAGAAGAGGAAAGAGAAGATTAGAAGCATAAAGGAAGAGACAGGAGAGCGATGAAGATTGCTCGCTCGGACCTACAACTACTCTAATACACTCCGGAGGAGGTTCCTAAGGTGATGGGGAAGACGCCCACGGAGAGGGAATGATTGAATGCGTAGGCGGTGGCCGAGAGTGTGGAATGGAGAAGAGGAGGGAAATAGGAGAATGGGTCGGAAGGCGGTGGAGAGGCGGCGGTGGCCGAAGACAGCGGGTGAGCAATATGGAGCAAGATGGGGATGCCGAGCAGGGTGGACGCCGTCACTCCTTGAGCCAGTTAGCGGTGAGCAGCAAAGCAATGGGATGCAAAAAAAGATGGTTAAGGGGCGACTAATCCTTGAACGAGAACCACGCGGTGGGCATGCGCCAACAAAATTCAACAAATGCGTCAATAAATATTTTAGTTAATGTAATACTTTTTGTTTCCAAAGTTAGCAAACAGTTTTGGAAATTTAGTCTGCAAAACTACGTTGACCTAAAAACATTTTTGCCTTGATCAGTTATACCTGCCAAGAGAAGCTTTTGGTACTGTTAATCATAACGAAAATAATTTCATATAGATTTACCGCGTAGACTTCTTCAAATAAACACCGGTTATTAATGACACTTAATTGACCCTGTAAAATGGCTTCGTTTAGAGATAGCTATTATGGGCAAACATTTTGATCGATTAGAAAAATAAACGAAGATATAAAAACATAAGAGAGATACACTAACAACGAAAGAATATTTATAGAAATATCCAGACTAGAAAAAGGGCAGCAATCTGTATTATCATGGCATCACAGCGTTAATACGTATTTTTTATTACAGTTCAGAATATCTCGTATCGTTCTGTTGCAGCCGGTTGAAATTCATTCGTATAAACTAAGCAATCCAAAAATCGAGGTTTTTCCGAAGAAGAGATGATTACGAGTGAAATTTCGATTCGAAGCAGAGCGCTTGTGGAAAATGGTGGCCCCAGGGAGCGATGGAACTACATTCCTGCGGATAGGCACTGATGCGGTTTTGCTCCCCCAAACGGGGATGAGGAGCGAGGATCCGACGTCGACCGGACAGAAAAGAACAAGAGCGTTCATGCGGGAGATGAAATACCTTCCATCGGGAAAATGGCGCACACAGCATTTCTTCCATCAGCTCCATCGAGCCCTTTATCCTTATTTTCGGATACTCTCCCGTTAAACGACGCGTGTTCGTTCATGAGTACTTATTATTTCGGTAGCTCCCAACCCAAATGGTAGTTCATCATCGCAATACAACGATCTGACACGATAAGAGAGATTTATTCGGTGAATAAAAAAAGGTCCAGTATTAAATTTTTTCGAGAAAACACCTTTTCTTTCTATTTCATATTCTCGGAGAGACTGCTCTCACTAGGTGGATTTTTACGATTCCGAAGTTACATCGTAAAGAATAAGGCACATGACGTGAGAGACGGAAAGTTGAAGAGGAGTGGAAACGAGTGAGGTGAAATAGAGATATTGTTTCTATGGAGCTTGAGTTATAGGAGGAACGTGAGGGTTCCTCCTTATGTGTTATCCTTCCGCTGTGCTTTACACAGCCAAAAACCCACGCAATGTATTCCTGGCTCAGGCGCGCGCGCGGGACAGATAAACTGAAGGGATTGGTGGGATCGTTGGGACAATCGTGCGATCAGGAAGAGAGTAGGAGTGGTTTGGGAATCGAAGAGGGGGAGGCGCCTTAATTCTGAATTCAACGGCGGCACTCCACCGAAACCTTCATGGCTTATGCTCGGGATGTCAGCGCCGTCATACCACCGCGGAGGGTTGGGGATTACGGGCATGAGGAGCGAAAGAGGATAGGGGAGGAGGTAAGAGGAGTGAAAAGAGTGGGAGGAGGAGGGAGGGGTGGGAGGAGGTAGGAGTGGGAGGGAGGTGGAGACTTGAGGGTAGTGGGGACGAGATTACAAGGATGCGGCGGAGAGAAAGGGTTGGGGAAGGGGAGGACGGGTTTCTGCATTATTCAACGCACCGCGTAGATCTCCAGTCCTCCGTTTTTACGTCTCCAAAGGTTGTTGAGCGCCGTGCTTCGAACAAGGGAGAATAACTGCGGTGTATAAAATCCGAGCCCACATAGAGGGTCGTGATGTGACTCGAGACGGCTTCTTCTTCTTTCCCGTCGGAGGGAAAAGTTTTGAGCATGAAAAGCGACTTTTTACGTCTCTTTCGTATCTCTTGTCGCAGCGCGTCGTGAATTTCATGCGATTAGATAGGAAAAGGAGATCGTTAAGGTGACGTAAAGAACGGCGGATAGCTTGGTAAACAAGTTTTGCGTGCGCCAGGTCTGATAGCGGCAGAAAAAATGTTTTAAACAAGCAAGCGAAAATGTTTACTTTTTCGTGGATATGGTCTCTCACAATTGTTGGCGGAAATTATTTAGGACGGGTTTTGTACGTCACATTTTTTATTATCATGGATAGAAAACCGTTCAAGGAGCCATAGTGGATATAATTGACACCACTTAGATATACCGATTTGTATTATTATTTGAGTCAAAGTGGCTTCAAAGGAAACAATACTGTATTTCGAAGTCCACTGATAATTTTGTTGTCATTTACCATTCTCTTTAATTCGTTTATTTATAAATTTATAGATACATTTCTCAAAAATATACAACTATTTGTCCGTGATACAAATGGTTAAAATGCAAAAATGGATTTGACATCTTACTTGGAGTAGACCCATCTGGGAATGAATAAAATTACCAACTTTCAAATAAAAAACAACGCATGCAGTCCAAAAAAAAGTTCACACGAATTAGCTTTTCGGCTGGAATAATCGTTTCATTTACTGTTTGAAAGTATGTACATAAAAACCGAAACCGTTAACCTTCTCGCGGGAAGATTTTATTAACTATGTATGTTCCTTGGAATTTCAAGCTCGTGAACTCATGCATTAGGGACATAGGGTAGAATGAAATGCAAGCCATGGAACTTCTCTCTTTATTCCTTCGATTTTCTATCGACCGTCGTCCATTAAGCGATTTCTCACGACGCGAATACACTAGTCAAACTTCGAAACGCAGTCGAACAGATGTTTTGAATGATAGAACGGGGAAAATATCCCATACGGTAATTCTAGGAAAGGAAATGAATAAAACCGATCGTCCTCTCCTAAGCACGTGACGCTTGAACTGTTTCTATTAGCTAGACGCAAAGTACAAGAAACAATGTCCGAAAGCTGTTTCGCGTGCGTGAAGAATAGAAGTTTGCATAGAATGTAAGAGCTTTAAGAGCCATTAAAATTTTATGGTTTAAGGAGAAACTCTAAGATTTTATTGCCGGTTGCTCTCAGTTAGCTCAATTCCCTCTTATCCTTCGCGTCTACGCAGTTATATGGAAGCAGAAAAGAAGAGGAAGGAAGACATGTGGATAGAATTAGATACTCTAAAATCTACAAGTTGTATATACTTAACTCTATCGAAAATATATTTGAGTATGTATATTTATATACAAACACGATATCACGTTCCAATCTTTATAAGTCAAACGTCTATAACTAGAGTTTTCCGTAACTCGAAGATGTTTTTAACTTTTTCATCAGTACAGGTTTCCCTCTCTTTATGCGGGTTCGCTTTATGCGAATTCGCTATTATGCGACAAACTTATTGCTACTGAAATTTCTTTTTATGTGTCTTTGTTTCGCTCTTATGCGATTACACGACCAGTGCAATACAAATGCAAGGAAGTTCTCCATTACAGTAAAAGGCGACCATTCAGTCTCTCATTGTCACTGATGCTGCGCGCATTAGTACTACAGTAAAAGAGATGGGAGTGGAGAGGATATTGTAGAGTGGAGATGAGACGGAGATTTCATGTGATACTGTTTGAACACACTTGAGAAGTTTTGTCTCCTTTCCCGCGAGACTTGGGTTGGGCCAAGACACCTCCAGCACTTGAAACTTCCACTACTATGTCACGCACAACAGCCACCACTTGTGCTAGTCTGCTTCATTTTATAATTTAGTGTTAATTGTTTTGAGTTTGTATTTAGCGCATAAGAATTCGTTATGGAGTAAAAAAAGAGCGTCTTGGAGGGGAGTTAGGATTGCTTGTGGAACGTATCTCTATCTTTTACATGTAAATATGGGTTCTGTTTATGCGAATTCGCTTTATGCGTCACTTGACTGAAACGCAAGACCTGCATAAAGTGAGGGAAACCTGTATATGTGTATACTTGAATTTTACATAACTAGAATAACTTTCATTAACTTAAAGATTTTAGCTAAACACGCTGGGCTCCAAACATATATGAACCCATCTTAGCTGAAGAAAAGGAACTAAATAACAAAGGATGCGAATTTTTTATTAGCTTTTCATGACGGCTAACCACATTTTCTTGCCGCACACACAAGTACACTAAAGGATAAATCAATCTTCCCTCCGTAAATGCTGAGGAACGCCCAAAATCGAGGAAAACGCATTATGTGGGAAATGGAGGATGTGCGTCGTCTCAAAAACAAGCTTGAAAAATTTGGGTGTCGTCATCCTCGAGGTCAAAGAGGTGAAAAAACCATCGATGGATTGCCGGATGGAGAAGGAGAGGAAATCAAATGCGATGAGTCTGTATTCGACGGCGATCGCTTCAAAAGTCTATCGATGGAAGTGGGGGATCGATAAACAGGACGGGTAGAAAATCCGGCTCTTAACAGTATTGCGAAATTTTATCCTAAATTAGCGCCATAAAAGTCGGAAGGAATGAAACTGGAGGATAAAATATGAAACGCCAATATTTATTGAGCGATTTTGATAAAAGAAAACTTCCTAGTGTTTAATTCGATCGCACTTATGTATCTATTACAGCAATAACAGGGAGATACGGGTAGGGCATTTCATTTGGTTAATAACCATAATTAAAGGACATGCAGATTTGGACTTAATTAAATATGTGTATTGTTAATGTGAAGACGTACTAAAAATAACGGCTGCCATAAAAATGATTCCCTCTGAAAAACGAAAGAATTTTGGTTAAGAAACGAATACATCGTATAACAGCGGCATCTCGCCCAGTTCTTCCGACGAAAGTTTAACATACAAAACCGCAATTGAAGCATGAAATACTGTTTACGAGATGGAAAATCTTCAAAATATCTATGAATATGAATATATTTACCTTTCCCTTAATTACGTTTACGATCCACGAAACCCCTTCCCTCTATCTCTCCCTGCTGCCATCATACGAGCCATTTCACGAGAAGTGACTGACTCATTGGATTCCGTCTCTACTACTTCTTATTTCTGTCTTGCATCCAATTCGCTTTTTCTGGTTTCTGGCCATTCATCCCTCTCTTTCCCTCCGACTCAATCCATCTAGCCTCTCTCTCTCTCTGCTCCGCCCAGTCAGTGAATATTCCTCTTCTGTATCTCTCTCCTTCTAAAAGCACAATCACTCGCCCAATGTTTATGTCACTAGGTTAGGAAACACGTAGAATATCAAGACGTCGCTGGTATACGTGGAAAAATGTGAATATTTTGTTATTCGCCTGTATCAAAAGTGAACAGGAGAGATAGCTGTTCCTGCAGCTTGAAAAAATGTTCATGTATACACAGATTGTAAATAAGTTACATTAAACTTGATTGTCCTGGATCGATATGCAATCTTCATGTCGAGGATTCAAGGCTACCTATTCGTTGAATCGAAAATGCCTAGCTTCGGTCGATCGAATCTCCGACATTTTCAAACAAAAATTTTAAATTTACAACAGGATTCTTGGGATACAAGAGAAAAATGTCATCCCGCTTCATTCGCAAATAAATCGCCGAAAACGTAATAACGAGCGCTACAGGGAAAAATTTTTAGCAAACTTCCGCGGCGATTTCTCTACGGAAGCAACCAGAGCGCGTCTAAAGCTACAAATATCACTCCAATCGCTCCGCAACCGTGGCGAACCACCGTGATGTGTGCCTCGAAGAAAATCTAAAATTGACGGTATTGATTGCTCGCAAACCGATCATTACGCGAAATCGGAAGCCACTAGAAATCTCATCTGCAAACAGGTGGCTAGATGGAAGAGAGGAGAGAAGAGAGGAGATTGGAAACAATCAATGGAAGGAGCCGAAAGGGAGAAGGAATAGAGGAAGTAAAGAATGCATGGATGAGACAGAGCCCACAGGAGATATGGAAAAAGACGAAAAAAGATAATGAAAATGCAGAGAGATAACAGAAAGGAGAGAAGGGAGGGAAAGATAAAATGAGGAATTAAGGTGCTGAACATGCCGGAAAAAGAGTGGAATGAAACAAGAAAAGATAAAGGTAGAAAGAGATTAAGGAATAAATACAAGAGATATATGGAAGGGATGAATAGTTTTAGTTATGAATGAGCGCCGGAAAAGGGAGGTGGATAAAGGGAGAAAGAAGGATGGAGAGGGGAGAGATCTTGAGCTGTGCACCCAAATTAAAGGCGAGTAGGCGAGTAATGAAGGGGTTTTTGACAGATGCGAGGAGAGACGTGGGATGGAGTGGATCGCAGTTCGGTTGAATGGGGAGAAAGAAGGAAGGAAGGAAGGAGGGAGAGGAGGCAGGAAAAGGTTGCGTGAGTGGGCTTCGAAAAGAGAGCAACGCGAGAAGGGAAAGAGAGGAATGAGAAGGAGAATAAGAAAGGGAATGGGAGAGAGGAGTTGATACCGAGCGTGGGAAAAGGGGGCCTCTCTCTGGTGGTAGACAAGACATACGGTGGAATCCAAAACAGCATTAACTGGGTAAAGGCGTGTTTGACTCGGATTGTTGTGTTTAAGGACAGCGGAGGGTTTGGGAAATGGAAGGGGGACGGGCAAAAGAAAGCTATCCTTTCGGGTGGAGGCGGAGCTGAAATTTATGGGTTGTGCGATTTGGGCAAAAAACGGACTAAAAGAGAGCTGGGAATGGTCCCTAATGAGAGAAATGGGTATGTTCGGCGTAAAAATGTGCTACGTTTCCCCAGAATATAATCCTAGAAAAGCAGCAAAATTTAGGGAGAAATGAGTTAAATTGGTGAAATTCCCAAGCATATTTGAGAGAAAGGAGGCAAAAAATAACTACATCAATGTTAACACCGCACCAGTTTGCTTTAAAAGCCAAATTTAGGCAAATACTCTCCTTTATATAACGAAAATTATTGAACCAACTAACGAATAACAAGTAAAACGCTTACATTTTTGCGAGTATAATATCCTAAATTAAACAACTTTCGCTGAAATCTTCCATTAGACCATTCTGATAAATTAAGTTTAAATTTATTAATATTTTACAATAATGGATTTCAAAAATCATCCACGCATACAACTGTGCTATTCGGGGAAAAAGTGCAGTTTTATTTGTTACGGATAATGTCTCATTTTGAAGGGAGCATACAACTAGAAGAGTCCAAGATAACCTAAAAGACTATTATACGGAGGTAATATTTTTCGTTCTCTTGCATTCATTCGACTTCTTCATTAAGAATTACGAGCCTGAGCCACCACCACCTTCATGAAGATAATAGATAAAACGATAAGGTACTGGAAGGATCAGATGATTAAGGCTAAGAGCGGTTCTCCTGAAATGTACACCATTGTACTACGAAAGGGGGCGTGAGACTTCGCTCTCCACGAGGAAATCTTATAGAAGGGGGGTCCAAAAGGGCATCTGTGAGGCACTTGTCCTCCGGCCTTATCTCCTAGAGGAGGCGGAAATGAGAAAATTATTAGGGAGGAGCTGGAACAGTTGACTGATTGATAGTGGTTTGTTTTTTCTGTCTGGAACTCTTACCGCGGGTAGTAATTTAAGAATCGCGCGACTGTGAAGACCAGAGCAAGTTTTTTCTTTCGTTTTTCTCATTGGGAGAATGGTAATGTGAAAAATGTGTCAGCGACCGCTGCCGCCGTGTGGAATGATCCTAATAATGAATCTGAAGAGCAAGGATGGATACAAACGAAGCTTGAATTACCACATACGTTTTATACATTCATCTCTTACGACTAGAAAATTACTACCGCTCTTCAGGGTTTGTTTTATGCTGCCTTAATAACGTCAAATACAGATGATCCATTAAAGTAAGATACTCATCCAGTAAAATGACAAATTTGGGATATTTTTGTAAGATCGAGACGTCAAATTACCAATCGCGTAATTGAGATTCATTCGACAGTACTTTATTAGAAATTCAATCAATTTTTCTCCGAAATGATGATTATTCATAGGACACTTAGCATATAATTTAGCAATAAAAGTCCTAATTTTGTATAAACGTTTACATACAGCATTTTGAAAGAAAAGAGCGTTGGAAAATCGATTTATAGTTTGCACGCCTCCATTCCTCGACAAAAATACTATTAGGTAGCCGTCCTAACAGCAAAATTAACCATCGCAAGGAATATTATTGATGCAGAGACTAATAAAGTACTGCATAAAAGTGGCATGCATTACCTTCAAAACCAGTTTAAAATTCCAAAACAAAATTACTTGACAATGAAAACGCCGCCTATATTCGATCATGAGAACGAGCAGGAGACATGGATCAGAGAAAATGACATACGATCATGGGATAAAAAGAAATACGATGATATAAAATATAAAGGAACACGTGGAGGGCTAAAGGCATTCTAATCCCGAAGGTCCGTATAGAAAAGGCTAGTCTAGGTCGAAAGAACCTCAGGCCGGAAAAAAAGCGGAAGAGCGGAGGAAGAGGGAAGGGGAAAAGGGAGACGCGGGTGGTGCGGGTCAGCCGGAAGGCCGGGGTCAGAGTGGGATGGGACAGAGAGGAGAACGGAAGAAGATTCCTTCAAAGGAAGCTGTGAATGATTGGCCCATAATATGGGCATTAAAAAGTGCCCGGGGGGGGGGGGGGGGGAGGAAAGGCTTCTTCAAGACGGAAGAAGAGGAATGAATTTCCGCTGTCCACCTCCTGGACCAACAGAGCAAGAAATCGAGATGGAGCCGTCCTTCTTTGGGGGATCCAGACTAATGAACCACGTCATCAAGCGCTAAGGGACCTTTTTGGGAAATCTTTGTTGAGTACCTCCTGCTGGCCATATGGCAGGAAAGGATGCGTTGGAGAGTAAGAGAGAAGCCTTATTCGAAATCCCACTGAAGAGCGATAAGTATGTTCTGACAGGTGAACGGAATAAACAGGAGGTATTAACATTCGATATTTTTTCCACGTTATGGCTACTAATCAGTAGTTGCGCGAAATATTTTCCAAGATTCACTAACATCACAGGAGCGGGTTCTCTTTGGTGGAACATTAAAAAATATATCTTTATTTTATGTACAGATAAATATAAAGTAATACTATAGAAAACGTCATTATTTCGAGTACTTTTCGCTGCCATGGAAAACATTTATGGTTGAAAATAGATATGATTTAGAATAAATAATTCATTATTAAATAACAAGCCCACTTTTCGAAATAAAAATCTTTTAGTAATAAAATTAAATTAAGGAAACGGAAGGTATTATCAAATGCGGAAACGCGTTGGAAAAATAATTTCAAAACTACAAAATGCTGAACAAGGCCTCCATTGAAAGTCTGAATAGTATCGTTAAGAATTCCATTCGCGAATAAATTTCAATAGTGATTTAATGTTATCACACAGGAAATCGCGTTAATCAGAAAGTTAAATGCTAAAAGGAGAAGGAATAAAACAATTAACATACATAATAATATAAAATATAAGACGTTTTTTCCTTAATTAGCATTCGAAAAATCAGAGTGGTCTTAGATACGTGTAATATGAAATTACCTCAGATGAATCAACGTTTTAACGTCAAGAAGCCGCAGGAAGACAATTGGGCGCTACCGTAATGAATATGCGATACTTTATAATATCTAATTAAAAACGTAAGTCCGCAATTTTTAAGGGAAAGTAATTTTGGGCGCAAGTATGGGGGTTGCTATGATTGGTTTGAATATTTTTTCTCTAATTAAAAAGTTTCATTATGGTGGTAGTCATATATCCAGGTAAATACGGTAATTAGGAAAGCGAAAAAGTAAAACTGGTTTTTACGATACTTCAGGACATATTTTAACGAAGTAATTACTTCTTACTCACTTTATTAAATATTACTGTTAAACACGAGGGAGAAAAATTACTATTTGTGAGATCGGAAAAAGAAATAGAGCAACGAGAATCCGAGTTAAGAATCTATAAAGATTCCCGTTTGAAAAAAATTGTCGCCGTTACGCGTAGGTCAAGGAGAGTCCGATATGTGAGACTAAAGCATAGAACGTAACAATAATTTGCATTGAAGAATGGAAGTTAATTGAATTTTCCAGGGTTTTTAAAAACTACCGTAAGTTCTACGTAAAATGTCATATTTCCTGGGAAAATTTAACTGGGCACTCGAATTGGATGTAGCTAATATTAATTCGGATTCATCAGTAAAGGTCTGCGGGAAAAAAACGCCAAAATCGAAACGATTTGGTCGAGTTATACATTAATTCTCTTAAAAATACCACATCACATGCGTAATTGGTGTTATCATTTTTTACGTTTTTATATTTTTAGTAAAACAGAAAAAACATCACCAAAAGAGGGAGAAGAAAGAACTGAATTTCGTCACTCCATTCTCTATTCTTGGTATAAACACGGAGCTTGTATGTTGAAACGTGTGACGTTTTTTTCTGCGATATATTATACTCCACCTGAAGTCGCCAATATCGTTTTTGACGGTTTAATCTAACGAGATTAGAAATTTCTTTGCTTCCTTCGACCTCAATTAGCCCTTTTAACGTCCTTTTCAGTTTCCCAAATTCCCACGTTATGCAACCTCACCACACCAAACTCAGCGAATGAAGAGTATCGCACGACATCTATAAACAAACATAGATACACACAGCAGTTCTTTAACTTTAACCGTTGAAGGAAAAGGGACGCACAGATGCGTCCGATCGAAGGATTAGCGAGTCAGGGCGAAGGAAGGAGCGTTCCGGGAGGTGTGGGATTGGTTGTTTGGGCGGGAAGGGACGAGGAGGTGGGGACTGATATTTTTAAAAGGGAAAGGGAGAGCGTGAGGAAGAGAGAGAAAGAAGTGTGGACAACTCTTTAAAACCCTTTTTCTTTTTGAATTCGCTCGTCTCCTGTGTGTAGCAACAGCGTGGGAGTTGGATACATGGCTTTCTCCGGCTAATAAGGCCGTCCCGATTCAGACGTGTGAATGACTAAGATGACATCCGCTCTCGAGCGTCTTGTAGAGCATCCGGTCTTACATGACGTGTGATCTTGCTTCTGACCCCCCGCTGACTTATTTTTCTCCAAATCCCCTTCCGTGCATCGGGCGCACTTGAAGAAGACTCCCTGTGCGCAATTTTATGTCGTGATCCTGAAAGTAATACTAAAGATGATTGGGTGACGTTAGCCAACTATGTAAGAAACGCGTTTAAAAATGAAAATGTTTGGTCGGTCGACTGTATAAAAATAGCAGCATACCTACGTCTACGCATGTTTGATTGTTACAATTATCATAACTTATTTTGCCTATTTATAACTTTACAGTTATATCATACAGTATGTCAGTAGGATTTTAAGATTAACAGAATAAGGGCAAAAATAGAATCTTTCCGCACCTAACAGGATCACCCTGTTTTCAACCTTAATTTTTCTCCTCTTCAAGCAAAAGTAGAAACAATGTCAAGCGACCTACGTTTATCTATAACAGGGTTTTTTTCAACTAGGAGTATGCATACTCTTGGGGGTACGTCCAGAGTTTTAATGGGGCACGTGAAAGTACTTAAAGATTATAATTTTCTCCAAGAATCAAAATCTGTGATGTTACTGCTAAGAATGAGGTTATAAAGCAGAAAATAAACCAAAAACTATGAATTATAGCGTCATAAAGATGAGTTGCCTATCATAACACGAATGTCATTCATTTCAATATCACTTTAAATGTACTATGTCTATAGAGACCGAATTTTCATGTTATCGAAGATTGCGGAAAAATGAGAGAAAAAATCTCAAACGACCCAAAAAAATTCCAATGCACGTATATTATGTTTTAGCGATAAGACATGAATGTATACTTGATAGTTTTCGATGTTCGGATTCGCCCGCAAGATTTTTCTTCCGTCCGTTTCGATTATTTTGTGATGATTTTCAGCGAAAAAATAATTTCTCTCTCCCAAACCGAAAGCTCCAACGGCAGCCGAGGAAAAAAATCGTAAAATTCAGAAAACGTGACGAAATCGTTCGTTTCTGAAGAAGGAATTCACGCACGATCGTTAACTGTGGGAACTTAAAACAGTCATCTCACGCTGCTTCCGGAATGCCCCGCATTCACTTTTCTTTTGTGACATCAACAGCGTGCCTCCCCCAATACCTTCCCCCACTTCCATCCATCGATCACCATTGCGTCAAAATTCTTTAGGGTTTCCGTGGGAGATAGAGACGGCCACCCAAAGAGTGGATTCCTACGTTCCTCTAGCTTTCATGCGTCAGCTTCCAAACTAAACAAGTGATTAGAATAGAAACTCCGCGACAGCGTTTCGCTACAAATTTTATTTCGATGGCGCCAATCTCTCGCTAGTGCAGCAATCAGCAAACTGGGAACGCTACGAGTAAACAAGAAATTTTTACTCCGCATTTTGACTGTAGAGAAAAGTTTCTCAAGTGCTATGCAAACTTCCCTAACTAATTCCCGACTTCACGAAATTTTAATATCCTTTAATATGCTGCAAGACAAATACAACGTAGAACATGAAAGCTTTTAAACTTAATTGCATAATCAATAAAATCGATCGGATCGATATGCTTATCACGTCACTTCCTTTCGCAACTGTTCACGCGCTGAATAGTGCCAAGAAACGATCCCTTGGAGATCAAATAAATGCGGAGAGTAAAAATCCTCAGCCACTGACGAGAAAGTAATGCTTAAGTAAACAAATAGAGTTTTAACCATGAACATGGATAAAATTAGCGCGTTTTTTATTTTTCATGTGGTTGATACCGCCACATATTCGGTCACTAGATCCCAGTTTGTTTTATAACGTGGGGTACTACGTTAATGTGATTTAGCGTTTAGATAAGAGAGACTTAATAGAAAAGTTAACGTTGTATCGAGCATCATCATTCTACGTAAACATATATTTTACATAACAAGATTGGAAAGGTGTACTCCATGCCGGAGTACACAAGTTTTCAAATGCGTTCTTTGAGATTTCACGTTGTTCTAAATATTTTTCGCTCAGATGAGAATTTAACGAAAAGCAAGCGAGGCACGTTGTAAAATGCATGTACGTCTTCATGTAAAGTGGTCGTCATTTTTGTCCGATTTAAACCAAAATTGGAATCGGTCGACCAATTTTACCAAACTCCCCATTACAAAATTTTATTAAAATACGTAAATCGGTTGCCGAGTTGAAATGGACATTGTAAACTACATGTAGGTCTTCATGTAAAGTGGTCGTAATTTTTGTCCGATTTTAACCAAAATTGTAATAGGTCAATTAATTTAAGCAAAACTCCCCAATCTCAAATTTCATCAAAACTTCGTAAACTACATATAGGTCTTCATATAAACTGGTCATCATTGTTGTTAGATTTTGACCAAAATTTAAATCGGACGGCCAATTTCAGCAAAACTCCCCAATACCGAATTTCATCATAATATGTCCAGCGGTTTCCGAGTTTTAACATAAGGACGGGCGGAATCGACCTCCCCTTTATGCGTTCACTTCCTGCAAAGAACGCATAAAAACATTTTTTGTGTAATTGATACTTCCAAAATGTCATTTAAGTTTAGAACAATCAATTTTGTATTAAAATTTTGAACGTTTCCCTAACCGCCTCTGTAGTTTTCAAAGCTCCAACGTTTCAAGAATAAGTGGCATCAATGTGGAAATGTCACCTCACAGTTTCAAAAGAATCGAAAATTATTTAAAACATACTTCACTTGAGTAATTGACACTTTGTCTATAAGTTCAATATTATTCCTTCCTCATAAATTATCCATTCTTTTTCACTTACAAAGCGCTTTGTGCGCGTGAAAGGAAAACGAAAGTATTTACGTTAATTTCTCCGTTGTTGATAATATTTTTCCTTTCATTTATTATGCTCCATGTGCACATGAAAGGAAATTAAACGGAATTACGCATTTGTACTAGATCTTGTTTACTTCAGTTGCTGCAAAGATTATTTTTGATGACAGCAATTAATAAAACCGGGCAAGAGAGTTTCTAATTTCAATATAAATTAAGAGTATCTTGTTGGATTTTTTTCAAACTATTCCAGAGTAAGTGGCATTAATGCGGAATTGCACGCTCAAATGTTTAGATTTCCATCTTTTACACCTTTGGGGATATTAAAAAAAAAACAATTTTAAAGGAGCCCCAATCCGGACTTGTACGTTTTTCAAAACTCAAATTGAAAGAAGAATAAATGGTAGCAATACAGAAATCTACCCTCCAAGTTTCAGCACGGTTTCGTCACAGTTTCAATTTAAGCAATTGCACAGACAGAAAGATGCAAAATTATAACTATAAGCGCATTTTAAAAAACGCGCTAAAATAAGAAAACGTAGGAGGTAATTAACCTTACTTTAAAGTTGGCGCTCTCGGTTGTGTTTTTCATCGCTTTGTATTTGGAGGAGTGTGTACTGTTTTAATCACGACTGCGTCGATCACTCAGCTCTGAGAAGATATATGACAGCTTGGAGAAAAACTTTCTTTTACCAAAAAAGGCAAAAATAGGGTGAAATTAGACATCATCCTTCCAAGAAAAGACTCTTATTGAATCTGTCGTGGATAACAATGAACGCGTTGAAAAGCTCATAAGATAATTTATGAAAAGCTCCTCTCTTAACGTGTAATTCCTATCATTGTGATAGTAATAACTCGCAGTAACATATTTAATAAACGAATCGAATGCTGAATCAATCCTTCAGGCGTGGATAACTGCTTTGCGTCAGGCGCGAAACGCGTAATTGCAATAAAAATATTCCATTGGTGTCAGATAATTAATATGTATAAGATTAACGACTAAAGATGTCTGCAATATATCAAATCCTCGCCGCTTGCATCGCCTCTTGACCCCACATTATCTCCAACAAAGCTTAACCGAAAAGTCACCACTCCGTCAGCAGATATGCGAAACATTTCCAGATAAAAGACATTTCCACCAAAGAGGCGCACACCTTATCTTTAACAGACTCAGTAATTACACTAAAAATAGATGTTTTTCAAACGGAGCAAACATTAAAAAATGCAGCAAATTAACGCACATTATCAAAAATACTCTATAAAAGTGATTATTGAGGCGAAACTAACACTATATAGATTTATAACAATGTTTTAAATATGCATAAATGTGTATAAGTGTCTTGCAATTTTCTGCATGACTTTCAACCAAATACTAGCTATCCGAATTAAAAACAACATTTGAAATATTATTTTTGCCATTTACTTTAATATAATACGCGACTAATGCTTCGCAAATAACCCAGTGAACGGAGTTCTTGCACCACAAAACAGAATACTTTTTGGTTACACATATCATGGTTTTTTATCATATAGTCTTCATCAGCAACGTTGGTTTGTTCACAGACATATCCGTGACTCCGGGTTCTCGGTATTCCCCTTTCCTCTGTTGCCTTCTTTTTTTGGCAGCTCTCTTTTTCTTAAAGTGGTTTATAACCTGCTAAATTTTCTTCCCTCTTCCTAATTTTCCTTCAATATTCCTGCAAACACATCTTTAATCATGGAGTCAATCCCTATCCAGCTCGCCTTCCTCTTCCTTACCGATTGCATTGTAACTCTCTCCTCTTCTATTCTTCTCAACATTTCCTCATTCTATCATAAAGCAGGGATTTTCAACTGGAGGAAACCCTACCCCTGGGGGTACATGCAGCGCCTAAAAGTGGTACGCGAAAATATTAAACATTATAATTTTTCCTCTTGCTCCAGGTTTCACGCATGACATCAGAATCAAAGGCTTTGATTTGATGATTACGGAGCGTTCATAGAGACGTTTATACATATAAAGAGGAACTGGGATAGAAATTTGCCTATATCACGGTAAGTAAATTATTGAGGTATCGGTAGGTGTTTTTTCACGCAAGAAGTCGCGCAAGGTCTTTAATTATATCAAAAATAGAGATGTATAACACTGATTTTTATTACTGACATTTATATAAGCACATCACTATATCGATATAAAAGTTTTGTTCATATCGTTATATCTTTTAAAAATATGTTAAGGAGTACGCGACTATTTAAAAATGTCCAAAGGAGTACTCAATTAAAACATGCAAGATACCCTTGTTAAAGCAAAAGGCAAAATTCCGCTTTCTTAAAAAATTTCTGGGAGGTGATGGTTTTTGGGATTTGGGTTTAGGGACCGAAACGAATGAACGTCATTTTGGGTTTGAATTTTCGTTTTTATGTCGCATACTTTAACCGGCGAAATATTCTCTTGAAATTTCTTAACATTTTTGTTCGTTGTAAAAAATTCTAGAATTTTCCTATAATTGCTTTACGCGTTATAAGAAGAATTTTTACTATGTTAAATATTTCGGTTGGCCATAATTTTTCTAATTCCCAAACTACGTATTTTAAAAAGTTCTAGTATATTCGAGTGAAAAATTACGGGACATTTATTTCTTATTTTTATAATTTTTCAAAAAACTTTGAATTTTTGAGGAATTTTAATAGTATCTGTATTCTTCTAAAACAAACCCACAACGGAAGTTTTTGAAAAAGCTCATCAAATGCAAATAAACGGCGCAATATACATTGCACCAACTTTCTCATATACGTTTGGTCTTACTACACTTTGCCCCAAAATTAACTTGTGTGCTTGGAAATTCACTGCCAATTATGCTAATAATGCGTAGCAACAGAACCAAAGTGACTGACACCATCAACCTCTCACGTCTAATAACTCTCACTAATAAGCGCGTGGCGATAAAAGAGAAACACGGAATATTAGACTAGGGCAGCGATTCCCAAACTATGGTACGCGTACCACCAGTGGTACGCGAAGATTCTGCCAGTGGTACGCGAGTTTAGTGTCAGCATTCACCCATGGAACTGCACAACGAGTGACCACAGAGAGGGACGGACTATTGCCCGCACCGTCCGGACGCGTCCGCTGCGCCGCTCATGGCTCACAGTCAACTGCCGACGTATCGTTACTCGTCGATTTGCGTTTTCACGTTGCTATTTTAAACAAAATTATTCTGAACTGAATTAGCAAGAAACTCGTTTGTTTCATTTAATTCCATTCCTGAAAATATGAACGTGAGGGAAAAGACCAGCTGAATATCCCACTCTTTCTGACATAGCGTTGAAAATTCTAATCCCATTCTGCACGACTTATCTATGTGAAACGGGGTTTTCTACCATGTTGGTAATTAATAACAAAAATCGAACAAGAATGAACCTCGAACCGGACCTTCTCTGGAAGTTAACTAACATTGAACCAAATATTAAAATGCTATCTACATATATCCAAGCTCATCCATCACATTGACTGATTTTCTTTGTATTATAAGTATGATAAATGCGAGAAAATAATTAATTTTTAGTACTACCTATTTTATCTGCTTACCTTATATTATTTTGAAAATGCCTCTTTCGTTAGCAAAGAAAAATTTTTGATGTTCATACTTACTATGTGGTACGAAGAAATTTTGCCACGTTTTCGGTGGTACGCGAAAAGAAAATTTTGGGAACCGCTGGACTAGGGAATCCCCGGGTTCCCTCTCCCCTAGGACGCGTGCGCTGAGCGTCTTGTACAGAAATAATGCCACTGGCCGATATATAGTAACTTTTTTGGACATATGGCTTAGTTAATATTATTTGTGACATCAGGCTGTACGTTTGGATGGATTTTAATCGAAATCCTTAGAGCCATTTTTGAGTAAACCGAATTTTGTTTCAAAATATCCTAGAATAAAGTACCCTTAACTGCGGCGCAATATCGTTTATCTCTTCAGAATGTCTTTTATGAATGTTATTATCCATAAATATGATTTATAATTCGATTTAGTTTAACCGTAAGGATGTAGTAAGAGTTTGAATGGATCGTGGCGGAGGCGTGACGTCATAAGGCTTAGGTAAGGTAGCGCAGTTCCTTAAAATATTTCAGGTATGGAGAAAGTCATGTGGTGGCCACATCGGATTTTTATGTTAAGAAAACGTGCTAAAAACGTCGAATATCCCTGTAATATAGTATTTATAAAAACTAGTTGATATATTTATGTCGTAGGGACTAGCGAATGAGATAGATCATATTAGAAGCCCGACGTATCTCGGAAGGCAGGACAGTGAGGATAAGATTCGCGAGATCGACTGTAGAACGGAGCGATATAAAGGATCGTTTTTCCCTAGGACGATAAGAGAACATAATAGAAAAAGATAACGTAGGAAAACTATGGACCCTTGGTGCACTGCACACCCTGCCATCCACCAAAAAGGTGACTTGCAGGGTATCATGTAGATTAAGATGTATCTAAAACAGAAAAAATAGAATTAATTTCGTAAAAACCCCATAGTATGCACGAAAACGGCTCATTTTTGCAACTGGAATTATTATCATCGGAATTACATTTGTCGTCATTCATAATTAACAAGATCTAATGATAACAAAAGTGACGTACGCGGAAAAATCGGATTCAAGTTCCTCCATGAAATTTTGATTTTTTTTTAAAGTCTTATTGTTAGTGATAGCCTCAACTTAATGATCGCCAATAGATCGTGCATTTTCAATCCTCGGCACATATCTTTCCAAAATGGTGACGAACCCTATAGTTCGTTGAAAATCGACCGTAATGTCATATCAATTTAGAGCAAGTCATCGCCCACCGCGGCTGCACTTGTGATAACTGTTGATGAAGTTGGCGCAAAAGTGAGTCACACAGAGAGCGCGATGATCCAATAATTTCCACAGTGGAGAAGATGAATAGCAACCCCTTCAGCGGTCGGCAAGGTCACGACCCCCATGTGACTCACACAGCGAGGACCCGAAGACTCATCCTCCAATATCAACATATGTGGCGACATTCGCGGCTCGTTTTGAGGATCAAAAACTGAAGCGAATTCGGGTGGCCCGCGATATTTTTTTAAACGATGCAGCCAGATGACTCGCCCCGGCGCCTCTATGATTAATTTGGGGACCCACGAGCGAGCGAAGCGACAGCAGGACTTATAAGAAATTCTTCAAGTGCGTTTTAAACATATCGGAGGTCATCTCAAAATATTAATTTCTTGACAAAAAATTAACAAATTTTTGGTCGCATCTATCACGTCCTTTTCAGACGGGAAGAACAATGCGAATCGCGGGAGTTCGTAGGTAATTTTTGACTGGAAGAATCGATATTGCGTCGGTATTCCCGCTTTCCTTTATTTACATGGGTGGTAAAAGGTCAAGGCAATTTTTAAAAATATAATCCGAGAAATGGTGTCCTTCCGGGCTTTTGCACCCCGGGCAGTTGCCCGCTCAGTGGGGCGGGCCTTCATGCTTTACGCAATTTATTTTAAGTTGCAGGCAAGGCTGATGGGAGGTAAACCTTCATACCTGTAGCAGTCGTGGCCGAGTGGTTAAGGCGTCTGACTAGAAATCAGATTCCCTCTGGGAGCGTAGGTTCGAATCCTACCGACTGCGAAACTTTTTTACTCTTTGAAATCGAGCGTACGCCACCAATATTTTAAGTACTTTTTTTAAAGTTACAAATTTTATTTTTGGATTTTATTTAATAATAATATTTAATACGAAAACATTCCATTTTCGAATGCAGCGTGGGTTTACATCAAAACTTGTAATTTCTAGATGGGCTAATTATTTCAGAATTTATTTTCTGTTTATCTTGCTAAAGGATGGGGAACACCCAACTTAAAATCTTCTAAGGGCCGGAGGCAAATGAATTTTTCCTACTTTTGCTGGGAAATACGAAAGACTAAGCCTAATTAATCTTTAGCAGTTTAAAATAGAATCCGGTTTTTCTTGCAACAATGTAAATTCCGAAACTGAGAAAGAAACGCACATCCACCCTGATTATTCCGTCAAGCGTTAACCTTTTTACAAAAGAAACAACAAGAAAGACCAAGCACGTTCTCCCCCTTACTCAACTTCTGTTGCCCTCGCGAATACTCAATTCGCGGCCCCACTGTTCTTTCGGGCCAGAAGACTCGCGGTGGGTGTTGAAAAAATATCAGGATCACGGACCGACACGAAACGCTCTTTTGACGGACTGCGCATCATGGAGCGGAAGGAGCGAAAAAAAAGCGATAAAAAAAGCCTTCGAAGGAAGAAGTTGATATGGCGACGTGGGTGCAGTGGGTGTGGGAGAAGGGGAGGTGCAAAGTGAAGGGAGAGGAAAGAAGAAGAGGAGGTACAGCGGGAGGCTGAAAAGGGTGAGGCATGTGAAAGCTGGAGAAGGGAGAGAGTGAAGTGGAGAAGAGGGAGGCTGGAGGTGGGTGTGTGTTTGCGTAGAGGCGGGGAACCTGAGGGATGGGTGAAGGCGGGGGTGCGACAAGTTTCTCTCTCCCTTCCCGTCAAGCTCCAGCGACCCCTCGGGCTATTCACCCCAGCCCATCCCATCTTTCCTCCTCTCTCTCTCTCATCCTTCACTTCTTTTGCCCCTCCTACTACCTTTCTTATAACCATCCCCTTCACACCACGCCCTCCAGACTAGTGGATTCCGCCGGGAAATAAAAACTGAGAAAAATTGACGCAGTCCGCAGTTTTTTAATCCCATCCAACTTTATTTCATTTTATTCCTATCAGAAACGACTTATCTAGATTACCTGATTACTAGAATTAGATTGCTGATAGTGAGCTCTTTTCTTCTTTTTAGAATCAACCACTGGTGAAGGAAGATTGAGGAGGATAGCTATTTTGTAGTTGAAAATTGCATCAGGTTTACTCAACCGTTTTACGGTCGAGGAGCTATCTTGATCCTCAACTGTCTTTCGTCACGGATGAAAGGTAAAAATCTCCCTTTCGAAGAGCGATTGACGAATACAGGCGCCTGCCGCTTCTCTCTCCAGAAAAGTTATCTTTTACTAAGCTAAATAGTCTTTATCTAAAACTAAACACCAACTAACTACAATCACCACTCTTGTTTCATTTTTACCGCTCTACTGTGGAACGTGAGGAAGGAAAGGGGGGAATCGCCTCCATGCTGCAGCGTAAACTAAAAATATAATCATAAACTCGAGCGGTATGAGCTAAAAATATTAAAATGGGTTCAAATGGAATCAAACTAACAATTCTCCAAGGTCCCCCTCCTAAGTACATCGTTCTAAATAAAACAAAAATAGACCGACTGATTCCATTCAGAGTCACGTATATAATGTGACGCAAGCATTGCGACAGGAAAAAACAAGAGAGGAGAGAGAGAGAGTTATTCAGGGAGAGAGGTCTATTTTTTAGGGTGTAAAGAAGTTTAAGGAGGGTGGGGTTCACCCCAACTCTTATCCCCGTTATTCTCCTTAGTCGCTTCCCGCTCATTAGATCCCTTGAACATAGGAAGGTCACTCACACGTGACCGCGCCCCATCCCATTCCTCCGTCCCCATCCCACCCGACGGCCATCTGACATACCCAACAGGCTGACATCCCAACGCGATCAAAGGACTCCAATGAGAAAACGCTCTTCGTCGAATATATCGACAAAATTCAAGGAATAGAATTAGTGCAGGAGGTGGAAAAACTGCCGAGTTAACAAAATCAAGCATTAATGCTAAATATTTATTAGCGATCATCCAATTAGTTTTTTCCGACTCCGAAAATGAAAACGTAAACAACGTCAAATTTACTGCAACCAATTACGATAATAAATAATGTAGATATATAATCAACAGTAAAAGACTTCGAGTATACACTAAAACGTCGTTAACTCAGAACATCTTTAACTTTTTTCGATGAGTCGAAATATATATTTTTCTATTTCGCGTTTACACATTCATGTAAATTTCTATAACTCCGACTTTTTCTAACTCACCATGAGGTTCGAGATACTTAGGTTCGACCGTTCATTCTTATCACATTCGATTCAAAACTTAAGTCTCGGATAATTTACAATAAAAAGTACAGAATATTTAACGCACGCTAAAACATTTGAACGAGCAACTTCAACACTCTCTTGATCTCATGGTCGAGAGTTCGTACACCGCCGGGTGCATCGGCTTTAACTGGGTTCAAGCAGCCGTCATCATCTGCCGTCATCCCGAGCACTCGTTTCGATAAACGCGCCGACTACAGCAGAAGTCTTCGTAGGTACCTACATCAAATCAGAGACCGCGTAGATTTCTCGAATAGCGCACGGTGCAGCGAAGGAGCTCGAGGAGTGAGTACGCATCAACTACAGCGCCCCCAATTGCAGCGGCCTGGAGGGAAGACGAGCCTTGGTTCGGTCTTTCCCAGCCTCCTTACCTCCCCCTTCTCACACGCACCGCTACTAACCCTCTCCCTCCTCCGGTTCCTCCACTCTGCTCGCTCTCTCCCGCTCCTCCTCCTTTCAGCCAATTGCCGCAGATGAGCCCCTGTTGACCGCAAACTCCGTCCTCCTCCCTCTCCTCCCCAAGATGCCACTCGACCTTCCCTGCTCTCCTCTTTTTACCCACACCATCCCTTGCCTTCCCCGCGTAGCGCTACCCACACCACTTGCCCGACATTCTAACAACAAGCGACGCGGAGAGCTAGGAGGTAGCATGGCGTTTTAGGTATTGCCTCTTTTCTTCCGCCCGAGCTTTCTTTCTTTCCCTACTTATCTCATCATCCTAGCGAGGGTAGAGAATGCGGTTCGTCCGGAGGGTGTGAGATTAAGGTAAATAAACATCATCGTGCGTAAAACGTATTTCATTAGAGTAACGACGTTCAAAGGACCTTCGAGAAAGTGCGAAAGCGAAATAAAAAGAAGCTGCGGCTTCGAGGCACCGGGTTCGCCAAAAAGGGGTTTAGGTGATGGAGGTCAGGACTTCCGCTCACACGTTCCACTG